>CM029595.1:140785791-141410141 GCA_017311375.1 Mytilus coruscus | reverse complement strand
AACAATTGATGAATTAGAGAAATGGAACACAATAATTCAATAGCAGTACTTTTCTAAAGATTTTTGTAAGATATAGGATTCGGTTTAAAGAAAGCCCATGTACAGTTGTTTTATTTTAAAACAGAAGTACTTGCAGAAAGAAAAAACATTTCAGATGTATATTGCTTTCAACTATTTCCTTTGTCACTATCTGTTTAGATCAGGTTTTAATTGTTTTACAAACTTCCATCAGTTTATTTGTAATGATATTTATTATATTGTCTTTAATGAGTCTTATGACCTTGGGTTTATTGATTGGTTCCTTAATTATCTTAAGTAAAATATGTTCAACAATATAAGTCTCCACATGGTCAAAGGTGTCAACAAACACTAATCTAATCTTGACCGGGTCGCTTGTCTCTTGGTTAAATTATATCATATGGTTAAATATTGTAACCCTTGGTTGAAATTTCACCCTTGATTATATTCTATTGTTCATCTTGTGGTTAATTTAATGGTTTGTGAAATCCTTTGTTAAATGATTCAGATTTAACTTTGCTCTGGATCTTGGTTTAAATTCCAACCAACCAATATTGTTGTCTAAAAGTATGAGTCTCTGTTTATAAGGATGCAAACAAGAGTAGAAACTGGCAATTAAAAGTTCATTACAATATATTCCTTGTTTACTACAGCCATAAATAATCAAAAACTGATAATTAGGTTTAACAGTCCTTTCCCCTTTTTATACGACCCCAAAAAATTTTGCGGTCATATATTGGTATCACGTCGTCGTCGTCCAAAGAAATTTGGTTTCCGGACAATAATTTTACTATAAGTAAATAGAAATCTATGAAATTTAAACACACGGTTTATAACCACAAAAGGAAGGTTGGGATTGATTTTCGGGGGTTATAGTCCTAACAGTTTAGGAATTAGGGGTCAAAAAGGGGCCCAAATGAGCATTTTTCTAGTTTCCAGACAATAACTTGTGGAACGGTGTATGGATCTCTCTGAAATTATACCACAAGTTTCCATACCACAAAGGGATGGTTAGGATTAGCTTTGGGGGGTAATGGCTCAAACCGTTTAGGAAAAAAGGGGGAAAAACAAGGGTTTCCTTGTTAATGGACAATTACTTTTAAATACAATGTTTTGTGTTCGGATTTCCTCCCTTACACTGCTTTTAAATTATGTATAAAGAAATGTTGTATTGTCTTGAGGTGATTAGCTGTCAATTTATTTTTAGAAGTTACTATTAAAAATGCTGATTAAGGAATATTAATTTTAGACATGATTATGTATGTCATTTTCTATTTTAAGACTTTTATGATGTATTTAAATGGGGTAATTATGGTTGCAAACTCCATTGCTGGGGTTACAAAAATTGCCAAAAAAGGGGTAAAACAAAATTTTTTGGGGGTCAATTCGCAACAGCATAGTGTATTGCACAAAAGCAAAAAAAGGGGTAAAATATTTTAAATTTTTTTTGGGGAAGTGCACAGCATATTTATTGCACAAAAGCAAAAATTGAATATAAATTCAAATCATATAACCAATTTTAAGTTCTTTGACTACAGTTATTCTGTGTCAGAAACCTATTATGTGTCAAATATTTAATTACAATCCAAATTCAGATCTGTATCAAGCGCGAATATTGTATCCATTTTTGCCCCAACTGTTAAGGGTTGGACCTCTATGGTCGTAAGGGGCCTCGGTGGCCGAGTGGTCTAGTAGTTACTACTGTAATCACTAACCAGTCAACACTGAGGTTGTGAGTTCGAACCCGCTCATGAGGGTGCACTCGACTCCAATCTTAATTGACTAGGATTGTCAGTTTTCTATCGAAGGTCGGTGGTTTTCTCCGGGCACTCGGCTTCTTCCACCAATCAAAACTGGCATACGAAATAGCCCAAAAGCGGTGCTTAAAAGTGGCGTTAAAAACACCAAAATATAAAAAATCTGTGGCCGTATCCAGCTGTGCTCGTGACAATTTATTGCATCAAGGTTTATATAAAAAAGAAGATGTGGTATGATTGCCAATGAGACAACTATTCACAAGAGACCAAATGACACAGAAATTAACAACTATAGGTCACCGTACGGCCTTCAACAATGAGCAAAGTCCATACGGCATAGTCAGCTATAAAAGGACCCGAACTGACAAATGTAAAACAATTCAAACAAGAAAACTAGTGGCCTAATTTATGTACAAAATAATGAACGAAAAACAAATATGTAACACAGCAACAATGACAACCACTTAATTACAGGCTCTTGACTTGGGACAGGCACATACAGAATGTGGCGTGGTTAAACATGTTAGTGGGCACCCAACCCTCCCCATAATCCTGGGACAGTGGTACAACAGAACAATACAAGAGCTGAACAAAACAATAAACAAACAACACATATTTATGTTCATATTTGTACCATCTTTACATAATCAAATTAACATATTTTTTATACCCTGTTATCTTCTATGTCCATTAAAAATCATGCAGTAAAATAAAGCATATTTTAAAAGACAATGTATTTATCGAAAATCAATTACAATTCAACAATTATCAATTCTTTTAAAATCAAATAGTGATATCTGTCACATCAATGTTGTAGTTGAACTATTTAATGAACTTCAAGGCTGAAAAGTATTTTGTTTTTAAACAACTAATCCTTTTTGTCTCGCCTTGACGGAGTCAAAAAGCGAGACATAGGTATGCTGTTTCTGGCATTGGCGGTGGCGGCGTAAAAAATGTATTAGTTTGTGATTAGGTCTAGTTTATGGTGAACCACTAGTGGTAGGTCAATGATATGTGGTATGCAGTTGTATAAGCATTGGCACATCTCATTACCATGGAGATTATTTGGCCCCGCCCCCTCAGTCATGGTCTATTGACTTGGAAACTTTGCTTAGTTTACATGTATTAGTTTGTGATTAGGTCAGTTTCTGGGGAACCACTAGTGGTAGGTCAATGATATTTGGTATGCAGTTGTATAAGCATTGGCATATCTCATTCCCATGGAGATTATTTGGCCATGCCCCCTCTGTCATGGTTTTTTGACTTTGAAATTTTTGCTTAGTTTTCATGTATTAGTTTGTGATTAGGTCAGTTTAAGGGGAACTGTTAGTGGTAGGTCAATGATAATTGGTATGCAGTTGTATAAGCATTAGCACATCTCATTTCCATGAAGTATATTTGGTCCTTACCCCTCAGTCATGGTCAATTGACTTTGAAACTTTTGCTTAGTTTACATGTATTAGTTTGTGATTAGGTCAGTTTGTTACCACTAATGTTAAGTCATTGATATTTGGTAACACATTTGCAAGTTTCATTTCCACGGAGATTATATAACCCCACTCCCTCATTATGGTTCATTGACTTTGAAACTTTTGCATAGTTTACAAGTTAATGTTTGTGTTTAGGTTTGTTTAAAGGGAACGACTTATGAAAAGTCAATGGTATTTGGTATGCAGTTGTATTAGCATTGGCACATCTGATTTCCATGGAGATCGCTTAGCCCTGTACCTTCAGTCATGGTTCATTGACTGTAAATATTTGCATTATAGAACAGTATGTATAGGGCTGGAGGAGAGTGTTGAAATTCTTCATTTTAAATAAAAAATGAACATTCACTGAAAATAAAACCACGAGTTACGTAACCAAGGGTTAAAAAGAAGTTGAGCAACAGAATTTTAACCCTTTGTTAAGTAACCATTGGTTAAATAATTTAACCTTGGGTTATATTTAACCAAAAGATGAATAACTGGGTCCTAATTGTTATACAAACATATTGATTAACTTTAAATTAATTAAGGATACTTCCCAAGTCAGGATTTTTTTTTCGTAAATTGTTTTGGTATAAATTAGGCTGTTAGTTTTCTCATTTGAATTGTTTCTTATTTTTCATATTGGGGCTTTTAATAGCCTACAATATACGGTATGGGTTTTTCTCATTGTTGAAGGTGTATGGTTGCCTATAATTGCTTACGTCCACTTCATTCTAGCTTTGGTGGATAGTTGTCTAATTTGCAATCACACATCTCCTTATTTTTATATTACTTTGATACACAATAAAAGCATATGATTTCAATATTTGATTTATTTTCAGCTTTTGAGAAGTCTGTTGTTCCTTGGATGCCAGATAAATACGTACAGACATGTCCAGATTGTGCCCGTAACTTTTCTCTTACCAGACGAAGACACCATTGTCGATTGTGTGGTGGAATAATGTGTGATAAGTGTTCACATTTCCTTCCTCATACATTTGCAAGTAGGGACTTGTTTTAATTAGTTTGCCTCAACAAAGTCCTTTTCACATTTCCTTCCACATGCATTTGCAAGTAGGGGCTTTTAAAAAAAAATTAGATAAGAAGAGATGGTATGATTGCTAATGACACAACTCTCCACCAGAGACCAAATGTTGTAGAAGTTATCAACATAGGTCTATGTACAGCCTTCAACAATGAGCAAAACCCATACCGTATATTTAGCTATAAAAGGCCCTGGAAATGACATATGTAAACAATTCAAATGAGAAAACTAATGGCTTGGTTTATGTACAAGACAATAAACAAAAACAAATATGATATACAGCAACAAACAACAATCACTGAATAACAGGCTTCTGGCTTGGGACACATGGGACAGGCACATGCAGAATGTGGCAGGGTTAAACATGTTTGCCCCTAACCTGGTACAGTGGTGAAACAGTACAAAATAAGAACAATTAAACTATAAAAATCCATTGTAAAGGGCTTACAACATCAGATTGATACAAAGCAGTAGTTTTCAAAAGGATCAGACAAAAGTTTCAACTTCGTAAAATTTTCTCCAAAGGTTTACTTCCGATGTTGGTTATTTTCTTATATGCAATGAAATTGTGTGTGAAATTTTTATTTAAGTACTGGACAGGATAAAACTTTATTCTTTCTTTAGTATAACTTTGTGTAAAACAAAGATATATTCTGCACAATTTTTTGAAAAATGTCAATTTAACAAAGACTATTAGGGGTAAAACAATGACCTACAATTTACGCTTTATTGACTTCAATTAGGAACATATGAAAGGCGTACGGTGACCTATTGTTGTTAACTTCTATGTCATTTGGTCTCTGGTGGAGAGTTGTCTCATTGGCATTGAAGGCCGTATGGTGACCTATTGTTGTTAACTTCTATGTCATTTGGTCTCTGGTGGAGAGTTGTCTCATTGGCATTGAAGGCTGTATGGTGACCTATAGCTGTTAGCTTCTATGTCATTTGGTCTCTGGTGGAGAGTTGTCTCATTGGCATTGAAGGCCGTATGGTGACCTATTGTTGTTAACTTCTATGTCATTTGGTCTCTGGTGGAGAGTTGTCTCATTGGCATTGAAGGCCGTATGGTGACCTGTAGCTGTTAACCTCTACGTCATTTGGTCTCTGGTGGTGAGTTGTCTCATTGGCATTGAAGGCTGTATGGTGACCTATAGCTGTTAACTTCTATGTCATTTGGTCTCTGGTGGAGAGTTGTCTCATTGGCATTGAAGGCCGTATGGTGACCTATAGCTGTTAACTTCTATGTCATTTGGTCTCTGGTGGAGAGTTGTCTCATTGGCATTGAAGGCTTTATGGTGACCTATAGCTGTTAACTTCTATGTCATTTGGTCTCTGGTGGAGGGTTGTCTCATTGGCATTGAAGGCTTTATGGTGACCTATAGCTCTTAACTTCTATGTCATTTGGTCTCTGGTGGAGAGTTGTCTCATTGGCATTGAAGGCCGTATGGTGACCTATTGTTGTTAACTTCTATGTCATTTGCTCTCTGGTGGAGAGTTGTCTCATTGGCATTGAAGGCTTTATGGTGACCTATAGCTGTTAACTTCTATGTCACTTGGTCTCTGGTGGAGAGTTGTCTCATTGGCATTGAAGGCCGTATGGTGACCTATTTTGTTAACTTCTATGTCATTTGGTCTCTGGTGGAGAGTTGTCTCATTGGCATTGAAGGCTGTATGGTGACCTATAGCTGTTAGCTTCTATGTCATTTGGTCTCTGGTGGAGAGTTGTCTCATTGGCATTGAAGGCCGTATGGTGACCTATTGTTGTTAACTTCTATGTCATTTGGTCTCTGGTGGAGAGTTGTCTCATTGGCATTGAAGGCTGTATGGTGACCTATAGCTGTTAACTTCTATGTCATTTGGTCTCTGGTGGAGAGTTGTCTCATTGGCATTGAAGGCTGTATGGTGACCTATAGCTGTTAACTTCTATGTCATTTGGTCTCTGGTGGAGAGTTGTCTCATTGGCATTGAAGGCCGTATGGTGACCTATAGCTGTTAACTTCTATGTCATTTGGTCTCTGGTGGAGAGTTGTCTCATTGGCATTGAAGGCTTTATGGTGACCTATAGCTGTTAACTTCTATGTCATTTGGTCTCTGGTGGAGGGTTGTCTCATTGGCATTGAAGGCTTTATGGTGACCTATAGCTCTTAACTTCTATGTCATTTGGTCTCTGGTGGAGAGTTGTCTCATTGGCATTGAAGGCCGTATGGTGACCTATTGTTGTTAACTTCTATGTCATTTGCTCTCTGGTGGAGAGTTGTCTCATTGGCATTGAAGGCTTTATGGTGACCTATAGCTGTTAACTTCTATGTCACTTGGTCTCTGGTGGAGAGTTGTCTCATTGGCATTGAAGGCTTTATGGTGACCTATAGCTCTTAACTTCTATGTCATTTGGTCTCTGATGGAGAGTTGTCTCATTGGCATTGAAGGCCGTATGGTGACCTATAGCTGTTAACTTCTATGTCATTTGGTCTCTGATGGAGAGTTGTCTCATTGGCATTGAAGGCCGTATGGTGACCTATAGCTGTTAACTTCTATGTCATTTGGTCTCTGGTGGAGAGTTGTCTCATTGGCATTGAAGGCCGTATGGTGACCTATAGTTGTTAACTTCTATGTCATTTGGTCTCTGGTGGAGAGTTGTCTCATTGGCATTGAAGGCCGTATGGTGACCTATAGCTGTTAACTTCTATGTCATTTGGTCTCTGGTGGAGAGTTGTCTCATTGGCATTGAAGGCTGTATGGTGACCTATAGTTGTTAACTTCTATGTCATTTGGTCTCTGGTGGAGAGTTGTCTCATTGGCATTGAAGGCTGTATGGTGACCTATAGCTGTTAACTTCTATGTCATTTGGTCTCTGGTGGAGAGTTGTCTCATTGGCATTGAAGGCTGTATGGTGACCTATAGCTGTTAACTTCTATGTCATTTGGTCTCTGGTGGAGAGTTGTCTCATTGGCATTGAAGGCCGTATGGTGACCTATAGCTGTTAACTTCTATGTCATTTGGTCTCTGGTGGAGAGTTGTCTCATTGGCATTGAAGGCTGTATGGTGACCTATAGTTGTTAACTTCTATGTCATTTGGTTTCTGGTGGAGAGTTGTCTCATTGGCATTGAAGGCCGTATGGTGACCTATAGTTGTTAACTTCTATGTCATTTGGTCTCTGGTGGAGAGTTGTCTCATTGGCATTGAAGGCTGTATGGTGACCTATAGTTGTTAACTTCTATGTCATTTGGTCTCTGGTGGAGAGTTGTCTCATTGGCAATCATACCTCATCTTCTTATTTTTAAATATCAGCCACCAAAGGATATTGCTGAAAATAGTTAAATATAAAAGTTAATTTCTCTGATACTTTATGATCATATTTAGTCCAATATAATAAATATAAAAAAAAATATTTATTTTTGTGGTGGAATAATGTGTGATAAATGTTTATTCTTTTTCACATTATGAAATTGAACTTGGATAACTGAGTTGAATATGTTATGATACTCATTACATTCCAGTCAGTCTGAAAACCGAGTACTCTTAAAAGGATGCAAAGATAACTTTTGTATTGCTTTGGGCTGTAAATTACATTATTGACATGCTTCAAAAATCAAGGTATCAATTAAGAAAAATATTTGTGTGGTGAAATAATATCTGTTAAATGTTTACAGAGAAGCTGACAAACCCAGCTTTTCAGACAGAAATGGAGGTTGGTTTTCTAAAGAGAACAGGTAGCAACAGTAGCCTTAATTCATTGATGAGTCCTGAGGGAGAGGCTCATATACGTACATGCAATAACTGTCGTAAATTATTGGAGCGGAGAGATCAACAAATTCAACAACGTAATGTTAAACCACCAATAGTTATTATGTATGAGGTAATATAATCATCATATGTATAAAAACAGTTCTGTTTACTTTTTTGGGTAAAGATTGCATGAAATGCAATAAAAACCCTATGGTACTGACTTGATATCTAAATCTTCGAAGGTTAATCACTACTTTTGAGATACACGAAATATAGTGCATTGATCATAACATTCTAAACATCCTATCCAAGAACATTTCTAGAAATTTAACAATGAAATATATGCTCAGATATTCAAGTTACAAAATACTTGTCAAGAAAATTACATAACTTGCCCAAGGTGCAGGAATCTAAGATCTGTTTTAAAAATATCAATGATGTCATTGTTAAAGTAATCTTTAAAATTGGAGTTGTCTTTCTTTGTCCATAATTGTAGAATTTTGAATCAACTACAACCAATGCTTTATACAATGCAATGTTTAATTTTACTTCCCACTGATAAATTATAGCAATCTTTACCCTTCAGTGCTTACAAGCACTTTGATTATACATTGTTTTTAGTGCAAGTGATAAGTTTTATCCGTTATTTGTTCTACAGCCATTATTTAGGTATAGATAAAGATACACAAAGGTTTTTTATTTAAAAAAGACAACTTCTTTCAGTGCAATAGATATAACAAATATTTATAGTTGTCTAATTTCCAATCACACCACATCTGATTATATTTATACCTCACTCTGTAAGTGGGGGCTATATTGCAATAACCTTGTCCATCTGACAAAACTAAACCCAATATTTAAATGTTTGTACTAGCATGTTTACTAAACCTAATTAGGGGTTCCGTGTCAACTCAGTACTTCAGTATTCAGTACTAGATTTTATGCTTACACATGTTTTTAATAAATATGAACATAAACATTCAGAAGTTTTGTTAATAGTAAGTATTTATCTTACAATTCTTAACCACCTTGGTGGTCTCGTGGTAGCGGTTCACCTCGATTGCGGGAGGTCTTGAGTTCGAACCCCAGCTTGGTCAAACCAGAGACTTTAAAATTGGTATTTGCTGCTTCACCACCAAGCAAACAGCATTAAGGAGTAAGAGCAAAGACTGGTCAGCTCCGAGTCAGAATAATGTGTCTGGGTAAGGTGACATGTCTACCTGTGGACTGTTACCTTGTGAGCTAGCATGTTAAAAATCCGGCTCAGCGTGTCAGTCTAGTACAAAGCACGATAAACATGCATATAACATTAACATGTTCTCTTCCTGAATATGCATATTAATTTGCAGCTGGACGTTAAGCAGCTATCCATCATCATCTTACACTTCTTATTTTAAATGTATTTTAGAATTTGCAGTCTTATGTTGAAAATGCACAGATGTTATTGAAAGAGTTTATACCAATGGTAGAATCACTGAGGTTGGTTTTCAATAAGAGAATAACTTGCATACTGTGGATTAATTATTATTCGTTGGATACCAGTTTTCGTGGTTTTCGTGGGTACAGGCGAACCACAATTTAAATGTTCAACGAATAACAAAATTTTCTATTAGGTTGTATGCAGAATTTAGCAAAACCACGAAATCACATATCCACGAAAAGGCATGTTTTCCACAATCCACGAAAATTGGTACCCACGAAAATAAATGAATCCACAGTATATCCAATAAAGACAGAAAAAAAATCAAACACCACGCCAGGTATAGATGGCCCAAGACCACAGTTAATTACCCTTCTTTTCATTTTCCACGAATATAGTTCCTTGTTATTATAGTGTCTTTTTTCTTTATTTTTGTTCTCTGCCTTCCTGATTCATTTCTTAGTTTTTATAGGGTGGTAATGAAAGAAGAGAGTTGAAATTAATTTTAGATGCATTATTTTAACTATTCTGTAGTGGGAGTGAGTGATTAGGCCAGTTGCAAAAGGTAACATTTATAGTTTCGGAACATCTCTTGACTTGTCCATACCAGTATGGATGTGTTTTGGCTAATTTAATGACCTGCACATAAGGGATTTTCCTAAAAGTTGGATATAATGTGAGACTTGTACTGTACATTACACATACTAAAAATTTTGCAAATTTGCAGTTAATTTTTTTTTCAATGTGAAAAACATTATTAAGAAATGATAGGGAAATTAATTGTGGTCTGTGGCCAGATTCTGAAATGAAAATTTTGAAGAAAAAAGAGAAATCGGGCATTAAATGGACAAAACAAATTTACTTTTCAATGAACATTATCCTATATATAGATTAATTATTATATGATGCAGCATTAATTATGAATGTTTGACATTTACAAGTTTACTTAACTGTAGATTAAGCTTCATTTGAATAGCAAAATTCTGCTAGAATAAGATATACAAAATTAGAGACTTTTAAACAATTCACATGTATATTCCTGTCAAAAGAGAGCTTCCATCAACTGCTTTAAATAAAACATTTGAAAAGAATTGATTTAATATTATACATTATGTTTGTACATTCTGTTATGAAGTCTGATTAGCTGGTTCTAATCTGTGATGCATTGTCATGGGTTTGAATGTGATTTTCATAACATAAGTAACAATCAGTTGTTAAAGCACATCTTGAATGTTTTTATTCAAAATCAAAGCTCTATATCAATGTTTTAACAATTTCCTTTGACAAATACTTTTTTGCTGACTTTTTCAGTTGTGGTGAGTCAACTTATAATATGTACACAGCACAACATTACAGAAATAAAATCCTAAAGATGTATGAAAGTATTGACAGTGTTAGGTAAATATCAGTCAATTTGATACTATAATATGTACACAGCACAACAGTACAGAAATAAAATCCTAAAAATGTATGAAAGTATTGACAGCGTTAGGTAAATATCAGTCAATTGATACTATAATATGTACACAGCACAATAGTACAGGAATAAAATCCTAAAGATGTATGAAAGTATTGACAGTGTTAGGTAAATATTAGTCAATTTATACTATAATATGTACACAGCACAATAGTACAGGAATAAAATCCTAAAGATGTATGAAAGTATTGACAGCGTTAGGTAAATATTAGTCAATTTGATACTATAATATGTACACAGCACAATAGTACAGGAATAAAATCCTGAAGATGTATGAAAGTATTGACAGCGTTAGGTAAATATTAGTCAATTGATACTATAACATGTACACAGCACAACAGTACAGGAATAAAATCCTGACGATGTATGAAAGTATTGACAGTGTTAGGTAAATAAAATCCTAAAGATGTATGAAAGTATTGACAGCGTTAGGTAAATATTAGTCAATTGATACTATAATATGTACACAGCACAATAGTACAGAAATAAAATCCTAAAGATGTATGAAAGTATTGACAGTGTTAGGTAAATATTAGTCAATTGATACTATAATATGTACACAGCACAACAGTACAGAAATAAAATCCTAAAGATGTATGAAAGTATTGACAGCGTTAGGTAAATAAAATCCTAAAGATGTATGAACAGTCAGAGATATAACTCTATAGGGTTATTACAGAAAATAACTTATGCGTGTTATTACAGATACTTTCATGAGTTGTCTACTCTTTATTCCTTAAATTTTCTAAATCTGTAATAACATATGTTTGTTATTTGTAAAATTATTTCATTTATAGTGGCCTCTAGGGATCTCTTGAGACTTTGCAGAAACTAAATGCATAGCCTTGATAACTAATTTTTAATTAAATTAATACATTTTGATTAACCATGGTAAATCAATGAGACAAGGCTATTAAGGGATAAACTAAACTGTGATAACAAGGCTCAGTTATTAAAGGAATTTAACTTATTATATAAGACACTTGGGAATTACTGAGAAACTTATGCAGAACCTCATTACATGCTCTGGTCATTATTTCTTACAATAAATT
Organism: Mytilus coruscus; assembly: GCA_017311375.1. Lineage (NCBI taxonomy): Eukaryota > Metazoa > Mollusca > Bivalvia > Mytilida > Mytilidae > Mytilus > Mytilus coruscus. The sequence continues at coordinate 141,398,176 of CM029595.1, read as the reverse complement.
AAAATACATTGTAATTAAGCATGATGTATGTCTGAGCAAATGCTTTGAAGTGATATAGAAAAGCTGTGATAACACCCTTTAGTTATTACAGGCATATTTTTCTGTAATAACATATAGGTGTACTATGCAAAATTGGCAAACTATGAACTTTTATATCTTTCAATAGTTAAGTATACATATAGACAAAAGTAGTATCTATGGAACTTTTATACATTTTAACTAAACTAATGATGTATATTGTCCTTTTGAAACATATAACATACATAAGTTATCACAGTTCTTTGATTTTTAGTCCACAATAACAAATGTATGTTATTTTTCTGTAATAACCCTGTAGAGTTATATCCCTGACTGATGAAAGTATTGACAGCGTTAGGTAAATATTAGTCAATTGATACTATAATATGTACACAGCACAATAGTACAGAAATAAAATCCTAAAGATGTATGAAAGTATTGACAGTGTTAGGTAAATAAAATCCTAAAGATGTATGAAAGTATTGACAGCGTTAGGTAAATAAAATCCTAAAGATGTATGAAAGTATTGACAGCGTTAGGTAAATATGAGCCAATTTATACTATAATATGTACACAGCACAATAGTACAGAAATAAAATCCTAAAGATGTACGAAAGTATTAACAGCGTTAGGTAAATAAAATCCTAAAGATGTATGAAAGTATTGACAGCGCTAGGTAAATAAAATCCTAAAGATGTACGAAAGTATTAACAGCGTTAGGTAAATAAAATCCTAAAGATGTATGAAAGTATTGACAGCTTTAGGTAAATATCAGTCAATTTGATACTATAATATGTACACAGCACAATAGTACAGGAATAAAATCCTAAAGATGTATGAAAGTATTGACAGCGTTAGGTAAATATTAGTCAATTGATACTATAATATGTACACAGCACAACATTACAGAAATAAAATCCTAAAGATGTATGAAAGTATTGACAGTGTTAGGTAAATATTAGTCAATTTGATACTATAATGTGTACACAGCACAATAGTACAGGAATAAAATCCTAAAGATGTATGAAAGTATTGACAGCGTTTGGTAAATATTAGTTATTTGATACTATAATTACCAATTTAAAAGTGGCCGTTATTTTCTTTTCATTTTTTGGTTGTCCTGATTGTATGCATATATCTTGCAAATCAATTAAATTTGTTTGTGAAGGGGTTAGTTTTGTTTGGTCTGACATACTTACTAACTTGCACAAAAACAAGTTAATATAGGTAAATGTAGATATTAGTGATGTTAACTCAGTGAAGAATTAGTTATTTAATACTCTTTGGCTTACAAAGTGATACTATAGTACTCGCTCTGAAAAATATCTACAAAATGGAAACATAAAATTATACCCATTTTACGTATTGTGGGTCGTTGCTTAATGGACGTAAAACCCTCAAGATTATTAACTAGGACAAGATAAAGTCCCAGAAATTTTATACCATAATTAATAGCTTATTTACTACAAGTACTAATTATGTAAACAATAATCTAATCTATTATTTAATAAACACCTACTGATAAATAATTACAAAGTAAAACAATCAAACAACAGTATTTGGTAATTATAAAGAAAACACATTAAATGATTAACAAAAGGGTGATGATTAGAACTTATTGATGTGTTTAACCATTCTCTGAGGGTCACCACAGGGTGCAAAGAATTTGCTTTTATTTAGAAATATTATCTTGTCACTTTTTCTGGGCAAAGTCGGTTTCTCAACTCTGTTACTTTACTAACAGTCCTGCAGACGAAACACAGGGATTGCAATCCAGCGGCAGCAGCGTAAATTATTTGTTTAAAGCTTTATATTTCAGAAGGTAGAAGACCTGAATGCTTCATACTTTGTATATATTTACCTTATGTTACGAAGTTTCCGTCTGTCATATGTCCATTGTCCTTGACCTCATTTTCATTGTCCAGTGACTGCTTGAAAAAAAAATTCCATTTTTTTATTGCCCCATTTATGGGCATTATGTTTTTCGGTCTGTGCGTCCGTTCGTCTGTCCCTCTGTCCCGCTTCAGGTTAAAGTTTTTGGTCAAGGTAGTTTTGATGAAGTTGAAGTCCAATCAACTTGAAACTTAGTACACATGTTCCCTATGATATGATCTTTCTAATTTTAATGCCAAATTAGAGTTTTGACCCCAATTTCACGGTCCACTGAACATAGAAAATGATAGTGCGCATCTGTGTACTATGGACACATTCTTGTTTGTCAAGTGAAATACTCACTTTTTACGCCGTCAATTTTTGACGGGACGATATGGTATATAAATGTCCGGTGTCCGTCTGTCCGCCTGTCTGTCCAGCGTAAACATGTCGCACGGTAACTTGAGACAGACTTATCCAAATTTCATGAAACTTAACATAGTTGTTTCTTATGATGGTCAAACGATCTGTATATTTTTGGTGAAAATAAGATTAAAACTTTTGAGTTACGGGACTTAGTAACTAAAACAGGTGTGTGTTTTTTTCACATGTCGCACCGTATCTCAAAAACAATTTATGATTATTGCTTAAAACTTTACACACTTCTTAGTTATATTAATCTTAAGATCTGTATACTTTTGGTGATGATTCAAAATTTTATTTTAGAGATATTGAGTATTTTGTTAAAATGGGAGGGTTTTTCACATGTCGCTACCGTATCTCAAAAACAGTTCATGATTATTGCTTAAAACTTTACACACTTCTTAGTTATATTAACCTTAAGAGTTGTATACTTTTGGTGATGATTCAAAATTTATTTTTGAGTTATTGAGTATTTTGTAAAAAAGGGAGGGTTTTTCACATGTCGCTACCGTATCTCAAAAACGATTTATGATTATTGCTTAAAATTTTACACACTTCTTAGTTATATTAATCTAAAGATCTGTATACTTTTGGTTTTGATTCAAAATTTTATTTTGAGATATTGATTTTTTTTTAAAGGGGTTTTCACATGTCGCTACCGTATCTCAAAAACGATTTATGATTATTGCTTAAAATTTTACACAAATTTTAGTTATATTAATCTAAAGATCTGTATACTTTTGGTTTTGATTCAAAATTTTATTTTAGAGATATTGAGTTTTTGTAAAAAAAAGGGGTTTCGCATGTCACGCCATATGTCAGAAACTATTTGTGCTTATTGCATAAAATTCACACACAAGACGACGGGCGTATCATGCGCTCATGGCGCAGCTGTTTATTATGAGTAATAGTATAACCATATTTGGCATATGGGTGACTTGCAACTTCTACATGTCCGTCAGGTAGGGTTCTCCTGACCTTGACCTCATTTCATGGATCAGTGATCAAGGTTAAAGGTACATGATCAAGGCCATATCTCAGATACTATAAGCATTAGGTCAACTATATTTGGTGTATAAAATGATTGTAAGTTGTACATGTCCGACTGGCAGGTTTCATCTGACCTTGACCTCAATTTCATGGTTCATTGGACAATGTTTAGTTTTTGTGGTTTGGTCTATTTTTTTAGATACTATTAGGAATAGGGTCACTATATTTGTAGTATGGAATGATTGTAAAGTGGACATGTCCGTCTGGCTAGTTTCATCTGACCTTGACCTCATTTTCATGGTTCATTGGTTAGTGTGTAGTTTTTGTGACTTGGTCTATTTCTCAGATATTATAAGCAATAGGTCAATTATATTTGGTGTATGAAAAGATAGTAAGGTGTACATGTCTGTCTGGCATGGTTCATCTGAACGTGACCTCATTTTCATAGAACATTGATAAAGTTAACTTTATGTGATACTTGTAGTAAAACCTATTACAGACTTTCAACATGAATTCAGTGATGAGTAAAACAGGCGAGAAATTTCAGTATGTGCACTCTTGTTGACTTCTTTATGCATTTTTTCATTTGGCAGTAAAAGAATATTGGTGCATGAAATGAATCATTGACTGCTTAATGGTCTTATATTTGACAGTAGAAGAATATGGGTACATGAAATGAATCATTGTCTTCTTCATGTTTTTTTTATTCGACAGTAAAAGAATATGGGTGCATGAGACAAATGCTGACCCCCCTCCACCAGCAACACAACTAAAAATGCAGAAAAATATCCGGACCATGGCAACAAGTTTTATGCAAGATAATATGATTGGTCTGCAGGCTTTACCATCAGAGGAACATTATAAAAAATTACAAGAAGCAAGAAAACTTGAAATTCAACAACGGATTGCTGATGAAAGACAGGCTTCTGCCGAGGCACAGGAAAAGGAGAGAAAACAACAGGAACAAAGGGAGATAACTACAAAACATCAAATTCATCCCTCCAATAGGGACTCGGATCAACCAGCTAAAGTGCAATCCCAGAAGAAGTCTGGCTGGATACCAGAAGAAACCAGTATACGTTACAGTGACAAAGACGATCCTATGGTTCAACAGATGAATATAATCAGGGGCTATATCAAACAAGCTAGGCAAGCAGAAAAATATGATGAAGTTAAAATGTTAGAACAAAATTTAAAAGATTTACAACAAGAATATCTTAGGCAACAAAGACAGAATTGGTCATAATAGTTCTAAATTTGATTAGGTATATTATTGTAATTTTGTTATCTATTTATTTTGAATTAGCTTAGATACCAGTCTTCTTTCATAACATAAGGTTCACACTGTGTGTGTCTTCAAAATCATTTTATAAATCTCCTGTTTTGGTTTATTTCAAACATATCACCAAGTTTATTTTCCCAGTCGTGAACAGTTTTATTCAATTTTTTTTAGACAATAAAATATCAGTTTGTATTGAGAAACACCAGTAACAAAGATATATTTATATATCTTCAAGGAGAAATTTTGACGATTTTTGTGGAAGTCTTATATAAATGGTTCTGGCTGTTGTTTTCAAGATTCTCAAAGGTTGTGACTGTATTTATCAGTCATTTTGTTTTCCCAATTCATGGACTCAACATAACAAAAACATTTTTTTATTATTTTAACTTGATATTCCTGACGACTGAAATAAAATTCCCACTTGGAGAAGATGAAAACAAAAGGATAACAGATATTGAATTGATATTGACTGGTTGTTAGAGAAATACAATATCAATGATAATTCACATGCTTACAACATCTTTTAAATACTCCGACAAATTATCAACACTATGTATAACCAACATGTCAGTTAAACAGCTGATTAATTTAACATTATAAAACTGTTAAGTATATTTTTGAATTGTGTAATTTATTCTATAATGTGCAATGCTTTATCTTGCAGGAATTTCATTATTTAATAAATTTTAATTTTTTAATAGTTTTTTTTTAAATATGTAGATTTCATAAATAATTGATTATACATATATATATATAATTCTAGTCTAAATTTATAAATGTATTATTTACAATATTGTATTCATCTCAATTATGGATTAACAAATTAGTATTTTCTTTTGTTGTACATGTACTTACTAGTGATAATGTACTGGTACTAGTTTTATACTTCCAATTCAAACCACATTTAAAAAGGATAAAGTGTGCTGTAAGTAATACATGTATTTCTCTTTATTAGGGGGCACCTTTTTTCTTTCAAAAGGAGCTTATATATTCATGGGATGTAGCTCACAGTATGTTTTTATTTTTATTTTAAGACATTCAGGCATACCATATGTGATTGAGAGAACTACTTTACAAAACTTTATTTACAAGAATTGGGTGATTGAAAAGAAAGTCTAGAGACATCATAATATTATTAAACTATGCAATATAAATGTTACTTTGCCAGAAATAATAGATACCATAATTGTTCATTTAGCTATTATGAAGGTTTGTTTATCAAGATATCTTGTGTAGACTCTGACCCATTGATCAAGATATCTTGTGTAGAATGTGACCCATTGATCAAGATATCTTTTGTAGAATGTACCCATTGATCAAGATATCTTGTGTAGAATGTGACCCATTGATCAAGATATCTTGTGTAGAATGTGACCCATTGATCAAGATATCTTTTGTAGAATGTACCCATTGATCAAGATATCTTGTGTAGAATGTGACCCATTGATCAAGATATCTTGTGTAGAATGTGACCCATTGATCAAGATATCTTTTGTAGAATGTACCCATTGATCAAGATATCTTGTGTCGAATGTGACCCATTGATCAAGATATCTTGTGTAGAATGTGACCCATTGATCAAGATATCTTGTGTAGAATGTGACCCATTGATCAAGATATCTTGTGTAGAATGTGACCCATTGATCAATATATCTTGTGTAGAATGTGACCCATTGATCAAGATATCTTTTGAGGAATGTACCCATTGATCAAGATATCTTGTGTCGAATGTGACCCATTGATCAAGATATCTTGTGTAGTATGTACCCATTGATCAAGATATCTTGTGTAGAATGTGACCCATTGATCAAGATATCTTGTGTAGCATGTGACCCATTGATCAAGATATCTTAAGTAGAATGTGACCCATTGATCAAGATATCTTTTTTAAGAAGGGCTTTAAACTAAATTATGCTATTTCAAAAATTGTTAAGAAAGTGTTTATTATTGACCTGTTTTTATTTTGTGCAAATTTATATCCTTATTTTTTAGGATTATATATAAAAAAGGATTGTTGCTTTGAAAAGAAAAGAAAATTGCAAAAGAATTTTTTGATATACATTTAGAAGGTAGATTTTGAAATGACCAAATAAAAATGGGGACTACCCATATGTATGCAAACGTTTGTATTAAAATTCTTTCACGAAACTGGGATACTGAAACTTTAGAATTATGGATAATTTTTGTATAAGGGAGCAAACAAACCAATCTGTTTCATGTGAAATTGCACTGCTCTAAAATCCAGTTCAAAGATAAGAATAACTTATAAAAAGGTTTCATAGACATGTTTAATTCAAATGACATTAACTATGTTATGTATGTCATTATTATTTTAAGTATTTGCATCATTTTAGTTATCAAATACATCTAGCTGACTATTAGATGTCCAGAATTTTTCTTGCCAACCGTGAACTTGCAGCAGGCTTCAACAGATGGTTCTTAGATTTCTAGTATTGTGCTACATTCAGGGTTTCCTCTGGGTCAATTTTTGTTTTGACAAAACAATTTTGTTTTGCCGACTTATTTTCCTTCATGAAAACACTAAATTTCAATTTACAGCGTTGCATCTCATGTACATCTGGGATCAAACACGAAATATTTAATCCCAGTTTACGTTAATTCCACATCTCTATTTCATAATCAACATTCTAATAAATGAACAATAGATTAGAATAATAATTTTTATTTAGTTTACATTTATGGATACTGTAAAATTACATTACAAAGGCATTAAAAGTTACTGTCCTCTTCTTGTGGATTTCGAAGTGTCCAGCCCTTTGTTAAAAGTCAAATTTAAAACATAAAAGTATGTTTGCTTACATCCACTTCATTTGAACTTTGGTGAATAGTTGTCTCATTGGCAATAATACCACATCTTGTTTTTATATTAAATTGATTGATTGTTGGTTGCTTAACGTCCAGTGGCAAATATTTCATGCATATTCAGGACGATTTTATATTCAAACAGGAGTGCTGTAAAAATGAAGTGAAGTACCCACTTCAAAACAAATATTTTTATAAAAGTTGTAAAAACAACTCATTTAAAAGACATGTGAAGCTATTTGACCACACAATTATATCGTTTATGATTAGTTTATTGCCTATAGCTGTCAAATACTTGTACCTCTTTTTTAAATCAGCTGATTATTGATTTTTTGTTAAAATTGAAAAGTGCAAAATGTGATAATGGTGACTGCCAGAGAAAAATCTGGCTACACTGCATTTTCAAATTTGCTTCAGTTTAAACAGAGATCTATGATTTTTTTGTATTGTGCTACACTGCATTATCACTCTGCTTCAGTCTAAGCAGAGAATCATGATTAATTGAATTGGGCTACACTTCATTATCACTCTGCTTCAGTCTAAGCAGAGAATCATGATTAATTGAATTGGGCTACACTTCATTTTCACTCTGCTTCAGTTTAAACAGAGAATCATGATTAGTTGATTGGGCTACACTGCATTTTCACTCTGCTTTAGTTTAAACAGAGAATCATGATTTGTTGTTAGTCAAACAATTACAATCTGTGATAAGGAACCACCAGTTTTATGATTAAATGGCATTAAGAATAATTTTTGCAATTGTTATTTTTTACTATGCTTACATAATATGTATTATTAAAACATCATATTATTCAAAAGATGTGATTTGTTACTTGTTTCAATTACAAAAGGGGCCTTGGTGTCGGAGGCATCTTATTTCAATTATAAAAGTGTCCTTGGTAGCCCAGTGGTCTTGTTTCAATTATAAAAGGGGCCTTGGTGGCCCAGTGCTCTTGTTTCAATTATAAAAGGGCCTTGGTGTCCCAGTGGTCTTGTTTCAATTATAAAAGGGGCCTTGGTGGCCCAGTGGTCTTGTTTCAATTATAAAAAAAATATGTATTAACTAGGTCTTACTAACAATAGATAAGTATTATCCCAGTTTTAAATAGCTATTTGTTTGGAGGTTGATGTATGTATGATCTGTATAATCCTCCTTTCTTGGGAGCACCACCATGAGATATGGTGTAAAGAGGACATTCTGCAAACTGTATCAGCACATGATAATGTAAGCATTTGCCTACCAAGTTCGTCAGCCTAGCTGTGACAGTTCTTGCAATTTGGAAGCTAATAACCTTCCCCATAACATGAATATACAATGCAATAAAAGAACAGAGTTCCAATGTCCCCTGCGTTGCACATATTTTTTTTGTTCAAGGTCAATAACTAAAAATTTTTTTTTTTTTTAAACTTTTGAAAATTATCTTAGAGAGTTGAAGACTTAAGAGCAATTTCTGATATATTTAATATTTCCAAGGGGCATAACTCATTAAAAATATTTGAATTGGCAATTATTTTCGAAATTGTCCGTGAGATTGCTGATATTAACCATTGATATGAATTTGATAAAAAATCTGGCAAAAATTGTACATGTGAGAGCGCTTACAATGCAAATTTCCATATAATTAATATTTTTCAGGGGCATAACTCTTTTAAAAATAATTGATCAGCACTGATTTTTGAACTCGTCCGAGACATCACTGATATAAACCTACAATATCAGATTCATAAAAATCTGGCAAGAATTGTATACATGAGAGCGCTAACAATGCAATTTTTATACGACCGCAAAAAATTTTGCGGTCAGATATTGGTATCACGTCGTCGTCGGCGTCGTCCAAGACATTTGGTTTACGGACAATAACTTTAGTATAAGTGAATAGAAATCTATGAAATTTAAACACAAGATTTATAACCACAAAAGGAAAGTTGGGATTGATTTTGTGGGTTATAGTCCTAACAGTTTAGGAATTAGGGGCCCATATAAGCATTTTCTAGTTTCCAGACAATAACTTGTGGAAAGGTGTATGGATCTCTCTGAAATTATACCACAAGTTTCCATACCACAAAGGGATGGTTAGGATTGGCTTTGGGGGTAATGGCTCAATGGCTCAAACCGTTTAGGAATTAGGGGGAAAACAAGGGTTTCCTTGTTAAATGGACAATAACTTTTAAAAAAATTGTAAGTGAATGGATCTTTCTGAAATTGTACAACAAGGTTCCATACCAAAAAGGAAGGTTGGAATTGATTTTGGGGTTATGGCCCAAACTGTTTAGGAATAAGGGGCCAAAAGGGCCAAAACAATACTTTTCTAATACTTTGTATAAATTGCTTATTTTTGACTAATTTCAATGGGGTTTTATTCTTGAATTCTTGGGGTTCTTTCATATGCTGAATCTTACCGTGTATTAAATTTTTGGAATTTGGGCCCCGTTTTAAATTGGTCCACATGAGGTCCAAAGGGTCCAAAATTAAATTTTGTTTGATTTCATCAAAATTGAATTATTGAGGTTCTTTGATATGCTGAATCTAACCGTGTATTTAGTTTTTAATTTTGGGTCCTGTTTTCAAATTGGTCTACATTAAGGTCAAAAGGGTCCAAAATTAAACTTAGTTTGATTTTTTAAAAATTGATTTCTTGGGGTTCATTGATATGCTGAATCTAAACATGTATATAGATTTTTGATTATGAGCCCAGTTTTCAAGTTGGTCCAAATTGGGGTGCAAAATTAAACTTTGTTTGATTTCAACAAAAAATGAATATATGGGGTTCTTTGATATGCTTTAAAATCTAACTATGTATTTAGATTTTTGATTTTTGGCCCTGTTATCAAATTGGTCCACACTGAGGTCAAAAGGATCCAAAATTAAACTTTGTTTGATTTCATCAAAAATCGAATTATTGGGGTTCTTTGATATGCTGAATCTAACTGTGTTTTTAGATTTTTAATTTTGGGTCCTGTTTTCAAAAAGGTCTACATTAAGGTCGAAAGGGTCCAAAATTTAACTTCGCTTGATTTTAACAAAAATTGAATTCTTGGGGTTCTTTGATATGCTGAATCTAAACATGTATTTAGATTTTTGGTTATGGGCCCAGTTTTCAAGATGGTCCAAATTGGGGTCCAAAATTTAACTTTGTTTGATTTCAACAAAAATTGAATGTATGGGATTCTTTGATATGCTAAAATGAAAAAGTGAATTCTTAGGATTCTTTGATATGCTGAATCAATCCATGTATTTAGATTTTTGATATTGGACCATCATGGGTAAATTTAAATTTTTTAAGTTCATTAGACCACATTCTTTCTGTGTCAGAAACCTATGCTGTGTCAAATATTTAATCACAATCCAAATTCAGAGCTGTATCAAGCTTGAGTGTTGTGTCCATACTGGCCCCAATTGTTCAGAATTCGACCTCTGCGATCGTATCAAGCCTACGCCTATGAACATTTTATTTTTCTCATTTCAGATTTCAGAAATTAAAAAGAAAATTTCTTCAAATATTTTTTTTTTGCCAAAAAGGAGGGGTAAAAAATTTTTTTTGGGGTGTCAATTGCAACAGCATAGTGTATTGCCAAAAGCAAAAAAAAGGGGGGTAAAAAATTTTTTAATTTTTTGTTTTTTTGGTAGGAGGGGTTTAATTCGCAACATCATAGTGTATTGCACAAAAGCAAAAAATTGAATATAAATTCAAATCATATAACCAATTCTAAGTTCTTTGACTACAGTTATTCTGTGTCAGAAACCTATTATGTGTCAAATATTTAATTACAATCCAAATTCAGACCTGTATCAAGCTTGAATATTGTGTCCATTTTTGCCCCAACTGTTCAGGATTGGACCTCTGCAGTTGTATCCAGCTGCGCTCGGCGAAGCAATTTAATCATATTATTAATATTTCTAAGGGCCATAACTCTTTTAAAAATTATTGATCGGCACTGATTTTAGAACTCATCCGAGACATTGCTGATATAAACCTACAATATAAGTTTCATAAAAATCTGGCAAGAATTGTACACATAAGAACGCTTACGATGTAATTTTCCATATAATTAGTGTTTCCAAGGAGCATAACTCTTTAAAAAATTATTGTTCTGCACTAATTTTTCGAACTCATCCAAGACTGCTGATATAAACCTACAATAAAAGTTTCATAAAAATCTGGCAAGAATTGTACACATGAGAGTGCTAACGATGCAATTTTCCATCTAATTAATGTTTCCAAGGACATAACTCTTTAAAAATGTGCTTAAACGGCGCAGCTGGATACGACCGCAGAGGTCCAACCCTGAACAGTTGTGGCAAAATGAACACAATATTCAAGCTTGATACAGGTCTGAATTTGGATTGTAATTAAATATTTGACACATTATAGGTTTCTGACACAGAATAAATGTAGTCAAAGAACTTGAAATTGGTTATATGATTTGTGAATTTATATTCAATTGAAGATTTCTTGCTGTTGTGCAATACACTGTGCTGTTGCACAATACTTAGTAAATCTGTTTTCAGACTATATACAAAGAATTAGCAAAATAAATTGTGACCCCAAATTTTTTTTTTTTTTGGAAAATTGATAATTTCTTAAATCTTGAGGACGACGACGTGATAGCAATATACGATACAGGTCTGAATTTGGATTGTAATTAAATATTTGACACATTATAGGTTTCCGACACAGAATAAATGTAGTCAAAGAACTTGAAATTGGTTATATGATTTGAATTTATATTCAATTGAAGATTTCTTGCTGTTGTGCAATACACTGTGCTGTTGCGCAGTACTTAGTAAATCTGTTTTCAAACTATATACAAAGAATTAGCAAAATAAATTGTGACCCCAATTTTTTTTTTTTTTAGAAAATTGATAATTTCTTAAATCTTGAGGACGACGACGTGATAGCAATATATGAACGCAAATTTTTTGCGGTCGTATAAAAATTATTGATCAGCACCGATTTCCGAACTCGTCCGAGACATTGCTAATATAAACCTATGATATAAGTTTTATAAAAATCTGGCAAGAATTGTACATCTGAGAGCGCTAACAAGACCGGACAGACGGACGCTATTTCTATGTCCCCCGCAACGCATTGAGCGGGAGACAATAAAACATGAACATATATGCACTCGCCTGATTTGCTCACCCTGAAAATATAAAAAAGTGCAAAATATATATAATACAAGGGACAAGGTCATTCCGGATGACGCACAATTGCAACGACAATGAACAGAAAATCTGTAAGGTAAAACTTGGATTCCAAAAAGATAAACTGCTAAATGCCGATCTGTATTCCTGGTAGAGAAAATCCTACGATAGAGACTCACAGAGAAATTACCCATCCATTAGGAATACCTAAAACCCTCAGACATCAAAAAGTTTGGTTTTATACTTTCTCAAAAGGGATCTACTAGTCTAATGGATCCCGTCGGGTAAGGAAATGTCTTAAACAAGCCTGAAAATATCTGCAGAAATTTTCTTTAACAAAAAATATAAACCATAACATAAAAATATACTATGTAAGGATAAAAAAAATTATCCATGAAACTGAATTGACAAAACAATTTCACTGATTGTGAAGGATTTCTCTGTAAATATTTACATGCCTGCTCACATGTACAAAAAGAGCACATGGATAGTAAAACAATAGTACATGCTGAAACAGACAGTGGACATATCAAAAATTAAAAGTTATTATTGTCCCCCACACAAAGTATTGTAGGGGACATAGAAATACCTGGCGTCCGTCTGTGTGTGTGTGTGTCCATCCATTCTAGTTAGCACTCTGACGTAAACAATTCTTATAAGTGCTCTCATGTGTACAATTCTTACCAGAATTTGTAAATTTGACATCAAAGGTTTATATCAACAATGTCTTGATCATTATCGAAAATCAGTACAGATTAACTATTTTAAAAGAGTAATGCCCCTTGGAAATGTAAATTATATTAGCCCTTTCCAACTTATTTTTATAGTTTGTTCTTATGTTGTACTATTTCACCACTGTCCCAGGTTATTGGGAAAGTTTTGTGCCTGCAAACATGATATAAAACCCGCAAGATTCGTCCCAAGTCAGAAGTCTGTAATTCAATGGTTGTCGTTTGTTGCTGTATATATTTGTTTTTCTTTTATTGTTTTGTACATAAATCAGGTCTTTAGTTTTTCTCATTCCAATTTTGTTTTACATTTGTCATTTTGGGGCCTTTTATACCTTACTTTGCATATAAGTTTTCCTCATTGTTGAAGGCTGTATGGTAACCTATAGTATTAACTTCTAAGTCATTTTGTCCAATTGGCAATCATACCACATCTTTTTATATTTATATGGCATTGTGAGCGCTTTCACATGTACAATTCTTGCCCGATTTATATGAAATTAATATCAAAGGGTTCGTATTATACACAACTGGGTACTATACACGAATAAATACGTTAACAGCAAAATATATGTTGAATGATCATAATTAAAAGGTAAGTCACAGCTTTTGAATAACATGATCTAATAATAAAACCATTGTAGCCTTTTCATATTTGTCCATACATGTTTTATTGACCAATAAAAGTATAAAGACTGAATAAACTTTCATCAGGTTTTCAAGATAAAATGCAAAAACAATATGAAATTGGTAACTCAGCATTTGAGGGCAACAACCCCTTATATGAGTTGTCTGACAATTTTTGGTTGAAATAGACAGGATGTTGATCTTGACATTCTGAACATTTTTGCCCCATCAGACTTTATCTATAAAGGTTTTCCAAATAATAGACAGTACTTGCATTTAACCCCTATTGTTAGCTTTGGTTCGCAAGCCTGCAGATTCACTGGACTCATTTTAAATATAAAAATATTTTTGTAAAAGTTAACAGACAACAAGTGATGGCAAAAGCTCACACTTGTCCTTTATTACATTAAAATAAACTATGGTTCACATTATCATTTTAAATAAAAAAAGAAAATAACTACTACATAATATATTTCATGTATTGAAATGATCATGCATGGAATGAATAGAAACTATGAAAAAAATATTGTTGATAATGTATTAAACTTCAAGACAATCAAAACATTTATAGTGTTTAGCATTCTACAGTTAAAATGTTATGAAACAGGAACAGTCAGTTTTGTAAAACATTCAATCAGTAAAAATATTGATACAAGTGATCACACTGATATATCTAGCTTGCCGTACTGATTATGACTGAATTTTATGTTAAGTATTCAAAGAATAAGATCTTTCTAAAATTACATTTATAATAGGAATTTAACATTATCAATGATAAATAAAAATAAGGTCAAGGTCATAAGAACCCTGTCAGATGGACATGTACACCTAACATTCATTCTCTACACCCAATATAGTTGACCTATTACTTTAGAAAAAGGACCTAATCTACAAAACTAACACTGACCTATGAACCATGAACATGAGGTCAGGTGAACCATGTCAAAAGGACATGTACACCTTGCATTCATTCTCTACACCTAATAAAGTTGACCTATTACTTATAGTATATGAGAAAAGGACCTAATCCACAAAACTACCACTGAACAATGAACCATGAACATGAGGTCAGGTGAACCATGTCAGAAGGACAGGTATACTGTTAAAATTTTTCTTAACATTGATAATAATTGACCTATTACTAAAAGTCTCTGAGAAACAGAAAACTTAACTTTGATCACTGAACCATGAAACCCTATTTGACAGATGTGTACCCTGCAATAAATATATTTACCTTATAAAGTTGTCCTATTTAGCATAAAATTGGGAAAAAGTCATGATTAAAAACTGTTCATTATTTAAGTGGTAATTTGACCATTAGAATAAGGTAAAGGACAACAGATATATGTCATCTGTCTACCAGATATTGATTATTCAGCTTTTCTACCTTCTTAATAATGAAGCTATATACAAAGAATTAATAGAATGATAAGCACCCCTATGCAGAGAATTAATAGAATGATAAGCACCCCTATGCAGAGAATTAATAGAATGATAAGCACCCCTATGCAAAGAATATACAGGCAAGACAAAACATATACAGATATTTAATAAGAATCATTTTTTTAAGTCTTTTTGCTTCCATGTTATCTTTCCTGGGTTTTTTGGACGAAAATATCTATCACATAAAAAAAGAAAACAGGAATTACCAAATATATTACAGTACAAGAAATCTGCTGATGATTAAAGTTGAATCTTAAAATTTACAACTCAAATTTGAACAATAATTATTAAAATTGTTAGGAATTAACTTTACAAAAGCCTTTAAGAGAAGATAAGTACTGTGAATTCATTTATTTTCGTGGGTACCAATTTTCGTGGACTGAGGAAAACTTGCATTTTTGTGGATATTTGATATCGTGGTTTTGCCAGAGTCTGCATATAACCTTATAGAAAATTTGTGATTCGCTGAACACATAATGGTTCACCTGTACCCACGAAATCCACGAACATTGGTATCCAATGAATAATAATGAATCCACAGTAACTAAAACCAGATTACAACTGAACAAAAAAAAAAAAACTATATGAAAAATGGTCTAACATATCTATATTTCTTCTATAATCTATGCAGTTCTTCATAAGTTTATAATTTTTCCTTTTTACAGCAACCTTGATTTTCTACGGTAAAACAATTATAATAAAATAAAGAAATAATCACCTTATAAGGGACTTGCCCTTTACACAACATTTTTATTTTGAAAAAAATAGGATAATCCTAGACAAATAATTTCTTGTATGAATATAGTTATCAGTTATACTGATATAAATTTTGCCTGATTTCAATCTTGAGGCTAAAATTTATTTACTTTGTAAGAAATAAATGACAATTTTTATCATATACATTTTCAAAGAAATTGAAAAGTTTTTAAATAACCCCTTGATTGGTTCATTGTCAAATCAGATCAGATTAACATTTTGAAGGTATCAAGTTCACCTGTTACTTTTGCAATAAAGTTTTAAGACATTTCCAAGACTTTCTATTAATGTAAAGGTAAATACCTTTCTACACAGAAGCAAATACTCAGAAGAACTTCTTGCTGTTATAATGAAAATGATGTTATAGAATTTTTTTTTAAATTACAGGGTTTTTGCAATTTTCATTAATTCCAATAGTGTTTCTAGCTCTGAAACAAATGAACAAATTCTAAAGTTTTTCTGTATGGCAAGAAATTTCAGGTTAAAAACTGAAACAAAAATTGTAATCACGTTTTGAATTTGCTTTGAGATAATAGAAAATTAAGTTATACATCGAGTTAATATCATATGACTTCACCAAATACATTCAAGGCATTGTGTGAAAATTCTGAATCTGCATATATATATATATATGTTTGAATCTTTAAAAAAAAACATTCCGTTTCTTAATAACCTAACTGTAACAAAGCTAGAAAAAAGAAATGGACGAACGTGAAGAAATTTATACAGCAATGAGGTCAGCTTAGCTGATTCAAAACTTATCTGAAAGGACAAAGGACACAAGTAGCCTTATTCGACACTATAAATTACAAAAAGACAATTAAAACTAATGAGCTTATGCACAAGTGTAAATATTTCATAAAAATATAAGCTTTTAGATGTGAAGGAGAGAAATTTAATATTACTCAAAGCAATTGCCATATATTAAACATAATCAAAGTCACATAGTTCTTAGAATTTCAAACATTTTAAAGTAATTGCTAGATAATGATGTAAGTTCAAAATGGCTCTGATTTCTTAGAGCCTAATTTAGTCATTGGTACAGGTTATCACATTTCAGAGTACAGTCCAAGCAGAAAACATTCAAACAGCAGACCCAACATTGGGGTGTCAAGTTTCTGACTTAAAATCATAACTTATTGTAAAAGAATAAACCATAAATCATTTGTTTCCTATTCATTACTCTCAATGAATATTTACCCTTTTCACCAACTATTGCCATGAAGCACTTCGTTTATTGTCAACATATCTTGCTTTTGCTCAGATAATGGCATCTGGTGTTATTTTCTTTGGTTTCCTGGGCATAGAATCAGGGTAGCTAATTTATGCCAATAGGTTGGGCCAGCACTATTATCTAATATGCATTTTACAGAAACATGGAAGATGAGACAAATCTTGTTAATATATGTGGGTCAACCAGGTTATTTGCATAAATTTACTCACACAATTTTATGCAAAGGGAACAAAATAATGCAGTCAAGTGAATAGTTGTTTGAAATGAAAAGTAAATGTTCATGGAGGAAAACAAAAACTATAAGGTTTATATGCTTGACAATGCACCTATTACAATATGAGATGAAAACTTGCTGCAACAAATTTGAGTGCACAAATTCCATGTATTCTAAATGGAATTTGGTCAGATGTTCAACTGCCCTAATCAGAAAAAAAAGCCCTTTGGACATAAAGAGTAATCAGAGACAAATGAAGTCTACATGTAATTGGGAAAATGTTCTCGTAAGCATAAACTTCTCAAAAGTTAGATGTGATGTTTATCTTTGTATTGAATATTTTGTTGACCTATGAATGTAAAAGGTTGATTTGAATGCTTACATAAAAAATGCACACCATTTGTAATTTTACTAAATCAAAGATAACATAACATAATTTGTTACAGAATCACAAAAACAATTCATGTTTATATGGTTTTTTTATCAGTTGAAAAATACTAATAATGTTCAAATTTCTGATTAAAAACTCAACTTCTTAGGTCAAAGCTATTTGTATCAGATCTAATATTTGAAGACCATCTGATTAAATGATTATAATGATGAACAGTCTCCTTTGGTATTATCGTTGTAACATGTATGTGTGATATTTTCCAAGTGTTTATCTGTTCTATTTAGCTTTCACTTTCCAGGCTGAACAATTTATGATATAACATGGGTTCTTTGTTGAAAAAGTTCAATAACGTTATAACTAAAAAACAATCTTGTAGCACATTTTCATAGTTTCTGTTAAGATTTACAGAAACGATTGTATGAAGGGTTAGGCTGCTCTTAAAATAATTAATTAGTGGGCAGTTATATTTTCTTAAAGAATATTTTTAAAATCATATAAAAATTTTAAAACCTATATTGTTCCTGTTTCTTGTTTTAAAAGTAGTGCCCTTCTCCTTGAATGCATCTTTAAATGATGGAACAGCCTTATAAGACTGCAACATTGAGATTTGTTAAAAATTATGCAACAAAAGTTCACACAACAAATTTTTATGGCAACAAGACACATGATGATTAATTTTTTTTACATTCACTGACACAGCTTAAGTCATGTTCAATCAACACATTCCTTATTTAGTGATAACTTGATAAATTTTAGAAGCTTGATGGCTGATGTTTTCATTTTTATGTCGACTCAACAAATAAACTTTAGATTTGAGTTGTCCTGAACTAACACCATACAAAGCAGTGTACATTGTCTCTGGACTTGGTGCTTTGTCGTCTGCTGGCAATGATGCAGAAGTTAGTTTTTGTTCTTTGGCCGTTGTCAAAATGTTGGCGAGAAGAGTTGTCCATCGTAACATTAACTCTTCTTCTGATCCTTGCTTAAGCAGTTCGATCAAACAAACTGGAGCCTGAAATAAGCAGAATTCATCTTAAAGTTTGTTATGTATCATGTTACCAGATGTTAGAGACAAAAATCGTTATATAGCAATATGATGAAAGTGAAAGTAAAATAAAACATAACAGTTTGTATTATGTTAATTGATTGTCCTTATTAGGGGAAAATGTGAAGAAAATATTGAGTTCATGCAACATACTGAAAAATTTATAGAATGAGCAAACAGGTCTAACAGATCCGAAAGTATTCATAAAACTCATCAAGGTGCTGACCAAATATGAAGTCATTCTCTTCAGTAGCATCTGAGAAAAGTGTGATGAAAATAAATTTTGACAAATGCATCAACCAAAGAATGGACTGAAAAGATGATTCTGCTGTACACTATATATTATAATGGGGTATTATAAAGTTTTAAATAGAATATATTTGTCTTTTATTTTTTTTTGTTCTATGGCTGGATGTAATTGTATATTTTTTTCAACAGACAATACTTTACTATTTATTCTGATTCATTTCAATTTGCTTTGTACTGCAGAGGTACTGCTTCAAATTTCATCCCTAATGTGGTAAAGGTGTATGACCGTTGGAAAATGTTCAAAATGTTGGCTTTGAACTAGCTTTCCTTAACTGCGAGTACTCTTATATAGGTGCTTCATGTATTTTGTTTTTATGTTAGTTGTTTTTCCTCGCACCGACTGTTTGAGTTAAGCAAATAGCAACTGATTTTTACAGTTTGTTCTTATCTTGTGCTGTTACACCACTGTCCCAGGTTAGGGATCGATATGCGAGTTGAGCACTCACGAACATGTTAAACCAGTTACATTCTTTATGTGCCTATCCCAAATCAGGAGCTTTTAGTTCAGTGGTTGTGGTTGGTTCATCATAATCATATTTGTTTTTCGTAAAATGTTTTGTTATAAATTAGGCCTTAGTTTTCTGAATTGAATTGTTTCACATTTCAGAGTACAGTCCAAGCAGAAAACATTCAAACAGCAGACCCAACATTGGGGTGTCAAGTTTCTGACTTAAAATCATAACTTATTGTAAAAGAATAAACCATAAATCATTTGTTTCCTATTCATTACTCTCAATTCAATGAATATTTACCCTTTTCACCAACTATTGCCATGAAGCACTTCATTTATTGTCAACATATCTTGCTTTTGCTCAGATAATGGCATCTGGTGTTATTTTCTTTGGTTTCCTGGGCATAGAATCAGGGTAGCTAATTTATGCCAATAGGTTGGGCCAGCACTATTATCTAATATGCATTTTACAGAAACATGGAAGATGAGACAAATCTTGTTAATATATGTGGGTCAACCAGGTTACTTGCATAAATTTACTCACATAATTTTATGCAAAGGGAACAAAATAATGCAGTCAAGTGAATAGTTGTTTGAAATGAAAAGTAAATGTTCATGGAGGAAAACAAAAACTATAAGGTTTATATGCTTGACAATGCACCTATTACAATATGAGATGAAAACTTGCTGCAACAAATTTGAGTGCACAAATTCCATGTATTCTAAATGGAATTTGGTCAGATGTTCAACTGCCCTAATCAGAAAAAAAAGCCCTTTGGACATAAAGAGTAATCAGAGACAAATGAAGTCTACATGTAATTGGGAAAATGTTCTCGTAAGCATAAACTTCTCAAAAGTTAGATGTGATGTTTATCTTTGTATTGAATATTTTGTTGACCTATGAATGTAAAAGGTTGATTTGAATGCTTATATAAAAATGCACACCATTTGTAATTTTACTAAATCAAAGATAACATAACATAATTTGTTACAGAATCACAAAACAATTCATGTTTATATGGTTTTTATCAGTTGAAAATACTAATAATGTTCAAATTTCTGATTAAAAACTCAACTTCTTAGGTCAAAGCTATTTGTATCAGATCTAATATTTGAAGACCATCTGATTAAATGATTATAATGATGAACAGTCTCCTTTGGTATTATCGTTGTAACATGTATGTGTGATATTTTCCAAGTGTTTATCTGTTCTATTTAGCTTTCACTTTCCAGGCTGAACAATTTATGATATAACATGGGTTCTTTGTTGAAAAGTTCAATAACGTTATAACTAAAAAACAATCTTGTAGCACATTTTTATAGTTTCTGTTAAGATTTACAGAAACGATTGTATGAAGGGTTAGGCTGCACTTAAAATAATTAATTAGTGGGCAGTTATATTTTCTTAAAGAATATTTTTAAAATCATATAAAAAATTTTAAAACCTATATTGTTCCTGTTTCTTGTTTTAAAAGTAGTGCCCTTCTCCTTGAATGCATCTTTAAATGATGGAACAGCCTTATAAGACTGCAACATTGAGATTTGTTAAAAATTATGCAACAAAAGTTCACACAACAAATTTTTATGGCAACAAGACACATGATGATTAATTTTTTTTACATTCACTGACACAGCTCAAGTCATGTTCAATCAACACATTCCTTATTTAGTGATAACTTGATAAATTTTAGAAGCTTGATGGCTGATGTTTTCATTTTTATGTCGACTCAACAAATAAACTTTAGATTTGAGTTGTCCTGAACTAACACCATACAAAGCAGTGTACATTGTCTCTGGACTTGGTGCTTTGTCGTCTGCTGGCAATGATGCAGAAGTTAGTTTTTGTTCTTTGGCCGTTGTCAAAATGTTGGCGAGAAGAGTTGTCCATCGTAACATTAACTCTTCTTCTGTTCCTTGCTTAAGCAGTTCGATCAAACAAACTGGAGCCTGAAATAAGCAGAATTCATCTTAAAGTTTGTTATGTATCATGTTACCAGATGTTAGAGACAAAAATCGTTATATAGCAATATGATGAAAGTGAAAGTGAAAGTAAAAATAAAACATAACAGTTTGTATTATGTTAATTGATTGTCCTTATTAGGGGGGAAAATGTGAAGAAAATATTGAGTTCATGCAACATACTGAAAAATTCATAGAATGAGCAAACAGGAAGTCTGACAGATCCGAAAGTATTCATAAAACTCATCAAGGTGCTGACCAAATATGAAGTCATTCTCTTCAGTAGCATCTGAGAAAAGTGTGATGAAAATAAATTTTTGACAAATGCGTCAACCAAAGAATGGACTGAAAAGATGATTCTGCTGTACACTATATATTATAATGGGGTATTATAAAGTTTTAAATAGAATATATTTGTCTTTTATTTTTTTTTGTTCTATGGCTGGATGTAATTGTATATTTTTTTCAACAGACAATACTTTACTATTTATTCTGATTCATTTCAATTTGCTTTGTACTGCAGAGGTACTGCTTCAAATTTCATCCCTAATGTGGTAAAGGTGTATGACCGTTGGAAAATGTTCAAAATGTTGGCTTTGAACTAGCTTTCCTTAACTGCGAGTACTCTTATATAGGTGCTTCATGTATTTTGTTTTTATGTTAGTTGTTTTTTCCTTGTACCGACTGTTTGAGTTAAGCAAATAGCAACTGATTTTTACAGTTTGTTCTTATGTTGTGCTGTTACACCACTGTCCCAGGTTAGGGGATTGATATGAGAGTTGAGCACTCACGAACATGTTAAACCAGTTACATTCTTTATGTGCCTATCCCAAATCAGGAGCTTTTAGTTCAGTGGTTGTGGTTGGTTCATCATAATCATATTTGTTTTTCGTAAAATGTTTTGTTATAAATTAGGCCTTAGTTTTCTGAATTGAATTGTTTCACATTTTTCATGTCAGGGCCTTTTATAGCTAACTATATGGTATGGCTTTTTCTCATTATTGAAGGTCATACAGTGGCCTATAATTGCTTATATCCACTTCATTTGAACTCTGATGAACAGTTGTTTCATTGGCAATCATACCAAGTATCCTCATTTTTGTATGAAACAGACAATTAATCCTACATCGGTCAATGGCAGGTATAAAATTAAGTTAAAGTTTATAATCCTACATCGGTCATTGGCAGGTATAAAACTAAGTTAAAGTTTATAATCCTACATCGGTCATTGACAGGTATAAAATTAAGTTAAAGTTTATATGGGATGGTGTATAAACAAACAGGTTTTTATTTTGTTGAATGTCCTACAGTGATCTATGGTTGCCTACAGTGATCTATGGTTGCCTACAGTGATCTATAGTTGCCTACAGTGATCTATAGTTGCCTACAGTGATCTATGGTTGCCTACATCCATGTCATTTGGATGATTGTTGGATAGTTCATTTCATTGGCAATCATACCACATCTCCTTATCATACTTATTTTTATATCAGATGGATTTTACTAAACATTGTAATCTCCTAAAAGAAAAACTTGGGTTTTTTCTTTGCAGTCTACATATATTTAGGACAAATCTGGATTACAAGACAGTTTTGCCTTTGCAGCTAACATATGTGGGACTAGTTCTGGATTACAAGACAGATTTACCTTTGCAGCTAACATATGTGGGAATCGTTCTGGATTACAAGACAGATTTACCTTTGCAGCTAACATATGTGGGAATCGTTCTGGATTACAAGACAGATTTACCTTTGCAGCTAACATATGTGGGAATAGTTCTGGATTACAAGACAGATTTACCTTTGCAGCTAACATATGTGGGAATAGTTCTGGATTACAAGACAGATTTACCTTTTCAGCTAACTGTGGGACTAGTTCTTGATTACAAGAAAGATTTACCTTTGTAGCTAACTTTGGAATTAGTTGTTCTGGATTACAAGACAGATTTACCTTTGCAGCTAACATATGCGGGACTTATTCTAGATTACAACAGATTTACCTTTGCAGCTAACATATGTGGGACTAGTTCTGGATTACAAGACAGATTTACTAAAACTTTTGCTGCTTGGAGTTTAATGCTGGCAGCTCCAGTGTCCACTAAATCATACAATCTTTGTACGACTCTTGTGTAATGACCATGATGTTGACTGGTGATGGATAGGTTGGTTAAAGCTTTAAGTGATGATAGACATACACTCTCTCCGGTCTCATCCTCCAATGTTAAATCTACAAGGGTGGATACACAGTCCTAAAATCATTAAATACAGATAAGTCATAACCTTTTGTAAACATACAAATTACAACAATATTTAAAATCTGATAATTCTTTTGACCAGGTGAACAAACTGGTAAATTTTAGTCATATCAATGTTTAAGCTTAATAAATTGTATTGCATTCAGTGCACATGTCATTGTTTACTCTATAGACAATGATAGAACTTATCTAATGGAGTTTAGAGTATTCCAAAACATTTTATTTGGAATAAATAATAAAATGATTGAAAAAATAAATGGATGAAAATATCAGATTTGCTATGTTCAGCAGTCTGCAAGAAAAAAATTGATGAACATAGTCTACCAGTAGTAAACACCACATCTGAAGGACCTTCATGTAAATATAAAAATAAGAAGATGTGGTATGATTAACAAGGTCAAGGCAATTGTTTAACTTACTGTGACAATTATGTACTGTAGATTCATCTTTAATCATGGCATAAAAGCCAAAAGTTGCCAATGATGTCCCTAGACACAAAAACTTTCTGGATCAGGGGGTGGCGGCCAAAGTAAATTTTGTTAAAAACTGTTAAGAACTATTGAACATTTGACCCAAACCGATGCTACAAAAAAAATAAGGTATACTTGAGGGATAATTTCTTCATTATTTTTTAAAGTGATGTGCCAAAAAGAAGTTATTTTGTATTGATAGTTATATCACAACTGTGTCTATATGAATTTTGTAGTATTTTGGCCTGATTAAGAAACAATAAAAATCTAAGGGCCAATTTTAACCCTTCGTTAACTTACTACTTAAAACTTTCTACAGATTTGTATGCAAAGCCATGAAATTAAGAATGGATCATGAAAACACTATTTTGGTAAAATGGTACTCATGAAAATATATGAATTCCCAGTATGATGAATATGCAGTACTTATACCTCTAATTTCTTATGATTTTCTTCGTTGGACGACAAGTTTGTTATTGCATTGGCTACTGATGTTACCAATTTAGGGTTGGCTGACCTTGACATTCTTTGTTGATAGAGCAAATTACTCAGTCTGGACAAGCATCCATGTTCACGGAACAAATTCTAAAAAAAATTAAAATGTTGGAAAAATATAAATTATTTATTCAGAAGAGTGCAAAGGAATTTGCTTTGTGAGAGCACCATGTTTACCAATTAACTATAAGTATTTGTTACTTCGTGAGAGCACCATGTTTACCATTTAACTATAAGTATTTGTTACTTCGTGAGAGCACCATGTTTACCATGCAATTAACTATAAGTATTTGTTACTTCGTGAGAGCACCATGTTTACCATGCAATTAACTATAAGTATTTGTTACTTCGTGAGAGCACCATGTTTACCATGCAATTAACTATAAGTATTTGTTACTTCGTGAGAGCACCATGTTTACCATGCAATTAACTATAAGTATTTGTTACTTCGTGAGAGCACCATGTTTACCAATTAACTATTAGTATTTGTTACTCGTGAGAGCACCATGTTTACCACGCAATTAACTATAAGTATTTGTTACTCCTGCTTTGTGAGAGCACCATGTTTACCATTTAACTATAAGTATTTGTTACTTTGTGAGAGCACCATGTTTACCATGCAATTAACTATAAGTATTTGTTACTACAGAAAGGTAAAAGAGAGTCAATTCAATTGATGCTCTTAAACACTGTAATTGCTATCTAAACTTTTTTCAAATCTAGGAGTTAATATGCAGGTGCAAATTGCACATTAAAGGTCCTTTTTCAAAAATGAAAGCTGTCTCACTGAATCTTAAGATTATTTTTTCTGAACAATGTCCAATAATTGTAAAACTATTAAAAATCAAAAGGAATTTTTCTTAATTATTGTAAATTCAGAAATTATTGCAATGATTTTTATTAATTTTTTGAAGGGCTAAATTTGCAAAAATAAAAACTCACAATTAGGATTTTGAAAGCATTATTTGTATGAAACATTTCATGAAATTGCAATAATTAATCTTGCATTGTTGTTCATTGTTCAATAATTAATCTTGCATTGTTGTTCATTGTTCAATAATTAATTTAGCATTGTTGTTCATTGTTCAATAATTAATCTTGCATTGTTGTTCATTGTTCAATAACTGATCTTGCATTGTTGTTCATTGTTCAATAATTAATCTTTCATTGTTGTTCATTGTTTAACAATCGCAATAATAAGTGTATGCAAAAGTTTCTGAATATATACTGCAACTGTGCTATTTGAGCAGTCAAATTGCATTGACCGTATAATCATTTGCGATATATTGTCACTGACCGTATATCGCCTTGTTTATGATGTTGACAATGTGTTTCCGTAGGGTTTTATTTATGCCATCATTAAAAGGTACAGGTTTGCGGAATTTTTATGTCGTTCCCTCTTAATTAAAAAATGGTGATTTTAACCCTCAATATTTCATTTTACAGTTGTAGGAGTTGCATTATATAAAGAATAACCATACACTGTCTGGATACATAAATTCTATTTGTACTCGGCTCAAAACAGGATAGAAATGCCCGGCAAAGCCTCCTTTCTATCTGTTTCTAAGCCTTGTACAAATAAAATTTATATTTCGAGACAATGTATGGTTATTCTATATTTACAGTAATCTGAAAATTGTGAAAAAAAGGACATTCTTCACTGCTAACCTTCCGTATAAAGCATTTAAGATAATGAAAATTAAAGAAAGTATTGTGTGCATTTAATATTGCAATTTCGACAGGTCAAAGACCAAAATGTGAGAATAATCATTGCAATTACAGGAAAAGCTGTACAGAAATGTATGTGTCAGATTTTAAAATGTGAATTCTAACTATTGTGATACTCATTCAGTCACATTATTCGCAATAATTAAAACTTCCCAAAAATTTCTGAATTTACAGTAGACAGTGAGCTTCTGAAACCCAAAATTGTGTAGAAGTTTCATTATGATTGGTTAAATATGACTTGAGTTATGGTCAGTGTAAATGTATAAAAAAGATATCAATGATAATGCACTCTTTGATGACAAAAATCAAAATCTTCAACAAATAAAAATGTATAGACCTGATGAGATTTGTTAAATATGTCATATAAACTACAACTATAATGCACACCCTAAACCTATTAAGGCTTGCATGGTTTTTCTAAAAACAAATTTAAAATTTCACTCTAGTTTTTTTCTTCAAATTTTGAAGTTTCAAATGCTGAAATCTTGAGCAAAACCTTGCTTAGAAAAATCATTGATAGATTACTCCTAAGATTTGATAATCTTATAACAGCTGACTGACTTACCTAGTAGTAAAACATCAATAACTATTTGTCTATAATACTTTGATTTGTTAAGACTATATAGATTTTATAAGGTATCTTTACCGGTCATAAAATATTTATAAATATAGAACCACAGGATTCTAACAATAAAACTAAGTGAAGAAGGCACCTACTACTATCATAGGGTCATTGATTATAATCTTGGTCAATTACCTTCTTTTATTTTCATTATCATGATCCAAGAAGAAAATTATAATTTACATCAAAGTTTATACAAATCTTCATGTACATCCTTAGATAAATTTATAACTATAGAAAGTTGGCATTTCAACAACACACTAATATTCATTAAAATAAAGAACTTTTGACAAGTTTGATAGTATAAATATATTGCTACATATCCAAAATTGTGGTCTCTAAACATTTTTTATATATTGTTCACAATATTGTTGTGAACGTTATCATTTTATCACAAATATCCCTAACTACTCATTATTTGAAATTTTTCTTATCAAACATCTTGAAATCTTTTACATGTATTATGCATATTACACGATCATATATTTTTTAATTAAAATTCTTATAAAACTAAATGTTTTTGACAATTATAAAGTATACTAGAACACACCCGTGACGTCATGGGTCCATGACTGAATTAAAGCACCTACGCCTTATTTTTAGCTTGGATTTTTAGTATTCATATTGTCATCTGATAAAGTTATGCTGTTTATATAAGGTGCAAAGTTTTCTCTGCTGTCAATTTTTTTCTGTTTGAACGTCCTGGTTTTCTTACTACTACCGGAAACTACATGTGACTTATACTATTAGTATCGGCATCAGATTCAACACAGAACTTGTTAATTATTGGTAATATTAAATATGTTGAAAACAAAAGGGTCTTGGATGGTGTCATTTTAAATGAACACTAGTCTTATATTAGTAATATATAAAGTTGAAATCTTTTATTTGTTGTTTTTATGTCGGCTAACAAATTGGACCTCATTATTTTAGTAGTATAGACATGTTATAGGTTACAATCAACCATTAAATTTTATGGGCGCAGCCATTTTATGAAGATAACATGGTATTAATTAAAACAATGGCTAATTCTGATTGGTCGATGTTTGCAGCTGGTATGTTTTATCACGAGACACTTCATGCACTCTGCATTATACAGCAAAATAATATATTTTCCTTGGACCTAATGGAATAGAGAAGTCTTTTCTAGGCTGTGATGATGTATGTTTTTGAGTGCAAAATTGATAGTCAAGGGAGATAAGTACAAATTATGTTAAAAAAAGCAACGGGAACCTATATTTTTTGGACTAAAAAATACTGTCCTAATAATTTTTCTTTAATTCTAGCAAGGTTTCTTTTTAAAAAAATCAACTTTCTAAATACGTCTGTATCTAGAAAAAGACTACTATTGTCGCCAATGGGGAAATTAATTGTTTTTTGCAACCTATAGGTGTTTTCAAGTTACAATTCTGTGCCAAATCTCAAATTCATTAATATTCCAGAAGAGAAGTCTAAGTCGTTGAATTCTATTGAGAAGAATAAGTCATTAAATTGTAAAAAGATGAACTGAAAAGAATTGTATAAGTCATTGAATTCTATAGATAAATGTAAGTCGTTGAATTCTATAGAGAAGTATAAGTCATTAAATTCTAAAGAGAAGAATAAGTCATTAAATAATATAGATAAATATAAGTCATTAAATTGTGAAGAGATGTGTAAGTCTTTGAATTCTATTGATAGATGTAAGTCGTTGAATTCTATAGAGAAGAACAAGTCATTAAATTCTATAGAGAAGTTTTAGTCATTAAATTGTAAAGAGAAGTATAAGTTATTGAATTTTATAGAGAAGTATTAGTTATTGAATTCTATAAAGAAGTATAACATGTATAAATCATTAAATTCTACAGAGAATAATAAGTCATTAAATTGAATAGAAGAATAAGTCATTCAATTTTATAGATAAATATAAGTCGTTGAATTCTATAAGTCAGTATAGGGAAGTACAAGTCATTAAATTCTATAGAGAAGAATAAGTCATTAAATTCTATAGAGAAGAACAAGTCATTCAATTCTATAGATAAATATAAGTCATTGAATTCTATAAATCATTAAAGGGAAGCACAAGTCATTAAATTCAATAGAGAAGTATAAGTCATTAAATTATATAGTGAAGAACAAGTTGATTTAATTCTATAGAGAAGTTTAAATCATTAAATTCTATAGAGAAGAACAAGTCATTTAATTCTATAGAAGAACAAGTCATTTAATTCTATAGAGAAGAACAAATCATTTAATTCTATAGAGAAGAATAAGTCATTGAATTCTATACAGAAGAATAAATCATTAAATTCTATATAGAAGAACAGACCATTTAATTCTATAGAGAAGAACAAGTCATTTAATTCTATAGAGAAGAATAAGTCATTTAATTCTATAAGTAAATATAAGTCATTAAATTCTAAAGAGACTTAGAATAATTCATTTAATTCTATAGAGAAGTATAACATGTATAAATCATTTAATTCTATAGAGAAGAATTAGTCATTTAATTCTATAGAGAAGAATAAGTCATTTAATTCTACAGAGAAGAATAAGTCATTAATTGTATAGAAAAGAATAAGTCAATTAATTCTACTAATTTTACTAAGTTGTAAAACTTGTATCTGATCCATTTGTCATTTTGAACAATAAAATATGTTTAAACTAATTAATTCTATAGAAAAGAGTAAGTCATTTAATTATTATGATAAATATAAGTCGTTGAATTTCTATAGTCAGTATAGAGAAGTATAAGTCATTAAATTCTAAAGAGGTGAATAAGTCATTTAATTGTATAGAGAAGTATTACATGTATAAATCATTTAATTCTATAGAGAAGAATTAGTCATTTAATTCTATAGAGAAGAATAAGTCACTTAATTCTATAGAGAATAATAAGTCATTTAATTCTATAGAGAAGAATAAGTCATTTAATTCTATAGAGAAGTATTACATGTATAAATCATGTAATTCTATAGAGAAGAATTAGTCATTTAATTGTATAGAAGTATTACATGTATAAATCATTTAATTCTATAGAGAAGAATTAGTCATTTAATTCTATAAGAAGAATAAGTCATTTAATTCTATAGAGAAGTATTACATGTATAAATCATTTAATTCTATAGAGAATTAGTCATTTAATTCTATAGAGAAGAATTAGTCATTTAATTCTATAGAAGACTAAGTCATTTAATTCTATAGAGAAGTATTACATGTATAAATCATTTCATTCTATACAGAAGAATTAGTTATTAAATTCTATAGAGAAGAATAAGTCATTTAATTCTATAGAGAAGAATAAGTCATTTAATTCTATAGAGAAGAATAAGTCATTTAATTATATAGATAAATATAAGTCGTTGAATTCTATAGTCAGTATAGAGAAGTATAAGTCATTAAATTCTATAGAGAAGAATAAGTTATTTAATTCTATAGAAAAGTATTACATGTATAAACCATTAAATTCTATAGAGAAGAATAAGTCATTTAATACTATAGAGAAGTATTACATGTATAAATCATTTAATTCTATAGAGAAGAATTAGTCATTTAATTCTATAGAGAAGAATAAGTCATTAAATTGTAGAGAAGAATAAGTCATTAAATTCTATAGAGAAGAATAGGTCATTTAATTCTATAGAGAAGAATAAGTCATTTAATTCTATAGAGAAGAATAAGTCATTTAATTATATAGATAAATATAAGTCATTGATTTCTATAGTCAGTATAGAGAAGTATAAGTCATTAAATTCTATAGAGAAGAATAAGTCATTTAATTCTATAGAGAAGTATTACATGTATACATTATTAAATTCTATAGAGAAGTACAAGTAAGCAGCTCATGCTATCTATCAACAAATTTCATTTTAATCTGACATCTACCAAAAAGAAATTAGCATTTGAAACTATCCAGTTTTCTGAGTAAGAAAGAGCCATAACTGTATTAAAAGTAACCTATCAAAACAGAAAATAAATATCCACAATAGGACATACAGGGGCAATCATCTATATCTGATCTTAGTTAAATCTTAGAGATTTCAACAATTCTTTTTCATCACAGTTCGAGTTATATATCGTGATAGCAATTTATTAAAAATCTGCAGGAGACATAATTTTCTCCAGAAGAAATGGTAGCATCTTGTCTGTAAATCTGAACACTTCTGATTAAATTAGACCATAACACATTGGCAATCATTCGGTTTTCTTATACATGTTTTACTTATCAACAATGTCAGAACTATAAAGTTTACGATTAGTACCAATTATCAATGACAGATGTACATGTTCAAATTCATTTTTTTCTGTTAACTACATAAATTGTATTTTCGTCATTTTTCGTCATAATATTCAGAGATTATCAACAAAAAATTACAATATTGTCATTACCATTTAGTGATAAAACAATCTTACCTTTTAAGTAAACGACTTATTCAGTGATATATTAATGCAGGTATTGTGTCAGTACTACAGACTATCATAAATCAATAAAAAAGACTGTTATAGATAATATACTATTTACTTACCACTTGTGTTAAAAAAAGTCACCACTCATTCAAGCTAGGCCACACAAGTTATATTTTAGCTATTTTAAGATACATGTACATGATGTATAGGGTTGGATAAAGCAGACGTTTTTTAAATAAATTTCAATTTTTGTTTAAGAATCTAATTAATTGCATTGCAATCTTGGACATGTTGGAACAGGGGGTCAGAGAGATATTTCTTTTTAATCAGGAAGGATTTATCAACCAACAATCAATCAATCCATTTTCAATCAATCAATCCACTTTCATTTGTTTCATTTTTCTCCATAAAACTTTTTTTTGAATACAAATCCTTATCATATGTCATAGGGCAAATCTGAAGAATATTGAATGAAAGTCATATTTTGTAGGCTAATGCCAAACACAAATGCATTTACTCTACAGTATCTTACAGAACAAAGAAATTTCAGTAAATGGAATCAAATGAATGAAATATTTGTACATATCCACATTTCTATAAGAAACAGTTTTCTAAATAGACAATTGTTACTTTACAATGAACTTAATTCCTTCTCAAAATTTTCATCCAATTTTAGCATTTCAAAATTTACTGCAATATTGAGATGGTAAAAATATGAATGACTGAATCTTCTACCTGCATATAAATTGTATACAAACCCATTGATAAATATGAACAACACATTTCCTAACCATCTAATGCAAAACTACCACAACAACCCACGCTGAAATGTCTCGCTGGCACAATTGATTTAGACTAAATAATACCTTAAAAATCTATGAGATGAAGGTCTGATTATTCTTATCATGAAAACTTAAATAATGTTGACCAACCTACCATGAAAATGAGGTCAAGGTCAGGAGAACTCTGTCAAACAAATGTATAGGCCTGACAATGATCTTACAGACTAAATATTGTTGACCAGTTACTGTCAAACTAACCGAATAAGGAAAACTTAATTTGGAGGATTCTATAAACCAAATGTAGATATTACTAACAACAACATCCTGAGTTAGATATACCTCATGTGTTGAAATGATTTACATAAACCATGTTTGTACTTACAAAATATTAATAAGAATTGAATAAGCTCTAATCCAACGCTATCATTTTCACTGTCTAAACATCTTATAGGTAAAAATAAAGCACTTTCATCTACGTTTACATTTCTTCCAATTATCAATTAAAACTGTCCCTTTCAACAAAATCAATGCTTGTAATTGTATAACATATTATGCAACATCTGTTTATAATCCTTGAAAGTAAATGAGCCTTGTTCTTCCAGACAAAAATCTTCTCTATTTAAGAAGTCAGAGTGATTTCAGCTATATACAGTATTTATATTAGATTTACTATATGTTTTAGGTTTTTTTTTATTGTTTATTAATTATAAGTGAAGTTTTCCTGGACTTGAGTTTAGCTCCAATTCAAAGATGTTATATAAAGATCAAGAAAAACTTGATATTGTAAATATCATATAAAGATGAAGAAAACCTTTACAAACTTGATATAGTAGATATCATATAAAGATCAAGAAAACCTTTACAAACTTGATATAGTAAATATCATATAAAGATCAAGAAAACCTTTACAAATTTGATATAGTAGATATCATATAAAGATCAAGAAAACCTTTACAAATTTGATATAGTAGATATCATATAAAGATCAAGAAAACCTTTACAAATTTGATATAGTAGATATCATATAA
This sequence comes from Mytilus coruscus, assembly GCA_017311375.1. Taxonomy (NCBI): domain Eukaryota; kingdom Metazoa; phylum Mollusca; class Bivalvia; order Mytilida; family Mytilidae; genus Mytilus; species Mytilus coruscus. The sequence continues at coordinate 141,364,700 of CM029595.1, read as the reverse complement.
AGATCAAGAAAACCTTTACAAATTTGATATAGTAGATATCATATAAAGATCAAGAAAACCTTTACAAATTTGATATAGTAAATATCATATAAAGATCAAGAAAACCTTTACAAATTGATAAATAGCAGTAGACTATAAATAGCTAGCTGCCCAACAGGAGCATGTTCCAAGCAATCGTTATCAAAAGTATTGGCAAAACTTTAAAAATATAATAATGATTAGGTAAATTGTTCAGGGCATACTGGAGTTAATGAGCAACATTTGCTTCCGGATTTTTGAAGATACAAGTCTCATAACTACAATTTGTAGTGAAAATCATCAAAAAGTATACGGACCCTGGGTCTACTACCATTTGTAATAATTACAAAATTTTTTAAATTAATTGTTTATGACATATTTAAGTATACAGTGAGCAACTTGGAAAATAGCATAATTTTTCAAATTAGAGTCACTGACTATTGAATGACAAAAATGAAAACTGTCAAAATGCAATCTAATTAAAATACAGATGCTGTGTCCAAGCTTTGCTTACAAGGATCTGACAACACTCCATTTTAATTTCTGTTCCGGTAATTACACTACATCAGCCAATGAAGTTTCAGAATTCAAATTTTTATAGGTGTGTATAAATCTGACAAGACCAGAGGATTCGGAAAGGTCTTTAAAGCAGAAAGTAGAACGGACCATTTTCAGATCCTTGTAAGCTAAGCTTGGACACAGGATCTGTATCTTAATCAGATTGGTCAAAGTGTATACAGAACTTCAGACTATGGTCTCAATGGTCATATTTTCCAGGATAGTCTGCAAAATTTCATTTTTGACTGGCTGAGATTTGACTGAACCAGACACAAAATGTATGTTTGCTACTTCGATAATTAAAAAAAGCACAAAGACAATGGAAAATCATTCTGACAATTGTGCACAGTAAATGTCAAAAATAGGAAGTCTATCTAATGCCATGACTGCAAATATAATGATTAATTTATGCTAATTATGAATACTGATTATCACCAATAGCATCTATACATATACATATATACCATCCAATATTTCTTCATGTTTGTAATATTAATGCGTACCTGATTTCTGGTAAAAGTTGAACATCGATTGATTCCATTTAAGGCAGTCTCCTGTAACTTTGGATCAGGATGTGTTAATAAGGAGGACAGAACCTCAGCATTTGAACCAGACAAAATCCCAGGAGATGTCTGAGATACAAGCAAAGCATCTGTTATTTCTTCTTCACTGAATCTTGTGTAACTCTGATCATCACCTAATCCTGTACCTTCTTTTTCCTCACTGGATTTTCCACTTGCATTGATTTTTCTTTCATCTGGGGTGCTTCCATTTTGATTAGTTATCTGCAGTTCACTTCCTGATATTACTATCTTTGGTGTAGATGAAAGAGTCTGAGAACTTTTAGGTTCAATTATGTCCCCTGAAAACACCTCTTTATATCCCTCTAAACCATTTTTAACTTCTGGTTTTACTAATTTCTTGGTGTTTTCATCTTTTCTTGTTCCTGACTCTTCTTTTAATGTACCATCCTTACCTTCTGCATTTTGATTAGTGTTCTTGTCAGTATTTTCAACTCCCTCTGATAGAAATTTTTGAAGTTCTTTTCTAAAGAATTCCAAATTTTCTGAATCGTCCTTAGCAATAGGTGTACTCTTTGGCATCTCGTGAGGCTTTTTAGGACTTTGCACATCCATGTTGATAAATTCTTCATTTGGATGTTTTCGTTTACCATGAATATGAATTTCTTTGTGTGTGTGATCATCATGTTCAGACTCCCTGTTAGGTAATTTTCTCAAAGTATCATCTTCATCATTATTCTTATCCTGGGATTTTTCTATAAATATAAATTATATACAAATAATTCATGTGTAAATATTTAATATTCATTGATAATTTAATAGCAATTCTTGACAATTATTTAATAGTAATCCTTTGCAAGTAGTCATTTTGGTTTTGTTTCTATAGATTTTCATGAGAAGCCTACTGTAAGTTAAAAACAAAAGCTTCTATAATTAAAGAAGTACTAGGAGTCTGATCTATAACACATTGGACAATTCAATATAATTGATAAATCAAAAGTACTTCTTCATTCATATATATGTATATCTAATGATATCAAAAAAAACATTTAAAGAAATCTGTAAAAATTCTGCAAACACTGACCAGAGCATTACCGAAGAGGTGAAGTCTCATAAACTGAAATTAATTCAGAGGAATGGGTGTTACTGTACCAAATATCAAAGGATTATTACCCATACTTCTCAAGCACACTTTATCTCAAGATATTCAATGAATATTCTGGAGAATGAGGGAGGACAAGAGGTCTGCATACAAGGAAATGGTAATGCAATTGTATATACCAATCATCTATTATGCCCAGGATACATTTTGGAGTATTTCACTCTGACATCATGCTCTTTGCTTTTTAATTTTAAGCATGAACTAACTAATAGAATTGATAAACTGTTATCACAGAGAAATGTCTCACTTTTTTGTAATTTCGATAATGCAAATGTTGAAATTACAATAGCAACACTTTTACATGTAAGTTTTTCAAATATTCAAAGTCAATGAACCATGACTGAAGGTACATGGCTAAACAATCTCCACGGAAATGAGATGTGCCAATGCTAATACAACTGCATACCAAATACCATTGACTTATCATAAGTAGTTCCCTTTAAACAAACCTAAACACAAACTAATACATGTAAACTAAGCAAAAGTTTCAAAGTCAATAGACCACGAATGAAGGGGCAGGGGGTAATCTCCAAGGAAATGAGATATGCCAATGCTTATACAACTGCATAACAATTATCATTCACTTACCACTAGTGGTTCCCCATAAACTGACCTAATCACAAACTAATACATGAAAACTAAGCAAAAATTTCAAAGTCAATAGACCATGACTGAGGGGGCGGGGCCAAATAATCTCCATGAAATGAGATATGTCAATGCTTATACAACTGCATACAAATTATCATTCACTTACCACTAGTGGTTCTGTCACCGAGGGCCAGTGTGACATGCTTTTTGCTAAGGGGGACTAACTATGCATGCTCGACCCAAGGGACAGGGGGTCAGTCTATTAATAGACTTATGACAGACAAGTGGCAAAGTTAATACTCTAAAACATTTAACAATTTAATAGATAACAATATATGCCAAAGATAAATCCAAATAATCAAAACAAATGCACTACAGAATTTAAAGTCACTGCTCTTATGAGTTGTCTAATCACTTTGATGAATTGTCAGCTGGAATTGTTCGAAATATGAATTTTCAGAATAACTGATACTAAGGTTGAGAATGTCTGAATCACTTATCGAAATGTTCTGAGCAGGTTGGTTGAATTGAATTGTCCAAAATTGTCTAGATGTTAGAGTCACTGAGTTGAAACGGTATCTTGAGTTGAAGGTCTTGACCGTTGAGCTGTTAGTCTGTCCTATGTTGTCTGGTTGAGGCGTACAATGAATCCAGTTGATTGGTGGCAATCTTGTGATAACTGAAAATTGATTGCATAGCCAAGACTGGATACAAACGTTGCTCTGTAGGTTTACTCCAAACTCCTTCCACACTGTTGTTAACTGTAACTGTAATAGTTGTTGTATTATTTAAATTGAAGTCTGTTCCAGTTGTTGGGTCTGAAACCACATCCTTGACAGCTAATGAATATCCTGAGTTGCCGCGCCAGTTGGATACTGAAGATCGAACTGTTTGGTCACAGTTGTGAAGCTAAATTCTTTTCTCCCACTTGGCTTGTTGGTATTAACTGTTCCTGGAATTCACTTACTGTCATTACTGGATGGTCACCTAAGTGACTATGATGTTACTTGTCCCTACATGCTGATTCTCTGGTGACTCTCTAGTGACTTTTTCCCTACTGATCTTTCAAAATTTCTGCGAACTATTTATAATCAAAACTGAAAAGAACTCAAGATGAGATGTAGATTTCAAATTAATCCGTGTTATAATGATTTTATATACAAAATGCCAAATGTAAAATATGAATAGTAAAAATTATCAATTAAAACTGTCCCTTTCAACAAAATCAATGCTTGTAATTGTATAACATATTATGCAACATCTGTTTATAATCCTTGAAAGTAAATGAGCCTTGTTCTTCCAGACAAAAATCTTCTCTATTTAAGAAGTAAGAGTGATTTCAGCTATATACAGTATTTATATAAGATTTACTATATTTTTAGTTTTCTTTTTATTGTTTATTAATTATAAGTGAAGTTTTCCTGGACTTGAGTTTAGCTCCAATTCAAAGATATTATATAAAGATCAAGAAAACTTGATATTGTAAATATCATATAAAGATCAAGAAAACCTTTACAAACTTGATATAGTAGATATCATATAAAGATCAAGAAAACCTTTACAAACTTGATATAGTAGATATCATATAAAGATCAAGAAAACCTTTACAAACTTGATATTGTAGATATCATATAAAGATCAAGAAAACCTTTACAAACTTGATATAGTAAATATCATATAAAGATCAAGAAAACCTTTACAAACTTGATATTGTAGATATCATATAAAGATCAAGAAAACCTTTACAAACTTGATATTGTAGATATCATATAAAGATCAAGAAAACCTTTACAAACTTGATATAGTAGATATCATATAAAGATCAAGAAAACCTTTACAAACTTGATATAGTAGATATCATATAAAGATCAAGAAAACCTTTACAAATTTGATATAGTAGATATCATATAAAGATCAAGAAAACCTTTACAAACTTGATATAGTAAATATCATATAAAGATCAAGAAAACCTTTACAAATTGATAAATAGCAGTAGACTATAAATAGCTAGCTGCCCAACAGGAGCATGTTCCAAGCAATCGTTATCAAAAGTATTGCCAAAACTTTAAAAATATAATGATGATTAGGTAAATTGTTCAGGGCATACTGGAGTTAATGAGCAAAATTTGCTTCCGGATTTTTGAAGATACAAGTCTCATAACTACAATTTGTAGTGAAAATCATCAAAAGTTTACGGACCCTGGGTCTACTACCATTTGTAATAATTACAAAATTTTTAAATTAATTGTTTATGACATATTTAAGTATACAGTGAGCAACTTGGAAAATAGCATAATTTTTCAAATTAGAGTCATTGACTACTGAATGACAAAATGAAAACTGTCAAAATGCAATCTAATTAAAATACAGATGCTGTGTCCAAGCTTTGCTTACAAGGATCTGACAACACTCCATTTAATTTCTGTTCTGGTAATTACACTACATCAGCCAATGAAGTTTCAGAATTCAAATTTTTATAGGTGCGTAAAAATCTGACAAGACCAGAGGATTCGGAAAGGTCTTTAAAGCAGAAAGTAGAACGGACCATTTTCAGATCCTTGTAAGCTAAGCTTGGACACAGGATCTGTATCTTAATCAGATTGGTCAAAATGTATACAGAACTTCAGACTATGGTCTCAATGGACATATTTTCCAGGCTGGTCTGCAAAATTTCATTTTGACTGGCTGAGATTTGACTGAACCAGACACAAAATGTATGTTTGCTACTTTGATAATTAAAAAGCACAAAGACAATGGAAAATCATTCTGACAATTGTGCACAGTAAATGTCAGAAATAGGAAGTCCATCTAATGTCATGACTGCAAATTCAATGATTAATTTATGCTAATTATGAATATTAATTATCACCAATAGCATCTATACATATACATATATACCATCCAATATTTCTTCATGTTTGTAATATTAATGCGTACCTGATTTCTGGTAAAAGTTGAACATCGATTGATTCCATTTAAGGCAGTCTCCTGTAACTTTGGATCAGGATGTGTTAATAAGGAGGACAGAACCTCAGCATTTGAACCAGACAAAATCCCAGGAGATGTCTGAGATACAAGCAAAGCATCTGTTATTTCTTCTTCACTGAATCTTGTGTAACTCTGATCATCACCTAATCCTGTACCTTCTTTTTCCTCACTGGATTTTCCACTTGCATTGATTTTTCTTTCATCTGGGGTGCTTCCATTTTGATTAGTTATCTGCAGTTCACTTCCTGATATTACTATCTTTGGTGTAGATGAAAGAGTCTGAGAACTTTTAGGTTCAATTATCTCCCTGAAAACACCTCTTTATATCCCTCTAAACCATTTTAACTTCTGGTTTTACTAATTTCTTGGTGTTTTCATCTTTTCTTGTTCCTGACTCTTCTTTTAATGTACCATCCTTACCTTCTGCATTTTGATTAGTGTTCTTGTCAGTATTTTCAACTCCTCTGATAGAAATTTTGAAGTTCTTTTCTAAAGAATTCCAAATTTTCTGAATCGTCCTTAGCAATAGGTGTACTCTTTGCCATCTCGTGAGGCTTTTAGGACTTTGCACATCCATGTTGATAAATTCTTCATTTGGATGTTTTCGTTTACCATGAATATGAATTTCTTTGTGTGTGTGATCATCATGTTCAGACTCCTGTTAGGTAATTTTCTCAAAGTATCATCTTCATCATTATTCTTATCCTGGGATTTTCTATAAATATAAATTATATAAAATAATTCATGTGTAAATATTTAATATTCATTGATTATTTAATAGCAATTCTTGACAATTATTTAATAGTAATCCTTTGCAAGTAGTCATTTTGGTTTTGTTTCTATAGATTTTCATGAGAAGCCTACTGTAAGTTAAGAACAAAGGCTTCTACAATAAAAGAAGTACTAGGGTCTGATCTATATCACATTGGACAATTCAATATAATTGATAAATCAAAAGTACTTCTTCATTCATATATATGTATATCTAATGATATCAAAAAACATTTAAAGAAATCTGTAAAAATTCTGCAAACACTGACCAGAGCATTACTGAAGAGGTGGTCTCATAAACCGAAATGAAATCAGAGGAATGGGTGTTACTGTACCAAATATCAAAGGATTATTACCCATACTTCTCAAGCACACTTTATCTCAAGATATTCAATGAATATTCTGGAGAATGAGGAGGACAAGAGGTCTGCATACAAGGAAATGGTAATGCAATTGTATATACCAATCATCTATTATGCTCAGGATACATTTTGGAGTATTTCACTCTGACATCATGCTCTTTGCTTTTAATTTTAAGCATGAACTAACTAATAGAATAGATAAACTGTTATCACAGAGAAATGTCTCACTTTTTTGTAATTTCGATAATGCAAATGTTGAAATTACAATAGCAACACTTTTACATGTAAGTTTTTCAAATATTCAAAGTCAATGAACCATGACTGAAGGTACATGGCTAAACAATCTCCACGGAAATGAGATGTGCCAATGCTAATACAACTGCATACCAAATACCATTGACTTATCATAAGTAGTTCCCTTTAAACAAACCTAAACACAAACTAATACATGTAAACTAAGCAAAAGTTTCAAAGTCAATAGACCACGAATGAAGGGGCAGGGGGTAATCTCCATGGAAATGAGATATGCCAATGCTTATACAACTGCATAACAATAATTATTATTCACTTACCACTAGTGGTTCCCCATAAACTGACCTAATCACAAACTAATACATGAAAACTAAGCAAAAATTTCAAAGTCAATAGACCATGACTGAGGGGGCAGGGCCAAATAATCTCCATGAAATGAGATATGTCCATGCTTATACAACTGCATACAAATTATCATTCACTTACCACTAGTGGTTCTGTCACGAGGCCAGTGTGACATGCTTTTGCTAAGGGGACTAACTATGCATGCTCAACCCAAGGGACAGGGGTCAGTCTATTAATAGACTTATGACAGACAAGTGGCAAAGTTAATACTCTAAAACATTTAACAATTTAATAAATAACAATATATGCCAAAGATAAATCCAAATAAATAAAACAAATGCACTACAGAATTTAAAGTAACTGCTCTTATGAGTTGTCTAATCACTTTGATGAATTGTCAGCTTGAATTGTCCGAAATATGAATTTGCAGAATTATCTGATTTTAAGGTTGAGAATGTCTGAATCACTTATCGAAATGTTCTGAGTAGGTTGGTTGATTTGAATTGTCCAAAGTTGTCCAAATGTTAGAGTCACTGAGTTAAAATGGTGTCTTGAGTTGAAGGTCTTGATCCGATGAGCTGTTAGTCTGTCCCATGTTGTCTGGTTGAGGCGTACAATGAATTCAGTTGATTGGTGGCCAATCTTGTGATAACTGAAAATTGATTGGATAGCCAAGACTGGATACAGACGCTACTCTGTAGGTTCACTCCAAACTCCTTTCACACTGTTGTTAACTGTAACTGTATTAGTTGTTGTATAATTAGATTTGAGTCTGTTCCAGTTGTTGCGTCTGAGACCACATCCTTGACAGCTAATGAATATCCTGAGTTGCTGCGCCGGTTGGATACTGAAGAGCGAACTGTTTGGTCACAGTTTTGAAGCTGACTTCTTTTCTCCTACTTGGCTTGTAGGTACTCTGTTCCTGGAATTCACTTACTGTCATTACTGGATGGTCACCTAAGTGACTGATGTTACTGTCCCTACATGCTGATTCTCTGGTGACTCTCTAGTGACTTTTTCCCTACTGATCTTTCAAAATTTCTGCGAACTATTTAAAATCAAAACTGAAAAGAACTCAAGGTGAGATGTAGATTTCAAATTAATCTGTGTAATAATGATTTTATATACAAAATGCCAAATGTAAAATATGAATAGTAAAATTAAGGTAGCACAATACAAAGATTTTTATACCTCTAATTACCCTCTTTCAAACTGCTGTAACTTTCTTAATAATGCATGGATATTTATAAAAGTGGTATGTATGGATAGCTAAGAGATTTATCTTTCAAATGAATGCAGTGTCAGTACTATGCAACCATTATGTAATTAATTATATTGCTATTAGTGTAGAAATCTCAGTCTGTGTACTTGAATGAATTTAGCTTTGTCATTTTGATTGTAATATAAAAGTTCTTATCAAATCTTATTCTACACAGCATGAGCTCCAAAACCGTGTCTCAGATTTTTCCTATGATGTTCTATTCTCTCAGACCTCTAATTAGTGTAAACACTCTAACATCAATATAGTACACAATGATTAATTGGGTGTAAAATCTGTTCTATACATTTCATTAGAAATCTGAGATCCAGTTTTGCAGATAATAGGCTTAGGAACAACATATACCAAAACCAAGCCTCTAGGGGTACCAATGAAGGAGCTAATTTCAATCAAAGGTGGAAATTTCATGTAAAATATTATATATAGTGGAAAAACCCAAAATACTAGTTTTCCTCTGTATAACCTCAATTTTCTGTGTAAATGAGACAAAGGTACCATAGAAACAGCATAGGATTGACCTTTAATCATAAATTCAACAATAATGTGACCAGAAAGAACAAATCAATTTACACAAACTATAAATAAAACTTAAAATGCACACCCTGTATACAAAAATCCTGGAATTGGCGGGAGAAGTTACATCACTTTGACCCAGCTTGGGGTTAACAGCTTACAGATAAGGTTACAACTCCTCCCCACTGACTAGAGATGACCCATTAATTATAACAGGATAACAACAGAAACCTGAGATTGCTAATTAAATACATTCCTCTTCTTTATCAAGGATTATAGTCTTTTAAAATCAAATATTAACTGTATCAGAATATATTCCTTCACAAAAACAACTTGTTTCAAATGGTAATTAACGAAAAGTCAAATTTATTGATGCAATCCTCCCATATCAAATGGAATCTTCCATTAAAGTGGAACATTAAAAAATTTCCTTGATATTTTAATATTTCATCCAAATTCCATTTCAACTTTAAAGACAAGAACAAAATCCAATTGACAAATTAAACATGCCAAAAGTACAAAACAGAAGACACAGGCATCATCTAAATGAAGAAGATGAAAAAAGAACTTTTGTACAAGCAGTGAATGGATTGTGGGTAAGCTATGCTTGTTGTATATAGGATATATCGGGGTACCACATGGGGAATTACTGAAATCACAAAGGCTTGTACATATGTTTTTTGAAAATGAAGTATTGTGACTTAAAATTGGTTTTGTTTTCAAAAACCTTTTCATGTCTGGAATAAATTCTATCAGTAAATTGGTTAAAACAATTCTGCATTTTTAATAACTTTATTTGTTTCTTGTATTGCTTTTCATGTCATCATCCTTCATCTCTTTTCCAAAAACACATATCAATTCCGACAGAAAATGAATTAGATATTTGCCACTGGATATAAAGCAAAATAATCAATCTTTTCATCATTTATATCACCATAAAAAAATATTTTATATACCTGTAGGTTAAATGGGGAGCAGTTTGCAGATTTTAATAAAGACAGTGTCACTTCCCAAAGAAGAAGAAATAGGGTGACAGGAAATACGATGTTTCCAGTTGTTCAAAAGCATGTGCCTGGTTGTAATAAGAGCCTTTGTCAGATTCTTTAAGAGAATATTTATGCTCTAAGGGCATTGACTTTTTATCTTTTGTAGATTTTTCCTTTTTCCTTTTCTTGATTTACTCTTATCCATCCTTTCTTTTATAAACTACTTTCAGCAGTGAAAAAAATCTCCACATGGACCTCTTATGATAATTTTGTCTGGGTTAGTGATAACAGGTCAAATCATTGTCCAATTATCTCAAAGATAAACAATTACAAAGACCGCCCACATGTTTTATCTACTCTTGGTCAACCATGTGTGTTTGTTTACCAAACTAATTAGCATCAATAGTCATTAACAGTAAAGAAATTATGATTTATTATTTCTTCTATAGTTCAAGTATGTAAATAACTATTAAAAATGCCAAAATTGAAATTTTGATATAAAATGTATCTTTGTATTGTGCTACCTTAAGATCACATGCAATTAAAGGATTAAACTCTAATTATCAAATGACATGTGTCAGCCTAATTAACAAGATTTACAATTACTATGAAAAGAGAAATACTCAAAGACATGTGTGACATATACAAACGACTGTTTCTAATTAGCTGTATATGATTTAATTAAATTACAATTAAATTTGAAAACTGAAGAATAAACTTAATTCCTTAATAAAGCAAACTTTTGCTAATAAACAAATAATTCTAAAACAATCTAACATGCAGAAAAATAGATATGAAAAACCGAAAAATACTAAAAAATATGATTAATACACTGAGCATGCTGAGAGGGAAAATGCACCAATGACATATTTCCCCCCGCTCAAAAATGTTTGTCCTCAAACATTACATAAATACTTATTCTATACATGAACATAAAGATATGCAGACAAAGTAAAAATGTATACACACATAAAAATGTAAAACCAAAGTCTTCAACTATGTGAAACACAATTTTGAAAAGAGGTTTTAAACCTTATTTGGAAGTTCATTGTACAAGTAAGTTCATCAGGCTAACTTAGTTCATGACATACATATTTTTGAAGTACTGAAATAAGTTCATCAGGCTTACTAAGTTCATGACATACACATTTTTGAAGTACTGATATAAGTTCATCACACTTACTCAGTACATGATCATTTACAAAGTCTGGGTGATGAGACCATACTTTATATCCGATCAACCCAAAAGGTAAAATAACTAATTGACCAATACAAAAAAATATTGACTTGGTGATACATGTATAATATTGATAATATTGATTATCAATCTAACTACTATGTACATGGACGTCTGTAAATAAATTGACTATATACCTAACATATATATATATGACAATTGACAAAAAAAAAAATATATACTAATATATTCCCTAAGATAAATCTGAAATGTTCTGAATAGGTTGGTTGAATTGAATTGTCCAAAGTTGTCTAGATGTTAGAGTCACTGAGTTTAAGGTCTTGAGCCGTTGAGCTGTTAGTCTGTCCTATGTTGTCTGGTTGAGGCGTAAAATGAATCCAGTTGATTGGTGGCCAATCTTGTGATAACTGAAAATTGATTGCATAGCCAAGACTGGATACAAACGCTGCTCTGTAGGTTTACTCCAAACTCCTTCCACACTGTTGTTAACTGTAACTGTAATAGTTGTTGTATTATTTAAATTGAAGTCTGTTCCAGTTGTTGGGTCTGAAACCACATCCTTGACAGCTAATGAATATCCTGAGTTGCCGCGCCAGTTGGATACTGAAGAGCAAACTGTTTGGTCACAGTTGTGAAGCTAAATTCTTTTCTCCCACTTGGCTTGTAGGTACTAACTGTTCCTGGTACTCACTTACTGTCATTACTGGATGGTCACCTAAGTGACTATGATGTTACTTGTCCCTACATGCTGATTCTCTGGTGACTCTCTAGTGACTTTTTCCCTACTGATCTTTCAAAATTTCTGCGAACTATTTATAATCAAAACTGAAAAGAACTCAAGGTGAGATGTAGATTTCAAATTAATCCGTGTAATAATGATTTTATATACAAAATGCCAAATGTAAAATATGAATAGTAAAATTAAGATCACATGCAATTAAAGGATTAAACTCTAATTATCAAATGACATGTGTCTGCCTAGTTAACAAGATTTACAATTACTATGAAAAGAGAAATACTCAAAGACATGTGCGACACATACAAACGAATGTTTCTAATTAGCTGTATATGATTTAATTAAATTACAATTAAATTTGAAAACTGAAGAATAAACTTAATTCCTTAATAAAGCAAACTTTTGCTAATAAACAAATAATTCTAAAATTATCTAACAAGCAGAAAAATAGATATGAAAAACTGAAAAATACTAAAAAAATATGATTAATACACTGAGAGGGAAAATGCACCCATGACAGTTCCCCATTAACTGACCTAATCACAAACTAATACATGAAAACTAAGCAAAAGTTTCAAAGTCAATAGACCATAACTGAGGGGCTGGGCTAAATAATCTCCATGGTAATGAGATGTGCCAATACTAATACAACTGCATACCAAATATCTTTGACTTAACACTAGTGGTTCACCACAAACTAGACCTTATCACAAACTAATACATAGTTGACGCGGCCGCCGCCGCCGCCACCACTGCTGGCAGAAACAGCATACCCATGTCTCGCTTTTTGACTCCGTCAAGCGAGACAAAAATGGAATTGAGGAATGTGTCAAAGAAACAACAACCCGACCAAAAGGCAGAAAACATCCCAAAGCCACCTTTTATTATCCAGAGAATTGAAAAGTCAGATTTCTCAACGCTAAAACAAACACATTATTCCTGAAAAAGTTATTGGCTTTTTCTCATATATAAATAAAAGAAGAATGTGTCTGAGGACATGAAAGCCCCCGCTCAAGCTTGCTCATAATGCGTGAAAATACTTTTAGAGAGCATTTGATGTCACTGCTAGCGCAGAAATAAAAAATTTGGAATTTTACATATTATAAAGGGGCATAACTCTAGAACGGTAAGTGACTCACTGCCCAAATTCAAACTCAATCTGCGAGTTTTAATTTTAAGCATTGTGTATGACTTAAAATTTGCATGAGACAAACTGTGGAAATGAAAATATTTTGCAATTTCCAAATTTATAAAGGGGCATAACTCTAGAACGGTAAGTGACTCACTGCCCAAATTCCAACTCTATCTGCCAGTCTTGGTTCTTAGTACATGTATTGTGTATGAGTTTCATAAAATTTGCATGAAGCAAACTAAAGTTGAGAAAGCAGAAACGAAAAAATTTGCAATTTTCCAAGTTATAAAGGGGCATAACTCTAGAACTGTAAGCGACTCACTGCCTATATATTCCAACTCTATCTGCAAGTTTTGGTTCTAAGCATTGTGTATGAGTTTCATAAAATTTAAATGAGAAGAACTTAAGTTAGAGTTCGGTAATGAAAATGGGAAGGAAGGTAGGACGATCAAGGATAACACTTAATAACCCAGTCGCCTAGTGATCAAATCAAAATTGGGTGTCTTTTCCCTAATGTTTGCGCAAGATTGAATCTTTGGTTTGAAACGTTGGGGTTTGAACCAATAAACTCCTGCACTAGTTTGTAAACCATGTGTTACAATTTGTTTTGTTAATACCTTAATGTCCTGAATATCAATAAAAAATTGAAATAGTTTGAAAGTTCGTTTTGGTGACACTTCCTGAAAATTTCTGAATTTCACTAACATTGGGGTTAATAAACTAATTTATCAAAATAAAATTGGCAGGAATGTCAGCTGTATTGAAGTTTGACAATTAATGATTCTCTTCTGGTTTCAATTTGACATGTTTGATGAAAGAGTCTGATCAGAGCTTAGAATGACAAAGATGTTTGAAAGGTCAAACTTGTTGCATTTCTTCACCCCTGGTTTTTGGAGAGGTTCATGTTGCTCAATCATTAGTTCCTATGTCCATTAACATTCATTAGGAATTATTTTTGGGCATATTTGTGGTTTTTCCTGAATATAAGACCGGGTAAAAATTTGAAGGAAATTTATAAAGGGTGGGTTATAGGATTTAGGATGTTGATATAATCAATTCAACAACGAATCATTTGGAAATTGGTTTCACAGAAACGAACACTTAGTTTGTGGAAAGTTTGGAATTAATGTTGAAACATTTCAAAGAAAAAAATATCATGAATATGAAATTGAAAAATGAAAAACGATTATATGAGAATTTTCACACCTCCACATCAAAAGAACCGAATAGACAATTAACAGTCATTGATTATACATGTTATATATTAATTGAATAATTAAACATGTTTCAATGTGAGGGTACCCAAATTGCACCTATTGTGACAGTTTTTTCACCTACATTTATTTATGATCCAGACAAAAGTTTCCATTCTGTGTTTATTTTGTAGATGTATCCTTATTTACTGCATAGTTCCACCAATTTAATTTTGAATCCATATTGAATCATAGAAAAATGGGTTTGAACTGACCTCCAAACGATCCATGATTCTGTAATGAGGAGCCAAATTGCATCCATGCTTAAATTCACATCCATAAAAATCGAATGACTGATGTTTTGTTAAAAATATTTCTTCAAATATTTAGAACAATTTGACCATAGTCCATGCTTTCTATTCATTTTTTAAGAAACGGATGCCTGTAACATATTTTAATTGCTCATTTTTAAAAGTTGGAGTAAATATTTCATCTGCTGATATATAGTAATTACTGTGAATGTTTTGTGTATATTTAAATATATTTAGGTATGCTGAAAGACCTACATAATGTCAAATCATAAAAATACAAATTGTTTAGTCTCTAAGAAAACTTTTTGTTTGATGTTTTTCTTTGTATCGATCTGATGAGTTAAGCCTTTTTCAACTGATTTTTATAGTTTGTTCTTATGTTGTGCTGTTACACCACTGTCCCAAGTAAGGGGGAGGGTTGAGCGCTCACAAACATTTATTCAACCCCACCACATTCTTTATGTGCCTGTCTCAAGTCAGGAGCCTGTAGTTCAGTATTTCATTGGTTGACGTCTGTCATATTTGTTTTTCGTAAATTGATTTGTTATAAACTGATAAATTAGGCCGTTAGTTTTCTCAATTGAATTGTTTCATATTTTTCATGTCGGGGCCTTTTATAGCCAACTATTCTCATTGTTGAAGGCTGTACGGTTGCCAATAATTGCTTACATCCACTTTATTTGAACTTTGGTGGATAGTTGTCTCATTGGCAATCATACCACATCTCTTTATTTTTATATTGTAAGATTTCCGTTGCTATTTTTGCTAAACATTGCTAAATGGGTGCAATTTGGGAACTCGGTGCAATGTGGGCACTGTGACGTTAAATACACAAAATGAATACAGCTTTCACTTTTAGTAAATTGTGTTCAGCAAATGTGATGATATCACTGAGGCATACCTCAGTACTATTGAGCAGTGGTTTGACAGTCATTTTGAGAATCACAGCAAAGTTTAAAAATTCTGTAATTTGCCTGTTTAAACTGAAAATTTGTATAAATGTATATATTTGAACAATGATGAATGTTATATGATCAGTGTATAACAACAAACAAGTACAAGTAGTCAATTCTTTACTATAAAACCCACTATACAATTGTTTTCTTTTTTCTGTATTTAATCTCATACCATATGCATTTTAAATGTGTATGCGTGAATAAATATTGCCTTTTGTCTATCATTTTAAGAATTCTACTTTTGATTTACAATTAACGTATTTGATTTTAAAATCAATACAATATTGGAGGACCTGATTTTAGACAATGTACATGATCTTCCAACTGGTGCTTCAACCAGGAAAAATCTGACATAAAAAAGCAAATATCTTCACGTCAAAATGTCTCATGACGCACGTAATTTCCCCCAATGATACTAGGTCAACCGGGCCAGATATCATAAAATAGTTAATCGGAAGATACCAAGACCTTGTTGTTAAATATTCCGTATTAACTTCACAAATAATACATGATGGTCTTGAAGTATAGATTCTAGGTAATGACGTGTTTATCATCTTAATCACATGTTATAGTGTTCTTTTATTTGTCTTTGTTAATTATTTACCTTAACTGTTTAGCCCATTTTTGGTTATATCCTTTTGGCGTGGCTCGGTTCTTATACATCCCGCCATTGTGTTGTTGTGCTGTGGTCATTTTTTGTATTCTTGTCTTTCATTTTGCTTATGTGCTTTGTCTATATGCCATTTTGTTTTTCTTTGTTGACATATTTGTTTGTTTTTATAGTGATTAAGATTATAACACAATGTTGACTGCTGTACCCTATTTTTGACATTTTTACCTATTATGTCTGTTTGTTTTGTTCACACATTGTTGTCAATATAATGGAATTTTATGCGACTGTCATACAAGTAAGAGGTTTAGCTGGCTATAAAAATGATAAAACCAGGTTTAATCCACCATTTTCTACATAAGGAAATGCCTGTACTAAGTCAGGAATATGACAGTTGTTTTCCATTCGTTCGGTATTTTTGTTATCTTACTTTTTTATAGAAATTGGAAAAAGTAAAATAATAAAAATACTGAACTCCAAGGAAAATTTAAAACGGAAAGTCCCTTATCAAATGGCAAATTTAAAAGCTCAAACACATCAAACAAATGGAAAACAACTGTCATATTCCTGACTTGGTACCATCTTTGCTAGCCAAGGGTTACGATCCAGTCCCCTCCTCTCCACCCTTGGCAGATTAAGCCGTACATTATTCTTGACCAATGACAGCACTTGAACTCTCTTCAATGTGGAGGTGTAAAATGGTAAGTAAGTCATAAGTAAGTAATAACTTTATTTAAGGAGGGTGACTCAATTAGCATTCACTAATCATGCTAATCTACCTTGAGGCCCTCACTAAGAACAAACAGTACAAATATTACAAAGCTTACAATTTTTAACATATTATGTAGATGCAATATTCATGCTAACTATACATTGTCTGTAGAACAAGAGAAAATTAAATTCATGTATATACATAAAATACAAAATCATTAAAATATATGAGTGAGTTGTTATAAATCATTTACAGTCAAGAAATCTTTACATTTTTGTTTAAAAGTGCCCAGATTTTCACAACATTTTATTTCATTTGGTAGTTTATTCCAAAGTATTGAGGAGCTATCTGCGAAAGATTTCTTCATTGAATTTGTGTTTGGTCGCACAACAGCTAAATTATTACTTGCAGATGACCTTAGATTTCTACTATGTAGGTTAACAATTGGACAACAGAGTTCCTTTAAGTAATCAGGTGCTTTATCGTTGAGAATTTTATGAAGAAGAATAAGTTTATGATATGAAATTCTAGATTTGAAATTTAACCATTTTAGCTCTTTAAATAAATTTATACTAGGTGTTAGTATTGGTGCATTAAGTATAATCTTTGCAGCTCTTTTCTGCATTTTAAGAAATTTTTTATATCCATCTTCATAACAATTTCCCCATACTGAGCAACAAAAATCAAATATGGGCAGAATATAAACATTATAAAACAGCTTTCTACTACTAATATCCAAAAATTTCTTAATTCTAGATAGCAGTGCGATATGAGAACTCAAGTTTTTACATACATAGTCAATTTGAAATTTCCAGTCCAAATTTTTGTCAATATATACACCCAAAAGTTTCTGTATTTCAAAGGATGTGATTATGCAATCTTTTATTGATATATTCATATCATTTCCTAGCAAAGTCCGTTTCTTATTTGTTCCAATCAACATAGAAGTAGTTTTTAAAGGATTTATAACCATTCTATTGTTCAAACACCAATTATTTATGGTGTTGGCATCGTAATTTAATTTTCTTTCTATCTCTTCCTTATTTGTTCCATATGTATGAAGAGTTGTATCATCAACATACATATCAATGGCTGTATGAGTGGCTTCTACAGTCATGTCATTTATGAATAAAACAAACAGAAGGGGATCTAAAATGGACCCTTGGGGAACCCCATATTTGATACATTAAGAATCTGAGGCTGTATTACCAGAGCACACTTTTTGTTTTCTGTTAGACAGGTACGACTCAAACCATTTTACTGAATGATCAGAGACTTTGCATAAATGTAATTTATGGCAGAGAATGACGTGATTAACTAGATCAAATGCTTTTTTTAAATCTAGAAAGATTGTTCCTACAACATTGCCATCATCAATACATTTAAGCCAGGTGTCAATTAATTTGGTAAGGGCTGTCTGACATGAGTGGTTAGATCGGAATCCAGATTGTGCCTCATGTAATACTTTATATTTTGACAGATATAGATAAAAATGTTTTGCGACATGTTTTTCAAATGTTTTTGATAAAGTAGGAAGTATTGATATAAGCATGATATAGGTCTGTAGTTTTCTGGCATGTGTTTATCACCATTTTTAAATATTGGATTTACTTTAGCTAATTTAAGATTTTCTGGGAAAACAACTTCTAGTATAAATGTACTTAAGTTGATTAAATATGTTATACTTGGGGCTAAAGCTTCTGATGACAATTTAATGAAAAACGGACCAACTTCATCAAGTCCAGTCACTTTGGATGTTTCTAGTTTAGAAAGTAATTTCTCAGTTTCATCTAGTTTAATAAACGGAATCTTAAATTTAACACCAGCGGGTATTTTATCTTGAACATAATCATTTAATTTATTCATGTTATTTGCTTGAAATTGTGTGTTATTTGTAACATATTTATCACCTATTGTTTTAAAGTGTGTGTTGAAATGATTTACTATATCTTGCATATTATCATATTTTTTATTGTCAAAATTCATGGTAGATGGAATTTCATTTTGTGCTTTGGGTTTCAAATCTTTAAGTAAAGTCCAAATTTCTTTAGGTTTTTTGTTATTTTCTATTGCTTTCTTGAAATAGGACTGTTTAGATTTTTCTATTAATTTGGTACATTTGTTGCGCCAATAACGGAAGTTTTTCCAATCCCTCTAGTTCTGATAATCAGTCAAGTGTCTAACTTAAATAAGTTATTAGAGAAAAATAACATACATGTCGTTATTGTGGGCTAAAATATCAAAAACTGTGATAACATATGTGGGCAATAATTTGGTATTCGGCCTTTGGTTTCTTTTTGTATCTTTTTTTTTAAGTTCTAAAACTTTAACTTTTATTCTGTGGGTTGTGTTGGTGTGAGAATAGTATTAATGAAACAAGTGGGTTTTTCAGGAAAAAATTAATCCATTTTGATTCACCGTTTTCGTGACAGGAAACCAAACAGGAAACCAAACTTTATTTTCTTTATTTTGCACGATTTATTTCAAAAGACATAAATGAACACCATTACTAGTGTTACTTGCTTCATGTCATTGTTAATATTTAAAATCTATTTTCAATGTTAAATTAAAGTTTTTTAAACGCGACAGGAAACCATAAGAAACCGAAAGCATTTTTTAGTTTTATTTTATTGGAAAATCAGCTTAAAATAATCTGAACAGTAAATTTTTCTTGATAATGTTACTTTTAACTTTGGTTTTAAATTTTGGACTGTTTTAATAATTTTTTCCAATAGACAATGAAAACTATGAGAATATAGAAACAAGGGCACTTTATGATGTCACTATAATAAATTATTTTTGGGTGCCGACTTGCATCTACTGATTTTGACTACCAATGTTTTTCTCTTGCTTTTGTTATAATTCTTATACACTTTTATATGTAGCATATGTGCCTACTAACCCTTAGTGCACCCAATGCAGTGTGCCAGCTAGCTCTGTAACACAATTGCATGGTTTACTCTTTATGCTTATCGTCACTTAGCAGAAAATTCAAGCACTGTAAAACTGGGAGATCTAGCTAGTGCTACTTATCTTATATAATGTTCTTTTCTATAAAGGGCTGTTCCAGAAGTGAATGTATGGGAGTGTTGGGAGGCACTTTCTCAGTTCTCACTTTTGATTCAATTGGAAAGATGCGGGACATTTTAAATTTCTAAATTTTATTGAACACAATACAAAAGCGTGATCCAACAAACTGAAACATATTAATGTTTGGAACATCCAATATGTGAGTGATGTCCATTTTATCCACAGTATAAGTAGCATCTTGTAATCTCCACCCTGTCCCTGGCTTTTGTAAAATTGAAACCACAGCCATGGATTTTAACTTTGTGACCTGCAATGAAAATTCAACAATAATGATAATGACTGGTGGCATAGCTTATAATCTATGATATACAACAAAACTGAACTATGATCTGAAGATGAAACAAAATTCAAAGACACAAATACAATAACACTTGAATATTTATTGACTACAAAACTTGATCATAAACATCAACCATTTAATAAATTTGCATGTGTTATCATGGTTATGCATATGTACAAGGTACATGTATCATAGATGACAAAAGTAGTAAACAACAAGTAATTAGAAATGAAAACTTTCAATGAGGTAGAAGATATGTGTTAAAAGTATAGCCCCACCTAATTATATAACAAAAAGTGACCCAACTGCAACAATCAAACATGCTGTAGCTGCATACCAAATTGCAAATCATATAGGTGGTCATAAATTTATGACCACCTTTCATTGATTTTCTATTTATAGAAAATCAATCCTTTCATTGATTTTCTATTTATAGAAAATCAATGAAAAAAATTAAAGAGACATACATAATTTAGAATTGTTGTAACCTTTATCTCTGTTTGAGGTGTTGAATATAGTGTACTTAAACATTGTATCATAGATCAAATTTATTTGTTCAATGTATGTTCACTGGTGTTAATATATCTTTTGATTGAGTTAAGCCATTTTAATTGATATTTTATAGTGTGTCATTCTATGTTGTGATGTTACACTATTGTTTCAGATAAGGATGAATGTTTGGTACCATTATAGCTTGCTGTTCGGTGTGAGCCAAGGCTCTGTGTTGAAGACCCTACTTTGACCTATATTGGTTTACTTTTATAAATTTTGACTTGGATGGAGAGTTGTCTCATTGACACTCATACCACATCTTCTTATATCAAATTAAAGTTTGAATAGTTTTACATTTGTGATTTGGGGCCTTTTATAGCTGACTATGTGGTATGGTCTTTGCTCATTGTTGAAGGCCATACGGTGACCTATAGTTCAGCTGTAAATTTCTGTGTCATTTGGTCTCTTGTGGAGAGTTGTCTAATTGGCAATCACACCACACCTTCTTTTTATAGACAAGATTCCATATACAAGACATTATTTTATGGGTGTATAGAAATTCAATGAAATCCTATAATTGTTTACACCCATTCATTACAACTGCTGGAAAATTACAAGTACCATGGATTACAGAAACATAACCGAAAACCTCATATACCAAATAGAATAGCCTGGTTTATTTCACAAAATTTCTTTCCAAAATTTGTGACCACAAATATATAAATCTGATTTAAAAAATTCTGGTAAGTTGTTTTGGGCTCGTTTCTCTAAAGGTCACAAGTTTGATCGTAACTTCTTATCATACAATACAAATTATGACCGATCTTCAAAGTCACAAGTCCTTAGATTAAACAGAACCCTAGTTCCTTTCAGAAAGGGCAACTGTAAAAGCTTACCGTATAGCGGGTTATTTTCAAGGTGTTTATTTTCGCTTATTTTGGCGGATAAGCGAAAATGGCGAAAATTAATTCATGAAAATTTATGCATATGTTGGGTACTTTCAATTAGCTAAAGCATTTTGTAAACGATCTATTTTTTCGGTCGGCAAGTCAATAACGGTATATGTTACTTTTAACAACATAAATGCCAAATGGCATTGTACATACATGTATTTTATAAAATGACTGTCAGATGTGTATACCCTTATTAATAAGTGTCAATTAGAATAAGAGAGTAAGGGTATCTTGTCAGGTAATTACCCTTATTAATTAGTGTCAAACTATATAAGAGTTGTAAACACTCATGATAATTTTGTAACCTAATTAGTAAGTACATCAAAGTTCCGGTCATTTTCGTAACTAATCAACTGTAAAATTTACAAGACGTTTGAATACCTGTAACAAATATCTAAGTCACTGGTATTTTATTTATTAACTTATCAGAATATAATCAATAATTAAGATGTCATTCAGGTAAAAAAATCAATAAACCATAACAATAGACACTTGTTTTACAATCTTTTAACTACAACAATTTCAGTATCCGCCAAAATAATTAATTGGGATTTAAGAATCCACCAAAATAAAAACCGCCAAAATTTTTCGTATACTTTGTTGCCCTTGAATCATGAAATTTTACACCCGAAAATAACCCGCTATACGGTATTTTACATGTCAACATTAAAGTGACATGTTATTTCATGCAATGTTTTATGGAAAATTTGATAAAGGTGAACATATTTTCAAAGCAAGATTTTACTTTTAACTTGAAAAGAAAAGTGTTTTGATATATTGGTCATGCAGGCAGTGAATCGGCACTACCTACCTGAAGGGAATAACACTTTTGAAAAGCTATGAAATTGTGACGCATACAACTGAACTGGATACAACATTAGCGGTTTCCGTGTATTGATTTACTACTGGCATACTTAATATTTTGCATTTAGATTTGCATCTCAGGTTAAAATCTGTCTTAAATGTAATAGTATTACTATAAAACTCCTAAATATGTGTTTGTTTTGAAAAAATTTGTGCAATTTATTCAGAAATTTCACGTTTTCTTTATTGATACAGGATACCATAATCGTTGTATCTTGATGTTTTAGCCAAAAATGTATTTTTGGTTTTGAAATTCAGTTTTATACAATTAATTCCAATGTCAAATTCCTATTAATCCAGTAAAGTAAAAACTTTTAATTTGGAATTAAAATCTTATAATAGGCATCATGTGATATTTGTGACCTGTACACCATCTACATGGTTTCCACATGTTAACCTTCTTTAGTGGGCTAAAATCGATAAAGTACTTCCTTTTAAGTCATGCATGGTAAAAGTTTACTTCTCCTTTGACAATATTATTGCATTTTGAAAAGTGTTTGCAGAATATGATTAAAATTAAAAAAAAAATTGTGACAAAGATACCAACTCTGTACATTAAAAGTGTAACGGTATATCAACATGTATTTTTTTAAATTATCTTTATTTACCTAAAATATCAAGTACAATTTACTGCTGAAGCAAAATCAATTCAATGAGCATCGGCAGAATGATAAGAGACGTAATGTTGATTGAATTTTCCAAGGACCCTTTCATCGTTATCCAGAAACAAAGTGTGTTGTAACGTCCCTCGAGTAAGAAATCGATTTTGTCAAGTCATTGGGCATGTATTTTCACTCAAGATCGTATGTAACATTATGCACGTAGGAAAAATAATAGACCCCAGCGCATCTTTTGAAAATTGTATTTTCCTTTTTAAACAATATGAAAACAGTCCACAGAATATGCTTGCTACTATCCGTTGGAAACAAAACTATGTTTAGACCTAATATTTCATATACCCGGCCGAAGCGCTTAATCACCTGTTAGCCACATGTTTCACGTATGACCGAAATGATTTGGACTGAACGACAAAAACAATTTTAATAAAAAAGTCAATAACTAGACTTCTGTTTCGTGTGAAATGTAACGATAAAGATAACGTCATTTTCTAACTTAATTTTACGAAGAACAACACTAGAATGTAAATAATCACTGATTTACCTGTTTGAACATCTCGAGAGTTCATATTTGCATATTGTTATGAAGAATTCAATTACAATAAAGCAGACTATACCATCTAAAATTTATGCTATTTAAATCGGAAACCAAAGTAACGCTACTTTTCTTACACCTGCTACAAAAATACTTACAGTTCTCGGCAATTTCTTCTGACTATTCTTTTGATCGATGTTCTTTATTATTTGAAGGCAACAGTTACGATTTTGCAGGCGACTATTATCTTTAAATCGGGCAGCGTTACGCACCGAAGCGAAAATAACCCTAAGAAACGACATACAAAAGTGGTCAAGAATCTTAAACATTTGTTTATTTCAAATTCTCTCTAGGAGAGATTAGAAAGCACCTATATTTTAATAGAAATAATAGCATCTGATAGTGGAGCAACAACTTCTCTCAAACAAAATACAATATTTTATCACTTTTCTATCGTTATCGGAAACGGTCCCAATACCAAATTATTGCCCATGTATGTTACATGTTTCAAAGAGGCAATATACATCCTTTACTTTGTTAAATTGTATACAAGTTCTATTGGTATTATTATTGTCTTTAGAAAGATATAACATTTTATAATTTGCCAATCATGTATAGTACACCTATGTTATTACATAAAATATATGCCTGTAATAACTAAAGGGTGTTATTACAGCTTTTCTACTTCTCTTCAAAGCCATTTCTCAGACATATATCACAATGTATTTTAATTCATTGTAAGAAATAATGATCACACAAGCTTCCCAGTAATTCCCAAGTGTCTCATTTTATAAGTTACATGCCTGTAATAACTAAGCCTTGTTATTACAGCTTAGTGTATCACTTAAAAGCCTTGTCTCATTGATTTACCATGGTTGATCAAAAATGTATTAATTGAATTGGAAAATTAATTATCAAGGTTATGCATCAAGTTTCTGCGCAAAGTTTCAAGAAATCCCACGAGCCCACTAAAAATAAATATATATTATGATATATTAACTAATAACAAACATATGTTACTACAGATTAAGAAATAAAGGTCAGACAACTCATGAAAGTATCTGTAATAACACATGTGTGTTATTTTTCTCTAATAACTTATTTAAGTTAGACCCTTAACTGATAATAGTTTCTTTTCTTATGAGCATCTTTCACCTCATCTGTAAGCCAATCTGGTTGGCTAACAGATGGTTGGGACTACTGTTACAAATTTTGTGAAGCAGGAACCGAAAATATATGTTGACATTCCAACATTTGCGCGAGAAACATACCCAGGAACTTTAATTAGTTGATTAAGAACTTTAGAATTGTTACTAAATATCGTCCTATGTTTGGAGGTAAAGACTTGTTGCACAATCAGCATGCGGCAATTGTTTCTTTACATTTTCTACATTTACACATGATCATCTTAAAGGCGCTTTTTGATTGGATGCAGCCAGTTACGAAAGCGATAAATGGAAATAATTTAATCATGGATCCGAAATTCTATCTCAATCTGCCAAGGGTGGAAAGGAGGGGACTGGATCATAACCCATGGCTTGCAAAGATGACTTGGTGCAGGCATTTCCTTAAGTTGAGAATGGTGGATTAAACCTGAATCTAATGTATGGTTATTATCGTCAAGTGTCAAACACACCCCTTTCACTACCTTTAGCATCAAAAGGCTGCCTAAAAATTTAAATTGTCTTCATGTCTTTTCATATTTTTGTCAAGTTTGTCTTATGTAGTTAACACAAGTCAAATATAGTTAGTGGTTTCTTACAGTTATAACTTATATAGCTTTGTTGTGACCAAATAAATTACAGCATGTTGCCATGAAGAGTACCTCATTCCCATCCTCTTAGATGTCATGGCATTTGGCTTTTCCCATTTGAAATTTAAAGTGG
The DNA here is from genome assembly GCA_017311375.1 of Mytilus coruscus. Taxonomy (NCBI): domain Eukaryota; kingdom Metazoa; phylum Mollusca; class Bivalvia; order Mytilida; family Mytilidae; genus Mytilus; species Mytilus coruscus. The sequence goes on along the minus strand of CM029595.1, from coordinate 141,338,792 downwards.
CATCTCAGAATTTTCAAGGACATTAAGGAAATTTTGAGTTTGATTTAGAATCAAGGAATAATTTTTCAGTTAAATAAAAATTAAACAAGAAACTCGAAGACCTGTCTTTTTTCTTGTCTTTTTCATGATATAGCGCAAAGTCAAAATTGCGCTGATGGCAAAAACTGTGCCTGCCAATAACACACGTGCGCTTGTTGAAACCATCTTCTTGTCGTCTGTATGTCGTAAAATTCACCATTTGTATTGCAGGTAAACCAGTAATTTTCTGTTTCAAAAGGAGAAAAAGTTTTTACAAAAATACGAAAATATAAAAATTCTTACTTCTTTTCATTGATAATAATTGGCTTTTCTAATTTTAAATATAATTTTATATGTTGTAATTTGTATATTTGTGGCAATTACCGTAATCCAGTAACTTCCTGTTTCAAGGAGAACACAACATTTTTAGAATAATAGAAAAAAATGTTATAAACGCTCGTAAAAGAATTAAAAAAGATCAGTCATGCCTTTTATGAAAGGAAGAGCGCCTGTAAGGCGTACAATGAAATACCTCCAGGATGGTGCACTGCATTTGAAAAGTGAAATTCAAGTTATGACATTAAATTACAATATCGGACCCGGCCAGCAGGTTCACAGAGGAGCATTGTAATTTTTAGTTTTGTCTCAGTTGAATGAATTTCTAGAAACTTGATTGTGGTTTTATTTTCTGTCAGCGTTTGTTTTCAGTTTTCATTTATCATGTTTATGAGAAAGGTACTTAGTGCTTAACCCATCAGTATGTATCATTCCTGTATTCATGGTATTGGAATTTACACCAATGAAATTATTTGATTTTATTTTATTTTATTAGCTTTTAGTTTTAGGGATAGACCTTGTAGCTAATAGACTATTTTCATATAACCAACTTTTGACTCTGGAATATATAGTTTTTCGACAGTTAACCTACTCTGTGGTTGGACATTCTGGTACTGGTCAAGAAAGAGCAACTAAAAGAAGAAAAATTCAATCTTACAAATGGTGCAATTTGGAGAGAAAAATCAACTGGTGTATGTTTTCTATACATGACAAAATAATCTGAAAACAGTGAATCCCCCCATAATTGCACTCATTGTAAGCTTGATTTTCCTTCTTGTACTTGCTTCTCTTACCTGACCGAGTACCAGAATGTCCTACCTGTCAAGAGTCAGTAACCTGGCATTGTTAAAAAATTATATATGATGCAGTCCGTTATATCCGCCCACATAAGGCTTTAATCTAATGTATTTCTGATTAATTATATACAAATTGTATCAAATTTGATATAAATCGATTCACTGACAAATCAATTTTGAGTAGTTTATCTCATTCCCCAAAAAATATCTGAAATAAATTTTAAAATCATCAAAACAAGTGGGTCATCTGAGTTTTTATCGGAAATGTGTTTGTCCAGTAAATCTGCCCATGCGCAGTAAATATGTATGGAGGGCCAGGTTATCACATATTTATGAAAGTAAAAGGTGATATAAAGGGAATCCAGACAATCGAAAAAAAAAAAATTTCAAGTCAGAAACGTGTTTTGTAAGAAATAATATGACTATTGTTAGCTTTAGGAGCTGTATTATATATATCACTAGATATTTTCGTAATAAAGAATTTTTCTTTAAAATTTGTCTTGCAGTGATGATAAGTACAATGTACAGTTCCTATGAATAAAATAGCAGACGAAATATTCACAAAAGTGACAATTACCGAAGTAAATGGGATTGGGCGGGTTTACCGGAAGGGCGGAATAACCGAACACTACTGTAAATGTACTCCAGAGTCAAAGTTGGTATTACAAAAATAGTCTATTGAGAATCTGCTTGATTATGTATATTGTGACACTTAAACTTTTGATGGATGTCATACAACAAATACTTTTGCATTGTGGCATGCATCAGATATTTTCTTGTGTGACATCAAAATTTTACAGTTTGTTATGTCCAATAATAGCGGACAAATAGCAATAAAATGTATATTTTGGCATGTGTTTAAACCAGCTGCATTTGTTTGCACCTGTCCTAAGTCAGGAACCTGTTGTTCAGTGGTTTTCGTTTGTTGATGTGGTTCATAAGTCATGTAAGTGTTTCTCGTTTTTTTTATATAGATTAGACTGTTGGTTTTCCTGTTTGAATTGTTTTACGCTAGTCATTTTTGGGGCCCTTTATAGCTTGCTGTTCGGTGTGAGCCAAAGCTCCGTGTTGAAGGTCGTATTTTGACCTATAATTGTTTACTTTTTACAAATTGTGACTTGGATGGAGAGTTGTCCCATTGGCACTCATACCACATCTTCTTACATGTATATCTATGTGTGTTTTATTTATCAGCATACAATATACTTATTGACTATCACTGATTGAATCGTATGCTCCTCAGATACAAATTTTCATGAAAGTATAGAACAAGAACAAGAATAAGAAGTTGTTCTTGTTCTTGAATGCAAGTATATATGCTCCTTTATAATGTTTTCAAAACAATCCTGAAAAGGAAGAAAAAACAGGAAAAGATTTTAAAAAGTTATATCCTTTTGACGTTTTTTATAATTTGTAATGAAATTTGAATTGTCTGCATTAATTTTTAGAAGTGGAGTATAAAACTCTACAGGCATAATAAAAGAATATAGTTATATTATGACATAGTTGATCAGTGTTCTAGCTATTATTTAAGGTCTCCAGATAGATTTTTGAAAAGAAAAAAGTGATATGAGATGTACATATTTTTGGTAAAATCATTTCTTTGTACCCTCACCTATTTTCTCAACATTTTGGCTGATGACACTTACCAGATTGGTTATAAAATTTGATTACTCAAAAACTACTTATGCAGTTTTAAAATGATTGGCAAATTAGCCTGGTTTAAAGTCTGCAAAGGGACAATTCAACTTGCTCATGTCAAGTTATAGATAAAAAATTAGAATAACTAAATAAATGAATGTAATAATTTTAATTTGTTGGATTTACAGCATTTTTTTGGGGTATAAAGATTTTTTGAATAGTCAGTTAATTAAGGGCAATTCTTAAACAAGTAACTTTCAAAAGTACCTACACAAGTTATGTTGAAAATGACATTCTTTTAAATATGATTTATAAAAGTAACTGTTTTAATTTTTTTTACGTAGATGTGGATTCATACAGATTTTACTAGGGTACACAAATTTTCTCAGACATCTGGTTATTTTTGCCATGAAGTATAATTAAAAACTAATCATCATAAGACACCAGTTATTGCTTTCCAGGCACGCATGAAACACACTTATATTTAAAATTGACGCTTCTGGGTCAAAGATTGGGATTTATGGTTTATTAAAATATCATTTTCCTTAGAAATCTTAGATATCAGGGTTGGCAAAAACCAGTGGGAAAACCCGGGTTTTATTGGGTTTTACCGGGTAATACTGGGCAATACTGGGTAATATGATATACTGGCCTGAATTTTAAAGAGGATTCATTGATTAATCACAAATGCAATACATTTTAGATATTTATAAAAATAAAACATAGTATTTTAATAAGTTGACTTGTTTGAGACTCTTATTATGAAGTGTATGAATCTGAGAAAGTATTATTCCAGCAACTTAAAACAAGTCATTAGACAAATATGAAAAGTTTCAATAATCCTCCTAAAAATCTATTATAATGAAAGAACCTTAGTGAGCGCGCTCACATACCCCACGGCCCCACATTGTCATTGGAGAAATAAAATAAGTGTAAGAAAAAAAATTGTATCGGAAAAAAAAATTGAATCATAATTTCCTGTCAATATGCACATCTACATAGTATGTCCTTATTATCTACACAGTTTCATGAAATTCTGTTGTGTGGTTTGAGAGGAGTTGCAATGACAAACTGTTGCCGAAGTACATTGAAGCAAATAAGTTCAAAGGGGCGTAACTCCTGGAAAAAAAATTGAATCATAATTTCCTGTTGATATGCACATCTACGTAGTATGTCCTTATTATCTGAAAAGGTTTCATGAAATTCTGTTGTGTGGTTTGAGAGGAGTTGCGATGACAAAAGGTTGCAGTAGTATATTGGGCAAATAAGTTCAAAGGCGTAACTCCTGGAAAAAATTGAAATGTAATTTCCTGTCGATATGCACATCTACATAGTATGTCCTTATTATCTGAAAAGGTTTCATGAAATTCTGTTGTGTTTGAGAGGAGTTGCGATGACAAAAGGTTGCAGTAGTATATTGGGCAAATAAGTTCAAAGGGGCGTAACTCCTGGAAAAAAAATTGAATCGTAATTTCCTGTCGATATGCACATCTGCGTAGTATGTCCTTATTATCTGAAAAGGTTTCATGAAATTCTGTTGTGTGGTTTGAGAGGAGTTGCGATGACAAACTGTTGCAGTAGTACATTAAAGTAAATAAGTTCAAAGGGGCGTAACTCCTAGAAAAAGAATTGAATCGTAATTTCCTGTCGATATGCACAACTACATAGTATGTTCTTATTATCTAAAAAGGTTTCGTGAAATTCTGTTGTGTGGTTTGAGAGGAGTTGCGATGACAAGAAACAGGACTGACGGACGGACTGACGGACGGACGGACAGACGGGTCAAAAACTTTATACCCTCCGCAACTCGTTGCGTGGGGTATAATTAAATTGACATTCTGTCTAGATTGGTCAAACTGTTAACATAAAGCCAAAGAATTCAATTTGAGTTTTTAAAATATATATAACTATAAAGAATTAACAATCATATGTAAGGAAATTACTTTTAAACATTTTTTGTTCATTTCTAAAAATGTTTACTTAGCAGTAAATATGTGTACATCACTAGTTAATAAGTAACTATTCAGATTATAACACAGATTTGTTTATATAACAATAATCAGCCTTTTCATTTCTATAAGTGTTCATGATAAGTCCCCTTAAGGTGTTTATTTAATAATTTGATTGTATAACAATTAAAATTTACAATTCACTTACATCATCTTCAACTGTTTCGGTACTTATACATCCCTTGGATTTCAAATGTTTGGCTTTGAGCGTTCCTGATGAAGGTAAATCCAGAAAAGCGCTTCGGACGCATGAAATTATCAAACGTGTTGTTTTCAATTTTTTACACACTGTAATAAAATATTTCAAAGTTTGGATTATTGAAACAAAGCTTGGAAATTAACAAGGTAACCAAAAATGTGCAAAACTTGTATTCTGCCTATATAGAATTATTGGAGAAAAGGAAGAAATTGAATTTTCAATCCTCTACAAATGACTCTCGATGGTTATCTGTATTAAATGTATATATTTAGCTATAATACTATGAAACTACAACAAGTCTTTACTACTCTGTGTAAAAATAAGCTTAAAAAATCATATTGCCCAGTATTACCCGTTTCTGAGATTATTGCCCAGCCCAGGAAAAACCCGAACCTGTCTGGGTAATATTTTGCCAACCCTGACAGATATACATGTAAATTTGTGGAAGTCTGTGATTTAATTGACACTTGAAGTTATTTATAATTTCTAAATTATAACCCAAAGCAATTGCATACATTGTATGTTCCTTATATAATTATTATTATTATTTATTTCAAAAATGTATAAATAGAAAACTTCATGAAGTCCATTCTTTTATTGAAATACATGTAGTCGTGTACTGTACATGTATATGTGCCCATCTATATTCAGCTACATTGTAGCTATGACACTGGTGATTATTTCAGCGTAAAAAGTTTTATGTTTCATTACAAATATTTCAGGATTGTTTTTTAATGCCTTACCATTTTCCAAAATTACTCTTAAATACATCAAGGCTAAGCTTAAAATTTAACCCCCAAAAATTACTGTTTTTTAAAGAGTACTAGGATTTTAACTATGAATACCACAAAGCAATTTATATGCTCCCAAAGAGAGCATAAATGGTAGACATCATAGACATGATAGAAGTGTCCATTTAAATCATATCATGCCACTACCCCCTAAGAAAAGCGTTACAACATTCCTGTCATGCAATCTCATGTGTGAATGCAAGAAATGTTTTCCCTTCAGGATTATTCTTTAAAATCATAAAAGAGTATATTATTTCCCAAAGAGCTTACAATTTCCCGCAAATTTTATCTGCAATCATTTATTTTATTGTAATTGAAATTTGTATATACATTGTACATGTATATCTGATATCAAAAAGGTATGACACTATTCAGATAACATAAACAAATATGCATGCCTATGGGACCTCACCAGGTAGCACCTGCCTTCTATTGCTTAATCACTTGGACTTCATGAGTAACTCAAAGTTGCAGACTAAATCAGACATTTGATTTGTGGCAGCTAAACATATGAAACAGGAAAAAGTAAAAATTTATTGATTAATTATATTCAGCTGTACTTCTTTATAATGTTTGCAAAGATTTAAATTACATTACATTACATCACCAATTTAAACATGTTGAAAAATAGTTATTTAATAATTTTTGTAGTTGTTGAAAAAGTGCATTTTCAATGCTTCTTTCTGGAAATTATTAAGTCAAACATCAATAAAAAAAATCTTCTGGTCCCTTTGAAGACTTCCCTTTCCATTCTGATCAAAATCATGACATTGAACAATGTTTATAAAAAAAGAAAATGTAAAAAATTCAGTGTACTTTTCTCAAATTGAAATATCAGAAGAATTGGCATCAGTATTGAGAAAGTCTCCATCTTTTGAAGATAGAATAACAAATTTTAAAGAAATGAAAATAAGTGAAAACAAAATATTGAAAATGTGATCTGGTGATATAAAAAAATGTCTGACTAGCTACAATGTACAAAACTGGCTGGATCACAGCACCTACAATGCTTTGATTTAAGGCAAAGCACATGCACTGGCATACAGTACTTGCAACCTTAGGCGTCACTATTTTAGCGATCAATCAGCAGTCATCGATCAGTCACCGATCAGTCAAGTTCGCATCAAACTCACGTCACCAATCCATCAGACTAATAGTTAAAATATATGACTGATCGGACGGAACGGACGGATCCGACTGATTGACCTTTCTGACGGATTGAACTCTTCTACGTCACATGATGAACAAATACAAATTACAGAATCTTAGTTTTGTTTTATTTAATTAAAATGGCATCATTGAATATACGAAACATTCAATAACAAATATCAACATTTATTTTATTAATTATTCCGCATAGTTTTAAAGATTTAAAAAGAAAAGAAATATGGATATAAAACTAAATTTAAATATTATTACACAAAAATGGTAATTTTCGTTATAATTTAGAGTATAAATTAGCAAACCTGAATAATGCTAAAATGGTGTTTATCGCGATTGTGATTTTTTTATTTTCAGAAAATGATCATTTATTGCATTTTCGGTGTATTATTTTCAATATTTTTAAGTATGTTTATCCTTATTATCTTAAACTCCTTAATAAACTTATCTGGAGGCATTTACTGAAATAACAATTTACAAATAAGGTTGTTAAATCTTGTATAAAAAGAAGACATATTGGTAATTTGTTAATGTTTAAACAATGCGAATGACTTGTAGTATCTTTCCTCTGATATTTATTTAATTTTGTGGACAACAACACATTATGATGTCAAGAAATTCAATGCCGGCCAGTTCCATTCAAATAAAGAACTGATTGCATTCTTATTCAACAAAAACAATAGTTTTAGAATTCTTATAAAAAAATCTTATCTTGAGGCCTTTGAAATAACTAGTTACAAATAACATTGCATTATTTTTTATCAAAAAAAGAAAAATTGGTAATTTTAAATAATGCCAACAACATTCTAGTATATTTACTCTGATATTCTTTTAATTTTATGTAAAATAACCAATCCTGAACTACAAAAAGTACAAAATCCAATAGCGGTCAATAATTTCCATTAAGATAAAGAAATGATTGCATTCTTATTCAACAAAAACAAAAAAAAGTTTATGCATATTTATCCTTCAATTATTCTCATCTTATACAAAAGTAATTATCTAAAGGCATTTATTTTGACTGATTGCAATTGACGTTGCATTATTTCTGATATAAAAGAAGAAATATTTGCTTTTTTAAGCAACAGGAACAAAAATTTGGTATCTATTCCCTGAAATTCAGCATAATTTATGAAAAATAACCAATTGTGATGTACAAAAAGTACTGAAATTAAATGGCGGTTCATAATTTCTATCAAAATAAAGAAATGTTTGCATTCATATTCAACACAAGCAAAAGTTTAAGCCTTATATATTTAAAATTCTCATAAAAAATCTCATCTTGAGACCTTTGAAATAACTAGTTCCAAATAAAGTTGCATTATTTTTATCAAAAAAGAAAAATTGGTAATTTTAGATAATGTGAACAAAATTCTAGTAAATTTTCTCTGATATTCTTTTAATTTTATGAAAATAACCAATCCTGAACTATAAAAAGTATAAAAATCAAATGGCGGTCAATAATTTCCATTTATTCAACAAAAACAAAAGTAAATGCATATTTATCCTTAAATTATTCACATCTTATACAAAATTACTTATCTTAATGCATCTATAATGACTGATTGCAATTGATGTTGCATTATTTCTGATATAAAGGAAGAATTTTTGGCATTTATAAGCAACGTGAACAAAAATTTAGTATCTTTTCCCTGAAATTCAAGTATTATTCTCCTTACATTATTAAAATTCTTCTAAAAAAATCTTATCTGAGGCCTTTGAAATAACTAGTTACAAATAACATTGCATTATTTTTTATCAAAAGAAAAAAAAATGGTAATTTCAAACAATGCGAACAAGATTTTAGTTTATTTTCTCTGATTTTCTTTTACTTTTATGAAAAAAACTCAATCCTAAACTATAAATAGTACAAAAATCCAATGGCGGTCAATAATTTCCATTACAATAAAGAAATGATTGCATTCTCTATCAAAATAAGAGAATATGAAGTAATACATATAATGAGCATGAAGTAATACATATAATGAGTGAAAAGTAATTCATATATTTTTTTATGTGAAATTGTGACCAAGTTGATTACAAATTAACGAGTAAAGGTGTCTTTGTAGAGGGCCGCGTTTATCCATTGTATTTACTGTGGAGTTCGTTTTACATAAGAATTTTATTTATTTACGTATCTGTCCGATCCATGCATATAATTACTTTACTGATCGATCGCTGACAGTTGTCACGGTAACTCTCACATAGCTTATTTGACGTATCTGACGGATTCTACGGGTCATTGATCACCGATCAGTCATCGATCAGTCAAACATCCGTCACCGATCATTCACCGATCAGTCAAGTTCACGTCAAACAGTAACGCCTAAGGTTGCAAGTACTGTACATATTAGATATATATATATATATATATTTGTTTCAGTTACTTTAACAGGAACATGTAAACAATAGTTTTTATAGTATAGGTGTATAATTTACAAATCAAGACATTATGAAAGAATTGTGCTAGCTCATATTTATGAGCCCCATATTAGGGCCCCTTCTGTTTATATTATACATAAACGACCTTCCTATCTATATGAAAAATTGTTGCACTGATTTATATGCTGATGATTCAACTTTACATCTTTCTGGTAATTGTTATCAAACTCTGCAGTCAAAAGTACAAGAAGATTTACATGGTGTTGAGGAATGGTGTAATGATAACAATATGTTCATCAATAAAAATAAAACAAAATATATGATTATTGGAACAAAGCAAAAAGCAATGCCACATTACAATGAGAGTTGTTTAACTATTAACAATCAAGTGATACAATCTTCCACATGCGAAAGTCTCTTAGGCATTAAAATTGACCCTTCCCTCACATGGACAAACCAAATTGATGTGATCTGCTCAAAAATTTCATCTAGGCTATATCTACTATTAAAGTTTAAGAAATTTCTAAATCTAGACTGTAGAAAATTATTCTATAGTGGTTATATCTTGCCACTAATTGATTATTGTTGTATAGTGTGGAGTAGTTGTAGCAGTGAGGGTGTAAAAAGGATATTAAAATTACAAAAGAGAGCTGCTAGATTAATACTAGAAACAGACCCTTTCGCTCCTTCCGAGCCCTTATTCAAACACTTAAACTGGATGACAGTTGAACAGAGAATAAAATATCACAAGTTTGTGATGACATTTAAGTGCTTAAAAAATGACACACCATCATATCTTACTAACAAGTTTCATTATGTTTCAGACAGAAATCCATACCCCTTGAGAAATGCTATTCAAGGAAACCTCATACTCCCTAAACCAAAAACAGAATTGTTCAAAAAATCTTTTATGTATTCTGGACCATTCTTGTGGAATAATCTGCCAATATCATTAAGAAATATTACAAATGTTAATTCTTTCAAATACAAAATAACAGATCATTATTGAAATCAACCTAGCTGTATAAAAAATATTGAAAACTGATTATGTCATCACGTTTATTTTTTCATAATATTTTATCAAGTTGCATTGAATATTATTATCATACTTGTCTTTTTATACTAATGTATGCAATGTATATGTTTGCATTTTGTTTGTTTGTTTTGTTTTTGTTTTTGTTTTTGTTTTGTTTTTGTTTTTGTTTTGTTTGTTTTTGTTTTTTTTGTTTTTGTTTTTTTTCATGATGAGGGCCTCAGGGAAGATTAGTTATATAGCTAACTGTGTAACCCTCTTAAAATAAAGTATTGTTGTTGTTTGTTGTTGTTGTTGTTGTTGTTGTTGTTGTTGTTGTTGTTGTTGTTGTTGTATGTCTTATCTAATTCTAATTGTCTAGTATCAAACTAATTGAGTACAGTAACCAAACAATCAATATGTATTTATAAATATCAATATGCGATGGCCATTGATTTATTTATCATAAAATAAATTCCTCAAAATTTTAAGGCTTTTGTTCTCAAATAATATGAAGTTTCTTCAGACGAAATATTCACAAAAGTGACAATTACGGAAGTAAATGGGAGTGGGCAGTTTACCGGAAGGGCAGAATAACCGAACACTACTGTACATGTACTCCAGAGTCAAATAGATATAAGAAGATGTGGTATGGTGCCAATGAGACAACTCTCCATCCAAGTCAAAATTTATAAATGTAAACCATTATAGGTCAAAATACGGTCTTCAACACGAGCCTAGGCTCTGGCGAACAGTAAGCTATAAGGGCTCCAAAATTACTAGTGTAAAACCATTCAAGCGGGAAAACCAATGGTCTAATCTATATTAAAGCGAGAAACACTTATGAACAACATCAACAAACGACAACTACTGAACATCAGTTGGTATTACAAAATAGTCTATTGGGAATCTGCTTGATTATGTATATTGTGACACTTAAACTTTTGATGGATGTCATACAACAAATACTTTTGCATTGTGGCATGCATCAGATATTTTCTTTTTGGCATTTACCCTATTTTTCAGAGATTTTGTGTTTTGGCATTTACCTCAACTGTTGTACAAAATCCACATACTCAATTTGATGAAACTACAACAAGTCTTTACTACTCTGTGTAAAAATAAGCTTAAAAATCATATTGCCCAGTATTACCCGCTTCTTGAGATTATTGCCCAGCCCAGGAAAACCCGGACCTGTCTGGGTAATATTTTGCCAACCCTGACAGATATACATGTAAATTTGTGGAAGTCTGTGATTTAATTGACACTTGATGTTATTTATAATTTCTAAATTATAACCCAAAACAATTGCATACATTGTATGTTCCTTATATAATTATTATTATTATTTATTTCAAAATGTATAAATAGAAAACTTCATGAAGTCCATTCTTTTATTGAAATACATGTAGTTGTGTACTGTATATGTGCCCATCTATATTCAGCTACATTGTAGCTATGACACTGGTGATTATTTCAGCGTAAAAGTTTTATGTTTCATTACAAATGTTTCAGGATTGTTTTTAATGCCTTACCGCTTTCCAAAATTACTCTTAAATACATCAAGGCTAAGCTTAAAATTTTTACATTTAAGAACTTGACACCAACATAAAAACTTATCGCCTTTGAAGTTTCCTTTCCATTCTGATCAAAATCATGAAATTGAAAAATGAAAATGTAAAAATTCAGTGTACTTTTCTCAAATTGAAATATCTGAAGAATTGGCATCGACATTGAGAAAGTCTCCATCTTTTGGTGATAGAATAACAAATTTATAGAGACAAAATAAGTGAAAAAAACATTGAAAATGTGATATATATAAAAATGATTGACTAGTTACAATGTACAAAACTGGCTGGATCACAGCACCTACAATGCTTTGATTGAAGGCAAAGCACATGCACTGAAATACATATTAGTGTCTGTTGTTCGACCTGCTAGTCAAATGCGCTTTTGTTGAAATATTCTTTTCACTTTTTGGTCTTTTGGAAAATGTTGTTTGTGTTGTATTTAGACCCTCTACCAAGAAATTTGTTTTGCATGCACACATTTAAAATTATGGTTTTATCCAACGCAATCATCGATTTGAACGTTGTTTTCAATTGAGTCCTGTTTTCCAGTTTTTCTTCAGTAAGTACATGGACATAAACTACATTTTTTGTCAACTATTATAGAAAAATATGTTTTTAATTGTTAGAAGATACCAAGATAAATCTTTATCTAAGATAGACAGACGTTGCTTCAACTTGCTTGAGGTATTCCGGGGCTTTATCCCCCACATCTAAATATGTATATTACCGTATAGCAGGTATTTTTCTGTGTGTAAAATTTCGCGATTTAGAGGCAACAAAGTATACAAATAATTTTGTTGTTTTTTTATTTTGGCAGTTCATAATTCTGAATTAAATATTTTGGTGGATACTGAAATGGTTGCAGTTAAAACAAAATTCATTTAAAAAAGTGTCTATTGTTATGGTTAAATGATTTTTTTACCTGAATGACATCTTATTTTTAGTCGAGCCTGTGACATAAGGTTATAAATTATCAAGAGTACCTTATACTCTTAAATGATTTGACACTAATTTGATTTGATTTTTGGCCAGTTTTTATTGGTGGAGGAAGCCGGAGTGCCCAGAGAAAACCACGACCTTCGATAGGAAAACTGACAATCCTAGTCAATTAAGATTGGAGTCGAGTGCACCCGCACGAGTGAGGTTCGAACTCACAACCTCAGTGTTGACTGGCTAGTGATTACAGTAGTAACTACTTAGACCACTCGGCCACAGAGGCCACATTTGATACTAATTAATAAGGGTATACAGTTTAATTAGAACTCACAGCATCATTTTATAAAATACATGTTTGTATAATATATAATGTACAATGCCATTTTGTCATTGATATTGTTAAAACTAACAGATACCGTTATTGATCTGCCAACCGGAAAAACAAATAGATCTACCCCAAAATGCTTTAGCAGTTAGAAAGTGCTGAATGTATTCATAAATTTTCAGGGAATTCTTTTTTACGGTATTCGTTTATTCGCCAACATAAGCGGAAAATAACCCACTATACAGTATATACATGTATATCATTATGAGAATACCTAATGAGTCAACCAATTCAACAATGAGTTTGAATTTTTTAATGCAAGTAAATCTGTCTTCATGCTATGGTTTGAAACATGCTATGTATATTTTCCAACAAATCATAATACATGATAAGTATCAAACTTGTCAGATTTGTAGCAGTGATTTGATGTAGCCTAGTTTTCATTTTTTAAATCTACCAAAAATATTAAGTAAAATTTTATCAAAATTTAGATAAGTTTCTCCAATCACAAATAGCTTTCCACAAAATGACAGGCAAAGTAGCTCTGAGGAGCTGAAAGGAAGGCTCAAAATAGATACTAAAATGTAACATTGTCAGAACAGGACTTTTAGAAAAAGAGCTTATTTGAAATATTCATTGCAGCTCAAAGACTCTACGGTGTTGATTTATTTCAAGTTTCCTTTTAACTACCAGGGTATGCAAGTGAACGATTCTGTAACAACTTAATAGTGACTTTAGAAAGGCTACATCAACTGAAACCATTTGTAGTGTTAATTTATACACATCATTTGCCTCTATTAATAGAGGGAGAGAAAGCCATGGCAATACCATAAGTTGAAGAAAAACAGACAACACCACAGCCAAAAGAAAAACATTGAAGAGACAAAACACTACACTGAACCTAAAGATTGAGTATATTGAGCCTTATTAAAAAATTAGAATGAACTCAGGTGCTTTGTAGGGTCAGTAGTTTCTACTCCCCTATTGCAATATTACTCTTGTAGAAATACATCGATGGGTCTGGTCATATCTAGTGATTAGGTATCATACAAAAGGCGATTAGAAAATATCTCTAGGCTTTACATAGCCTGTGTCGCTCACCTGAGCCTATGTGAATCTTCAATGATGGCCATTCTCCAACATTATAGACTAGAATATAATTCATGTCTGAAATTCTATTTTTTGCTGATCATTCTTTCTCTATCTACAATGTTACACTAAAAACAACACTAAATTCATAAATTATGAAGTGAATTATCCCTCCTTCAAACTTGACAGGTATTTAAAAAACAACTAAAATCACCTTAAGAGGAAACAAAGGATAAACCTATGTGTTCCTGCTTCACTTGTGGCACCATTGTGTAGTTAATTTCATAGTGTATAAATGAAATCTGGAAGGGAATATTTCTTAAATGAGAATTTATTCCACCTTATAACAGTATACAGAGGATTAAGAGCCAATTTTCAGATTATAATAAATACATTCCAGTATTTTATAGGCAATATACATTACTTTTTCTGTGTCTGCCAAAGGAAGTCTTTGAATCTGATCAGCCAATTACAAACACCTTCTCCTTTGAAACAACAAGGCAAATTGTTTTTAAAACTACAGTGGACTATAAATATAAGACACTCTACACACAATGAATATTCTTTTTTTGATTTGGATAGAATTACAAACTTTGGGAATTAGTTGCATATAGGTCCTGTAGAAATCCTATAGAAATTAACTTTTCATCTTCCTAGAGCTCTGAAACAACTTATTCAGTTATGAACAAACATGAAGAGATTGATATATGTGGAAGTTCCTTAACAAATAATCTGCACTTGGTTCAAATTGCATGAAATGGCCACTAAAGGCAATAGTTATTTCTAATATTCTTATTAAGTGTTACCCTTGACCGTCCGTCTTCTGTTCATCCGTCCTTCCGTCTGTCCCATTTTCTTTTCTGCACTCTAACTTAAGTTTGCCTCATCAAAATTTTATAAAACTCATACACAATGCTAAGAACCAAAACTTGCAGACAGAGTTTGAATTTTGGCAGTGAGTCACTTACTGTTTTAGAGTTATGCCCCTTAATAACTTGGAAAATTGCGAATTTTTTTTATACCGCACTCTAACTTAAGTTTGCCTCATCCAAATTTTACGAAACTCATACACATTGCTAAAAATCACAACACACAGACAGAGTTCGATTTGGGCAGTTATTCATTATCTGTTCTAGAGTTATGCCCTTTTTAACTTGGAAATTTGCAAAGCTTGAGTGGGGGCATTCGTGTCCTCAGACACATTCTTCTTTTATTTTTTAAATCTTTCAAACTTAAACTGCATGACAAAATGTTTTGAAACTATAGGGCAGTAGTAGTAAAGAGGATAGATGAAAACAAAGTCATTTGAAGCTTAATTTTGATAAGTTATCTTCTCTTGTTAAAATCTAAGAATGTAAAAGGAATATTGCTTAATAACAGTATCTTTGCCAGTCAAGGTTATTATCGGGGTCGTAACCGTAGGCTAGCAAAGATGAGATTATAGGTGAACAATACAGGTTCCATGGATTCATAAATTCACATCTATAATAAAATGTTGATGGTGAGGAGGGGAACATGTAAATCATGAATATAACAAACTGTCTGTCAATCATTGTTTTTAATAATTTTTGCTTTACAGGTAATGGAAAGAAATTAACTATTGATGTCGATTCTCATTCAAAAGATGAAATTCATTCATTTATCAGAAGTACATTGTGTAAAACAGAGTAAGTATAGAATAAGGCCATTGGAGAAAGGTCATGACCTCTATTTTAGTTGATTATACAGGGAGATTTTCCCTTTGTACTACATCGTTAATTTTGGAACCTGTTTTGTAAGTGCTATTATACCTTTGATTTCTGGGATTGAAGTTAAACTTTTTACAAAAATTTTATGAATTTTGACCGTGTCTGGTAGGACTAAGTGATCCAACTATTGTACTTGTGTCTCTTTCAAATATATACATGTATGCGTAGAGACATATTAGTTTGTTGTTGATTCAGTTCATTACAAAGTGAACAATGTCCCAAAACTTACATAGAAATGGAGCAAAACGTGACACAATTATCTCAAAGAAGATGTAGTTGTGCCATCACATTTATTTTTATATCAAATTTGTTGTGGGGGTGATATATATAGCAAGACACAGACTTTCGCGTAATAAAAACTTTGGTGCCAGCAAACATGTTAAACCATGCCACATTCTGTATGTGGCTGTCCCAAGACAGGAGCCTGTAATTAAGTAGTTGTCTTTTGTTGCTGTATATATCTAATTTGTTTTTCGTTAATTATTTTGTACATAAATTAGGCCATTAGTTTTCTTGCTTGAATTGTTTTACCTTTGTCATTTCTGGGCCTTTTATAGCTTACTATGCTGTATGGGTTTTGCTCATTGTCGAAGGCCGTATGGTGACCTATAGTCCTAAGTCATTTGGTCTCTGGTGGAGAATCATACCACATCTTATTTTTATATTGAAAATAGTACTTCATTCCATGAGTAGTTGTGAATTTTTTTATTTTGTTTGATATCAGACTGATTTCTGAGGATATTTATTGCAAAATGTGAACTATGCCAATTCTTCATATGGGACAGTCTATGCAAATATCAAATATTTTACAATGGAATTGTTAATAGAATCCCACTTTACAGAATTACCTGCAACACAAACATTTGAAACACAAAATTTCTAACAGTTAACATGGAATTAATGGAGCATAATTTTACAGAAATGTATGAATCAATAGTGAATTCTACAATTATCTTCTTTGTTTCCAATTTTAGAATATCTTGCAAAGAGGAAAATTCATTGGTAGGATTAACTATGTTAACCATGTGAAAAGAGTGTGCTTTGATGTACATGAACAGGAAATTGCATTGTGCAAACTTATTTTTACCATAAAAGTTTGATGCACTTGCAAAATCAAAATGATTGCCTGATTCCACACAATACACCTTGCTCATTCCAAGTGTTTAGTATAAGCAGGGTTATATGCCTGTCCCAAGTCAGGATCCAGGAATTGGTTTCACAAAAAAACTAACGACTAAGATTGATCGTAAGTATACTGAATTGTTCATGACTTACGATCAATCTTAGTCGTAAGTTTTTTTGTGAAACCGACTCCTGTAATTCAGTGGTTGTCGTTTGTTGCTGTGTAACATATTTGTTTTTCACTCATAATTTTGTACATAAATTAGGCCGTTAGTTTTCTCGTTTGAATTGTTTTACATTTGTTATTTGTGGGCCTTTTATAGCTGACTATGCGATATGGGCTTTGCTCATTGTTGAAGGCCATACGATGACCTATTGTTGTTAATTTTTATGTCATTTGGTCTCTGGTAAGATGAGAGTTGTCGCATTGGCAATCATACCACATCTTCTTACTTTTATATTATGGACTGTAAAGTTCAAATAATATTCTTTTTTTGTTATAATATTCACACAACAGTTTAACTACAATCTAATTGATGCATTTACACATTTTTGAAGTTTGGTTATAAAAAGCATGCACATTTTGTACTGCCAAAGGAATTCCATGCAACTTTAACTATTATACTTCATCTAGTTTCACTTTACTCTAAACACAGTCAAGATAGTGAAAGTATCTACATTGGATATGTTATGTAACAGTCATTTTCTTTTACAGAAAGGAAGTAGAAGAAGAAGAAACAAAAGATGAGAAGAATCCAGGATTATTTGGACTTGGTTCTGATAGTAAAAAGTGTATATGTCAAATACCAGGACAGGTTCCCTGTTCTGGTGCTGTGATTTTACCTCCTCAGATTAGAGGCAAACACAGATATACCAAAGAATCATAAACATCACACTCTTTTTTATTAAATGTCATTTTTACTCTACTTCTGTTGTGTTAAATATATAAGGTGGGTTTAATGTTGAAAAGATTAGAAAATAGAACAAGTTCTTCTCCTCAGTTTTGATATCACAGAATGGAACTTATCCCTGAATTTGCACTTACCTTGAGCAACTTGACAGGTGCAACTAGTTGAGCAGGATCTGCTTACCCTTTTGAAGCAAGTAAGATCAGTCCCAATTTTTGGTGAAGTTTCTATTGTTCAGTTTTCAGCTATCCATGTAGTGTTTTGTGAACTTCGTTTATCTTTTTGTTTTCTATTGTTACTGTAATTGGCCTTGTAAAGTCTGCTCTGGTACATTGTCTGCACCTCCCTGTTTTGCCATGGGAACTCTTGAAAAGATAACTTGTTGTCACTTGTTAAAAACTTCTAGTGAAAATCTGGTAATTTCTAATCATGTATGATCGATTGCAGTATTTTCATGGAAAAAAACTGGTTTTCCATCATCTAGTGTTTAAATAAGTCAAAATCACAAAAAAAAAACCAATTGGATGAGTTCCATCATTTAGTAAGATGCTGTAAAATACATTGAAGGACCTTTAGCTAAAACAAAACGCATGCAGCAGTATGAAACACCAAAACAGAAGAAATAACTGATTATGTTTTGTAGTTTATACATTGTTATGCATAAGCTGGTTCCCAGCTGACTTTTACACTTTTGTTAATAGTGTTAAATACAAACGGATTCCAGTTTTATTATACAATGTTATGAACAGAAATGAGAAATTTGTAATGAAGCATTTAATTTTGATATTTATCAGTTAATATTGGATTTTTAAATAAAAATTGCATAATAATATGGATTAGCTAAATTGTTAGTTCTATTTGAAAAGAGATAAGGGTACCCCGTACAATTTCAATAACAAAAATGGAGTAATGTAAACGAAATTCGGTGAATCAAGTTATTCTCTTATTTCTTACTTATTGTACTCTATAATCCACAACCCCTGTCTGATAATTTTAATTTTGGAATAAAAACCATGGACAATGCAAGATTCAATTTTGTAACTGCAATAACATTATCAGTTTAGCTGGACATATGAGTTTTGAATGTCCATTTGGTATTTTCTGCCTATTTTTCTCACAAACACTATTCCAGGTAAATAATGAATCACTGGAGCAATAAACAGTTGTGTTATTTGTACCTGTGAAACTTTCTTGGTAATACAAATCACTTGTACATAAATTATTAAACATTAATCTATTTACCTTATTTATAATAGGATTAAGCACATTTTTTCAAGAGGTTATTGATGTGTAAACTGGGATGAAGGACTTTTATATAAAGTTTGTGAGTCAGCGACCCAGTTAACACATTAATAATCTCTAGAAAAAAATGTGTTTAATCCTTATGATTATCAACCCAAACATTTGCAACTTTAAATAAAAAAAAGTTTTTCATTGGCAACTATTTACTATCGTAACTATGGAGTGAGCCGCCATATGGACTGGCTGTAATCCATAAATGTTGGATCAATGCAAAAAAATTAGAAATGAAAAAAAAACCTACCTTAAAAGCTCTATTTCAATGAGATATAATCCGAATTTGAAGCATACAGGTATAAACAAAATAAAATTCAGCTTGAGAGTTTCATGAAATTTCACAGAATTTTATTATGAATTTATACGTTTTTCTAAGCTCTTATGCATTATTTCTTTTTACTATGCGTTAGAACATGAAATAACAGTTCTGTAGTGTTTTTGTTTCAATATTTCAATTTTCTTAGAATCCTTGGATCTCAGGCACATGCAACGTGCATGAATAGGTTACGACAGAAGCATTAGCAACATTGTCTATGGTAGAGTAATCCAAGGGAAACAATTTTAATGGAGCAATCCAATTTGAAGATATGCAAATCAAAAATAATTATCACACTGTAATATACAATTGTGCATATATACTGAGTAAATAGTTAGCATTACATATTTTTGGGTAAAAATCATTATTTAGATCCTATCCAGTCAATGTCATGCAATTAATTGATGATATGTTGTTATTTGATATTTAATTTACAATATGATGTGTATTTGAATTACCATACTTGTCAAGAAAACATTTTTTTATTAAAAATTACATTAGTAAAGCATGGTGTATGAATCTGTTATAAAAATACGTTCAACTAAGAATGTACAATCATGAACAAAGGAAGATAACTCCAACTCAAATTTTCAATTTTTTCTAGCAAAATACAAATCAATGTTTTATTTAAAAATTCACATAATTTCAAAATGAAAGCAATCTTCACCCTTCAGTGCTCACAAGCACTTTGATTAGTTTTATATTTGATATTTGAAAAATTAACTACTCTCATAAATATAACATTAATAGATAAAATAAACCTTAAGGTAGAATTTTTACTTGACAAAAACTCGATAATAAAGATTTTTTTAATTTAAAGATTTTTAAATAAAATATATGTTGCTAAACTTTTTTTACCTGGACTCTTTCCTCTTGGAATAGTATTAAAACATTTGACTTTTCTACACTTTACACAAGTAATCCCCATTCCAAACTAAAAGAGTTGGTCCTGCTTTGTTTCGTAAAAAAAGAATGATTAACGTAAATACAGGTATCTTAGGGAGGGATAAATCATACTTTGTAAAAATAATCATTATGATTCAAACAAAAAATTTTTCTGAAACTGACATGATCACGATGCTTTCTTTCTTGATTGACAACATATTTGTTACTTTTGGAGGACGTGTTTTTCAACAAACAATCTGCATTCCCATGTGAACCAACTGTGCTCCTCTTCTTGCCGACTTGTTCCTAAATTCATATGAGGCTGACTTCATACAGGAGCTTCATTGGAAGGAAGAAAAGAAGTTAGCATTATCCTTAAACTTCACTTTCCACTATATAGATGATGTCCTCTTACTAAATAATTCAAAGTTTGGTGACTATGTTGAACGCATCTATCCCATCAAACTTGAGATAAAGGGCTCAACGGATTCAGTTAAATCTGCCTCATACCTGACTTACACCCAGAAATTGACAATAAGGGTCTGTTGAAAACAAAACTTTACAACAAAACAAGATTTCAGCCTCCCAATTGTGAACTTTCCATTTCTATATAGCAACATTCCAGCAGCGCCTGCATATGGAGTATATATCTCCCAGTTGATACGATATTCCAGGGTGTGCTTTTCCTGTCAAGATATCCTTGATAGGAGATTGATGCTGACAAGGGAGCTATTCCGAGTGGTGAAGTTGAAATCGTCCCTTCGTAAATTTTACGGACTTCATTACGAGTTGGTTGACCATTATGGAATATCTGTTTCACAGATGACACTGGATATATTCCAACTGTCATAACCACTATCCTGTCCTCTTTCCCCAAAATATGACCTACCGAATAGACTTATCACCGGGTTTGTTCTTACATGAGCAACACGACGGGTGCCACATGTAGAGCAGGATCTGCTTACCATTCTGAAACACCTGAGATCACCCCCGTTTTTTGATGGGGTTCGTGTTGTTCAGTCTTTAGTTTACTATGTTGTGTCTTGTATACTATTGTTTATTTTTGGTTGTTTTTTTTTTGTTTGTTTTTTTTTTATTCAGCCATGCTGGATCTATGCGATCACTCCTGATTTGGAGATGGTGCAAAATTCTAAGTTCAAGACATGTCATGAAAATAGCTATATGTTTCTATGACTTGCAGAAACTTTATACACCATTTTAATCATCAACTGCCAACTTTTAATATGGTATTTGTCCTTGAATTAAGAAAAGGTCGGGGGAACAACTTCTTTATTTTAGATAAACACTTGCATATAGTTTCTTTGTAAATCAAAATTTATATTAAATTGCCATTTATAAATTAATGTGGAAAATGTGATTAACCAAATTTAAGCAGTTGATAAGAATAATGAAATTGTTTTATCAGTATCTTATGTTCCTGTAAGCCATTGAATAAAATTTGGTTAAAGATGTGTATTGATATCAGAGTTGATTCCCACACTTTTTTGAAATGCTATTATTCCCATTCTTGCATAGGCAAATGAGATTATTAATACAGTACCAGTATGATGGACAGCTGCCAAGATTTTCAAACAATTGTTTGAGCTTTTGGTTTTAGCATTTGATTAGGGGCTTTCCTTTTTGAATTTTCCTCGGAGTTCGGTATATTTGTGATTTTACTTTTTACACTCAAAGGTGTAAATATTAATTGGATTAAACTCCACTCAAATTCAGTCTTTATTGACCACAGTTATATTAGTATATCATGACAGTTGATAATCATACTGGTATTGAGGTCAAGAATTAGCGTGTTCAATTTATTACACATCTAACTGAATACACAAAATCTTGACCTCAATAGTTGTAAAATCAGTGTCATAATCATCTGACATAATTAGTTGATAATTAAGGTCAATTTAAGTGCATAGTTCTTACCTGAGCATTTTCTGCAATAAATTTATTTGTATATTCCCCATTATATTGCTATTTAACAGTAATTGGAATCATCTCAGCATTAGGTATTTGTACATGTATATTTGAATACAAGAAATGTATTTTTTCCTCATTGATGAAGGAACACCATTTTAAATAAAAGTAAGTTATTTATTTTTGTTGTTGTTGAGAAAGTGAATTTTGAATGCCTCTTTCCGGAAATTATTAAGCCAATTATTATTAATGGCATATAAAAAATATGCTACACATTTGAAGATTTCCCTTAACATTCTTGTCAAAAACATTGAATTTCAAATGTTTCTAAAAAAAGATGTAAAAAAATCTGACAGTGTCTTCAATTGAAATACCAAAATAATTTGCATCAATCTTGCAAAATTCTCCAACTTTTGGCAATAGAATAGTAATTTTACAGTGAGATTATGGAAATGAAGATAACAAAATACTTATTGAAAGTATGGTCAGAAAAAATGTCAGTCTAGCTACAAAATTGGCTGAATCACAACATCTACGATGCTTTGATTTGCCATGGCGTTGTCGGTTTATTTTCGACTTATGAGTTTGAATGTCCCTTTGTTATCTTTTGCCTCTCTTTTGATAAACTTTTTTTACTCAGTAGCTATACATTTTCTGTTACCATGTAAATGAACTACTCATAGATATGACCATATCAATGATAATTTGTATTTGATGAGAAATAAAGTTCATTCATTCATTCATAAAAGGGAAGTTGAGTACTCAGAAATCTTATAATATCATATGCTGTCACAGTGGGGAACCTCATGGTTTACTTTTGTTTTTTGTCCTTTAAGGATTGGTGTTGATTGTAGGTCGTGAAATTTATGAGTTTGACTGTCCCTTTGGTATCTTTCGTCCCTCTTTTATGGCAAATGTATGCACATTTTTGTGTAGACTCGGGGTGATGTAGAACATGCCATGTGGTATAGACATATGTAGATTGTTGAAACCATATGTAAACCTCTGATTTAATAATGTCACATGGTCACCCTGATGGAGGATATCTGCATACAATTAAGCTACTGAATCAAATATTTTTTGAAATGAAAATGAAGTTTGATGGACAATGTCATGGCTTCCTTAAATGTAACATGTGTAATGGAAAATATGTCTTAGATGACCATGGTAAGGTTCCAGTTGTTGAAGCCACAATTCTGCCAACCTTTCCATATTCATGACTCTTTTCACTTAGTTTTGAATAGTCATGTAGATACAATTGGAGCACCTAGGGGAGCACAAACTTCTAACCGATCAAGAGAACCGAATCTATTAAACCAAGAGTTCCAAGTGGTGAAGTTGAAGTCATCCCTTCGTAAATTTTACGGATGCCATCACGAGTTGGTTGACCGTTATGGAATATCCGTTTCACAGATGATGGCGGATATGTTCCAATTGTCGTAACTACAATTCCGTCCCCCTTTCCCCGAATGTGACATCCCGAATTCGACTTATTACCGGTTTTGTACTAACATGAGCAACACGACGGGTGCCACATTTAGAGCAGGATCTGCTTACCCTTCCGGAGCACCTTAGATCACCCCCAGTTTTTGGTGGGGTTCATGTTTCTCAGTCTATAGTTTTCTATGTTGTGTTTTGTATACTCTTCGTCTTTTGGTCTTTTATCGTTTTTTTTTTTTTTTTGGCCATGGCGTTGTCAATTTATTTTCAGCATATGAGTCTGAATGTCCTTTTGTTATCTTTCGCCTCCCTTGTCAATGCGTTATTGTCATAGGGTCCCACACCAAACAAGCATATTCCATAATTGGTCTAAATAAAGGCAACAATAGTATACCGCTGTTCAATAGTCATAAATCGATTAAGCGAAAACAAATGCGGTTCACAAACCAAAACTGAGGGAAACACATCAACTATAAGAGGAAAATAATGAAACATCAGAAACACTGAACTGCAACAACAAACGCTAACATACATAGAAACGGAATATTTGATAGCAAGTGCCATATTCCTGACTTGGTACAGGACATTTTAAGAAAAAATGGTGGGTTGATCCTGGTTTTATGAGTGAGGTCAGGTAGCATTAATCCAACAATAAGAGGTGAGTTGTCTTCTATCTATATGCAGTGCTGTTAATTCACAATTTGTCTCAATGTCTACATCAATGCTTATTAATACAGCAACCAGCACTACTCCATATCTGTCTGATCTGTCCTTTCGGTATGTTCTGGCATAACCTTTTGTGATGTGATAGGTCACCTTAACATAGTTTAACAACATCAAATGATGTTAGGTTTGTTTGTCTCAATAAGATTCCTTTTTGGCTCTTATACTATGGAAGTTTATAGTAAGAACTTTCAAATTACTGTTATGTGAGTTATCGACTTGCTGTGTATCTGATAGTGAGTCAAGACGATTTGTTGAAGATTGATTGAACAATATTTGTCGTCTTTTTTGTGTGTAGTTAAGGTAGCTATATTCAGATGAGGTCTTGAGCTGATTTGTGGTAATGATATGATTGTCTATAGCTAGGAGAGTTCCGGGATAGTTGTTGTTTAAATGTGGAGATTGAAAAAGTCGTATCACGTGACATTTTTCTATGCGAATGCCTTGTTTTTTACACAGGCGAATTAAACAAATGCTATGATTTAATTAGATTTCCACCTAAAAAAAAAAGTCCTCCACTCTGTTCTAATTTGACCCCTCGTACCCTGATGAAAAACTACCTAAAGTGACATCATCCGTATGTTTATGTTTTCATGCAAACGTACGCTGTTGTGTAGATCCCAACACTGCATAGATTACTTTAGCCTGGGTTCATGGCTCAACTTGTCAGTAGGGCCGGGATCCCAGGCTAAGATTTCTGACACACATGACTTTTGTGTGTAAATGAAATCGGACACGATAAAACGGACTACAAAAGAACTATTTGAGACGCTATGGAGTGTGGCCTTGAATGTAGAAGTTCAAGTTTATTCTTAAGAAGTACTGATTTCCGATTACTTGAAGTTTATTTCTAATCCAAGAGATTGACGACGCATTATTGACATTGTTATCTATTACTAAATTGTTTTTTCAAATGTGATATGCGATAAGCTATAATATTCATACATGTGTTTTAGTCTTGTTTTCTATTTAGTGTTTTTTGTACTTTCTTTATTTTGTTCTTTCTTGCATCATTTTATTGACGTACAAAACAAATCAGTTAACTCTAAAGTAAACAATTTTATGCAGAAACAGTTTATTATAATTTTTAATTAGTTTTAAACACACACAAACGTACATCTATGAGACAGAAATATATATTTATAGATAAAAATACAAAAAAAAACTGCTTGCTTAGAATTTACCGTCATAAAATGAACGATTCGTTTTTTGTTTTTTTTTTTTCTTCTCTAAGGTCTGATATTACATCAACAATTTTAAAATATGAATAAACTTGAACTCAGGGGACAAACACATGGAACATGAAGTCAAAGCTTAAATATAAAACGCACGAATGTATACGAATGCATATTTTACAAAGCAGAAATGTTACAGTTAAAACAGTAGCTTTAAGTATGTTTTCTGTTTTATGCAGGATAACATCTGATTTCCTGTTCGATGCCATATTTGAAATTGCATGTTCCTGCCATGCCTATTACTGCACAATTTCCTTCTCTTTTTATGTTTTTTGCAGCTCCGTCTGCGAGCAGGATTTCTTTTATATCTCCCATAACAGACGTTACAAAATTACTGTTGTCTTTTCTGTTGTAAATGGCTACAGTTACCTTTCCTTGAAGTCTCACAGATGTTTTAAAGGTATATCTACATTGTTTTTCTTTTATCTGGAGCTCTGCATTTAACAGTGACCTTGGTGGAACAGTTAAATTCCCCTCTGTCGCCCATGTCAGCGTTTTATTGTCCGAGTTTTCTTTAGAACTCTCCATGGACCAACCCTTTTCAAATCCAACGGACGCCTTCGCAACATCACCTGGAGCCGCCAAGGTTAACCCAACATTTAAACCTTTGGTACATCCTTTTGTCAGAGAGCTTGTGCAAGTGGCTGTTGTCTGTCGTTCTGTTTTCAAGGAATGAGTTTGGGAAGTGACACTGTCGTTGCGAAAGACAGATTTAAAAATTACATGTGATTGTGTCCCTTCTACTCCTTGACATTCATAATCAGGTATCCCAGGTATTATTTTAACACGATCCCAATTGATATCTAGGTAAGCGTCCTGAAACTCCACAGAAGAAGCTTTTGATTTTGTCTTTTTATAAGAATTCCATGCCCATGTCTGGACCGTTTCTTCTAAGTCTATTATTCCATCCGACATTGTGACAGTAACTGTAACAAACGGAAATTATATTCTGCGTTATATTATTATCAATGACTATTAGATTGTCAAATAGAATATGAATGTTTCCTGTAAAAATTGTAAATTTACTAAGGAACTAAGGAAACGTGAATTCAAATGAGAATGATTTGTTGTGAGCGCCACATATACCGTATAACATGATACTAAGTACAGGGCATGCCATGATATCCTATACATTACATAGGAGCGGAATGACGAAAACATTTTTCGTTACTTATTATAATCATCATTATTTTATATTGCCATGCTTTTTGCTGATTTTTTTCAAAGCTGTTTTCCATAAAAAATTAGTTGCAATATAAAATTATAAGATATAATTTAAAAGACACAGAAATAAGACAATTACTTTAACGTAATTGAACCTATTATGATATTACCAGCATTATTTTGACAGTATGAATATATTTTGTTTTCTAATATTCCTTACCTTTTCTTTAAACAGGTCCTCTGAGTTATTGTAAAAAGTAGATAATGTAAAACTAGGTAGAAGACGGCTTTTTATAAGCCAGTTATGACATCAGGGCTACAAAATAAGATTTGGTAAATTTAATGGAAATTTTTATTACGTATCTTATATTTATATAACATTATTTTAAAATCTTTTTTACTCTTTTTTTATGAAATATTACAGTTCAAGATTTCTGATTTGCATATGCGTATGGGTAAACCTGACATGAAAATTTCCATTGCATTAATTGATATTCTATTTCGAATTTAATTTTAGTTTGAAATTTCAATTCTATTTTATTGATTTAAATTTTCCAAAATGAATTTTAAAACTGTTTTAATCAATTAAACTATGTTTGATATATATATGACAGTTGTTATCCATTCGTTTGATATGTTTGAGCTTTTGATTTTGCCATTTGATTATGACTTATATCTAGAAATTGACTATGAGGGTCGGTTGAAAACAAAACTTTACGACAAAGAGATGATTTCAGCTTCCCAATTATATGGATTTTCATTTTTAAACCAAGAGTTCCAAATGGTGAAGTTGAAATCATCACTTTGTAAATTTTACGGACGCCATCACCAGTTGGTTGACCGTTATGGAATATCCGTTTCACAGATGATATCGGATATGTTCCTTATGTCGTAACTACAATCCCGTTCCCTTTTCACGAATGTGACCTACCGAATTAGACTAGTTACCCCTATTTGTGACATTTTTACCTATTGTGTCTGTTTGTTTTGTTCACACATCGTTGTCAATATAATGGAATTTGATGCGACTGTCATACAAGTGAGAGGTTTAGCTAGCTTTAAAACCAGGTTCAATCCATCATTTTCTACATAAGAAAATGCCTGTACCAAGTCAGGAATATGACAGTTGTTATCCATTCGTTTGATGTGTGTTTTTTTTTTTTTTTTTTTTTTGATTTTGCCATTTGATTGGGGACTTTCCTTTTTGAATTTTCCTCGGAGTTCAGTATTTTTGTGATTTTACTTTTTAGATATACTTGTATATCAATAGTTTTTTTTTCAAACCTGAGAAATAGAAGAGAAGATATATTCGTAAAAAAGAAAAAGTCAATTTCTATTATCAGACGAACATATAATATACATGTACAATAACTTCATGAATAAGGTCCCCAAACAATTTCTATGACTTTAAAATAAGCCTCATGCATGGATGGATTGAAGAGGCAATCATATTAAGTTTGAGGAAAACATTTTTATATCATCGACGTGTTTTTTTTTTTTTTTTTTTTTTGGGGGGTTAATAAACATGTTCAATTTGACATTTATATATTTATTTGTATATATACTCAAAGAAGGTATAACATAACGGACATCACATCCTAATCTTTATGGTGTTTATAGAGCCCGGGAATTTAGATACGTAACACTTATTCAAAAAGATAAACAAGTAAACACGGTAATCAGCTCTTTGAATACTTTTTTTATCGGTACTACATCGATTTTTTTTATAGATAGATTGAATTATAACTAAATATGTATCGCTATACAGTTCTTAACAATTACGGTCCAACATCCTCTCGATACTTATATTTTGGCTTTACACAATGTCATGTTTTTCCCATACTGTTTAAAACGTCTTTACACTCAATGTAATGGAAGTGTACTGATTTACATTTTGTCTTGGATACATGGCTTTGTTATTAATTTCTACAGGCTTTGAACTAGCTATCAGTGACTGCGAGTACTGTGAGATCGATTATTTGTGTCTAGTCTTCTTGTTTTTTTTTGTGCTTTGTATCCATCTGATGAGACAATATAAAAATAAGGAGATGTGGTATGATTGCCAATGAGACAACTATCCACCCAAGTTCAAATGAAGTGAATGTAAGCAATTATAACCTTCAACAATGAGAAAAATCCATACAGTATAGCCGGCTATAAAAGGCCCTGACATGAAAAATATGGATCAATTCAGTTGAGAAAACTAAGGGCTTAATTTATAACAAAACAATTTACGAAATAAAAGTATGACAGACATGAACCAACGACGACAACCACTGAACTACAGGCTCCTGACTTGGGACAGCCACATAAACAATGTGGCTTAACTCGTCAGATCTATACAAAGCCGAAAAACATCTAACAAAAACACAGACCTGACATGACAGGGTATTGATACATCCCTAACAACAAAAGAGACACAAAGTACTGATCTGAGAGTACTCGCAGTTACTGACAGCTAGTTCAAAGCCAATAACAACTTATAAAAGAAATCATGTATCTAAGACTAATATATAAATCAGTACACATCCAACATGATTTTAGTGTAAAGACGTCATTAACAGTCAGAGAAAAACATGACCTTGTGCAATGCCAAAATATAAGTTTCGACAGATTGTAGTACCGTGAAAGTGCATATGTGTATAACAATACTATTTAGTACGGTTAAAATTTACTGATGACAAAATCAATATTTATACCAATAAAAACAATATTCAAAGATCTAATGACAGTGTTGATTGGTAACAATTTAGAATAAGGATTGATAAGTTTACCCGGATCGTATATAAATTTCCGGGCTAGCTAAACATCATCAACGTAAAATTTAGGGTGTGGTATTCCGTCTGAAATAGGTATAGCCAAACTTGCAAACCAAATCTTCGTATTTATGGAAGAAATTTAGTAAAGGTTTTAAGTAATTTGTGGTAACGAAATCCCTGACTTTAAAATTTACCAGTAATACATAGATTACGCTCATTGAAATCCAAAACGTCACTTCAGACACGAGCAAGGGAACGAGCTGGGATATATAAACACCGTAAGACGTTGCCAAAGGAACATCACCGTTAAAAAAAGGAAAATTAACATAAGGGAAAGAGAAATCATCCCTTTTGTCGTAAATGTTTGTGTAGAGTTTCTGGTGTAAAACTGAAATGTCTAAATATAGGAAAGAACACTTATTGCTGTTAATATTTGATTTATTTAAGGTAAGTTCATTTGGGTAATTTCAGGCAGTATATTTAGAGAACTCTTGATTATTTAGCGAAAAAATGTCATCAAGATAACGGTAAGTGTTGTTGAATTAATCAATTAAATGGAATTGAGACCGGTCTTTATTGAGTTTGGTTGAGCTTGTTCCAAATAAACTCATCATAGATACCAGGATTTAAATTTTGTACTTGCGCCAGACGCGCGTTTTGTCTACAAAAGACTCATCAGTGACGCTAATACAGCTAAGATAATCTATTCCTGGGGTCGAAAAGCCTTAGTATTTCAAAAATTCAAAGTTTTGCAAACAGTTAATTTATAATTATGACCATATCAATGATAATTCATGTCAACACAGAAGTGCTGACTACTGAGCTGGTCAACTGATTTTTACAGTTTGTTCTTGTGTTGTACTGTTACATCACTGTCCAGATATAGATCAACAATCTCTAGAACTATCAGACAATTTCTTGTGAATCTAGAGGTCGATGATAAATAACAAGTTGGGTTCTTCTTTTTTGTCAGGAATTTCAGACTTGAAAGGCGAAGCAAAAAATTCCGGTTCATTCCCTGAATTAGGTTTGTTCTAACAAAAAAGTATAACAAAAATAACAAACTCCAAGGTAAATTCAAAAGGGGAAGTCCGTGAAAATGACAAAATCAAACGCTATTAATCAACAAAACAAGTGAAAAACAACTGCCATATTCCTGACTTGGTGCATGCTTTTCCCCTAAGAAAAGGATGGATCAAACCTGGTTTTACAGCTAACGTAACCTCCCACTTGTATGACAGTCGTTTATAGTTCCGTTATGTTAACAAAATTAGGTGAGCAACACAAACAGACATAATAGGTTAATGTGAAAATTATTAGAATCTAGCAGCCAAAACTGTGTAAACATGCATCACAGACATACAACACAACTGACTAAACATTCAGACAAACATACAAATTAATCTAACAAAGACGCCAAAAAGTGTAGATAGTAAATTTGACAGAGTAAAAAAGTCGAAAACCGGATGGCGGGATGCATAAATACCGAATAAAAAGCCAGGATTCTACTTCGTCAAAAGTATCTCCCCATTACGCCACCTAATTTTTATAATCGTAAAAATGGAAGCCATTGTAGTGATGACGCGCTGTCAATTTAGCGCTTAGATACCGATCAATTTATTCACAAAGCATCATTTCGATCCTTATATGCCAGTTGTATTTTAAAAGACATATGTGTCTACTAGCTTTTGAGCATCATTCAATGTACTTTTATGCATTTGGTCAACTTAAAACTATTGTCTGATCGGTTGTCAGGGGGAATTTTCGAAAGTTCAAAAATAGTTTAAAACATTCTAATTAAATATTTCGTGGAAGGACAGACTAAAAATTTCAGAGGTTGAAGACTAATTACCCTAGATAACACACACATTAAATGAAGCTTTTCGAAGTAATGCATTTTAAACATCCACTTGTTAAATCTGTCGTCAAGTACTTTTAGTAAAAAATTGTTATTCGAACACATCTTCTCTGTTGTTATGACTCATTAGAAAGGTATTTTATTTGACCCATATATTTCATTTTTTTTAGTCCTGTCAATTTTTAATGTTATTATATCAATCTATAGCCTAAATATATAAAAATAATAGAATCTGAAGCTAGACGATGTATCAAATATTTTCTTTTGTACGTTTTCAAGACAGAATAGTCAACTCAAACACTCCAGAACATAAAAAGGTGCATTCGACTTTCTCTTTTAGATGAAATTATTGCCCATTTTGGGGATTTTTTCCCAAAAATCTGTCGCCGGGGGCAGAGATGCAAATTAATGCTTTAAAATATCAATCTATTATCTTTCTTTGGAAATTTTTTTCGTTGGAATTTATGCTTATGCACAAAAAAGATTCACATGTATTTGCACCTACCACAATCGACTGTTTTGTGAAAAATTTGTCTATAATTTAAAAGTTCAATACCATAATTTAAGTAAAACCACATATATAAGATGCATGAAATTCTAAATTATGCACATTCATTAAACTTTTAAAGCCCATAGAAACAGATGTAACAATTCAAATTTACCAACTAGGCCTTTTTTACCTTCTCTAATAAAGATTTCCATTTCTTTTGTTTTTATTTCAACTGGGTTTCCGCCTGTTAATACCAATACAACTATTATAGATTAAAGGTACCAATCGCATCGCCTACATCCCTTTTTTCATGGGGATCGTGAGCATGGTATCATTACTATCTATCTTTTTTAGTCTGTGATGTGACGATAAAAGATATAACTCAGAATTTTTGAACTATGAACAAAGGTCGATAATTTGATTAAAAGTAGACTGCATATTTTAAAATTAGAATCTCTGTTAAAAGGCATCATTGCAACAGTAAAACGTTAAGACTATTTATATAAACGATAGTACCTATTCTATAAATACATTGCATTTAATGTCTGTTTTGACAACGAGATATCAAACATTGTATACCTATTATGAAATGCAGGAAATTCCAACTCGATTTCATCTGTTGCATATTTAAATTCCAACAAAAGAAATGACATGCGATATTTTCTAAAAATCACCAGTTATCAACAGAATGTATCATTGTTATAAGAACAAGGGATTTACTATCTCAACTACTGTTTTATAAAAACGTTACGAAAAGGTATGACGAGATATTTCAGAGTTAAATTTTTCATCTCATTTGTAAGAAAGGCAAAGAAACTTCAAGTAAAATTCATAAGATTCTTACATTTAATGCAGATGCCTCCTACACATGATTTTCAATTTTTAGCGATTTGGCCTTCAATCTGCTTTCATTCGAGCGCCGCTGATGGGTTCTACATTCATGAAAACGCGCATCTAGCGTACCACACTACCAGCCTCGTATCGTCTATGATTAAAATAAAAAACAAAAGAGGCAGAACATACCAAGGGGACATTCTAAACCGACCTACAAAAAGCATTCGTGTATGATATCGAATGAAATATTTAAATACTTCCCTTTTCATACTATTTGTTCCCTAACCTAACATTTAAATTTGTTTTGTTTCTATTGATGTGGATAGTTATTAAATTTTAATATGGATATGTTATTATTTTGATTTTGAATAACATTCAAATTCATAACTATTGCATTTGTTATTTTAAAGACATTTTAATTATTGATATTATTTCAATGGGATCAATGAGATTAGTACTTTATGTAAAATGTTAGCACAATAGCATTAGATATTTTTTCAAAGAGTTCTATATTTTAAGATAAACTGTACAATGTCCTTTCGGTATCTTTCGCCTCTCTTTTACTTAATATACCATGATAGAAAATGTGTGCTATCTCATCACATCAAAGATACCATGAGTATGAATAAGTATGCCAGGTCAGGGTTTTGTCTAAATAAGACTCTTCAACAGCGAAGCGGAATTATAACAATAGAAAGGTTAACGAAGTTTTAAAGAAACCAAAGTAAATTAAGGCGACACCAGCAGGGCAAGCGTCTCCTGCTATGCACAACCCTTAATCATAGAGAATCCAGTGCTAAACGAAAACAAAGAACGCTGTACAGTTTGAAAACGTAAAATAATTCAGCAGTTCAAAAAAATAGACTGGAGGATCAAAATATTGCATTTGACATATATAATATGAATAAACGGTAATTGAACAAAGACTCTATTTGTAATTCATTTAAATTGTGTGTGAGATGTCTTTTATGTCTTTGTTAAAAGGACAAATATATTACTTCTGCTTTTTGAAATTAACTGGAAAATAAAAGAGAAGTGGAATATATTAAAGAGATATTCAAGCGTATTAGTCGTAAATAAACTGACAAACCTGCCAAAATAAGTTTCTTCAGAGGGTAAATTATGTATTGGTTATAACTGTCCGGATTCTCCACCATTTATCACGGTAATATGCAATTTTCTATTATTGGATATGCTAGAAAAGATGATAGTTGTTTATGTATATTCAAAAAGATAATTATAATTCAGTGTTGAAAACGACATGTTCTTGAAATGTGGTTTTTTCATTTAGTATCTTTCTGCAGTTTTCTTTTGTTCTATGGTAATAATTTATATTCTTGTCTTTCATTTTGCTTATTTGTCTATATGCCATTTTGTTTTTCTTTGTTGAAATAGTAATTAAGATCATAACACAATGTTGACTACTATACCACAATTTTTAACATTTTTACCTATCATTTTTGTGTGTTTTGCTCACACAATGTTGTCAATATAATGGAATTATATGCGTCTGTCATACAAGTGAGAGGTTTAGTGAGCTATGAAACCAGGATTTAATCCACCATTTTCGACATAAGGAAATGCCTGTACCAAGTCAGGACAGCTGTTTTCCATTCGTTTGAGCTTATGATTTTCCCATTTGATAAAGGACTTTCCGTTTTGAATTTTCCTTGGAGTTCGGTATTTTTGTTATTTAACTTTGTTCTCATCAGCAGCAGGGAAGAATAAATAATAGCCACCCTTTACTTATCCACTTACCACTTCCTTTTAATCCAAGAATCTATCATAGTTATTTCTGAAACTGTTTTTCAGATAAGATGATCATCAACAAAATTATATGACTTTTTATGATAAATTTTTAGTTTTTAATTATGTTTATGTACTAAGACTCGTAATGGTTTAGTTTTGTGAAATATGGTTTGTCATTGCAATACATTTTACCTGCTACGCTATCTCATATGATATATGTACACAGTGGTTGAATTATGATTGCAGCTCCCTGAGACACTTTTCATACATACACGAATATTATTTATTTACACCTTTTTTGTTAGGGAGGATAAAATGATTTTGTACTTTTTTTCATGCCTTTGTTAGGAAATTAGACTAGTTTTTCATACGAATGACCCCCTTGATCACTGGAAACTAACTTTACAAATTCCAATAAGTCAGTCAGTTGGTTGTGTAAAAACGAAACAGAAACAGTTACCTGTCAGAACGTATTTGAAAATGTTGAAATTATTTTTGAATGTGTATTTTTAACTTTCTAAAAACCCAAAGGCATAATTCCAAATTTTTCCGCCTATGAAGCATTTAAAAATCTTATCCAATCCGATGACTTCCGAAAGTATTACAAATACTATTTTTACGCAATTATGGTATCATTGGACTTTGCTTTATACTGAACTTCTACGTTTCGTTCTTTTGTCGCTTTTATCGCATAAGTCGGACCAATGAACATTTTAATTCTAAATAACATATTGTCTTATGTATTTAAACGTATAAAAGACTTAAGAAATATCTTTCGGCAATGTTTTAACTTTCTAAAACAATAAACAATTCATTGATCGTATCAAAAATGAAAAAGTGTTCTAACTAACAAAACGCAATTTGTACCGAATTTAACACGAAAGAATGAGGTTAAAACATCATAAAATATACCAGGCATATGATATAGTACGTAAGGCTATCGTTTATTCTACCTTTGACTCATTGGGGAAACTGAATGAAAACAGTTTGAAGTCCAAGTCAGTAAAGAAGTTATGGAGCACTCTAAACCGAAATTTCAAAACTTGTGTCGAATCTGGGTAAAACATATAAAATCAAATATTAAACGAAAAGATATCAGAGCAAACAAAGGTGTACATATTTAAGAAGCACAATACAAAAACAAAAAGTTCTGATCAAAAATATATTTTCAGCTGTTTTGTTACTTTTTAATATTCCAAAACTACAGAAGAAAAATACGTTTCTGAAATGTTAATGAGTTTTGAGGATAAATAGTTTTGTAAACAAATGCACGTGTCTGACTGATTTATACATTTGAAGAACGGATGATAATTGGTTAGGTATGCTCATAGAGATAATTATAATTCGCAGTGCAGAAAAGTTGTCGTTTACAATAAACTCATCATAGATACCATGTTCAAAATATTTTGTACGCCATACAAATTTTAATGTCGTTAACTTTGTAGAGTAAAACACAATAGTCCAAAGCTACTGCTGAAAGCTAGATTTAGATACTTTTACACATAACGAAGCTAAAGTCAACACTATCAACACAATTTAATATAGAAAATAGAAACGATAAAACTAGCGACACTTTACTTATCCACTACGTTTTAAATCAGAGAATTGAACCATAGTTTCGCTACTTCTAGAACCTTTTCAGGATACGAGGATATAAGGTTCTGTACTACGATTGGTATTGAATAAGCTGTTGTCAAATATGGTTTTTATTTTGAATACTAAATATTTGGTCATACTGATAGGCTTTACTTGCGATCCTGCAACATCTTTTACAAAACACAGAAGTACAATTTGAAAGCAGCTCCTTAAGACAATAG
Source organism: Mytilus coruscus (assembly GCA_017311375.1). Lineage (NCBI taxonomy): Eukaryota > Metazoa > Mollusca > Bivalvia > Mytilida > Mytilidae > Mytilus > Mytilus coruscus. The sequence goes on along the minus strand of CM029595.1, from coordinate 141,302,255 downwards.
TTATAAAAATCTTTTAAAAAAAATCATTTTTTCATTTATGCTTTTGTAGGATTTCGATGATTCTTATAAATACTTGTGTCTTCAGTTCCAATGTATCAGTTTACTTTTAAGACTACTTTTGCTCATATGAAATTACCTTTTGATCACTTGCAAGTGACAGAATAAAATTGCAATAAGCAATCCGGTTGATTGGCTATTGACGTAACAGAATTGGGCATTTGTCATAACATGACAAATGATTGTCTTCAAGTTTAAGAACTTTTTTTTAATATGTATTTTTAACTTTGTAAAAACCCATTAGTTATTGACATGATTTTAAATTTAACACCAATGAAGGATTTAAAATATTTCTAATCAGACAACTTTTCGAAAGTCATACAAATATTGCATTAATGAATTTATCCCTTATATTATATTCCTACATTGAATTATCTTTTGCTTTCACAGCATTTCCAAATTGATCATATCTCTACAAACACATTTTCATAGTTCATCACTAAATTAAAAAGATATGAATTCTATTCAACTTAAATTCACACCTAGATGAACAATCGTTAGAACCACATTTTAAAGTAGAATAGCCAAAATATTCTAAGGTCAACGTTATCCAATGACGAAATACTATTAACAGAGAAAAATTAAATTGAAAGAAATGTACCGATATTCAGATTTCGTAAATCGATAAGGAAGAGACAAATCAGGGTAACAAACAAAAACTGAGGGAATCGCACATCGTATTGGAAATTAGTATAAAGGATTACTAATATACCAATTTCAACAAACTTCGGGTAATCGCAAAGCTACCATTACCAGGAATTTACATGGCGTTTACATGTACTTTTCATGCCACTACATATACAGAACTGGTAAAAACATCATCAATCAGTACATTTCTTACCAATACCTTTTCAGGATATATAATTATATCCATGTTTTCTGTAATGTTGAGAAACAGTTGTTTTCAGTACTGAAAATTTCAGTCATTTTTCAGTACTGAAATCCATGCTACTGATAGCCTTATCAAATGACATCAATCTTAATCAAGGCCCAGAAACAAATTTTTTTCTCTGCGGATCCTGTGACGAACCCGTGACATGGGAAGACAAAGGCATCATGCCTGTAACCAGTGATATCATACCACTTGTCAGTCCATCAGCTCACGAGCATACAACATCTTAGTAGAGGACAGTGCTATAGCTTGGGACTGCCTTATCTGTGACTGTCCAAATTATAGCTCAGTATGCTTCGAAATAATACCGTCGACGTCAAATTCATTCAGTATCCTGTCTGACACATCACTTCAGAGTCCACTTCCATCTGACTGTATTAAACCTATCCACGCATCCACACCGGACAGAAAGAAGCAGGATAAAAGTCCAAACAGTGTACCTGTCAAGATGCTTACTGTAAATTTTCAGTCTATCAAGTCAAAACAAGGATTAGTTACGAACTTAGTCGAAAGCACTAAACCATATATTGTCCTTGGAACAGAAACTTGGATAGATTCCTCTGTAAAAGATAACCAGATTTTTCCACCAAATTATAACTTCTACAGAAACGATCGCAATATGAAAGGAGATGGTGTGCTAATAGCCATAAATAATGACCATCTAAGCATACCTGTACCTGAATTACAGACAAATTGCGAAATCGTGAGGGCTAAAATCAGTCTATCTGAAAGTAAGGATTTGTATCTGGCTTCATACTATAATCTAAAAACATCAAATGAAGAAAGCTTTGAAGAACTTGGGCGCAGTCTTGAAAGAGTTAACGCAACTAAAAATGCCTTTATAGTAGTTGGTGGTGACTTCAATCTTCCAGGCTGGAACTGGTTAACAAGAACCCTAAAACAAGACTCAACATGTCAAAAAAGCATTATAAGTTTCGAGACATTCTTGACGACAATGGACTTGTTCAACTAGTGGAGGAACCAACAAGAGGCCCCAATGCACTGGACCTAGTGATTACGAACAATCCAACTCGCTTCACTCGCACCAAAGTGATACCTGGAATTTTAGACCACGACATCGTCTTTAGTGAAATAGACACCAAGCCTTTATCGAGGAAACAAATACCACGCAGAATCCTTTTATAAAAAAGGCAAAATGGGAAACCATCAAACAGGAAATGATTGACACTCATGAAAAAAATTAAAAAATAGCTGCAAACGGAAGTTCAACAGAGGAACTTTGGTTATTGTTTAAAACCAAGCTTTACCAGAGCGTAACAGATCATATCCCTTATAAAATAGCAAAACAGAAGGATAGCCTCCCTTGGCTCACACCAAATATACGTAAATTAATACGCCACCGTGACAGATTATACAAACGAAAGAAAAAGTCAGCGGATCCTAAAATCACATCTAAATTCAAAATAGTCATGCAAACGGTACAGAAAGAACTCCGTCGTGCATATTGGAATTACATCGAAAAAATAGTAACACCTAAAGAGGAAATCCACCAATACAATAATATGAAACGATTCTGGACATATATAAAACATATGAAGACTGGCAGCAGCGGAGTGGCACCACTACGTAGTGATGGAGTACTACAATCTCATCCTGTAGACTAAGCAACCATCCTAAATAAGCAGTTTTAATCTGCATTCTCCTCCAAGGAAATATATATTCCAGATGAATTCAAACCTCGTTGTCATCTGCAGAAAAACTAAATATAACAGAAAATGGAGTGCTGCAACTTCCTACAAAAATGAATCCAGATAAAGCATCAGGACCAGACAATCTTAAACCAGGAATACTCAAAGAACTAGCAACAGAGTCTTACTATCATTTTTGCAACATCACTTATAACCGGGGAGGTACCATCTGACTGGAGGAACGCCAATGTAAGCCCAGTTTTCAAAAAAGGTGAGAGATACAAGGCAGAGAACTATCATCCAATATATTTCACATGCATCTGCTGCAAACTCATGGATCATACAACAAGCCATATTTTGAAACATGCAGATCTCCACAATATTCCATATCCATTACAACACGGTTTTCATAGTATATGATCATGCGAAACCCAGTTAATTGAATTTGTTGATGATATGAGCGCAGGAAAGCAAACAGACGTACTCATAATGGATTTTCAAATGTTTTTGATAGGGTTAGTCACAGTTTCCTCATACACAAACTAGAACACTATGGTTTCCAAGGACAAGCCAATAAGTGGATTGCTAGCTTTCTGTCTTATCGGACTCAAGCAGTAGTTGTGGATGGAGAAAGCTCATCTCATATTTATGTAAAGTCTGGAGTACCCCAAGGTTCTGTACTTGCCTACATTATTTCTATTCTACATCAACGACATTCCATTTGGGATTAAATCCACTGTCCGATTATTTGCAGATACAATAGCGTACCTCACCATATCATCAGACAAAGATTCAAATGAGTTACAAAAAGATCTGGACAAACTTGATATTTAGGAAACGAAATGGAAAATATCCTTCCATCCGGAAGTGATTATCGAAAAAACTCATTCTTCCCAAGAATCATCCAGGATTGGAATAGTCTTCCTGCTGGGGTTGTATCAGCACCGTCAGTCGATGACAAAGCTGAATTAGGTTCAAATAATTGTGGGGGAGAAGGGTGGATCTGTATGCGAACCAAACCCATGGCAGTATAATCAGTTTGTTGATTGTGGCAATTATCTGGCAGAAGCAAAAAAGCAGAATTCCAGTCCTTTTTCAGTACTGAAAATTTCAGTCATTTTTCAGTACTAAAATTTCAGTCGTTTTCAGTTCCGAAATATTTTGTCATTTTTCATTACTAAAATTTTTGTAATTTTTCAGTACTTCTATATAAGAATAAGAATAAGAATATTTCATTTCCAATTAAAGGGCCCTATAAAGAGCTTTTATCACATTACATACAAATACATAAGATTAGACATCAATTGAGATACATAAAAGAAAACAACACAGTTTTACAATAACTGTAATATAAGGCCAGGACAGAACCAGATAATACAAATAACATCTATAATTTATATATATAATTATCTTAAAGTTTTCAAGAATAAGTCAAAAGCATGTGAAAAAATAAAAAAGACTTCATGCTATCCGAAAATCTTGCGTTCAGAGTCGATTTTAAAAACGCTTCTGATATTTGGATTATGATGACGAGAAGGACGCTGGCAGAGATTGTCAACAATACTTTTTGTTGTTGATTTAACTTGACAAACAAAATCCAGGGCATATGAATCAACGAATAATCAATGAAATAAAACGGGCAACTCACATAAATGCTATATTGTCTCTGAAGTCAACGGAAGCCTGTCATGCAACCGGTTTTAATCTTTTGCTGACAACTTCAAAATCTACTCAGTTTGATGACAACTTATGAATGAGAACTGTCAACAGATCAAGGAAACTGGAGATTTTGGGTAAAGAATTACGACTTAAAATAGAGATGTTTCATTTTTTTAGTATGGTATGGTGATTATGAAGTTGAATACGGTGTTAAAATTTGTCAATCTTTTACTACAGAACTATTCATTTAGATCTGTTACTACGCATGCTTAAGTTTTACTGCAGCAAAGTTTCATTTTTACTTTGTATACAATTCATTCCTGCATTTTGAGTTGCAGAGAATTAATTTGCCATCCTGTCTTTGACAAAATCATTTCTTTCAGCTCTTACCAGCCCAAAAGGGGGGGATGTCTCTTCATATGCAAAGATATACACAGGGTTAGTCCAAATAATTATGACGTCTTGAAAGGCTATTTTGATTTTTTTCTGTGTCACAAAAAAAATTATTTAAATAGCCTTTCATGACGTCAGAAAAGTATTAAAATAGCCTTTCAAGACGTCACAGAATAAAATTAAAATAGCCTTTCAAGACGTCACAGAAAAAAATTAAAATAACCTTTCAAGACGTCATAATTATTTGGACTAACACAGAGCTACAGCTGCTATGGGTCACCTTTTTGAAAAGCCAAATATATCAATGGGGTACAAATTCAAGAGGTTATTTATCAATGGGTAGAAATTTATAAGTCAACGGGTCATACATGTTCCTCTTCTGTTAAGATGTCTGTAAAAACTGTGTTTTGATCTTTTTATCATCAGGGATCCCTTCTGGTTAACGTCTCATTGAAATCAGATGTCCATCATAATAGCTGAGAAATATTTGTAAATGGGTAATGATTTTCTTATTAAATATATGAATGGGTAAGGATTTTCACATTAGTTAATATATGAATAGGGGTGTTTTTCAAACCCCAGCTGGACGTCTGTACCCAAATTTGTAGGTTGCGACCCCCCTGTGTACCAGTGAAAAGGATATAGACGGCTTTAGAATTTGTGCACGTCCCCGTATATTTCCTATGTCACAATGATTACGTCATTACGTCACAGTAAAAACTGATTGATTGACGTTATTTATAATCTTTGTAATTCATTCATTCAATTCGAGATTGGTGTTTTTATAAAATATAATAGAATAGCAAAAAAGGGGGTGATCATAGGTCCTATGATATAAGATGTAAAATATTTACAAGTGTAAAATCCAAACAATCAGACTGCTACAAAATAACACAAATATACAATAAACAATACAAATATGTAACATTAATCAAAGTGAAAAATTAATTCAATAAAAATCAAAGTTTTTTGTTTTTTTTCTTTAATACTTTATTTAAACCGTAAACAACATGCCTCTCCTCAAATTAACAAAACAATAATTATATTTAGAGCAGTAAAAAGAAGAAATGCTATGAAGGAACATAATTATCACAAACAGTAAAGTAAATCTTTTCAGTCGATATTAGAATTTTTTACGATTTTAAGCCCAAAATTATAGATTTGTTTATGGTCATCTGCTACCGACAATATTCATGTGTTGTATATATGTACATGCTTTGTATATTTGGCGAACAGAGCGAGTGAAAAAACTTAGTACGTTTTCATTATTTTGGGTCAGAATATATATTTTGAAGTTTATTTCCAACTAAATGGGTACCAGAATATTTATTATCAAAATCTGCCAGCACCCACTTTCAGAATCAATGGTCGTCCCTAATCACTATTTGAGATCCGGCTACACTTAACCTATTGACGTCAATCATACACACATCGCTTTTATTTTGTGACGTTAAACATTTTATCTAAAATGACAGTAATATTTTAAGATTTTAAGATTGCTGCTTACATGTACATAACACCATCTTTTTTCTATGAATAATAATCACTGAAATCTCTGTTCATTCTGTCTTTAACATTACTTTTTCAAGGGACATGAAGAATAAGGGACTTGTTTGGAATGAAGGTCAATCCATATAAGACCCAAGAAAATTGTAGTTTCTGGGAGTACATGTACTTCAAATTTGGGCATGATATAAGAGAAATATATAAAATCAAGAAACATTAATGAATTTGACAACATATATAATGTTATGATGTCATAATTACATGATTATATGCACATATTTCACAAAAACGAAAAAAGTGCATTCTTTTTGCAGTTTTCCTTTTATGTTTCTTTGGAACATTGTCTGCAGCAAAATAACAACAAACATTTTTAGAGAAGCTTTTTTTGTTTATACTATTTACATAATTTCGTCAAATATAAAGTTGTTATACTTTTAATTGTCAATCCAGATTAAATGTACAAAAAAAGTATACATAATTTATCAAAGTTGAAACAAAGCAAGGAAATAAAAGAAATTTTACAAAATATACCAATTTCTTCTTGTTTTGTTATTGTTGATATTGTAACTCACCAAATGTAATATAATTTTTATACCCTGAGCACCAGTTTTTAAACCTATGTACATGTAAGTTATGATGTTAGGTCCAATTCTAAGTATGGTCCAATGCCTTAACGGGTTGAAATGTGAGAAGAATTACAGCAATGGAGTTTTAAAAGAAAATACTTGTATTTATCCCAAACCATCTTATAATATTTGTGATAGCATAACAGAGAACTTTTTAATTAGGTCTTGAATATGACTAAAATTTTGATAAGGGGTCAACAGCGTAATCATCGCTGGGGACGTCATCGCTGAGCACGTTGGTCCACGGAGAGGACACTAAGGAGAGATAACTATGTCTGTATTATATATTTGAGATGTGTCATAGTTATCTCGCTTGAGATTAGTTTTAAATTGACTGCCTATAACATTAGATTTCAAAGTAACATGAGGTTTTACAACATTTGTTAAATAAATCTATAAATAAAGCTTCAATGAGACAGCAACCAAAATGTAATCGAAAAAGATGTTATGTAACATGAAAAAATACAAAGAAAGAAAGCAAATTTTTACTGTAGCATTAATAATTATTGCTTTACACTTGACAGAAATTTTAGCATAGATATACCAGCTTTTAAAAATATGATTTTGTTATATTATTATTATTATTGTTATTATTATTATTATTATTATTATTATTATTATTATTATTATTATTATTATTATTATTATTATTAGGCAACTAAATCGAAATTGATTCGTACAGCATTTTTTATTCCGGTGAAAAGAGGAAAGGCCATTTTTTCTGTTACTGTTTCATTCACGAGGACATAATGAGAAAAAAATTTTGAATCCCAATATAATTTGTTAATGAAATTTTGAAAACGTCCTGTGGCAAACATTTCTAAACGATCTGATAGTATAAGCCTCATATACTATATACAATGCATAAAGAACGACCTCGGCGGGGATATATTTTGTGGTGCTTTTTTGTGGTGCTTTTTTCAAACATTCCTGAGCAACATATTTTTTATATCGACTGAAATGTAATATAATGGTCATAGAAGGTATACACTCCCAACATCCTCAGCGTGGATTTCTTCTGATGTTCACGAAAAAGTCAATAAATTGTCATAGAAGGTATGCTTTCCGAACGTCCTGAGCGTGGATTTATTCAGATGACCACTAAAAAGTCATATTATGGTCATAGAAGGTATGCATATCCAGCGTGGTTTTTTCTGATGTCCACTGAAAAGTCCTGTTATGGCCATAGATGGTATGCATACCCGACGTCCTGAGCGTGGATTTATTCTGATGTCCACTAAAAATTTATATTATGCTCATAGAAGGTATGTATAACCAACGTCCTGAAATTGGATTTATTCTGATACCGACTGAACAGTCATATTATTGTCATAGAAGGTATGCACATCCAACGTTCTGGGCGTGGATTTATTGTGATCTCTGCTGAAAAGTCATATTATGGTCATAGAAGGTATGCATATCCAACGTCCTGAGCGTTGATTTTTTTTAAAATTTCGACTGAAAAGTCATAGAAGGTGTGCGTATCCAATGTCCTGTGCGTGGATTTCTTTTATTGTCCACTAAAAAGTCATATTATTGTCATAGAAGGTATGAACATCCAACGTTCTCAGCGTGAATTTATTCTGATGTCGAATGAAAAGTTATATTATAATCATGGAAGGTATGCATACCCAACGTCCTGAGCGTGGATTTATTCTGATGTCCTATGAAAAGTCTTATGATGGTCATAGAAGGTATTCACATCCAACGTCCTGGGCTTGGATTTATTCTGATATCGACTGAAAAGTCAAATTATGGTCATAGAAGGTATGCGTATCCAACGTTCTGTGCGTGGATTTATTCTGATGTCTACTGAAAAGTCATATTAGGGTCATAGAAGGTAGGCACATCCAACGTCCTGAGAGTGGATTTATTTCAGTATGGACAGAAAAGTCATATTATGACCATAGAAGGTATGCACATCCAATGTTCTGAGCGTGAATTTATTCTGATGTCCATTGAAAAGTCGTATTATGGTCATAGAAGGTAGGCAATTCCAACGTCCTGAGCGTGGATTTATTCTAATATCGACTGAAAAAACATATTATGGTCATAGTAGGTATGCGTATCCAACGTTTTGAGCGTTGATTTTTTTAAAATTTCGACTGGAAAGTTATATAGGGTCATAGAAGATATGCATATCCAACGTTCCGTGCGTGGATTTATTCTGATGTCCACTGCAAAGTCATATTTTGGTCATAGAAGGTATTCATATCCAACGTCCTGAGCGTGGATTTATTCTGATGTCTACAAAAAGTCATATTAATACGGTCAAAGAAGGTATGCAGATCCAACGTCCTGCGCGTGGATTTATCTTGAACTCTGCTGAAAAGTCATATTATGGTCATAGAAGGTATGCACATCATGCGTCCTCAACTGAAAAGTTATATAAGGTCATAGAAGGTATGCATATCCAGTGTCCTGTGCGTAGATTTCTTTTGATGTCCACTTAAAAGTCATATTATTGTCATAGAAGGTATGCACATTCAACATCCTGAGGGTAGATTAATTCTGATGTCCACTGAAAAGTCATATTATAATCATAGAAGGTAGGAACATCCAACGTATTGAGCGTGGATTTATTTCAGTTTGGGCTGAAAAGTCATATTATGACCATAGAAATGGCTGATATTTTTGTTCAAGCATATTGTTTTTCTTAAATTGTTTAACATTTCACAGCGGTATAACATGTTACTTTAATTATTCTTCCCTTATTTTATTTTTTTGTATTTTCATTGTATCATAGATCAAGTTTATTTGTTCAGTGTATGTTCACTGGTGTTAATATGTCTTTTGATTGAGTTAGGCCATTTCAATTAATATTTTATAGTGTGTCTTTCTATGTTGTGATGATACACTATTGTTTCAGATAAAGGTGAAGGTTTGGTACCATTAAAACGTTTAAACCCGCTGGAAATGTTTGCACCTGTCCTAAGTCAGGAATCTGATGTTCAGTAGTTGTCGTTTGTTGATGTGGTTCATAAGTAATTCTCCTTTCTCGTTTTTTTATATAGATTAGACCGTTGGTTTCCCGTTTGAATGGTTTTACACTAGTAATTTTTGGGGCCCTTTATAGCTTGCTGTTCGGTGTGAGCCAAGGCTCCGTGTTGAAGACCGTACTTTGACCTACAATGGTTTACTTTTTGAAATTTGACTTGGATGGAGAGTTGTCTCATTGGCACTCATACCACATCTTCTTATATCTATGGTATGCACATCCAACGTCCTGAGCGTGGATTTATTCTGATGTCCACTGAAAAGTCATATTATGGTCATAGAAAGAAGGCTTATCCAACCACTTGAGCGTGGATTTATTCATATGTCCAATGAGAAGTCACATTATGTTCATAGAAGGTATGCACATCTAACGTCCTGACCGTGGATTTTTTCTGATGTCCATTGAAAAGTCATATTATGGTCATAGAAGGTATTTACATCCAACGTCCGGAGCGTGGATTTATTCTGATGTCTACTGAAAAGTCATATTATGGTCATAGAATGTCTGCACATCCAACGTCCTGAGCTTGGATTTATTCTGATGTCAACTGAAAAGTCATATTATGGTCATAGAAGGTTGGCACATCCAACGTCCTGAGCGTGGATTTATTTCAGTTTCGAATGAAAAATCATATTATGACCATAGAAGGTATCCAAATCCAACGTCCTGAGCTTTAATTTATTCTGATGTCCACTGAAAAGTCATATTATGGTCATAGAAGGTATGCACATCCAACGTCCTGAGCGTGGATTTATTCTGATGTCAACTGAAAAGTCATATTATGGTCATAGGAGGTATATGCTTATCCAGCGTCCTGAGCGTGGATTTATTCTGATGTCCACTGAAAAGTCATATTATTGTCATATGAGGTATAGGCTTATCCAGCGTCCTGAGCGTTGATTTATTCTGATGTATAATGAGAAGTCATATTATGGCCATAGAAGGTATGCATATCCAACGTCCTGAGCGTGAACTTTTCTGATGACCACTTAAAGTGTTGCCCTTATGCCCAAATATTTTTATAATAATTCTAATTTTACTTTATGTTTTATTTCAATACTGCAACGACTATTAGTCCTTGTTTTATTTCAATACTGCAACGACTTTTAGTCCTAACTATCTGTGCAATATTTACTACTGGACATTATCAGCAATGATTTAATCAAGGACTTTAAATGGTATATTGCCAATAATTCTACAATTAACCAATTCATGTTATTTAGAGTTATTATTAAATAATCTGCGGTCAAGGCTTAATCTGTCATGCGTTTACATTGGTGTCTAATGTGTTAAATCACACAAGAAATTATGTAATTAATAGGTTAAGGTCAGCATACTGAGGTCAGAGTATTTATATTAGTTTTGATCTGCAATGATGGTTTTCATTTAGATTATGTATTGCCCGGACGCTCGATTTCATTTTATCATTTACGTATGAAACATGTTATATAAGTTAGAAATTTTGTAATTAAAGTGTAAATGACATTGTTAAAGCATTAGGTACTGACATTGAATTTCTTTTTATTTCAACTTCAGGTTCGCTGACGAATATATGTGACCTATGTTCTACATGATGAGACTGTAATTAACACACGTTCACAAAAAAAGACAGGGTGTCCATACGAGGTAGCAAACAAAGTTGTTTCAAACGTTGTATGGATAGTGAGGTGGATATTAACAAAGAAATAAAAAACTGAAAGAAAAAGCAACCTTAATTTAACCTTCAACTTTTTTCAGATAAAAATGTCATCAGGTAAAAAAAAATGATTCTTTTTTTCGGAGAAGACAATCGAACAGAAAGGATGCATCAGAAGCAATAGCTGATCTGTTTGGCTCTCTCAGTATGTAATCAAAATCTCATGCCAGTAATTCTATTAAAACCATCTTGATATCGGAGAACTTCAAAAAAAGACACGAAGAGGGACAATAACTTAAAACTTCATTGAAAATTCAGACAAAATGGTATTTTATAGACGATTTCCCTTTTCCTGCAAGGTAAATTTCAACTATGAAAAAGATTACTCAAAAAAGGGGTAAACATTCTCTAATCAGGGACTGGTAAACCTGGGTGAATTAGCATATATCATGTGTACAATAATTAATATTTCCGTAACAGTTTCTAAAAAATTTTATCGACCTAAGGTTGCCTAGGGTATGTAGGTGAAAATGGTTACATTGGTCTTTTTATGACCAGCAGTAAATACCTTACCAAAGTGGGCGTCCATTTTGGCTGTGTAGGATGTATAAATACGCAGCCACGTAGGGTAAGAATTGGGACGTTAAATCCAACGCCTCGAGTAGAGAGATTTTCACGCTCAATGCACGTTAAATAAGTCTTGCAACATTTCCCTGAGTGTCCGTACGTGGCCCGTTGCAAGGCAAAATTTCTGTCTCTTTCCATCATAGAAACTTTGTTTTCCAGTGGCAATCGATCCCTGCAGTCACACCTTGCAGAACATATTGTATTAATTGTTTATAGTTTCTCATACTAAATATGCATGAAATAACTGCCACTGGACGTTAAGAAAGCGACAGACAATAAATCAATTTTAATTATGACGATAGGTTGATGTCTCGCTTGCGTAAACCTAAGTTGCTAACATCCTTTTATTCTTAATTCACATACATCGGTATGTCAAGTAAATAGTTGAATGTTTTGGAATGTATGAAACATATATGTTGTCTAGGCTTCTATTTTCCACATACGTATCAGCCTTAAAGCAAAATCTATAATCATTGGCTTGATTGGTGCGCTTTTTGTTTAATTGACTTGTTGCAATTGGTCGTCAGCTTAATGTATTGGTCTCATGCCAAATTGAAAAATAACAACCCGCGAACATATGACTAAGCAAATGATATTGCTCAATTCATAATATCATGTTAAGGCATACATGGTACAAGGTTTTTTATAATGTTAGCATTACCCTCTGAATGTCGTATTGTCTTCGTCGAGAACTGCAGATGACTCAATAGGCAAATTACCAGCGTTCCATTCTATTCATAAAAGAATTTCGTCAGTGAATCAATCCGTTACTCTCTTTCTAAAGAAAATGAGACAAAGCAGAAGAACTGTTGATAAACAGATACATTTCGAACATCAAAATTGCTCTTTGCTTATTCGTCGGAGCTTCGAGGGAGAGGAGGCTTTGCCCAAGGTCCCCCTATCAGGGTTCTTCCCCGCACCCGCAGGGACCATCAGCGGTCCCAAACCCATTGACGACCAATTATGTGTGCACTACACGCAGAACCAGCTACGCCACTGCCACCCACTTTCTGAAGCGGACGATATATATTGATGGGTTGTATCTTTGTTAGTACGTTCTTTCGTTTGTTCGTTCTATCGTCCTATTTCTGTATCCGTAACTGCTCCTGGACCGCTTGGCATTATTTTGAAGAAGAAAAAGTCACGAGATCCTACTCACATTATTTACTTACGCTAGTATTTTTTTTTTTTTTTTTATCTAAATTAATTTGGGGGTTAACCTGGCATGATATAGACATGCATCTCCTTCTTTTAAACCATTAATCAGAATTCAATGAACCTTTCTCAGAAACACGACGATGCCAATGTTCCGCTCCTTATTTATATTCTTAAACTGTGTATTATATTTTGTGATATTTACAATTTGAAAATAATTTTTTTAAAAAGGATAAATCATTTGTGCTAAGGACCTGAAAAATCTTTGTATTGTGTTAACTGCATCTATCAATATAAAAAAGATGTGGTATGATTGCCAATGAGACAACTGTCCAAAAGAGACCAAATGACATAGAAATTAACAACTATAGGTCACCGTACGGCCTTCAACAATGAGCAAAGCCCATACCGCATAGCCAGCTATAAAAGTCCCCGAAACGACAATGTAAAACAATTCAAACGAGAAAACTAACGGCCTTATTTATGTACAAAAAATGAACGAAAAACAAATATGTAACACATAAACAAACGACAACCACTGAACTACAGACTCCCGACTTCCTATTTATTAATTCTGATGGAATTTATTTTAAAAAAAATCATTCTGTAGTACTGCAGAATGGGATTATGGATTTAACCGTTGAGGATAAATACTAAAGGAATTCCATTTTTTTATATATATATACGTTTTAGCATATTTTTTTTATACATATATATTTTGATAAACTATGTGAGTTTTCGTGTTTTTTTTTTTTTCTTTGAATACTTTTACAGCAAATACATATTTTTAGAGAATAAAATAGTTTAAAGAAGTTGTCTTGTTATTTTTGAAATACGTGAGTGACATTTTTCAAAAAACGCACATCATCTTGTTCCTAAAATATGCAATTTTAGACTTAAATTTAATTGCATAAGTATTAAACAGTAACTGTTAATCCACGTTCAGGACTTTACAAAAATATGCACAATTACGCTGAATAACATTATCAAATGTATGTTTAATCCACGCACAGGACGTTGCAAATAATATGAAGTATAAGGCTTGAATTTGCTAACATAGGCATTTTACAGTTAATATTTTGTAAGAGTATGCAGTATTTTGATTTTCCTACCTTCTATGACCATAATATGACTTTTCAAAAGACATCAGAATAAATCCACGCTCAGGACGTTGGATGTGCCTGGCTTCTATGATCATAATATGATTTTTAAGTGGACATCAGAATAAATCCATGCTCAGGACGTTGGATGTGCATACCTTTTATGACCATAATATGACTTTTCAGTCAATATCAGAATAAATCCACGTTGGATATGCATACCTTCTATGACCATTATATGACTTCTCATTTGACATCAAAATAAATCCACGCTTAGGACGTTGGATGTGCATACCATCTATGACCATAATATGACTTTTTAGTGGACATCAGAATACATCCACGCTCAGGATGTTGGATGTGCATACCTCCTATGGCAATATTACTTTTTAGTGGGGGGTTAGGGAGGTTATGATCCCGGATCTCTCTTATGGTTTTGTCAGAATCCCGTATTCTGATTATCATTGTAATAATAGCGCGTGTAATTGCACGTGTCCCTCCCGACTTGGTTTCCCGTTTTCACGCAAAATAATTTGATTTTCACGAGTCGCTTACAAAATATCGGCAAATCCCGCAGCACGCTTACACGCAAATGAGAACCACATTGGACATCAGAATAAATTCACGCTTAGGACGTTGGATGTGCATACCTTCTATGACCATAGTATAACTTTTCAGTGGACATCAGAATAAATCCATGCTCAGGATGTTGTATGTGCATACCTTCTACGTCCATTATATGACTTCTCATTGGACATCCGAATAAATCCACGCTCAGGACGTTGGATGTGCATACCTTCTATGACCATAATATGACTTTTCTGTGGACATCAGAATAAATCCACGTTCAGGACTTTGGATATTCATACCTTCTATGACCATACTATGACTCCTCATTGGACATCCGAATAAATCTACGCTCAGGACGTTGGATGTGCATACCTTCTATGACCATAATATGACTTTTCTGTGGACATCAGAATAAATCCACGCTCAGGATGTTGGATGTGCACACCATCTATGACCATAATATGAATTCTTATTGACATTATGACTTTTCAGTGGACATCAGACAAAAACCCACGTTCAGGACGTTGGATGTGCATACGTTCTATATGACCATAATATGACTTTTCATTCAGTCCATATGGGAATAAATCCACGCTGAGGACGTTGGATGTGCCTGACTTCTATTACATTAATATGACTTTTCAGTTGACATCAGAATAAATCCACGCTGAGGATGTTGGATGTGCATACATTCTATCACCATAATATGACTTTTCATTGGACATCAGAAAAAATCCACGCTCAGAACATTGGATATGGATACCTTCTTTGACCATAATACGACTTTTCAGTGGACATTAGAAAAAATCCAAGCTCGGGACGTTGGATGTGCATACTTTCTGTGACATAATATAACTTTTCAGTCCATATCAGAATACATCCACGCTCAGGACGTTGCATATGCATACTTTCTATGACCATAATATGACTTTTCAGTCTATATCAGGCTTAATCCACGTTCCGGACGTTGGATGAGCATTCCTTCAACGACCATAATATGACTTCTCATTGGACATCGGAATAAATCCACACTCAGGACGTTGGATATGCATACCTTTTATGACGAAAATAAGACTTAGCAGACATCAGAAAAAATCATGCTCAGAACGTTGGATATGCATACCTTTTATGAACATAATATGACTTTTCAGTCTATATCAGAATAAATCCACGCTCAGGACGTTTGATGTGCCTACATTCTATGACCATTATATGACTTTTCAGTGGACATCAGAAGAAATCCACGCTCAGGACGTTGGGAAATAAAGGCAACAGTAGTAAACCGCTATTCGAAATTCATAAATCGATTGAGAAAGAAACAAATCCGGGTTACAAATTAAAACTGAGGGAAACACATCAAATATAAGAGGAGAACAACGACACAACAGAAACTCAACACTAAAATGCAACACACACAGAAACGAACTATAATATAACAATGGCCATTTTCCTGACATGGTACAGGACATTTTAAGAAAAAATGGTGGGTTGAACCTGGTTTTGTGGCTAGCCAAAACCTCCCGCTTTTATGGCAATGTTAAATATAACATTAAAATGACAAGATTACATGACAGGACTACAATACAAATAAATGGGAGAACATACAGGACAGAGACACACACAAATAATAGCTATCAAAAGGTACCAGGCTTATAATTAATACACCAGGCGCGCTTTTCGTCTATATAAGACCCATCAGTGACGCTCAGATAAAAAAAGTTCGAAAGCCAAAACAAGTACAAAGTCGAAGAGCATTGAGGACCAAAAGTTCCAAAAAGTTGTGCCAAATACGGCTAAGGTTATATGTCTGGGACAAGAAAATCCTTAGTATTTAGAATAATTCATACTTTTGCAAACAGTAAATTTATAAAAAAATGAATATATAATAGATATACATGTTAACACCGATGTGGTGACTAACTACAGAATAAAAACCGAATACGTAAAACAACCTAAATCAGCACATAAAAAAGGCACAACCGAACAACGTATTATATGTTAGCCGACATTAGACGTCACATTTAAATTTCTATAAATTTCCAAAAAATAGGATAGAGTTCAAGATTAGGTTTGTAATACTGATATAACATGTATTAATAACAATGAAAATTACAATACTTATTAATATAAAATTGTGGTAGTAATTAGATAATTAATTGTATAATCAAGCTATGTCGGTATTTCTTTAAAGCAAACTGTAAACCAAATACATCGTATAAATTTAGTTGATCTAAACTAAAATCTTATAAATGAACTGGTGATTAATTATCTTAACCGTAACACACGAGTAGAACAGAAAAAATAAGATTTACAACTACAAACGATAAGACATTTGACAAAATCTGATGTGAATAACAAATATAACATCAAAACTAAATACATGGATTTTGGATAGAAAAATACCGTAAAACGTCTTATAGCAATGCGAATTCACACTCAGCAAAACAGTCACAATCAGGAATAAGTCACGTTCGGTACTTAATAGATCAGACGACGTAATGGCAACCACAATCTAACGCGTGGTAAAATGTCCTTTGTTAGTTTGGACAAAGACACATCGTATGAATCAACCAATTCGTGATGGTGTCCATAAAATTTATATTACGGAGTGTCATTTTTAATCTGTCCTCCTCATAACTTTGTTTGAGCAGTTTCTGCGTTAGAGCACACTCCTGTATATGAAGTCCGTATAGTGTGAACATGCACGAGCATAACGTATCAACTGAGATATGTAAACACCATACGAAGGGGCAGCGGGTATATTACTGCTGAGAAATGGGAAATTGATAATTGGGAAGTTAAAATTGTCCCGTTTATCATAGATTTTCGTGTGAAGTCGTCCATCTGTGTCAATATTGAGGAAAAGATCAAGGTATGAAGCAGTCCTTTTAGTATCAGTAGTATCATTAATTTCAAGTTCACTGGGATATATGAGATGTATGTATTGGCTGAAATATGGGTTATTCAATGTTAGGACATCAAATATATATTTGAAAGTAAAATTAAAGAATTTCGCAAGGTGCTTTTGTTTTGTCTTTTAGAAGGTTCTGAATGAATTCTGCTTCATACGAGTACAAAACAAATCGGCCAGTAGGGGTGCACAATTAGTACCCATTGGAATACCGACTGTCTGTTGAAATATCAATCCTCCAAACTCGACAAATATATTGTCGATCAAAAAGTCCAGCATTTTGATAATATCATCTTCAGTATATTTTCTGGTAGATTCAGTGTGGTTCTTCGCAAAATATGAATTATTGTAACCCAAAACAAGAAATTTGTATCTACGATTCCCATTTTTATAGAAAAAGCTCTGTTTAATGAGATGGTGAAGTCGATCTTTCAACTGAGCATGGGGAATAGTAGTGTAAAGCGTAGAAAAATCAAAAGTCTTTATGTTGCTGCAAAATTTCGAAGATTGTGATAGAAGATTAAGCAGTAGATCTTTCGAATTTTGAGAATCCACATCTGGTTAACACCACTGGTAGAATATATCTCATCACAATATCTTTGAAACCCATCTTTAACTGTAGAAAGAATAGTAGTCAGTACTTTAGAAAGATGTTTAGTCGAACATTTTGATGACCCAGCTATGTATCGTTCTTTATATGGATTTTGTGAAGTTTTAGTATCCAGTATAATGACGGTAAATTTTCTTCGTTTTCTTTGATGTTGATACCATAAGAAAGAAGGACAGATTTGTGATTTTGTAAAATTTCATCCTGGGTAAATGATGTTAAAGAATATGTAGGATTACTAGTTGTTCTATTTATTCCAAGCTCTGTTGTGAGACATTGCAAATAATGGTTTTACATATGAAGACAATATTATTGGAGGCTTTATCTGCTGGAACAACGACATATTTGTCATGCAAAGAGGATAAAGCATCCACAACCTCCGATTCTTGAAAGGGTTAGTAACTCTTGTGCCCATAGTACATCGTAGTTTCTGAATGTGCTTCTGAATGCATGATTGGAAAGGTTTGATCCATTCAGACAAAGTGTCCAGTTCTGGTTCGTCTGGTTCGCGTTTACCCATTTTCTTGCATAATCCTCAACTGTATCCATCAGTAACCTGAAGTTCTTTTTCCAGTTGATGGGCTGGGGAATTCTATATTTTGGTCCCTTGGCTAACAACTCACTTAGTTGTTCATTGGTAACGATGCCAAGGTCTCCAGTAATAATATGACCAGCTGGACTATAATTGTATTGCGACGATGCACATGAGCAAACCGGAGGCTTGTATTTCACGTCTTTGAGGTTAAAGGCCTCTAAAACCCTCTTATGGTTGAAAATCTTTGATGCAATAGACTTGGTGTAAGTATTAGAAATAACAGGTGTAGCTTTATTTTTGAAGTAATCAGGTATAGTTTTTGTACAGATTTCTGGTTGAAAATATTGCTAATATTTACAGCATCTAAACCTTTATTGGCGAATTCTACCTTGAAAAATTACGTTTTCCTCATTTTTGGATGTAGTCGATACGGGTTTGAATAGTCTATGGTTAGCAATGTTCATGATTATTGCAACTAATCTATACAAAACAGAACAAGAATCAATAACGGAAGTATTTTGGGCCTCTTGAAATAGTAAAAAGTTTTGACAATGGAAAGAGTATAATTTAGTTCTTATATGATGAATTCGTAAAGGTTTTTGAACAGACGTTAACAGACTATCAATTGTCACGGTGTGAACAGCAGGTGGTGTATAATTTCTGTGACCATGACTTCTATTTCGTCGAGCAGAAGTGTTAAATAATTGTAATGTATTGACAGTACTACACCTGGGACTAGACAAAATACCTATACCATCAATTTTGTCATTGCATCCATAAGGAATGGATGTTCCCAACTCTCTTATCCAAAAGTCTTCTCTTTGTAAACGATATGGTGTACTCAATATGGGGTCATTTGTTGAATGATATATTTTCTCTATAATCCAGACTTTCATTGAAACAATAGAATGGTCAGGCTGATTGAAATGTTTATAGAGAAATTTGTTGTTATTAGGATCATTTACATTAGACCGATGATCATTCATTCTAAAATTGAGTCTTTGTCGAGTTTCTCCGACGTAGATCAATCCACAAAGAGTACATTCAATACCGTACACAATATTGGAAGCAGTGCAATTCAAATCCTCATGACTGTGTGTATTTTGGTGGTCAAATTACTTTGAAAGTGGGTATCAGATATTAGTATATCACAGGTTTTACAATTAATATTTGGAAATAGAGCAATATTGGTGGTTGTCATTGAAATCTGAAATATCTGAAAGTTGAACAGTACAGGGCCGAATATAAACAAACTTGTCTGAATTTTTATAGTACAACGAGGAATCAGAAGACTGCACATGTGTCATTTTCATTACATCATTTAAGATGATCCTGGGGACACCTGATAAAATCGGTGTTGTTGTGTCCTTGACAACATCCGATTGACACCTTTTTATCCTGGGCGGCGTGTCATCCAGTATAAAATTATTTATTCTACTAGTGTTCATGCTGTAAGGCTACCGGACTGGTAGAATCCTCGGGACAGATTGTCCACCAGCAGAGATTCCGGTCCGGTGGTGATAAATAAAGGCAACAGTAGTATACCGCTGTTCGAAATTCAAAAATCGATTGAGAAAAACAAATCCGGGTTACAAACTAAAACTGAGGGAAACACATCAAATATAAGAGGAGAACAACGACACAACAGAAACTCAACACTAAAATGCAACACACACAGAAACGAACTATAATATAACAATGGCCATTTTCCTGACATGGTACAGGACATTTTAAGAAAAATGGTGGGTTGAACCTGGTTTTGTGGCTAGCCAAAACCTCCCGCTTTTATGGCAATGTAAAATATAACATTAAAATGACAAGAATACATGACAGGACTACAATACAAATAAATGGGAGAACATACAGAACAGAGACACACACAAATAATAGCTATCAAAAGGTACCAGGCTTATAATTTAATACGCCAGACGCGCGTTTCGTCTACATAAAACCCATCAGTGACGCTCAGATCAAAAAGTTCGAAAGCCAAAACAAGTACAAAGTCGAAGAGTATTGAGGACCAAAAGTTCGAAAAAGTTGTGCCAAATACGGCTAAGGTTATATGTCTGGGACAAGAAAATCCTTAGTATTTAGAATAATTCAAACTTTTGCAAACAGTAAATTTATAAAAAATGACTATATAATAGATATACATGTTAACACCGATGTGGTGACTAACTACAGAATAAAAACGAATACGTAAAACAACCTAAATAAGCACATAAAAGGCACAACCGAACAACGTATTATATGTTAGCCGACGAAATCGACGCACAATGTGACGTCACATTTAGATTATATGTATTTCCAAAAATAGGATAGAGTTCAAGATTAGGTTTGTAATACTGATATGACATGTATTAATAACAACGAAAATTACAATACTTATTAATATAAAATTGTGGTAGCAATTAGATAATTAATTGTATTTTCAAGCTATGTCGGTATTTTTTCTAAATCAGGACTGGGTTGCACAAACGTCTATTAAGTTAATAGACTATTAACTTCTAATAGACTATTAAATATCTAATTGACTATTAGTTAATAGAGTGAGTTAATAGCGTTGCACGAATCACTATTAAGGCTTCTATTAACTAATAGACTATTAAGTGACTATTAACGTTTTAATAGTCAATTAAGCTCCATTTAATTCTAAAATTCTAAAATTCAATCTGACACACATGCATTTTCGCGATTTTCATCATTTTAACGAAGTAATCACAAAATTTTCTCAATATTCATCATTTTTCACGACGTCATCATGATTATCGCGATTTTCTCATTTTCACGATTTCAACACGATTTCAGTGATTTTCATCATTTATCAACGGGTCTACTTTCAATTGACACCAAAACATGTCCAATTCCAAGATACAAGAAATTGCATATGTTGTCAATGAAAAGGATAGAAGAGGCTAAAAAAAAAACGAGGGAGGGATAAGTTAGCATTAGTCTTAAATTCAATTATGTTACTAATTTAAATATAAAGTTTATTGTCGACGTCCATAAAAGAAAATTGACAACTTGGCTAACTGTTGCTATATTTATATCTTCCATTTTGAAAGTCAACTCGAGTCAAGTTTTCACTTCGATTCGGGAAGGTTATAGTAGGTGCCCATTTCCAAAAATCCGTCTAGTTAACGAGTTTAAGTTAACGGATAACACACGGCTGATTTTGTTTGCAAATTATAGGAATATCATTATATTTTTAAAAAATGATTGTCGTCGTAAGGTCCCATGGTCACGATTTTCTAAATTTCGTGTTTTACAGGATACCCCCAGATACTGTAGTGTACGTTATATTTTTACATGAAAAATAAAATTATTACGCTCTTTGTTGGTGCTTAAAATAGTACTTATATTATAGTTTATACATAAGATATAGGATATAACAAAAGCGAAAAGTATTTAAGTGATTTTTATATAATTATTTTAGCATTGAAGTAAAACAAAAACTTTACCCTTAATTTACCACATTTTCATCGAAAGCAAAATTATTACCGTGTATCATCACGATGATTTTGCTGTGATTAAAGCAATAAGACACGGTGCATGTGTGTGCCAAATTTCATGTGCGAAATAAAAGTAGTTTTGAAGAAATAAGCTATTAAAAACACAAATTAAGTCAACATTTTGGCATTCATTAAACACGGATTATCCCGTGACATAATCGTTTTGTTGCTTACACTATTAGGTCATTAACAAGGACAGTGGTCACTTATTACATTTCTCATTTTTGTTTGTTGTGTGGTTAATTTGTTTGTTTTGAATAGCCTGCTAACTTTGTAAAATATTATTTTCCTCGGAAGAATATGTTGATGTTTTTCAATACTTTAAACTTTTTATTGAATAGACATTTTGTTATAATTGTTGTTTAATAATCAAATCGGTCGGTTTCGTATCATTTCCGGAATATGGCACATCAAGTCTATGTTATGGTCTTGCATGATGTTTTCTACCTAAATCCTCCTCGGTGTGAAGAAAAAAGTAACGGCCTAATTTATGTACAAAAAAATAAACGAAAAACAATTATGTAACACATCAACAAACGACAACCACTGAATTATAGGTTCCTAACTTAGGACAGGCACATACATACAGAATGTGGCGGGGTTAAACACGATTAACTTGTTTCTAATTGTCATTTTGTCAGTTTCATAACTTTGACGGACAACCCTACCCCTTTTTACCGTTTGCAGTCTTTCTTATTTCTATATATAGCAAATATATACTCTGACCTGCTAATTCAATCTATTATACGTTAATATTACACCAGTTTTGGAACGAAGTACAATTGTATGTGTTTCACACTCACGAAAAGAAAACTGGATTTTGTTCCCAGAAAATCATTACGAACACCTTCTATGAAAAGACGGGAAAATTATATTTTGGGGGGTTATGATCATTTAAAAAAGTATGTGCATATATAGAAAAGTATAAAGAAAAGTATGTGCATATATGGAAAAGTATAAAGAAAAGTATAAAGGAAAAATATGTGCATATATAGAAAAGTATAAAGAAAAGTATGTGCAGATATAGACAAAGTATGTGCATATATAGACAAAGTATAAAGATAAAGTATGTGCATATATAGACAAAGTATGTGCATATATAGACAAAGTATGTGCATATATAGACAAAGTATGTGCATATATAGACAAGTATGTGCATTTATAGACAGGTATGTGCATATATAGATAAAGTATGTGCATATATAGACAAGTATGTGCATATATATAAAAGTATGTGCATATATAGACAAGTATGTGCATATATAGAAATAAGTACATATAAGGCAGCTATGGCGTTCCATATGATCACTACAATATAATAATTATTACGGTGAGGTTGAATTCCCTGTCATTTATTCATCATACACACAGGGACTTGTCTCAGAAATAAATGTGGATTGTGTCCATGCATGGACACAGATGATGCCCCCGCTTACATATCATTTAAAGATATAAAGGGAAATAACTGAAGAACGGTGAAAGTGACTCTACCTAAATTTGTACTTGATCTGAGTTTAATGGTAATAAGCATTGTGTATAAGTCTCATAACATTTGGTTGAGGTAAACTAAAGTTAGAGAACGAAAACGAAAATTCATTATTTTTATGTTTATAAAGGGCATAACTCAAGAACAGTAAAAGTGACACCACCCAATTTCAAACTTGATCTGTATTAAGTGGTAATAAGCATTGTGTATAAGTTTCATAACATTTTGTTGAGGCAAACTAAAGTTAGAAAACGGAAACTAAAATTGAGCAATTTTTCCATTTATAAATGGGCATTACTCTAGAACGGTTTGAGTGACGCCACCAAAATTCAAACTTGATCTTTATTTTGTGGTAATAAGCATTGTGTATAAGTTTCATAACATTTGGTTGAGGCAAACTTAAGTTAGAGATCGGAAACTAAAAATGTAGCAATTTTTCCATTTATAAAGAAGCATAACTCAAGAACGGTTAAAGTGACGCCACCAAAATTCAAACTTGATCTGTGTTTTGTGGTAATAAGCATTGTGTATAAGTTTCATAACATTTGGTTGAGGCAATCTAAAGTTAGAGAACGGAAAGGGTAAAACTTAATGCCCTCTCCGCTACGGCGGGGGCATAAAAAATATATCTATGTACCTTAACATAACTTTCAGGTATAGAGATGTGATTTTTTTTCTGAGACAAGTCCTTGTGACCATCTACCAGGTCATCCGATGTTCAGTACTTTGATTATGAACCCTATCCCATGTGAGGATCAGATATTTATTTGAAGTTACCAAAGATATATACCAAAGTGTTGGATAGTTTTCTTTCATCTTTATGACAGTTTTCTTTTGTTAAAAAACATATTTGTTCTATGTATTGGTTATAAATTTTACAGACAATATACACCATGCCCTCTTTAATAAAAAAAATCTAAATAAATTAAACCACTGTAAAATATAATTATCACGTGGTTTCTCTTGTGTCCTACATGTACGAATTACAATGTATGTTATTGTGCACTGTTTTGTTATTTATTTTCCCATCTGTAGTAATCATCTAAAATGTTAACTTGGCATGCCATACTTGATAGAAATGCGGACGTGAAAGAAAGCACTCTTCACCAAAGCGTCAACGGGGAATATATCACACATTTCGAAGATTTCTTCGTTTATACGACAAAATACATGTATTTTAGGGAAAATGTGTATTAAATTTTAATGTTGACACTAATATCGATCTTTTAAGAAGAAAAGCTACGGCTCTAATTTAAAACTGATCTATTTTTGTTTGCATAGCAAAGACCGCGTGAATTATTGTTATCGTAATGTGCAGTCCGATGTATCCGTGCACCTTAAGACTTTTGTCTCCACTTTGGTAAACTTATAAAACCAATAATCGGATAAAATATTTTAACAAATAAAGGACATACTTTAATTTCATGAAATCTTCTTAATGTATGACATGTATGATCTTACCCACAAGATAATGATTATGTGCCATAAATTAGGCCGGGAAAACCCTGTTTTGAAAGGTTTTTAATAAATGTCCGATGATTTCGCGCATGCCTTCTAAAAATGGTTAGTTTTGAAGGAAATACTTTATACTACGAAATACAGTTTAGATTGAACAAAAACAGACTACCAAGGATGCTAGCAAAAGTTTTTTTTTTCTTCAGTTTTATGAAATTTGCTGTAAATAAGTGTAAAATGAAACCCTTTTTCTCTAATAAATGCATAATAAATATGGTTAATCATAGGATTGCAATTATATTTTCATTTATGCTTGAACTTATCAATTTTTATCTCTTCTGTCTCTTCGGAAGACAAAAACAATTAGAAAAACGATTCTTTTTATGTAACATTGCGGATATGACGAAATCAGGAAAAGTACGATATCACCGGCCGCGCGGACACAGGGAATTACGTCACATTAATGAAGCTCTCAGTCCGACAAATCCATCGAGTTAAGTAGCCTGTCACGGCAATTTTTCGACTGATTTCGAGGTACAAGCAAATCAAGCACTTGCTTGGCATCCATTTTAAATGGACTATTAAGAACTTAATAGCGCTCCTTTGTTCAATTAAAGGAGTATGGCCACGAAGTGCCTATATTGGCCCTGTGAGGTGACAAAAATAAAAGAGAAATAAGGTGGATCCTTTATAGCTAAAACATATCTATGTATATCGTTATTTGTTATTATAGTATAAAATCATATTTTGTGACGTCATTAATGTGACGTAATACCCGAAATCGAACTGGAACGCTCAAAATGTCCAAATTCTTAAAGAATTTCACACTTCCTGGTTAAAATTCGCATTGGCCACAGGCCTCGACCAAAGTAATTTTACTCTTATTTTGATTGTTTGGCATTTTGACTCAGTTTGCAACAATATTTAGCGTGGTCGAGGCCTGTGGCCACATCGAAAATCTAACTTTTGCTAACAAGCAAATCCTGATTCAACGCCGCCATTTCCGACGTACGATACATTCTATGACGAATTAACTGTACCAAGAACTGGTACAATTGCTATAAACGTTATAAATAGAAATAAATGCTATGATTATATTTTTTATCTATTTATTACAAACTAAAAAGAAGAAAATGGAATAGCAAGTCTTTGTTTTTAGCGAAGCTTCGTTAACCGCCGACCAGGCGAGGGTTTTAAACACAGATGTGATAGATACGTCCTCATAACTGTTTGTATTACAAAAAAAAAAGACAAATTGGTGGAAATAAATATTGTGAATTTGTAAATTATTTTAAAGTTCATTTCCACGTTATTTGTAATAATTAGCCCGGTCTATTCTATGCAAAGTTGAAACAAAAATAGGACGGTTTTAAATTAGAGCAGTAGTTTTTTCTCCGTTAAATTCTACATTCAGCAGATCGATATAGCTGCCAACATTAAATTTTAATACAAATGTCCTTTTAGATACACGTATTAGTTTTGTTTTATAAAGACGAAATCGTCGAAATGTAACCTCCATGGAATGTAATCCCATGTTGACGCTTTGATGAAGTGCTTTCTTTCACGTCCGCATTTTCTATCGAGTATGGCATGCCAAGTTAATATTTTAAATAATTACTACGGATGGGGAAAACAAATTACAGAATTATGAACAATAACATATACATTGAAAATCATAGGACATAAGATGTAAGAAATCACGTGAGAATTGTTATATCATATTGCACAGTGGTTGAATAAGCTTTTCAATATATTTTTTCATAAAAATAAAAATTACGAGGCCATGAGAGGGCATGGTGTATACTGTCCGTGACATTCAACCAGAAAAAATATTTGTTTGCAATGAAAACTGAAGTAAATTTAAGATGAAACAAAACTATGTTACAGCTTGGGTAACTTCAAATAAATAGCTGATATTCACGCGGAATAGCGTGCATAATTGGTCAGAATGCATACAAGGAGTAATTGTTTATTTTGTCCCTTTTTGGTGGTCTCTTTTAAATTTGGGTGAGACTGCTACAAGCGACCAACAAAAATGGCTGCTTATTATGCATAAATTATCTATGAGATATCTTCATATTTCTGATTTTTTGTCGGTTTTTGTGGTGGCCCGAGGTTCGTGTTCAATCTGTAGTTACCTGTTTTTATATTTTGTTATTGTTTTTCCTTTTGTCGCCTCTATATGTTCATGGTGTTGTATGATTTTATTGGTCTTATGATTCTTTATTACGCCCCCTCCTTTTCTCTTATTTTCAATGACAACACATGCAATTTCTTGTTTCCTGTTTGAAATAAATTCTCTAAATTGCTCTCCGTCATAAATATGCATGAAGTATTTGCCACTGGACGTTCGTCAAACAACTATCAATCATATCTCCTCTAAAGTTAAAGTACAATAATGAATTTAAACATAATTAAATTAATGATTTTAAAATCTTTTGAGCAGATATTTAGGCGGGTCTATTATTTTACATTTTGGGAAAAAAGAAAATAAAAGAATATTGGATATCAAAGAACACACCATTTTACTAAAATGAGTTGTTTGTCTCATAATGATGGATGACTGTTAAACGTCCAGCGCAAGTTAAATACATATTCCGGACGAGAACATGTTAATTTGCGCACATTGGCTGTATACTCTGGTATCTAGGAATACAAGACATAATCTGGACATCACACATGGAGTTCAGAATTGAGGAGCTTCTCTTGAAGATGCAGCATGCCATAGACGAAAGTGACAGTGAGCAAAGTGTAGTTGAAGAATAGAATATTAATTTTATCATTGTTAGGTTACTGTCACATTGGCGTTTATCTGAGAAATAGTTCACAGTATATTAATTATAGTTATAGATAATACATTATTTGAATGGACGCAGCTTACATACACTTATATTGTTACAATCAACGCCAAATTAAAAAAAACTGATATTCATGGATTTCTATTAGTTTTAAAATGAATTCATGCA
Source organism: Mytilus coruscus (assembly GCA_017311375.1). Classification (NCBI taxonomy): domain Eukaryota; kingdom Metazoa; phylum Mollusca; class Bivalvia; order Mytilida; family Mytilidae; genus Mytilus; species Mytilus coruscus. Next base: position 141,273,915 of record CM029595.1, on the reverse strand, counting down.
CGTCATTTGGTATCTGGTTGAAAGTTGTCTTCTTTGCAATAATATCATATCTTCTCATTTTCATACGGATTGAGGCATGAATCTGTTCAATTTGACCAAATGATAATAAGAATAATAACAAAGTACACTCGAACTTTTTTCGAGAAAAGAATGATAGTTGTATGTGGAATACCGGAACACTTCAACCACGAGCAAGACGAGTTAAGATTACAAGATAAAAACTAATTAAGAATAAATTGACAATGTTGAAAACCTCAAAACAGTATTTCAGTTTAAAACTTAAAGGGCATTAGCTGTCGATCATGTTCACTGATTTGACCCAAATTCTCATATTCGACTCATAACATACTAAAACGTACATCCAAATAAAAAAAGCATAAAATAAACAATTTACGATGCATAGAGTCGATAGTATGAATCAGCATTTCGTGTGTATTTTAGTCTAGACGCCATCTAATTAACCATCGAGGCGACCTTCCGAAGACTGCCGACGGTCATATAACTCGATATAAACATAAACATAGATATAGATAGATAGCGAACTCGTGCAGTTGGATTTTTCTAGGTCTGTTTGATTTCATATTATAGGTTAAAACGATATGTTAATAATCGTTTTACCGGTATAAGAATGAGTTTTGAAGATCGAATCAGTCAACCAAATGGTTTCCCTTGTTTCACTTCCAATGTTGACATTCTTTTCCTTTAATTGTTGAACACGCCTAGTTCATGGATAACCCATCTCTAGCTAAGGTGTTCAATTGAAGTTCACATGAATACGGATTTAATGAGGTCGAATTATCCACTTGCAAATGAATAATTCATTAGCGATGTTTTTTGCTTATTTTGACAAAACTGAAGCAAACTGGCTACTAAAAGAGAATGATTATTTCACTATTCACTTTCATAAATATCATTTTTTCTGCATCTCGTAACTAATGCCCTTTAACGAGAACACGAATCATAAAATAATAAAAGTATTAAGTTTGTTCTTTTAAAATGTAATTGATAGAAACATGCAAAAGTCGGATAGATGTAATTGAATATAGCTTAATTGCTAAATGAAATCGTCCACAATGGATAACTGAGAATGAGTATTCTATCAAATTTTTTAGGTTTTTAAACTAGGCAGTGGCTATTTTGCAGGCGCCGGCAAAAAAGAAAATATGCTATTTTGTCATCTTTGATTAAAATATCTTAATTAAAACGAGCAAAATAGCATATTTCAATAGCAATGGCTATTTTGCCGGCGCCGGCAATATAGTGAATTTGTTATTTTGCCGGTTCTTTATAAAGAGTGAATTTCAATATTAACTTTTTTGAGATACATATAATCGTTTAAAAACATTTATGAGTCCAAGTGAAAATAAAAATTTGTAAAAAGGAATAAAAATAAAAACTATTGAGCATCCATTTGTAGCAATGAAATCATATCAAAAAACGTAGTTGAAATTACTTCTAAAATCAGTCTAATGCTACGTGCATACATAAGAATAAAATCTAAGATTTTTAAACTATGCTGTAAAAACAAATGAAAGATAAAAATCTCAGAGCATATAGATTTGATAAAAACGTTATACAGTCTAAAAAATCAATCACATAGCTTCAAAATCAAAAATGTTTAAATTAAATTTGCTTTTGAAATAAAAGTCAGTTTTGAATGGCATATCTGTAAACAAAATCGTTTTTACTGGCATGCTGGCTTCCGCTTACAGAGAGTTGACAAACTAGCATATTTTCAATTTTGGCGGCGGCGGCGAAATAGCCACTGCCTTTAAACTATAATTACTTTAGCAAAAAAGTTCTTTGAAAATATATAAGGGATTCATTGAACCATTTGAATGAATTATATTTCAATTTTTACAGGTGACTACATATTTCATGCGCTTTAGGTATTTAATGAAACAATCGTTCATTCAAATGTTTAATTCTGAATTTTGATTTGAGAGTAAATATAAAAAGCAAGAGTTGGTATGATTGCCAATGAGACAACTCTCCTCAAGAGACCAAATGACACAGAAATTAACAACTATAGGTCACTGTACGGCCTTCAACAATGAGCAAAGCCCATACCGCAAAGTCAGCTATAAGGCCCCGAAATGACAAATGTAAAACAATTCAGACGAGAAAACTAACGGCCTAATTTATGTACAAAACAATGAACGAAAAACAAATATGTAACACAGCAAGCATGTTATCCTTCGGAATGAGAATGATGTTTATGAGTGCACGTGTGGTTCTGATGTCTGATGACTTTTGTACAATTATAATATGTTCTATGATTATGAAGTACATTTAATGCTATGTACTGTCTACACACATTGTTTTCTTTATTTGTGTTTTCATTCTTTACTTCTTTACTAGAAAATAATTGTTCTGTGTTTAAGTGAATCACGGGTTTTCCTTCCATATACAAATAAGATGCTGTGGTGTGATCAACTATCCTCATACATTTTTACGACTGCACATTGCTCGCCAAGATATTTTACAGCTTTCAATTTAAATTCCTTCTGCCCAATAGAAGACATTCATTGCTTGTGTTTTAAAATCATTTATGACTTTTAATTCAATCTATGCTATAGAATTATGTTTGTTTACATGGTCTCTGTAATTTCTATTTCGTGCATAACAATGCAGAAAACGAGTATATGGGCCACTTATACAAAATTTAATTGAAGCGCTTATGTGCAGCTTAAACCTTAATATTAATAAGTTTCTGTTAATAAAGAAAAAAAAAAACCAATAAATATGGACGAGATTCAATGAATATTTTGTCAAAAAATTCTTGTGGTGAAATGATTTTAAAGTTACTAGAACGTTAATGAACAATTTTAACGTTACGCGCAAATGGTTAAAATACCATTGTACCTTGGTCTTTTCTGACGCCCTGGAAAATTATACAAACACAGTTACAAGTCTAATGGTTATCATTTTATGAACTACACTAGTAAGTGATCCTTCTGCAGTAATTTCGTCAATTTCTTAGACAGGGCCGTTTTAACCCTTCGTGGCCCTACTCCTTTAATAGTGAGTTAATAGACTATTAACGTTAATTGACGTTTGTGCAACGCAAGTAATAGATAATTAAATTTAAGTGTACTTTTAATAGACTATTAACTTTAATAGACGTTTGTGCAACCCAGTCCAGACTGTAAACCAAATTTAAATACATCGTATAAATTTAGTTGACCCAAACTAAAATCTTATAAATGAAATGGGTGATTAATTATCTTAACCGTAACACACGAATAGAACAGAAAAAAATTAATTTACAACTACAAACAATAAGACATTTGACAAAATCCGATGAGAATAACAAATATAACATCAAAACTAAATACATGGATTTCGGATAGAAAAATACCGTGATACGTCTTATAGCAATGCGAATTCACACTCAGCAAAACAGTCACAATCGGGAATAAGTCACGTTCGGTACTTAAAAGATCAGACGACGTAATGGCAAACCACAATCTAACACGTGGTAAAAATGTCCTTTGTTAGTTTGGACAAAGACACATCATATGAATCAACTAATTCGTGATGGTGTCCATAAATTTACGGAGTGTCATTTTTAATCTGTCCTCCTCATAACTTTGTTGGAGCAGTTTCTGCGTTAGGAGCACACTTCTGTATATGAAGTCCGTATAGTGTGAACATGCACGAGCATAACGTATCAACTGAGATATGTAAACACCAAATACCTTCTAAGACCATAAAGCAAACCTTCTAAGACCATTTATTGACTTCTAAGTGAACATCAGAATAAATCCACGCTCCGGACGTTAGATATGCATACCTTCTATGACCATAATACAACTTTTCACTTGACATTTTTTTCGCAGTGTATTTATTTTCTCGACTTAAAGTACTTTTTCAAAACAACATGCCTGCATTTAGCAATGCTGAATAGTCGGATTATACTAAATTCTTATGCTTTATATACCTTTTGCAGTCACACAAATGCACTTGCTCATATTGTCACAAATCAGTACTTCGAAAATTGGCAAACTGTGACTTGTTTAAAAAACTCGATTTGAAGTATGCAAATCTATTCAATAATTTGTTCAGCTGTATCTATTAATTGCAAGTATAATTATATAGAAGAGGAGAAATTCTAGTTTTTATATATTATTTGTATCTTAAAAGAAATATTTAAAAAAATTAGTTATGCAGGTGTACTTACATGAGCAACACGACGGGTGCAACATGTGGATTATGACCTGGTTATCCTTCAGGAGCACCTGAAATCGCTCCCGGTTTTTAGTGTGGTTCGTGTTGCTTAGTCTTTAGTTTTCTATGTCGTGTTTTGTATACTGTTGTTTGTCTTTTGATCTTTATCTTTTTTGCCTTGGCCGGTGGTCAGTTTATTTTCGACTGTTTTAATGTTTAAAATCTTCGATATTTCAAGCAACTAAAGACGTTTTGAAAATTTAAATGCTTTGCACATTTACTATTATAGCAACTAAGGTTTTAAGTAATTGTTGGTCAGTACAAGGACGTTAAACTAATTAACATACGTCCTTGGTCAGTAGAATGTCAATTATAATACTAAGAAATTTAATGTTAGGAGCTTTCCTTTTATGTGCTCCATTTTTTATGAATGTATCTTAACAACATTTTTGCCATTTTTGGTTTTAATATGTTTACATAGAAAGATTGTTTTCTATAAAATAGAAACTTTTATCAAAACGTTTATTAATAGTTTTTCGATATTACAATATTTCGTAATTTCTGTAATCTAACAAAATTATTTTCAGATCAGTTTTTTCCACCGAATTTCGTTTAATCAAACACTTTAATGCTTTCCTCCATTGTTTTGTTCGTTGCATATATTATATATATTCCATCTATTTTCTAAATAGGAATTATAATTTGTTTTTACAGAAATAATAAAATTGCGAACAAGATGGTAGTAGGCGAGATAACTCGACCTATAACAACGATAATAAATGTATTTATAGTAGCAAATCGTTAATTTCTTTATTGAATAGAGTTAGTCACGGACCAATCAAATATTGTTTATTGAACGTGCCAGTCGTGGACGTACTATCCGATGACTGTCCTGATCGGGGATGATTAGGCTGTTGACCACTGACTGAAATTTACAGTACCTAAATATGACTGAAATTTTCACACGTAAATTTTCATTACAGTAAAATGACTAAAATTTTCAGTACTGAAAAATAACTGAAATTTTCAGTACTGAAAAATTATTAAAATTTTCAGAACTGAAAACAACTTTTTTTCAACATTACTATAAACATGCATATTAATAAATGTACTGAAACGATATGGGTAAGAAATGTACTGATTGATGATATTTGATATCATTACTGTATATGTAGTAGCATTAAAAGTACATGAAAATGCTATGTAAATTCCTCGTAGTGTACACGGAAGTTTTAAAGAATGAAATAATCAATTCTTCCACTTTCAGGTCCGTGCGATCCACATAGAATCAAGAAAACAATCATATTAATGCCACATTTCAGCTTAATGTCTCATCTAAACCTAAACTACACAAAAAAATCCGTCAAAATCCTTTCATCTCGGCCTCTTTTAAATGTTCTACAAACCAATGTTTTGCTGCTTTTAACTAGCTTCCTTACTACTATCTAAAAACTAATTATTACCTTGTGTAGTAAGGCATATGAAAATAATGGTATTAATAATTTCTGAAGGTCAAAAATCCTTTGGATGTTTTAGAAAAAATCGTGTTTTTGATGGTCCTTTAAATTCGATTGACAGTTTTGAAATTTTCTACCCTCTACACTTATCTTCTACACAATCTTATCAAAACAACGGTTTTCCTATTTGATTAAATGATCCTTTGGAAAATTATTTGCTGAAACTCATATAAAGCTTTCTTCTGTAATGAAAAAGATATGCTTACTGGAGGTGTAATGAAATGATTAAAGCTTTAAATTTTCTCCTCGGCAACGTCTATATACGTTTTGGCCATGTTTATGGACAGGTTGAAGGTAGTTATTGTGGCCCTTCAATAGCAGACAGGGGGCTTGGTGGCCGAGTGGTCTAAGTAGTCGAACTACTGTATCACTAGCCTATCAACACTGAGGTTGTGAGTTCGAATCCCGCAGGTGGCAGTTACGCTCGACTTCAATCTCAATTGACTGACTAGGATTATCTGTTTTCCTACCGAAGGTCGATGGTTCTCTGGGCACTCCGTCTTCCTCCATTAATAAAAACTGACCGCCACGAAATAGCACAATAGTGCTGAAAGGGGAAATAAACACCAATCAATCAATAGCAGAATTGTTCCTGTGTTGTTATGAATCACTGTTTATGGCAACATTTACTGAAGATCCGACAATAATTTCATTCAATTGATAAATTCAACAGCACCTACCGTTACCTTGATGATATTTGTTCGTTGTTCGTCTAAATATACAACCGAATTTACCCAAAGAAACGTATTTTGAATAATATTAATGCTGTCTTGTCCTAGATTTAGATATTTCAGTTTCAAATGGGAAACTCAATCCTAAAATTTACGAAAAAATGGACGATTTTCCGTTCCCTAATGTTAATTTTCCTCTTTTTGACAGTGATGTTTCGTTTGTTTTTATCATACGGAGTTTATTTATTCCTATTCACTTTGCTGGAGTCTGTAATGCCGTTATAGATTTCCATGAATGTAATATGTGCATCATTGGTAAAATATCAAGTCAAGGATTTCGTTACCACAAATTACTTTAAACCTTTATAACATTCTTTTATAGATACAACGATTTGGTTCGGAAGTTTGGTTTGAAATTAAAACGTATTATATACGGGATATCACATCCTAGTGTTTGCGGTGATGTTGTTTTAGACCCCGTAAATTTAGATAGGATTCATGTAAATGCTCATAAATTTTACATTGAAATAAGATCTTTGAATATTGTTTTCATCGGTATTAACATAGATTTTCTTTTCAATTAATCTTAACATAACTTAATATGTATTGCTATACAGTTATCAACGCTTACGGTTCTACATCCTGTTGATGCTTATAATTTGACATTGTACAATGTCATGTTTTTTCCTAGACTTTTTATGACGTCTTTACACCTAAACCTACTGAAGAAAGTAAAATAACAAAAATACCGAACAAGAAGGAAATTTAAAACGGAAAGTCCTTTATCAAATGACAAAATCAAAAGCTCAAACACATCAAGCGAATGGAAAACAACTGTCATATTCCTGACTTGGTACGGGCATTTTCATATGTAGAAAATGGTGGATTAAACCTGGTTTTATAGCTAGCTAAACCTCTCACTTGTATGACAGTCGCGTGCTTGATTTTCTGTCTTTGATACATGATTTGTTCATCAGTTATTATTGGGTTGGAACTACCATTCAGACTGGTACTGTATGTTATTCGGTGTTTTTGTTAATTGATTTTGTGCTTCATTTCGATCTGACGAGTCAAGCCCCTTTGAACTAATTTCGATAGTTTGTTCTTATGTTTTGCTGTCTGACTACTTTCCCCATGTAGGGGGATGATTGAGCATCCGCACACTTGTTTAATTCCGCCACATTCTGTATATGCCTGTCCCACGTCAGGAGCCTGTAATTAAATGGTTGTCGTTTATTGCTGTATATCATATGTGTATTTAGTTGGTTTATTTGTACATATATGAAACCGTTGTTTTTTTTTCGTTTAAAATGTTTTACATTTTGTTATTGTGTGGCCTTTTATAGCTTGCTATGCAGTATGAGTTTTGCTCATTGTTGAAGACCTTTGATTGCTAACAATATTTTTTTTTACAAATTTGGATATACCGATTGATTTATTGGCGTTTAACGCCAATTTAAGCACAATTAGCTACTGGTGGCGGCCAACTTTTATTGGTGGAGGAATCAGAGTGCCCAGTAGGAACCACCAACCTTCGACAGGAAAATTGTCAGTCCTTGTCAATTAAGATTGAAGTCTAGCGCACCTGCCACGTACGGGGTTCAAACTCGTAACGACAGAGTTGGCTGGGTACTGATACAGTAGATGAATTACTTAGACCACTCGGCCACCGAGACCTTAACAATTTTGGAATAAATTATTGATGTTTAAATTTAACTTCATTTAATTAGATTTGTCATCAATATATCAAATAAACTTTGATTACATCATAAATATAAATCAGTTCAGCAAGATTATTAGTCACATGTCACATTTTACTTTTTATAATGTGTGACACAGCTCAAGTTTTGGCAGATTTCCTGTGAGTGTAATCGACCGATGAATACGAACTGCATTTTTAATTTAAAGGAACTGAAATGCAATTTTCGCAAAAACAGTTTACTTAAATGTCAACTGATGAAGACATTTTTCAACAGATGAATGTAACTCATTTAATCAATAGCATTGTTTGGTTTATCCAGTCGACGCAGCCGATCTTGCTTCATTCGTAGTTAACCCTGTCGACGCAGCCGGTCTTGCTCTTTGCGTAGTTAATACAATTCCCTTAGGTTTTGTTTGTTACCAGGATCGTAATTGAATTATGAGATTTGAACATCAAAATACTACAGTTGCCTTAATTGAGATTAAAAAATGGGCTATGAAATTAAAAAAAAAACAACAAAAACATGTATATATGTTGGGATAACATAGTGTGTTCTTTACAAAACTGTTGTAATTAAAGTAAACCCGCTATATATTTGCAGCAGGTTACAATAAGTAAATGTTAAGCGTAGTGTACAAAGAAATGTTAATCGCTTCCACAACAATAGAACTCAACATCATTTAACGCTGTGTCATCCCCATTGCCTTGAGGACTCTCCAGCTTAGTTCTCAGGCCACAGATAGCACTTCCTTGTTGACAACGCTGACTCCAAGCCCCGTAATCACCCCAAAAACCTCTTCCACCAATGAAGCGATAACTATAAAAGAGGCGATGATGGTCAAAATCATGACAAATAAATTTTACATAGTTGGCTGCAGTGTCATCTCCATTTCCCTGAAAATATAAAGTGTTTAGCGCTTAAAATATTAATACATCGTATTTCAACTAAAAAAGTTTTTAAATGACCGTGTGGGAAGTAAAAGAAGTTAAAAGAGGAAGGTACAGAAAAGGCCATTATCTTAAGTTATAGAATTGTACCTTACTAGTATCATAATACATTGTTTTATATTTTTATTTATTTATTTTAAATTTTTAGGTACAATTAACTTCGGCCAAGTTTAGCGAAAGGCCCAATAACATAATCAGCCAAACAAACTTTATCAGAGCAACTCGCAAAGGAACGATCGTTGTCATTGGTCACTTCAAACATTCGACCTCAAATAAAATTTCAAGCCCCGCCCAAGGACACCTGTGAAAAAGAAAATACATACTTGACGATCGAAAGTTTATCTGCGTCAGCGGGCTGATTGCGAACACAATAGGGCTTGAGTATCCTGTTGCAATTCTAGCTTATATACATGTGTAAATTAAATTTATATTATTTTGTGCAGAAATCCCACGTTGTAAATTTTCGAATTTTATAACAAAGGATCTTAATTATTTTGACGGCTATATATTTAATCAACTTATCCTCTCAAATAGTTCTGGATAATCCCGTGCACATTCTATCTGTTAACTGACATCAATATGTGTTTACGTTGAGACAATATTATGAAATATGAATACAAGATCTCTGTTTTAAAAGGTTGATGAGACCGTAATAAATGACAGAAAAATAACCAAAATATATACAAGATTTTAAGTAAATATGTTCGTGCAATAAATCATAAAACTCATTTTTTATCGTCCGCATGTCAGAACCTTTCCCTTCCAAAAAAATGGGGGCAAAACTCAGTTTGTCCCCACCCAGTCTTAAATGTGAAAAAAACCCTCTCAATATTTCGTTAAATATTGTTTATTCTTGACAATAATTCAGTTTTCATGCGTAAAATAGAAATGGTAGCAATATCGTTCATAGCTTTGAACTAGGTTCAATTATACTAAACCCTTTGCAAATATGAATCTACACATACAAAGTCTTCAAAAAAAAAGAATTTACATCATGGCATAGTCTAGTAACTTTTAAAAGCAAGGAAGCTAGGATTTAGAGATTCAACTTTGTATCGGTGAAGTTTTGAAGTAAAATGTTTCCAGTTTCAATTTACTTGATTTTAACAAAAATTATCCCTAAATAGAAGGGTAATTACCAGTACCTTCCCCCTGAATCCGCTAATGCATTATTGTTTACATATCACGTCTTGATTATATTACCAGTAACTTCCCTCTGAATCCGCTAATGCATTATTATTTACATATTACGTCTTGATTATATTACCACTACCTTCACTCTGAATCCGCTAATGCATTATTTTTTTACATAAATTATTTCGTCTTGATTATATTACCAATACCTTCCCTTTGAATCCGCTAATGCATTATTTCTTTACATATTTCGTCTTGATTCTATTACCAGTACCTTCCCTCTGAATCCGCTAATGTACTATTTTTAACATATTCCGTCTTTATTATATTGTTTCCTGTTCATTATCAACCACGGCATATCAATGAAATGTGTTTTTAAAAGGTTAAAACGACTAATAGCAGAGCCCTCATTTTTGAAAGAAAACGAGTTCTTAGCTTGCGATCAACAATCACTGAATGAAATATTATTTGTCGATAATACGTTATAGATTCATAATAAATGTTTAAAAAAGCGTGCATAGTGGAATTGGTTAAGTATATATGCATGCATTGGTTCAATTATTTTCCTAACATTATCATAGCAAGAAACTCATTTCATTTGACTTTAGAATCATAACAGTTTATTTATATTGTTCCGTTTAAACTCTGACTTTTCTATTTCGCTGACATGTCAAGAGTGTAACCTCTAGGATATGATAGTATCCCGTCAGTGTGAAAGATTGGTGCTGTGTATATTTATCTTTATATATTTTTATAATTCGGTATCTGTTAATCAGATTACTTTCGTTCCATCCATGCAGAAATAAAGTTCTTGCCAGTGTAACATTTATACCCTTCTTTTACACAACACGCACTATAGATCACCGTACGGCCTTAAGATTGAGCAGAACCCATATTGTAAAGTGAGCTATAAAGGATCTTAAATGAATAAATTTAAAACAATTAAAACAAAAAACCTACGGCCTGATTTATGACAAAATAATAAAAGAAAAACAAAAATTACAGACAGTAACCAACGACAACCATCGAAATACAGGCTCCTGATATGGGACAAGCACATGTAGTTTGTTATTTATTGGAGATGAATTCGTATTATACCTGGTAAAAGAAAGTGGGATTCTTAATATGATAACTTTTGCAAAAAGTCTGTACCAATTTTTGCATGATAGCAACTTGTACACAACATACATCTATGTTAGTTTTTAGTATGAAGACTAAGGTTTTTTTGAATGAAATGGTCAAAATTGTGACTCGGAGTTTTTACAAGAATTCGAATATGAATTAAAGCGTTCTGTGTTCATTTGCTATAATTAAAAAACCATTTGGTATAAATAAACTGTAAACTTTAACATAAGTATACAAATTCATTGTTGCTACTTCGCGATTATAAACATTCAATTTTGTACATTCAATTTTGTATGTTTTATTTTTATCTTATTCGTATAGAAAATAATGGACGAGATTTAACTTAAGATAACAGACTAGAATCAAGAATATAACTTTCCAAATACCTGCTATCTAAATGCATTCAATAATTCTAATAATCTTGTCCTTTTTCTTGGATTGTAACATTACTGAATGCGACTTATCACCGAATAAGCAACACGACGGATGCAAATGGTGGAACTGAGTTGCTTACCTTTCCACAGGACCAGAATTCACCATCGGATTTTGTTTGGTTCCTGTTACTCAATGTCTTTTCTTTCTGGGTAGTGTTTTTATTTGCTGTTTGTCTATCAGTCGCTTTTTAACTTTGTGATTGTTTTTCCATGACTTACTTTGTTTTATTACCACGTTGTCATATTCAGGGTCCTCGGTGGCCGAGTGGTCTAAGTAGTTACTACTGTAATCACTAGCCAGTCAACACTGAGGTTGTGAGTTCGAACCCCGCTCGTGCGGGTGCACTCGACTCCAATCTTAATTGACTAGGATTTTCAGTTTTCCTATCGAAGGTCGGTGGTTTCTCCGGGCACTCCGGCTTCCTCCACCAATAAAAACTGGCCGCCACGAAATAGCCAAAAGCGGTGCTAAAAGTGGCGTTAAAACACCAAAATCAAAATCAAATCATTGTCATATTCTCCTCCGTTTTCTTAAAGTACACATGCACATTTGTAAAATATTCAGAAAAGTCATTCGAGTTTTTCCTTTTATATTTTTTTATCAAAGCTTACATTCATATTAGAAATAATAGTTGTAATGCATCTTATTTTTGGAATAAAATACCTGGTAATCTTCAACTTGGAGAGAGAAGGAGGTTAAGAACTGTCCTTTCCTATCACATGTAATCAATCCTTTCCAATCTCCCCAAGGACCATACCCAGATGATACGGTAAATCCGTCATCGGAGGTAGTAGATCTGGTACTACACAATAATTCTATACCATTCAGGGAACTATCGTCTTGCCAGAAATATGATCCTCTTCTTGGTTCAATCTGTATTAACATTGCAATATATATTATCTCAGCCTTATTAATGTTATTATTATCATTATTATTATTAATGTCCATATTACTTTTGCGTAGTTTATTATGATGATGATGATATGTATTTATAGTTTTTCTTCAGATCCTTTCCTTGCGTGTGACACTTTATTGCTCATCTTGTTCAACAACGAATAGACATACTAGTCTCCTGTCTATATTTATAATGGTTTATAATCTGTGTTTGGAAAACTGATATCCTTTTCCATTTCTAATTATCATTAGCAAATATTATTACAACACAAATTGCAGCTGTATCTTTATTTTGACTGTAAAAGATTAGTAATGAATTATTTAAAAATATCTTTGCTAATACGCCGAGCGGTCAAACACCTACAATTGATATAATATAACTGACATAGGATCATTTCGCAAAGACCAAGAAGCTCGTTTTTTTTCTTCATCAAAACCATCTGAGTGCATAGAGGTTTAAGTATCATTTGATCGTGAAAAAGTATTCAAATGACATTTTATTCTTTTCCCGAATGTGACCTACCGAAATTAGACTTGTACTTACATGAGCAACACGACGAGAGCCACTTATGAAGCAGTACCTGCTTGCCCTTCCGGATCACATGTGTCTGCCTCCCAGGTTTAGCTGGGGTTCATCTTGCTCAGTCTTTAGATTTCTATATTGTGTTTTGTATACTGTTGTTTGTAGTCTGATCGTTTTTTCTTTTTCTGGCATGGCATTGCCAGTTTGTTTTCGACTTATGAGTTTGAATATCCCTTTGGTATCTTTCGCCTCTTATTTACAAGTGCTTTCACGGTAAAAAAAGAAGATATCTACATTGTAAGATGAAGACGTCTCAGCGGTGCTCTAAAGAGGGACGAAATATACCAGAGGGACAGTCAAACTCATAGATCGAAAACAAACTGACAACGCCATGGCCATAAATAAAAAGACAAACAGACAAATAATAGTACAGAAGACACAACATAGAAAGAGTATAACAAAAATACTGAACTCAAGGCAATTTCAAAAAAGGGGGAAGTCCATAAAAACTTACAAAATCAAACGCTATAAATCAACAGAACAAGTTAAAAACAACTGTCATACTCCTGTCTTGGTACAGGCATTTTCCGAGGAAAATGGTAGGTCAAACCTAGTTTAATAGCTAGCTAAACCTCCAACTTGTATGGCAGTTTTTTATAGTTCTGTTATATTGACAAATTTGGGTGATCAACCTAAAATAACTTTTGAAAATAAGAAAAGTGTCAAGCCAAACCCAGATATCTTGTACACTGCATGAATACTACTATTAAACTTTTTCCAAAATTGTACATCTTTTCGTCAAATGAAGTTTTCTCAAGTATGTACATGAAAGTAGTTAATAAAACATGATGAGGAAACATCAGAATTAACAAATGTTCACCTTTCTTATTAAACAGCACTGTAAAATATGATATTATACCTTTAATCTATAACCACTAGCAAATTGTCCATTTGGACAAAAACTTGGTTCTTGCCATTCACCCCAGCGGCCACCGTTTGACACACTTAATGTTCTGACAACACTTCTTGGAAAAGTGGCATAACAAGCACATACTAATAAGCTGAATAACAATAATCCTCTACACATTTTTGATTGATTCGAATTTGTATCGCAGTTAAATCTGAAATTATAAATACATTCTGAAATACATGATGTTCAATTGCCTCAACATTATATGTATTGAATTGAATACAAGCACACATGATTGAGGGTTAAAAATGAAAAAATTGTCAACCGAAACGACATTAAGGCCCAAGAAAAAAAAGTTTTTGAAAACAATTTCAAATTTGCACAAAATGTTTAGAAATGCAAGTCAAGAAATATAAATTAATTACATAAACTTTTTGGTTTAATGACGTCATGATTACGTCATAAACTGCATCGTTTTCATGAAAACGAAGAAAACTGCAGAATTTATGCAATTTTTCCTCGTTATGTTCATTGTGAAAACAGTGTGCAGCCAAGAAACAACAAAAATAATTTAAGAGAAGCTTTATTATAACTGTTGACACAATCTCACAAAATATAAAGTTGTTTCACATACTTTGCCAATCTAATATGTACTTTGTAAGTTGATGTAAAATAATGAAAATCAAGAACTTTTACAAAATATACAAATTTCGTCATGTTTTGTTGCCATGGTAACTCGTTAAATGTGTAATTTGTTTTATTTTCTAAATGCCTTATACCTTAGTGTAGTTAGGACAAACTTAAGAATATGTTTGATAACCTTTAAATTTGCACTAAAATGTTGGCCAAAAAGGGCCTTAGAGCCTTATTGCCCTACTCCTTTGCACAAAACCTTTATAGGCTGCAGCATACTCATACGTGGAAAGACCTACATTGGAATATTCAAACACAGTATGAGACCAAACAAACTAACGTAACATCAGGACATTAGAACAGGGATAGTCAAGAGCAGCAAATTGTGCACAACTCGGAATGAACACCATGGTATGTCAGAAATTTTGAAAAAAAAAATCATTGAAAAGGGAAAGCCTAGAAGAAAAGAGGAAAACAAACAGATTATACGTGTTATTCAAGGTCCAGCATGATATCATTACCTTAGATCGTCAACAATATATCACTTCAAACGATAAACATGCCAGAGGTTAAAACCGTTTCTACAAAGAAAGAAACGTAGTCGCCTACAAGCAATCATTCTTTCAAAGGCTAAACGGGAACTGGAACCAAAAAAGGCGGAACATACCAAGGGAACATTCAAACTTTATTAGTCGCAGAAAAACTGACGACGCCATGACAAAAAAGGAAAACCGACGAACAGACAAAATGACGAGCTAGTCAACAAAACACAACATAGAAAACTAAAAACTGAGCAACACGAACTCCCAACATAGAAAACTAAACACTGAGCAACACGAACTCCCAACATAGAAAACTAAACACTGAGCAACACGAACTCCCAACATAGAAAACTAAACACTGAGCAACACGAACTCCCAACATAGAAAACTAAAAACCGAGCAACACGAACTCCCAACATAGAAAACTAAACACTGAGCAACACGAACTCCCGACATAGAAAACTAAACACTGAGCAACACGAACTCCCAACATAGAAAACTAAACACTGAGCAACACGAACTCCCAACATAGAACTCCCAACATAGAAAACTAAACACTGAGCAACACGAACTCCAAACATAGAAAACTAAACACCGAGCAACACGAACTCCCAACATAGAAAACTAAACACCGAGCAGCACGAACTCCCAACATAGAGAACTAAGCACCGAGCAACACGAACTCCCAACATAGAAAGCTAAACACCGAGCAACACGAACTCCCAACATGGAAAACTAAACTCCGAGCAACACGAACTCCCAACATGGAAAACCAAACTCCGAGCAACACGAACTCCCAACATGGAAAACTAAACACTGAGCAACACGAACTCCCAACTTAGAAAACTAAATACTGAGCAACACGAACTCATGAACTCCCAACATAGAAAACTAAAACCGAGCAATACGAAATCCCAACTTGGAAAACTAAACATCGAGCAACACGAACTCCCAACATAGAAAACTAAACACTGAGCAACACAAACTCCCAACATAGAAAACTAAACACTGAGCAACACGAACTCCCAACATAGAAAACTAAACACTGAGCAACACGAACTCCCAACATAGAAAACTAAAACCGAGCAATAACTCCCAACATAGAAAACTAAACACTGAGCAACACGAACTCCCAACATAGAAAACTAAACACTGAGCAACACGAACTCCCAACATAGAAAACTAAACACTGAGCAACACGAACTCCCAACATGGAAAACTAAAACTGAACAACACGAACTCCCAACATAGAAAACTAAACACTGAGCAACACGAACCCCCAACATAGAAAACTAAACACTGAGCAACACGAACTCCCAACAGAAAACTAAACACTGAGCAACACGAATCCGCCAAAATCCGGGGGTGAACTCGGGTGCTCCAGAACGGTAAGCAGATCTTGATCAACATATTGCTCCCGTCGTTATGATCATGCAAGTACAAATCCGATAAGCCCCATTCTGTGATGTCACAATTGAGGAAAAGAGGGCGGGGTTGTGGTTACGACAATTGGAACATATGTGTGCTCACCAGTGACACAGATTCTGCATAACGGTCAACTAATCTCGTCCGTAAAACTTCTGAGGGGATGAATTCAATTTCACCAATGAACTCATTATATATACAAGTAACCAAGTTGAACTTTTTATCAAGAAAATCATGATATGAAACTCAAGCTGTGGAATATGGTATAAAAAAAAATAAAATATAAAAATATCGAACTCCAAGGAAAATTCAAAACGGAAAGTAGTCCTTTATCAAATAGCAAAATAAAAAAAAAACTGTCATATTCCTGACTTGGGACAGGCATTTCCTTATGTAGAAAACTGTGGATTAAACCTGGTTTTATAGCTAGCTAAACCTCTCAAATGGGAGATATATTTCCCATATGCAGGCGCTGATAAAATGTTGATACAAAGAAATGGAAAGATCCCAGTTGGGAAGCTGAAATTATCCCTTTTATGTAAAGCGTTGTTCTTAACCGACCCTCATTGTTAATTTCTAGATGAAGGTCAAGATATGTGGCTGAAATACTAGTAACTGTATCTGTGGTATCATTTATTTCAAGATCGATTGGATAAATGCATTACACATCGTCATCAAACTTTGAATTATTCAGTGACAGGAAATAATCTATATTGCGGAACAGATAAATTTTAAGCTAGCTTCTTTTAATTCTTTTAAGAAGCTCCTATATGAAGTATGTCTTAAATGAATCAATGATAGTCGGTTAAACGAGGAGCATAATTGATTCCCATTGGAATTTCGATTGTCTGTTAATAACACCTCCTCAAATCGTAACAAATAAGTTGTAGATAAAAACAATCAAGTATCTTGTCTTTAGTTTTCTATATTGTGTTTATGTACTGTTGTTTGTCTGTTGGTCTTTATATTTTAGCCAGTCAATTTATTTTTGACTTATGTATTTGAATGTCCCTTTTGTATCTTTCGCCTGTCTTTTGTTGATGTCAGTTTCAGGGATTTGTTTTTTTTAATCAGAGTGGTGTTTTTTTTTTTTTTACAAAGTATGATTTATTCCTTCCTAATATAAGATATATGTTTCTACGTTGGCCATTCTTTTCTTATGAAACAAAGTTTTGTAAACAAGCCAACATCAGTTTCATTACCCAACACACTTGTGGGATTAGCGATGCCTGAAAGTTTGCTCTGAAATAAACTATGCTCGTGTCTGTAGTGACGTTTTGGATTTCAATGAACGTTATCTATGTATAACTGGTAAATTATTAAGTCAGGCAATTCGTTGCCACAAACTACTTAAAACGTTTACTAAATTCTGCCATAGATACAAATATTTTGTTTTGAAGTGTGGCTGTACTTTAAGAAAACTTTCAAATGGAATAGTACATCGGAGATGTTGTTTACCGAGCCCGGAAATTTAATTACGAGTCAGGTATACTTATCGATCCTTTTAATAAACTTATTTCAAAAAGTTACCAATTCAACACTGTTATTACATCTTTGAATATTGTTTTCATTGGTATAAATATTGATTTTGTTATCAGTAAATATAAATTTAACTAAATATTATTGTTATATACATATTCACATTCATGTCTGTACAATTTGTAGATACATGTATCTTGGAGTTGCACAAGGTCAGGTTTTTCTCTGACTTTTAAAAACGTCATTACACTAAATCAATTGGATGTTGGATGTGTACTGGTTGATATTTTAGTCTTAAATGCATGATTTTTTCAATTTTTATTTGCTTTGAACTAGCTGTCAGTAACTGCGAATACTCTCAGATCAGTACTCACAGATGACAACGGATATGTACCAATTGTCGTAACTACAATCCCGTCCCCTTTCCCCCGAATGAAACTTACCTAATTGGATTATCACCAGGTTTATACTAACACGACGGGTGCCACATGTGGAGCAGGATCTGCGCACCCTTCCGGAGCACCTGAGACCACCCCCAGTTTTGGGGGTTCGTGTTGCTCAGACTTTGGTTTTCTATGTTGTGTTTGTGTACTGTTGTTTGTCTGTTTGTCTTTTTCTTTTTTAGCCATGGCGTTGTTAGTTTTTTTTCGACTTATGAGTTTGAATGTCCTTTTGGTATCCTTCGCCTCTCTTTTAGTGTCATTTTTGCTGTGGGGATGTATAAACACTCTGCAACGTCCGGTCTGTGTTTTTGTTAGATGTTTTTCTGCTTTGTATTGATCTGATGAGTTAAGCCCTTTTCAACTGATTTTTATGATTGTAGTGTTACATCACTGTCCCAGGTTAAACCCCGCCACATTCTGTATGTGCCTGTCCGAAATCAGGAGCCTATAATTCAGTGGTTGTCGTTTGTTGCTGTACATCTTATTTGTTTTTCGTTCATTATTTTGTACATAAATCAGGCCGTTAATTATCTCGTTTGAATTATTTTTACATTTGTCTTTTCGGGCACTTTATAGCTGATTATGCGGTATGGGTTTTGCTCATTGTTGAAGGCCTAATGGTGACCTATAGTTGTTAACTTCTATGTCATATGGTGTCTGGTGGAGAGTTGTCTCGTTAACAATTATACCACATCTTCTTATTTTTACAGGCAACACCATGATGTTCACAATTCAAAGTGTTTAATATAATTGATAAAATTGAGAATGGAAATGGGGAATATGTCAAAGAGACAACAACCCGACCAAAGAACAGACAACAACCCGACCAAAGAACAGACAACAACCCGACCAAAGAACAGACAACAACCCGACCAAAGAACAGACAACAGCCGAAGGCCACCAATGGGTCTTCAATGCAGCGAGAAAATCCCGCACCCGGAGGTGGTCCTCGATCAGCTGGCCCCTAACTAAAATTGTGTGCTAGTTCAGTGAAAATGGACGTCACACTAAACTCCAAAACATATAAATGAACTAAAATTTAAAAACATACTAGACTAACAAAGGCCAGAGGCTCCCGACTTGGGACAGGCGCCAAAATGCGGCGGGGCCAAACATGTTTTGTGAGATCTCAACCCTCCCCCATACCTCTAGCCAATGTAGAATAAAGAAACACATAGCAATACGCACAGTAAAACTCAGTTTAAAAGAAGTTCGAGTCCGATGTCAGAATAGGTAACAAAAGAAACTAAGCAAAATGACAATGATACATGAATGAACAAAGGACTACTAGCAGTTACTGGCATGCCAGCTCCAGACCTCAATTAAACTGATTGAAAGATTATGTCTTCATCATATGAAAATCAAGTACAATCCCTCCAGTTAGGGGTTTAGTATCATACCATCATAAAATATATGAGAGGAACATAACCCGTATCATGCCAACAACGGGTTTTAGAATAAATGTGTTTATTTTCGATGCAAAGACCCTATGAGTGAATCAATATTAATACCAAAATATGCAATCCTTAATGACTTGACAACAGTACCGTAACTATATCCTTTCCGAATAAGTCTGTTTAAAGGTTTGGTTAGCTTTTGAGGTGAATGCCGACATTTTTGTGCTTTGTAAAGAATATTACCATAAAATATTGGATGTGAAATACCTGAACGTATAAGATGTCTGCATGTTGATTTATATTTACGAATGATGTCCTTGTACCGATGATAAAATTTAGTAAATGTTTTGACTAGTTTGTGATATCGAAAACCCTGGTGTAATAAATTTTCAGTAATACTGAGATTTCTTTCGTTGAAATCAAATACGTTGTTACATACACGAGCGAATCGAACAAGTTGAGATATATAAACACCATAAGATGGCGACAAGGGAACGTCACCATCTAAAAATGGATAATTAACAATAGGAAATGAAAAATCATCTCTTTTATCATAAATTTTGGTATTAAGCTTCCCGTTAAAGATAAAGATATCAAGATCCAGGAAAGGGCAGTGTTCATTGTTAGTATTAGCTTTATTTAAAGTCAGTTCGGCAGGATAAATCTCTTTAGTGTACATACTGAAGTCGTCATTATTGAGAGCCAATATATCATCTAAATATCTAAAAGTGTTATTAAATTTTTGAATCAGATGTTGTTTCGATGGGTCTTTGCTGATTTTAGTCATAAATTGTAACTCATAACAATACAGAAACAGGTCCGCAATAAGTGGTGCACAGTTAGTCCCCATGGAATTCCGATAACCTGACGATATACGGAATCTCCATAGCGAACAAAATGTTATCTAGTAAAAATTCAAGGGCAGTTATAGTATCAAAGCAGGTCCAATTTACATAGTTCTTTTGTTTGTTGTTACTAAAAAATTACCTAAAAGAGTTTGAACATATATATTCGCATTCCGACTTTTTAAATGCCCATTTAATCAGGTGTGTGATTTTTTTCTTAATAAGATTATGAGGCAACGTGGTATATAGGGTAGAAAAATCAAAACTTTGAACAGATTCGAAATCACCAATATAAGCATGCAATTTATCAAGTACTTCCAACGAATTTGTGACACTCCAAAAGTAATTAATTCCACTATTTTCAAAGGCCTTATTTGAATAATTTATTACCAGGTTTTTGATTGTACCAAGTGTACTAGTAAGTAGAATAGATAGTTTAGTAGTGGAACAATGGCTTGAAGACGAAATAAATCTATATTTGTATGGAGTTTTATGCAGCTTCGGAAGCCAGTACATAGTTGGAACTTTCATTGTATTTGGTTCCGCTTGTAAAGAGGTAGCTAAAAGTTTATGTTTGTTACAGATGTCATTTTCCGAAAATGGAGTCAGTTGGAATGTTGGTGAATTCGTGATTTCCTTTTGTAGAACATCAATGTAAAATTTACGTCAAACAATAATGATATTGTTAGCAGATATTGTTAGCAGCCTTATCGGCCGGGACAAAAATATATTCCTTGGCGAGTTCTTTTAGCTTATGTTTGATACGGGAAATTGGGCTATTATGGTTGTTGTTAGGAGTAAAATGATCCTTAAAATGTTGAATACGTATTTCAACTATGTTCATTACCGAATTAAAAAAAGAATCTAATGATTTCTTGTCAGCTTTTTCTCGTTTTATCCATTTAGAGCAGTAAGTACGGAGTGAGTCGTGGATGATGTTACGACACTCATTCCAATTAATAATTGAAGGGGACAATATTTAGGTCCTTTACTGAGGAATGATTTCAACTCTCGGTCGCGAACGATGTTAAGGTCTCCTGTAATAACATGGGAACTGGGGCCATAAATGTATTCGGATTTACTGCAATTTTATGAGGTAGGTGTATTGTCACTGATATTAACATCTTTACACACTTCGCTGTAATTAAACACATATTTCCGGGTAGATTTTTTGTAAACATAACAAATAAGAGGGAGTTCAGTATTATCAAAATAGCCAGGAATTTGTTCTTTAACAGAATGATCATTAAAAATACCGGCAATATTTACAAAATCAAAACCTTTATTGACATATTTAATTTTAATAAAATGATTTTTGTGATCTTCAGGGCGATCAATTTTGGGAAACAATTTAGAATAACAATATGCAATTATAATTTGGACGGTTTCATACTTAGGACTGCAATATGGACGTTTGATATATCGTTTCTTTAAGTTTTCTTTTCTTTTATCTTGGACTCGTTTTTAATTAGGATTTTATGTTATTATTATATATATATTTTTTCCATATATGAACTGTATTGTGTTTGCTGATTGTACTGATACACAAAATACAGGCCTGGGTTAATTTATTTCATTGATACCTTTTATACGGACGCCATCGCGAGTTAGCTGAACGTTATGAAATATTTGTTTCACAGATGCGGACGGATGTGTTTCAATTGTCGTACAATCCCGTCCTCTTTTCTCAAATGTGACCATTCGAATTAGACTTATAACTGGGTTTGTACTTGCATGAGCAACATTGCGGTGCTATATGCTGAGGAGGATCTACTTACCCTTCCGGAGTACTTGAGATCACCTCCAAGTTTTTCCTGGGATTCTTGTTGCTCAGTCTTTAGTCTTCTATGTTGTGTTTTGTATACTGTTTATCTCTTGATCGTTTTGAGTTTAAATACACCTTTGGCATTTTTCGCCCACTGTATTTTAAGATTGTCTCATATAAACATATCTCATATTGTACTGTCCAATGTGTGACTCCACAGACGGACTTTCGGGCATGGGGTTTGGAATATAGGTTTCATTTTCATTACATTATAAATATAGGTTTTATGATTGTATTTTGAATGTAGTTTGGCCAAGTTTATTTCGTTTTGTTGGATTTTCCTGACTGGCGGGTGTCAAGGAAGGAGAAGTTTATCTCGTTTTGTTGGATTTTCCTGACTGGCGGGTATCAAGAAAGGAGAAGTTTATCTCGTTTGTTGGATTTTCCTGACTGGCGGGTGTCAAAGAATGAGAAGTTTATCTCGTTTTATTAGATTTTCCTGACTGGCGGGTGTCAAAGAAGGACAACTTTGATGATTTATTATAAATGATACTTACAGCTATTCATTTCGGTTTTTATATAACACATATTATAATGATTGATTCTTTATTCGTAAAAAATCCGTTGTCCTCTAATTTATGTTGCGTAGAAGGTAAATTTTATATTTGTTAATTATTGTATCTATAATATTGATATTTAGTTGTATTTATATCAATGAAATTACATTAGTGAAGTGTGTACTTACCGTTTCTGATATAGTCCACAAATTGCAAGCTTATCTTGTTTAGTAGCCTTATGGTTATAACCAGATGTTATTCCATATATATAATTAAATACCATTCAAGTTGTTTTTTCCGTTTCGTGATCATAAGATTTTCTTTAAATGCTTAATGTTCTGGTTCCTCGAAAATTACATAATTTGGCATCTTATTTCAAGTGTATATCGTCACTTGAAGTATAATGTCCTCTTCGTGATCTTATACTTTAACCAAACACTCATTGTGACATTTTCCGTTGTACCATGAAATATAAATAAATATTTTAGAAAGAGATGTTTGTAAATAAAAGTCTGAAGATTTGTGAAACGATACTGATAAAAGATAATATATAGAAATAATCTCAAATAAAATATCGTAGAGACAAACGTTTCGGCACGACAATGGCCTTCGTCTGTGTCAATCTTGTCTTTTCAAAATGCAATTACGGAATCTGCTCATTTACTAATTTTAAATGAGTAATCTTGAAAGGTATATATCAAACTTAATCCAAAACGAGTGGGTGCATATCTATACATAAGAAACTGTCAAAATATAAGTGTATTCATTTTTAATATTGGATATAAAGCAAAAAGATACCACTGAAATTTGAAACAAAAAAATTAGCTATGCCTCTCTGTTTGTGAAGCATATTTAGTTCCTTTATTCAAATTATTTCCCAGTACTTTCCTATGGACATCACTGTATTCAACCACCAGAACTTTAATCAAGTCATCGAGGTTGTGGTCAGACTGTCTTGTTTCACTGTAAGATATAGATTTTTGTGATATCGCTCCTATGGCCATATTGGAGATCACATACCAAATATTCTAGAGTGAAAATAACATAAAACTTTTGCAGGTCACATTGCAAAATAGTTTATGGATTATTGGGGGCCTTACTGACCAATGTTGATGAAAAGATGAATTTGTGTACAGCAAGTGGAGACTTTGTCACCATACGACTGCATTTTCCAGACCCCAAACTGGGCTTAGACACTTCCAACGTTTCAGTAGGTTCCTCAGGCTATTTGGTTGGTTGAAAATTATCAGTGAAAGGGTGCGAGTCTGGAAAGATATTGGATACTATTGTACTTTTTCGAACTGATTTCCAATGCTCCAGAATGACACTGAAACTGCTTTTTATAGATGAGTGGTAAGTTAAAGCACATGGAATCATGTAATGGTTATTTTCGTATTCGAACATCTTCCTTCTTGGAATACTCTTCGCTTTCTTAAAACATTGCTTGATAGTCTGATGTTTGTAGCCCTGTCTCTTCAAGTGGGTTTCCAGTTAACTCAAACTTGTGTTTGGGTTGTTTTTGTGTTGCGCTGCAACACATTTGCTTGACTGAGTGTCTGACTGTACGTAATGTTTTTAGTAAAGCGAGCAGGATAGCACTTTTTGGGGACATATACTTGTGAATGTCAATAGACTTTACGTATAGGTCTGTAGGTATCATACCATTTGTTTTTGAGGCATCAGCGTCAAGTAAGTGATATTTGCTGCTGAACATTTCGCAACCAACAATAATTCAAACCAGTTCATTTAGTTTACTAGTAGTTCAGAGTGTAAAAAAAAACGTAATTTTCACTCATAATGCATTTAGTCTTCTAATAAGAGTAAATTTGATAACCTAGCTGAAATCAATGAACTTTTGTTGATCAAATCTTCCGTTTTATTTTTTATCAGTTTTTTTTCCATAATCCACAGAAAATGCTCACTAACAACAAATGAAAGTGGTAAAATATCAACAATATTAGTAGGAGCCTTGGTATGGTCTAACTGCTTTACCGTAGATGGTACGTATTCCATGATTTATTCTCACAAATTCTGACGATGTAAATGTATGCTGATATCTTTATTTCTCACGAGGAAGGATACATATCTTTAAAAAAAAATATGAATATAAAAATAATTCAATATAAGAAAAACACATTTAATGTAATTTGATTGCATTTGTGTTTTATCAAACTACATTGATTTTTTTTTAAAAGTGTGCTTAAATATACTTCAATTTCAATTTCTATATATATTAAAGATAAATGTCTTATGGATTCAACTCAATTGTGAATATTATTTTATTTATATACTTTCAAAGGTGTCACAAAAGTTTACGTTACTTGAGGTTGTTTTTTATTATGCATGTTTATTATGAATAACATGCATTTACCTTTAAAGGATTTCCAGACATTAAACGGACAGGAACAATTAAATGTTAAGACTTGAATGTAAACTTTTGAAACAGTAAGTCCCAGATTAAATGATAATAAAATATAGAGGTTTGGTATGATTGTCAATTAAACAACTAATCAATGAGTTCAGTGATGTAAATTAAGACGACAGTAGTGTATTGAGGTAACAATCTCGTAAATCAATTAGGACGAGACATATATGTAGCGGGAATCGTATGAACTCCAAAAGGAGTCGACAGGGTAAGCCTCTTCTGCTATAAATGCATTATCCGCCAAGCTATTTCACACTCAAAATGTCACAATCGGGAGTAAAACACAATCGGTTAAATGAAAAATTTGTAAGGCTTCCGCGGAACCCAGTGTCTCGCCTACTTTATGAAGCTAATAAATGTTTTAGGAACTTTAACTGCGGATTGTATGTAATGTTTACTGGATAAAAACTATGTACATAATAAAGTAACATACGGAAAAAAAGGAAATATATTTTTTCGAAAATTCCTTCTAGATACTAGCTTTTGATCATAAACAAACTTCTGTCCAAATTTGGTAGAAATCCAGAATAGTTTAAGAAAGTTATTAAAATTTTAAAAACCTTAACCACAGAGTGAATGTTATGTTATAACTGGCAGAAAAACTAAGTTCATTTATAAGTAAAATAGGAAAAAAAGGATTTTTTTTTTACAAAATTTACTTCTGGATACCTATTCTGATCATAAACAAGCTTTTGTCCTAGTTTGGTAGAAATCTAGGATAGTTTAAGAAAGTCATTAAAATTTGAAAAACTTAACCACAGAGTGAATGTTATGTTAACTGAGTCCATTTGTAAGTAAAATACAGATAAACAGGATATTTTTTTTTACAATATTTATTTATGGATACTATCTTATGATCATAAACAAGCTTCTGTCCAAGTTTGGTAGAAATCCAGGATAGTTTAAGAAAGTTATTAAAATTTCAAAAACTTTAACCACAGAGTGAATGTAATGTTAACTGGCAGAAAAAACTAAGTCCATTTATAAGTAATAACATAAACGGTACCAATAAAATACGGAAAAACAGGATTTTTTTTTGACAAAATTTATTTCTGGATACTATCTTATGATCATAAACAAGCTTCTGTCTAAGTTTGGTAGAAATCCAGGATAGTTTAAGAAAGTTATTAAAATTTCAAAAACTTTAACCACAGAGTGAATGTAATGTTAACTGGCAGAAAAACTAAGTCCATTTATAAGTAAAATACGGATAAACAGGATTTTTTTTTTACAAATTTTATTTCTGTATACTATCTTATGATCATAAACAAAATTCTGTCCAAGTTTGGTAGAAACCAAGGATAGTTTAAGAAAGTTATTAAAATTTCAAAAACTTTAACCACAGAGTGAATATTTGTAGACTTCGCCAACGGCGACGACGGAATGTAGGATCGCTATGTCTCGCTTTTTCGACAAAAGTCGAAGGCTCGACAAAAATCAGACGTCTTTACTGGTATCTCACGATTTAAGACCGCAAAAACATGTCGCTAGTGAGTTGAGACAACGACTCATCGTATCGGTCAACCAATTCGTGAAAGTGACTGCAAAACTTATGTATAGTATCGATTTTAGTTGTTTCTACTCATAACTCCGTTTGAGCAGATTTGTGTAAAGAGCACATCCCTGTTAATGGAGTCCGTATAGTGTGAACATGAACGACTGTAACGTATTAATTGAGATATGTAAACGTCAAGCGATGGAGCAGAATGTATGTTACAAGGAGGAGGCTTAACTAGCTATATAGCCAGGTTTAACCTACAATTTGCTTTAAAAAAAATGCCTGTATTATGTCAGGAACATACCAGTTGTTTTCAATTCGTTCATTCAGTTGATATATTCGAGCGTTCGATTTTTTCAGGTTTTATGGACTTCCCTCCTTTTTGAATTTAGTTAATACTTTTAAACTGCTGAGAAATGAGAAGTTGACAATTGAAAAGTTCAAATCATCGCGTTTGTCATAGATTCTAATTTGAAGTCGTCCATCTGTGTCAAAATCGAGGAGAAGATCAAGACATGAAACATACCTTCTACTTTGAACAGTATCCTTAATTTCAAGTTCATTGGGATATAAGAGATGTACGCATTCATTAAAATGTGGGTTATTGAGCGGCATCATCAATATATCTAAAAGTGAAATTTAAGAACTTTGAAAGATGCTTTTTGTTTTTATTTATGAGAACGTTATGCATGAATTCTGCTTCAAATGAGTACAAAAACAAGTCGACCAGTAGTGGTGCACAATAAGTACCAATTGGAATACTGATTGTCCGCTGAAATATCATTCTATCAAAATCAACAAATATGTTGTCGATAAAAAACAAAATCAGATATTTTGATGATTTCATCTTCGGTGAATTTTTTGTTGAAATCAGTGTGGTTCTTCGCAACGTAAGATTTTCATGACCTTAAGCAAGGAATTCGTATCTAAGTGTCCCCAAAAAAGAGCTCTGTTTAGGGAGATGTTGTAGTTGATCTTTGTAAAAATGACAAAATATACCCAAAGGGATTAAAACCTCTATTAATTGATTTCATCGATCTTTGAACCTATTTCAAAATATTAAATTCACAAAAGAAAAATACATTATAGTTCTGTTACTAATAAACCTTTTTCAGATGAGATGATATAATTGTATATATTAAGTTTTTGCACTCTGACTATTATTGGTAAAGCTGCAATGAAATATGGTTTATATTCTAAATACCAATTATTTGGTAATTCAGATATGTTTTACCTGCGACTCTGTAACATCGTTTACAAAACACAGTAATGAATTTACATAGTAGCTGTTACTAATATATAAATATAAACTTATCAACGTATTAAACATCGTATAAATTATACACTTGCTGATCTGTTATCTATAATAAAGAATAATGGTAGACATCAAGTATTATGCAAACTGGGTCAGATACCTATAAGTAAATTATATGCTATTTTTCTGGAGTGTGATAAAATTTCTTTTTAGCCCGTTTTATGAATACACCCGTATTATTACAGCCTTTTGTCATCACAGGCTATTTCCTAGTATTGATAAACCTGAAAATCATAAACGACATTTTCTTAAATTAAAATATATAAATAGAGGTATTGATTTTATTAATTTGTCTAGCATATTCAATGACTCTTCCGTATATAGCTTAATACCTCCATATTTTGATAATATAGAACAACCCATTATTTCGTATTCTTATAAAAAACCGAGCAGAAATTTGATTTTTAATTATACGTCAATTACATCAGACGTCAATATAGAAAATAATGTTCCTTCCACTTGAGACTGCGAAACATCTAGTTTTATACATGTTCCCTATGGTCATGTTACTACAGGAGACCTAAACATCGTCGAAGACCGTGAGGTCATAACTTTTCTAAAGAAAGGACCGAAATACCGTCCTCCATTTATAATAGATTGGAAACAGTGTCGTCAGGTCATTAAAGACGCTCTGTCTGCCTACTGTAAAAATTGGTGCAAACGTGAAAAATCGGATAAAAAATCTTTAGACAGTTATTTGAATAAAATTATGAATACTGTTAATATTCGAATATCTCATTTAGAAAACAATTCTGAAATTAATAATAGGATCCATGATATTCCCATTTCAAGAATAAAAATAAACTCAAGGTACTCTGCAGAGCGGTTTGTGTTCGTACCGGCAGACAAGGCAGCCAATAATGTAGTGGTGGTGTGACGCATATACTACACGGCAGTTCTTCAAAACGAAATTATCAATTCCTCTACATTTAGGTCCGTTCGCACCACAGAGAGTCAAATCGTTAACAAGCATACCACTGCCACTACCCAACTTAAAGCATCTTCCGAACATTTGAAAGTCCCTACCATGTACTGGTTACCGAAATTACACAAAACCCATTTAAATTCCGTTTCATCTCCGCATCGAGTAAGTGTTCTACTACTAATCTATCAGTTCTTCTAACTACCTCCTTACTACTATCAAAGAACTGGTTATTAACTTTTGTAATAAAGCTTATGAAAATAATGGTATTAATTATTTTTGGAGTGTTAAAATTCTTTAGAGGTTTTAGATAAAATACATGATTTTGATGGTCCTTATAATTCTGTTGACAGTAATGATTTTTCTACTCTGTACACTACACTTCCACACAATCTTATAAAGAAAAGTTTTGTATTTGATAAAATGGTCTTTCGAAAAATCTCATTGTAATTTTATTTGCTGTAACTCGTTTAAAGCCTTTTCGTCACGAAAAGGAAAGTATGCTAGATACACTTACTGGAAATGTGAGGATATGATTGAAGCTTTAAATTTTCTGCTAGATAACATTTATGTACGTTTCGGCGATAAAGTGTATCGTCAGGTAGTAGGTATTCCTATGGGCACTAACTGTGCCCTTTAATAGCAGATTTATTTCTATATTGCTATGAATCTCAGTTTATGACCAAACTCAGTAAAGACCCATCATTGTTATATTTAGTTGATACATTCAACAATACCTACCGTTACCTGGATGATATTTTTCGTTAAATAATCCAGAGTTCTCTAAATATACTTCGAAATTTACCCAAAAGAAATTACTTTAACTAAATCTAACATAAACAGCAGCAGTTGCCCTTTTCTAGATTTAGACATTTCAATTTCTAACGGAAACTACATACTAAAATTTACGACAAAGAGACGATTTTTCATTTCCTATTGTTAATTTTCCATTTTAGACGGCGATGTGCCTTTGGCTCCATCATACGGTGTTTATATATCCCAACTCGTTCGGTATGCCCGTGTGTGTTCTGATGTCATAGATTTTAACGAACGTAATCAATGCATCACTGGGAAATTATTGTGTCAGGGATTTCGATACCATAAATTACTTAAAACTTTTACTAAATTCTTTCATAGATACAAAGATTTGATTAGTAAATTTGGCTGTACCTGTAGAAAACTTATTAAAATGGTATTTCACATCCTAAATTTTACGGTAATATTGTACTTAAAGCGAGGAAATCACTATGTGATCCGTGTAAACTCATCGAACCTTTAAACAAACTTATAAGTAAGGGTTATCGTACCAATATTGTAATTAGATCTCTGAATATAGTTTACATTGGCACTAATATCGATTTTGTCATTAGCAAATTAAAACATGACTAAGTTGTATCTTCTTTTGAGGCGGGATGTTTAGAGACACGCACACGTTATTTTTATCTCTTAAGAAGTAGCTCCTCACTATCCTACTACCTGTCGATACATTTATTTTTGGCATTGCACAAGTCATGTCTTCTCTGACTGTTCATGACGTTAAAATACTAAATCCATGGGATGTGTTTTAGTTGATTTTAGTCTCTGATGCATGATTTTTATCATTAATTGTTTTTGGCTTTTAACTAGCTGTCAGTAACTGCGAGTACTCTCAAATCGTACTTTCTTTTAATTCGACCTGTTGATACTATATTTAATACTTTTTGTTATTTTATATTAATATGGATCTTGTCTGTATACCAGCTTTGATTATTTGGAATATCTACTAATTTTCACTTCTTCATACTACATTTGTATGAACATCAAGATTATTCTCCTTTAATCTGTACAGGAAGTTTTATTGTTGATATTTACCCTTATGTATCTAGTGTTAAATTAGGTATTTATATGACAGACCTTTCTTGGTATTCCTAATTATTGGAAGATTTTATATAGACAGAAAAGTATACCTAAAACGACAAAGTTATTTTCATTTACCTGTATATATTATGAAAACCGGTTTTTCAATAGTGATTATTTTCTAAGGGTTAAATATTTCGCGGTGGTGTATTGCCATGGCTTTATTTGGACTTGTTTGTTTGCTTTTTGGCCTTGAATGTTTGTCCCTAATATTTTATTAACTATGTATTTACTTTCAGGTATCACAGATCAATTTATTCGTTCATAGTGTGTTAATTTACGTTTTGATTGAGTTAAGCCTTCCAATTGATGTTTTATCGTGTGTTTTCTATGTTGTGATGTTATACTATTGTTTCAGAAAAAGGGAGAAGGTTTGGTACCATTAAAACGTTTAATCCCGCTGCAAATGTTTGCACCTGTCCTAAGTCAGGAATCTGATGTACAGTAGTTGTCGTTTGTTTATGTACTTTATACGTGTTTCTCGTTTCTCGTTTTTATATAGACTAGACCGTTGGTTTTACCGTTTGAATGGTTTTACACTAGTACTTTTGGGGCCCTTTATAGCTTGTTGTTCGGTGTGAGCCAAGGCTCCGTGTTGAAGGCCGTACATTGACCTATAATGGTTTACTTTTATGAATTGTTATTTGGATGGAGAGTTGTCTCATTGGCACTCACACCACATTTTCCTATATCCAATTAAGATATTTTTATATATTCATAGATACTTTTCGGGGATTAAGATGCTTCCATAAAATGATTCTGTTCTCAGTTCCAAGCTATAGGTTAAAGATTAGGCTTCTTGCAAGACTTGCATATGACAGAATAAAATTGCAATAAACAATCTGGTTGATTAGCTTTGGACGTTACAGAAACGGGCATCGGTCATAACATAACGAATTGGAGTACTGTCTTCAAGTTTAAGAATTATTTTCGGTTTTAATATGACGTGCTTCTTTCGCTTTGTAAACAGCAGCGTGATAACTTTCTCGATATATCTATACTTAGCGCAGACTCATAGATGTAGATATCAATGGCTGTTACTATTTACCTCCAACGTAAATCCACATGTATCGTAACCTATGTACAAACACTATGTGGATTTCGTTGTGTTCAAATTGAAATTGAAAGAAAAACTACAGAACCGTTATTCCTATTCTAATGCATAACTAAAAAAAATTATGCATAAGATCTTAATCAAAGAGCTGAAAGCTCTGAGGAAAAATGACGCCATTGTCTCTAATATTGGGATATTTTTGATGCAAATAGATATAAGAAGATGTGGTATGAGTGCCAATGAGACAACTCTCCATCTTTATTTTCACATAATTTACCTACTGAATCTTAAGAGACTTTTCAGTTCATGGTAGGTAGGCTGACTGATAATAGAATAGAAATGAATTGTTTTCAATGTCTATGATTTTTTCCCATTTGTTTGTCAAGATATATATATATATATGCGGGCTGAAGTGTCTGATAATAGATGCTGCCTACAGATGCAGCATTCATCAACATTTCACAGTAAGGCAACCGAAAATAACTATAAGATATTTTGCAATGTTACTTGCAAAAGTATGAACGTTATTTACATACTGGAATGTTCGGTTTGTGGCCTCCAATATGTTGGTGAGTCAAAGCAGCCTTTCCACAAACGCCTCAATGGCCATAGGGTGATATCTCTAAGAAGCCACTTCTCCCAGTTTCTCAGCATTTCAGACAATCAGGTCACAAACTTGATGACTTTAATCGCATGAAAATCCTAGTGATTGAACAGAACATTCACTGGAGTGATGCCCAGCGACAGGTTCAGGAAAGCTTTTGGATAAAGGAACTAAATGTACATCATCCAAACGGCATCAATAAGAAATACTAAGTTTTGTTTTTCACTCATTTTGGAATATAAATATACACAGTCACGTATATTAGAGTATCGAGTTTTGTTTATATTATGATGTTCGAGATTATGGATTAAAATCAATAGATTAAAACTTACCTGTATTATTGATCTATTTTTTAACAGTATTGTTAAACTCATTGACACCGAAGAAGGCTATTTGTTAAGCCGAAATATTTGTCAACACGATTTAATAACAACATCTTCGTATAATACCATCTTATATTAGTATCGTATCTGCACAGTATCGTCTATTCTAGACGATCCGGATATATAAATTTGCTGGTTGGTCCTTTTATAGACTTGCGGTTATATATATATATACAATATATATATATCTCGACAAAAAATATATATATATATATATATATATATATATATATATATATATGTGTGTGAAGTGAATATAAAAAAGAAGATGTGGTATGATTGCCAATGAGACAAATCTCCACAAGAGACCAAATGACACAGAAATTAACAACTAAAGGTCACTGTACGGCCTTCAACAATGAGCAAAGCCCATACCGCATAGTCAGCTGTAAAAGGCCCCGAAATGACAAATGTAAAACAATTCAAACGAGAAAACGAACGGCCTAATTTATGTACAAAAATTGAACGAAAAACAAATATGTAACACAGCAACAAATGACAACCACTGAATTACAGGTTCCTGACTTGGGACAGGCACATACATACAGAATGTGGCGGGGTTAAACATGTTAGTGGGATCCCAATTCTCCCCCTAACCTGGGATAGTGGTGTAACATGACTATATTTATATACTGGTTGTTTCTTTTGTATGAAGAAATAGCTCAAGACTACCTGAACGATCTACAATATTCAAAGTCATATGTGAATTTGTTTCTTGCAATTTCATTATTCTTAGTCAAAGATACATTAACAGACTATCCTCTTCTTTCTAGAATTATTTAACAAAATGATGATGAAGAGCCTGCAGTAAGGCTTATTTAAGAGATAAGTTATAAGTGACTTATTGACATTGTTATTAATGTTACTTAAAGGATGATCAAATTCTGTAGATTTAGACAATAGTATTGTTATACTAGTTTGACAATTACAAACAAAGTGACACCATTTATACAACCAAATTATATTGTTGATATATATATAAACTTAAATCCATAAATGACATAATAAATTATTGCAGAATTATCTTTTTATTAAATGATTTAATTAATGTTTGTGAGTCATTTATTTCAAATAATAAACCCGTACTAAAATAAGGAGATGTGGTTACATGATTGCCAATGAGACAGTCTGATAAATATCCGCCAGAGTCTAAATAATGTGGCTGTTGGCAGTTATAAGTCACTTTACATCATTATAACCTCATTTTTTTTTTAAATAACCTAGCTAGACCTTTTTTTTAGGCAAGGTGTATTATATAACTCTGAAAGCAATACAATCCAGTGTTCTCCCCAGGATGTTTTATAGCGCTGTGGTATCAGCGCCCGATTTAAGATTGATTCACCTTAAGCTTCATGTTTGTGACTTGGTGTTACATTTATTTATAACTACCATGTTAGTTTTATTATATTAAATAGACAAAGATCTGGTCACCTGGATTTTTTATACATGTGCCATGTGCATTAACTGAAATGCAAATAAGTGATATTTCAATTATTAATTAAGCTTTAAAAATTAAAATGCCTAGATATAACTTAAATAATTTGATTTTATTACCACCCGTCCCCAAATGTAGCACAGTAGGTATATCATTTTTTCTCACTTTCGATTGTTTGACTTATAAACTAGTTATATATCCTTTACAGCTTCATAATTTACTTTCACATATCTGAGACTGATATAACACAATAGTATTCTCAGCACATATTTAAGAAGGTTTACAATGACAAAATTGGAATTTCTGCATTAATTTTTATTTACATTTATCAAATTACAATTTTGCAATCAAAATTGGTATATCCTTTAATATCAAAGGAAGACATGGAATAACTCTTTCCATAAGTACTGAAATGTTATTAAAGGCATGTTTAAAATATGCTAACATATTTGATCATATTCCAAGATGAATATGATAGAAATCTTTTTAAAGAATTTTTTTTTATTATTAAAGGTGGATTATTGATTATTGATTATCGATAAATAAATTGAAACATTACAACCACCTTTAAAAGTTGTGTTTGGTTATTTTAAGAATATGTGAATTATTGCCACCAGAAATATTTTACAAGATTTGACAATACTTATTTTAGCACTTTAAATTTTGCCCAATGAAATTGTCTCCCTTCACAACTTCCTGTTTACACATTTTGTTGCATCTCTATGAATCCTTAAATGCCAATCCTTATCCAAGTCATCCACAGTTAACATTGATTTTAAAATTAATATTTAATTAAAAGTTATTGAAAAGTGGATGGCAAATCTCAATATTTTTTTTTTATTTTCAAGAATTTTCGTATCCGATTTTGAAAATAGCGATGCAAGTAAATCGTAAAATACGGGCTTGCAATGAACACCTGGACAACGGGAATGCTTTTCGCAAACTAATACAGGTTCAAGGAATGCTTTTCTCAAAACACTACAGGTTCAATAGTTTAGTTGTTAACTCGAAAAAGTAATGAAATAATCGTAATGTTTCAAAAATAGACGAGACCACGTTGTCAGAGAAAGGGTAAAACTTTCCTTAAATACTTTGGTATGATTCATTGAGCACTGCCTACTCCTTTCATAAAGTTTCTGCATCTTTTAATTCTTTTTAAAGTGAAGAAATAAAGTCTTTTTGACAGAAATACTTCTGCAATTATCGCCATTTTATTCTTTAATAGAACTGGCCCCTGCGATATTTGACCTATATTATGTCTGCAGCAGTAACTTTGTAAACAAATCCATACGCACCGCGTGGATATAACCGTATCATTCTTAAAAAAATCTTAAATCTTAATGAAGACCAATATCTTTCGTATGATTTCAAGATGATTCCGATTATTATTTTTTGAATGGTTTCAAAGTTTAGCTGACAAGAAAGGTAAACATTCTTTCAAGAACTATTTTCGAGTGAGCGTTGGCTACAGTCGGCCTACCCTCCTGCTTATATATTTAAATTTTGCTGCTTTTTATTAACATTATATTGGTGTGCTGTTGTGTGCTTATTAATTCAAGTGACTCTTACAACTTTTTAATTTACAAACATTTGTTGTGGAAATCCAATATGGCTGATCAGTGAGAGTCCGTGGAGATATTTTTGGCGCCATTTTATTTGAATATTATATTGAACATTTTCATACTAGAATACTACAACTAAATTAACTTTCAATTAATTTTGATTAAAACTAATCACCTATATGACATCAAATAAATTAAGAAAATATATTTCTCGACAACAACCTTTGGTTCATGGTATCAAAAGGAGAACTCCAGTATTACTAGCTGATAGTAAAGGAGCCAGGCTAGAGCGTGAGCTGCTCCCTGACAACGTTATCCATTCAAATATTGTATTTCGGTGTAAACCTGGGGCATCAACCCAAGATTGTAAAAATTGGTTGCAGGAAAATATAAGATCGGAAATAGACACCTATGGTGACATTCATTTATATGTTTGGGCAGCCACCTGTAATCTCACCACAAAAAATAAAGACAGATCGATCTCGCTAACAACAGAGAACAACGATACAGTTGATTTTATTATCCATCAATACAGACAAATTGTCAATCTCATCAATAAATATCCTTCCTGCAGAGTTACGTTTTTAAATATACCGGTGTACTCCATATCAAAATACAACGACTATATCAAAGTACAAAATCCTATAAACATCATACAACAAGACAACAATCTACTACAGCAAATCAAAATCCTGAATGAGAAAATCCATGATCTAAATCTTTCACTGCGAGTCACATCTCCAGACTTCAACATAAATCTTTGTATCAACCCAAAACACACCACTTGTACATGTACCCCAGTTTTGTGTGGCGACTGGAACTGTGATTTGATGAAATCCTCAACAAACCAGCAAGATCAATCTGGATGGAAGAATTTCTCAACTCTAAAAAACTTTCATTTAAACCTACTCCTCTAACATTCATTCATCCGAATGGCAATGAGTCATCTACAATTGATTATATCTTTGTGCATAGCAACTTGGCCGACAAAGTCAATAACACCATTAGACTAGACATGCTACCAAACAATACCTCCGACCATTATCCTTTATTAACAGAACTTGAAATAGAAATGGAATCTGGTAAAGAAAAAGATAAAAATTTTACTTCAAACAAAATTAAATGGGATAAAATTGATTTACTTCAATATCAAGAATGTTTAACCAAAAGCCTTCAAGAGAATATAATTGATTTCGAAAATGATCCAACTGCAATAACTAAACTAATGAATACCATCATAGCTACTCAAGAAAGTATCGTACCAACATCAAAAAAGTCATCACAACGTAGCAAACATATATGGAATGATGAGATTGAAAAAAAGCACTCTATGAATGGAAAATTGAGGGGAAACCACAGATTGGTGAAACAATGCAAGTTAGAAAAAGAACCAAGAAACAACTGCGAAAAGCCAGAAGACAAGAAATTGCACGACAAAGGGATGAATCATTACAGACAATTATGAATGCAAAACAAAGAGACAGTAAAATCTTCCACAAACTTGTTAATGCGCAGAGGAAGTCGAAAACAAATGGCATATCAGATCTATGCGTAGAAGATAA
Source organism: Mytilus coruscus (assembly GCA_017311375.1). Taxonomy (NCBI): domain Eukaryota; kingdom Metazoa; phylum Mollusca; class Bivalvia; order Mytilida; family Mytilidae; genus Mytilus; species Mytilus coruscus. The sequence goes on along the minus strand of CM029595.1, from coordinate 141,236,144 downwards.
AACGTATTCTACAAGAGAAGAGATACTCAAGGCTGGAATTAGCATTTTAGCAAGCTTGCAACACCGGAAACTACTGATCTCAAATCTGATACCAACAAGAAATTTGATATTGATATCATTGAAGAAATTTGCAAAGAAAATGCGGAACCTCTAGTCTTTACAGCAGAAGAAGTTGACAAAGCTATAAACCAGCTTAACACCAACAAAGCGCCAGATATATATGGCATAACAGTAGAACACATCAGATATGGTGGTGATGCTTTACTACAAGGAGTTACCGCAATAATTAACAACATATGCAAGGAAGCCTCAGTTCCAGATTGCCTTAAACATGGAATACTAACCCCAATCTTCAAAAATAAAGGGTTACCAACAGATGCAAAAAATTACCGAGGTATCACTGTACTTCCAATTATCGGGAAAATACTAGAAATACTCCTCAGACAGCTGATCAGAGACATTATTGATATTCTTCAAAATCGTTTACAAAGAGGCTTTACTCCCGGAGTTTCTCCACTATACAGTGCTCTCATACTATTAGAATCAATTGCAGAATCCATGGACCAAAAATTACCTATTTTTGTTGCTCTACTGGATGCTAAGGCTGCTTTCGATGTCGTCAACCATGATAGCTTGCATCGTAAACTCTTCTTATCAGGAGTAGGTGGAACACTCTGGCTCTTAATACGCCAACTTAGTACTTATGCCATAACCTCCATCAAATGGAATGGTTTAATATCAAATCCATTCCCTGTTCACCAAGGAGTACAAGGTGGAATTCTCAGTACCGAACTCTACAAAGTATATATAAACGACATTCTAGACCAACTGGAAAATAGCGGTCTGGGTTCCTACATTGGGAATATATATTGTGGTTCGCCGACCTGCGCTGATGATGTTGCCCTGGTTGCAAATTCACCTTCAGATCTCCAGTCAATGATAAGTACAGTTGAAAACTACAGTATTCATGAAAAATACAAACTCCAACCCACCAAGAGCCTTGTACTGAAAAACTTGCCATCCACAAGAAATACAGACTTTGAATTTGAGATCAATAATACAGCTATGCTTCAGCCAAGCTCGGCCCCTCATATAGGAATTAAACACAGCTCTGACTTAAAGAAAACAATCAACATTCATATTGAAGGAAATATTTCTAAAGCCAGACGGACAATGTATAGCCTGATGGGGGCTGGTCTTCACGGAAAGAATGGGCTCAACCCAATTACTTGTCTACATATCTTTCAAATATATATCCTACCTGTCCTTATTTATGGACTAGATATATTACTTCCAGACAAAAAACACACAGAGCCATTAGAAGTATTCTATAGGAAAGCAATAAAACAAATCCTATCACTGCCAAATAATACTGCAGATGCAGCTGTCTATACTATGACAGGAGTAATTCCAATACAAGGAACAATACATAAAGCTGTCATAAATATCTATAACAAAATATGTGGAATGGAATCCTCAATAGAAAAGGATCTAGCTGAACGGCAACTACTTATGTCTGGTTTCAACTCTCAAAGCTGGTTCTCAAAAGCAAGATGCATTCTAGCCCAGTATAATCTACCTTCAGCTCATGATCTAATGCTCAATCCGATCAACACAAATCGATGGAAAACACAAGTAAAAAGCAGTTGACAGTGTCTGGCATGATCAATTGAGAACAAAAGTATCCCTATATAGTTCTCTCAATTATCTATCCACTAACAATATACTCTGGCGAAACACTCATCCTTGTCTTGCAAGTGTTGGCACATCATCTCAGGATATAAGTCGTCTTCAAACAAAACTAAAGCTTCTTACAGGTACCTACTATCTTCAAAGCAACAAAGCTTCATTTAATCAAAATAGTGTAGATCCAACCTGCTTACTATGCAAACAATCCGCAGAAACGGTAGATCACTTCCTTCTTAAATGTAAGGCTTTGCATGAAATCCGCATGCCATACCTGCATGAACTTGAAAGCTTTCTCTGTAGCTTTAGAAACTGTACCAAATGCTTTAATCTTACCAACGTTGTAATAGAAGCACAGCTCATTTTAGATCCGAGTCACTTATTATGTGCTTGTGGTTGCAAAGCAAATGCACTGACAATTGTTTTATGGTAGAATACATATCCAGAAAATTATGCTATGATCTACATGCCATGAGAAACGAACTCTTAAAGACCTTACCGTCTAGCAAGAGCAAGAGTCAAAGACTGTAGCCAACGTACACCCCACGGGGCGTACATTTATATATATTTTTTTATTTTTTATATTTTCAAACTAAGTGTATATAGACATATAGACTTCCTGATAACATATTCATTATGAAGTGCTCCTTTGAAGGAGGGATTTCCTAATACAGATACAGATACAGATACAGATAGCGATTTGTTATCATTCGTATGTAAAAATTCAAAACCATAACAATACGGATCTATTTATATTCTGATTTTTTTACGGATTGTAAAGTCATGCACATAAAAGCGAAAGCTCATATAAATATGAAAAACATACCAAAGGGATAGCTCAAAATACCGTTTAATAACAATAAACATATGGATAGGTAAAGAATGAAATTCTGTACCGGACATAGGTATGTAAAATACGGAACCGAGTTCGGAAGGCGGCTTGGAAGCGATAAAATGAAATCTGGTCAATGGTATAGTAAAATTGACGCTTTGACAGCGTCATTTTCCAAAAATTGTATTTAATCAAAATAAAATAAAATTCTGCCAAATTTCATGAAAGATCTTGGCGCATTAACGTCATATGAATGAAAACTCTCAAGCTGAAGACTATTCCGTTACGTGTATGCTCTAAATTCGGATAATATCGCATTAAAATGGAGTTTTGAGGTAGGCCGGTGTTGTTTCATTTTCTATTCTATTGCATCATTTACACATTCATGGATTTCAGCAGGTCAACATGGCGGCTCACTCTAAGTTACAACATGTCAACTGTGGATTTGACAGTAAATAGTAGCCAACGAAAAAAAAATGTTTGGGTTAAGAATTGTATGGACTGAACACATTTTTCTAGTCATTTGGTTATTTAAGAAATAATTCATGCAAGCCTTAGATTTATTTGAAATTTGTAGCTTTTATCTTACAGGGGGTAAAATAGAACAGCCATACACACGGCAATCTTACCTTCGCTTCAGTTTTTCAAATTACCATATTTGTCCGATTAGAATCGAAATAATTCATGCAAGCCATAGATTTGTTATCACTTTCACATGACCTGGGCCGTTATATTCGTTAATTTTATCCCTCGCTAACGCTCGAGATAAAATTCGAATATAACAAATCTATTGCTTTTTTTTCCATTCGTTTGATGTGTTTGAGCTTTTGATTTTGCCATTTGATAAGGGACTTTCCGATTTGAATTTTCCTTGGTGTTCGGTATGTTTGCTATTTTACTTTTTGCATGAATTATTTCCTAAATATAGGTATTTTCAACTCTGTGTAAACTCAATAGTTTTTGGTAAAAGGCCAACTTTTGCACCAATGAATGATTTAAAATATTTAAAACAGATAATTTTCCAAATACCATACACACAATATTTTAAGAACTGATATTTATGATGTAGTCCTTATATTGTACTCCTACATGCAATTCTTTTTCGCTTTCGCAGAATAAAATGTCCTAATGGATCATATCTCTAGAAACACATTTTGATAAATCATCACTATATCAAAAATGATATGAATTTTCTAAACATTCTTTTACCTTAAATTTAGTTTTAATGTTCTATTCATATGTTATATATCTAAACTTATAGGAATTAGCCAGAATAATTAAGGTAACAACAGATAAAAGTTACAAAGATCACGACATTTCATTAGTCTTTTCGAAAAGAAACACCAGTTGAAAATTATCTATACAATTCATAATAACATAAATATCAATTTGTTTCTTATGTTTCTTCACTAGATGGGAGTCAAGCGTTGTGGTAGGATATTTCCGAATGTACTTCTTGTTCAGGTTAAAAATTTACTGTTGTATATCACATCAAACATATAATATTAATAATGTCTTGCAATCTATACTCAAATGTCCTTAATAATTAAAAATATTGCATAGATTATACAAAAAACTATTTGGAAATAAAACAAAGGCAATAGTAGTATACCACTGTTCAGTAGTTATAAATCGATTTAACTGAAACAAATCCGGGTCACAAACCAAAACTGAGGGAAACACATCAACTATAGCAGGAAACAAAACGGAACAACAGATACACTGAACTGCTACAAAAACAAACGCCAACATTCATAGAAACGGACTATGTGATAACAACTACCATATTCCTGACTTGGTACAGGACATTTTAAGAAAAAATGGTGAGTTGAACCTGGTTTTATGGCTAGCCAAACCTCCCGCTTATATGGCAATGTTAAAAATACCGCTAAAACGACAATATTACGTGACAGAAATACAGTACAAATAAATGAAAGAACATTCAGGACAGAGAAATACATAAATAAATAATATAATAGTACATTTCAACATGTAAATAAACTCATCATAGATACCAGGATTGAAATTTTGTATTTGCGCCAGACGCGCGTTTCGTCTACAAGACTCATCAGTGACGCTCGAATCAAAAAAAGTTTAAAAGGCCAAATAAAGTACGAAGTTGAAGAGCATTGAGGACCTAAAATTCCTAAGAGTTTGCCAAATACAGCTAAGGTAATCTATTCCTGAGGTAGAGAAGCCTTAGTATTTCAAAAATTCAAAGTTTTCTAAACAGTTAATTTATAATTATGACCATATCAATGATAATTCAAGTCAACACAGAAGTGCTGACTACTGGGCTGGTGATATCCTTGGGGAATAAATACTCCACCAGCAGTGGCATCGACCCAGTGGTTGTAAATAAACTCATCATAGATACCAGGATTGAAATTTTGTATTTGCGCCAGACGTAAACCACAGAATAACAACGAACACCTAAAATTAATTTACGACAGAACACAAATACAGCACTATAGAATAATGAACTGAACGTCACACGAATGTATCAACGCCACAAAAAGTGACGTCATAGGTAAATTTCTTAAAATAGAATATAAAATTGGGATTAAGTTTGTAATGGTGTTATTTGATGTATTTTCTAACCATTACAAGAATACTAATATAGAATTGTGTTAGTAATGGTGTAATTATTTGTATTTTATAACCATGTCGGTTTTTCTTCTAAATCAAACTGTGTAAAAACAAATAAATCCTGTGCATATAGTTGCTTTAAACTAAAAATTATATAAATCAACTAGGTGATTAATATCTTTACTTTTACATACATATAGAAAATAAAAATAGAATTAAAACCACAAACGATAATACATAAAACAACATCCAACCAGAATTACAAATGAAACATCCTACCTAAATACATGAATCTTGGATGTACAAATACCGAGACACGTCTAATAGCAATGCGAATTTACACTCAGCAAAACAGTCATATTCGGGAATAGGTCACGTTCAGTACTTAGAAGACCAGACGACGTAGATGGTAAACCACAATCTAAGACGTGGTAAAACAATTGTTTGAACTATCGTCAACACTTCAAACAAATCATTATTTTATAAACAATAATAAATTGCTTCGCTGAGCGCAGCTGGATACGACCGCAGATGTCCAACCCTGAAAAGTTGGGGCCAAAATGAACACAATATTCACGATTGATATAGGTTTGAATTTGGATTGTAATTAAATATTTGACACATAATAGGTTTCTGCCACAGAATAACTGTAGTCAAAGAACTTAAAAATTGGTTATATGATTTGAATTTATATTCAATTTTTTGCTTTTGTGCAATACACTATGCTGTTGCAAATTGATCCTCCCCCTTTCCCTTATTCTAAAAAAAAATTCTTTCCCTTAAGATATAGTCATTATCTCAATTCAAATTTCTAATAACACACAGAATAACTGTAGTCAAAGAACTAAGAATTGGTTATTTGATTTGAATTTATATTCAATTTTTTGCTTTTGTGCAATACACTATGCTGTTGCGAATTCTCCCCTCACCCCCCCAAAAAAAATGTTACCCCCTTTCTTTGCAAAATGTAGAATACTGAGCACAAAGGCAAAGCTATGTTTGTTTCATTTGTCGAGATACAGGTTTGAATTTAATGCCTATTAATTTGGACGAATCCATGTATCAATACCAGAAAGTATTACTCCCATCCGCCAAAATGCACAAATAATACATCTAAACAGAGACTAATATATGCCTCTGATTCAAATAACGACCATATAACACGTTAACATTTTCTTAGTATACAAATTGTAATGTTTTGACATCATTAAAAATAAGCAACTACATCTTTGAATAAAAAATCTTTTAGAATGGTCAAAGAATGAATGTTTTTTCATTTCATGTTATGAATAAAACTGTGTAGAAATAAGGTTTTTATCTGGGTTGCTGCATTAAGTTATGTGATATTGTAATGCAGAGCTCAAGTTTCTTTTGATACAAATCTCAGTATTGAGCACATCAGATGACATTTTTGTATTAACAGTAACAGAGACAAATAAGTAAAACTGTGTGGTACTGCTTATTTATGATACTCCTGTTTCAATAATTTGGTAAACAGGATGTTGATGAGCGATGGATCTGAAAACATATCACACAGTTAAGCATGTTGATATGAAGTCCAGGCTTGCAACACATTTCAGGAAGCTCTTATTTATAGTTTCCTAGAAAAATGTGACGAATATTTCATACATTACCATTATGTGTTAGAAAATATATTCGGTAAACAGGAATTTGATTACCCATAAATCTGAAAATGCATCACAGGGTAAAGCATGTAAAGCATGTTCACATGAAGCCTGATAACAAATTTCAGGAATCACTATATTTGTAGTTCCATAGAAAAATTATCTTTGATGTTTAGTTACTAAGCAACAGACCTCACACTGAGAACTTCATTGAATAACTAGTATACAATTGAGGTCAAGGCCATATGCCATACTACAAAAGGTATAAATCAACTGCTTTGGTATGAGGATCACTGATGAGTCTGGTGTAGACAAAACACATGTCTGGTGTATTCAATTATAAGCCGGGAATCTTTGATGACGTTTTTTTTTTCCACCTAACATGGAAGTCTTTACAAGTTAGATTTTTTTTAAGTAGGGGTTCGGGTATTTATTTAAGTGAATAACATCTTTTGACTTTTTGTCCAACACTTGCATTCTTAGGAATAAGAATGTGAATGACATATGAATAATTTCATCTTCATTTTAACTTTTGATATATCAATAATAGGAAAAAAGAAGATGTGGTATGATCCATCATTTGTTTTTAAACATGTTATTGATGAGACTTCTATAACATATGTGTAATAGTAGTCTCAGGTCGGGGGGATAAAAAAAAGTTTGAAAATCAATCCAAAATGTTTGCTAAATCCTCCTTCATAATTGCTTCTGTGGAAATAAAAATGTGAAAAGTTGAAATGTCATGCTTTGGGGATTTTAAACACTAATCATTCAATTAAGTGACATGAAATGATAACACAACCATAATGATGTAATAAAGACATCATGACATGGAATCTATCTTGAACTTACAGTGTTATCCAGGAATTTGGCCCACTAATTTTTGATTTTACAAGAAACATCAACAACACAATCAGATAAAAATAAAACAAAAATCTACAATATTTTCATTATTTATTGCACATATCAAGAAAACAATCCTTGCAATGTTGGTTTTATCATTTTACAGGTTTTTAAAAATTCTTTACCATTCATTTTTTTTCTCATTTATACATACACAAAGGTGGGGTTTGTTTTGGCTTATAAAAGGTGTATGCTTAACATTCATACAACCAATCACAACTCCCCTTTAAAAACTCAGCTAACTCACATGATAAATGCTGCTCATTGTAACCGTGACAATACAAAAATGATTACTACAAGGATTCAAACATGAGATGAATAATACAAATAGACAACTATACTTACATTTAAAACTTTTGTATTTAATATAATGAATTGAACTTTGTAGATTTTATCAATTAACAAATATAAAATTAAACAAAAAGTTAAATTAAAAAAAAAGGATCTTCTTTACAAAAAATTTAATTTGAAAATTTTCAACAATTTTGAAAGTTTTTGCAGTCAGTTTAAAAGTATCTCCAATGTTCAAAAAATATTTTAACAGTGTTACATGTGAATAAATTAAACGAGTATCTTTTAACAAGGAAGTAATATGACTTTTTCTGTGAATAAGATTGCCCAAAACTATTTGAAAAAAATCACAAATAAACAAGGATTTCTTAATTATCTGGATTAATATATCATAGATTATTCCAAATAATCACAAATCAATAAAAAAAATTGTCTTCCATGTTTGTATGTCATTATATGAACAATTGCTTTGAAACAGTAAATACAAATAAATATATATCAACTTAAATATTTTTGATTTATAAATATTTTATTCACAAAACAGATAATAGAAATTTGTAATAAATTAAGCTATGAATGTACACTGAAAATATTCTATATATACAAAATCTAACAATGATTTCTAAAATAAATGACAAATATAACATGATAAAACAAGGATTTATAAAATTTTTAACTTCTTTTCAAAAATTTAGGTAGCCTGGAAAAGGGATGCAATTTTTACATTTAATTTTAAAAATAAATGCATTTATAAAAACAAATTTGAACTATTCAAAATTTTTGTAAGAGTGTATTTTTTCTTGTTTTTAATACTATTAAACACATGGGCAAGTCAAATCAATGCAAGAACAGAGAATTTCAACAAAACTTAACGTCGAACATTGAACCATGAAAATGAGGTGATTGTGAGATGACCTCCTCAGTTAAACATATAAACCTCAACAATTCTATACACCAAATATAGCTGATGTTGTAGTCCTAGTTAATGAGAAACTGATGTCACTGCAAAACGAATCATTTATCACAAAGCCGTGGATAGAGGTAAATGTCAGAAAACTCCTGTGAGACAGGCATGTATTCCTTACAATAATACTACAGATCAAATAAAGTTGACGTATACAAACTGGTAAATTAATAACTGACCCAAGTGTTTAAGCATAATATCAATTTATTGATAGAACCATGAAGAGGTCAAGGTTAGACGAATCCAGTCAGACATACAGGCACCTTACAACCATTATAAACACCAAATATAGTTGACCTAATAGTAATGACAAACTGATCTAATCACCTAAAACTTTTTACAATTAACCAACTTCAGCAGTTTAGCATACATGACCTGCATTCTGTGAAAGGCAAAGCAAAAACCTTTCCTTTAAAAACTTATTCATCCTAGGCAAACCTTTATTTCAACTTTCTTTAAATACATAATAGGTTCAACAACATTATTCAATGTAACTGTAAAGTTAAACAACAGCTAAAAATTAATATAGACAATTGTAGAAGACCAAAATCTGGAAATAACATAACGACATTCTACGACTTCAGATTGTGATAAGAAATTGTAAATCTTCTCTTTATTATTTAACCTTAAAATCAACATGAATTTAGTTTTATCATTTTCTAGCTCTTAGCAGATGCAACTGCAAATGAAACGACTGAAAACTTTTGTTTTGAAAAATATTAAGCCAAAAATATTTCAGACAAAACGAACAATTAATAAGAATAAAAACTTTGCTAAGCAAACACAAAATTTAATTTAACAAGAGAAAAATGAACACATTTTAAAGATTGTCCTGTCTTTCCACATCAATGTCTCAAGTATTTATCGACCATTAGTATTTAGTCAAACCAACAGTCTGGCTAAAGCTCTTCTAATACCATAAAAAAGAGAAGCTACAAAATTATGAATATGAAATATGAAAATGAAACAGTCAAACACTTCAAACTATTAAGTCATTAATTTCAAAAAGGGAAAGAACTGGCCAAAAAATCTAAGGGGAGATAACTACAAATAGCTGTTGAAATAAAATATATACAACTTCAATAGCAAGTTTCTAGTAATGTAATGCAATGTATATTCAAATGTTTTAGGTGTATAAATGGTGGAGATATATATTGAGACAAATGTTGCCTTTTTCTGTTTTCCTAAAACTCATGACAAAAAAATGTCTTAAAACATGAAATATAAATATATCAGAATAACAGTGATTATTATTATTTAGAAAAGTGTCTTGTTATGATGAAAATGTCATTATCAAATATTGATCTCTTTAAATCACAAAAATGACAATCTTGAGATGAAGAAAACAGGAAAAGAAACTTTTGAATTCATTAAAGTGGAATGATTCACAACTCATGCATTTGGTTTGGAACCAATATTTACTAGGTGAAGGCATGATGGATCTTTCTTTTACATACAATATTACAAAACAATCATATAAACAACCAATGAAATTACAAGTTGTCAACAACAAAGACTGAATAAATTATAATGCTTTAATCTTTACACCAGTTATCTTTAAAGTACCAATTGATGACATTATATATGATTAGGAAATGGAGTCATTATGGTCATGAAGTATTCAAAACATCATTGGTTTTAAACCATTGTTTTCTTTTTTTCAAGAGCACCATTTCTTACTGTACTGTGCTTATCAAAAACAATGAATATGATTATCATTTGTTGAACGAAACACACCACAATCAAATCGCGTATGGTCATACACTGTCTGAACACACTACAGCTACTACAGATAGACTCAGGTAACTTCTGTCTAATTTTCAGAATAAATCTAATTAAGAGTTGTCACTGACTATATATCTCTTTCTAAATCAACTACATCAAAAATGATAAAAAGGGATTGATTAGACAGAAACAATTTGATAACTTGTTTTCTGCCTTAAACCTTGTGCTTTGAATATGTTCCTTCTATTTTGCATTATTCTTATGAAAGGATCGAAATGGCACAGTGACTAAAATATCTTTCATCTCATAAAAAATAAGTTCAGTTTTTTTGTTTCTAATAAATCTTGAAAAAAATCCATACAGAACTAACAATTCCAGAAACTTTCTTTAAAACGTATTTTTCAAATATATGTGGTGGATGTCATCTTACCCTTTTCACTTTTGACTTTATAAGTGGGAATTTTTGCTCTTTTTTTTGAACTGTAATAATCATTAAAAAAATCAACTATACCTTAAATAATTAACTTAATATGCCTATGATACATATTTTTATGTAAATTAAAAACAAAGAGGTATCTAATAAATAAATGTATACAAAAAAAAAAAAAAAACACAACACAAGAAATATTCCAGAGATCACAAAACTAAGAAAAATAATAAAACTGTGTATACTGTCACAACACTGGGACTTATCACGTGCTAAACACATAAAATTGTGAGTGTACAACTGTGTATAATAAAATATCTATAAAAACAAACAAAATATTTAGGACAATAGGAAAAATAAAAATCACAATAAAACTAGCAACGTACAAGAAAGTTTTATGAGAGGAATTTTAATCTATGTATCATAAAATTGATAAACTGAAAGAAGGCCTGATTATCAATTTTCCCCTTTTATGATCCCCTCTAGAAACATTTATTGATACTTCTTTTCAGGTAAAATGGGACTATGTGTAAAAAATGTACAATGCCTGACCAGTGAATTGCTGTGTTCTATAAGCCCATGCATTTTACATGTATGTCTTATAACATTATGAATTCAAAATGTATTCATGAGTGTGGCATAGGATTCTGGTTGAAATGAGAAACCACCATAAGCTATAATGAAAATGTATCATAAATTCTCTACATTTAATGTCATCTCTTTGATAAGCTGTAATGACTTGAATATAGTTAATTCACAACGCAACACTTTGATACAGATCTTATAAACAACTGAAGAATTAAAACTCCAATCATCAAGATAACTGCATTATCCAACAGTCCTATAAAAAGAAGATTTGGGACCTGCCAATACTGAGCACAAGTATTCATCCTGTGTTATAACCCCAACTGTGCTGCCTCTATAGTGTTCACTTCCTGTAGCTATGGGGACGCTGACCACGCTTGGGACTCTGTAAAATTCAAAACCAGATATAAGTATGGAATCCTCAATCTTAATCACCATGCAAATGTACTAACCAGAGGAAATCCAAAGGATAAAAGATGACTACATGCAAGGTAAGGAAAGATTACATGTTATAAGCAAGCAGCTTCTGTAAGAATGTCTCCATGCTTATAGACAGGCATATATGAAGCACAAATCAAAATCAGCTGTGAATTTGTTTTTCCAGAAAAATCATCACCAATAAGCCAGTACTACTTTATTCCAAACCATGCTAGAGCGTCAAACTGGTATATTCTATCACTTAATTCCATGACTTTTTGGGGATTACTAGAAAGTCAAACTGGTATATTCTATCACTTAAATCCATGATGTTTGGGGATTACTAGAATGTCAAACTGGTATATTCTATCACTTAATTCCATGATGTTTGGGGATTACTAGAACGTCAAACTGGTATATTCTATCACTTAATTCCATGATAGGGGTTCTACAGATAAGATAGTCAGGGGGCTCCATTGATAAGATGTCATGGGGCTCTTCAGATAAGATAGTCAGGGGGCTCTACAGATAAGATAGTCGGGGCTCTACAGATAAAATAGTCAGGGGGCTCTACAGATAAGATAGTCGAGGGGCTCTACAGATAAAATAGTCAGGGGCTCTACAGAAAAGATAGTCAGGGTTGTCTATAGATAAGATAGTTTTGGGGGCTCAACAGATAAGATAATTGGGGGGCTCTACAGATAAGATATTCAAGGGACTCTACAGAGTAATGTCATGTTATTTCAAAAACTATAATAAAAGGTGTACTCTGTTCTGATAATCAGAATATTATCATAAGATTAAATGGAACAGAATTTTAAGTAGTTCTACTTAAAAGTTTGCAAAAAAAACAAAACAACGCAGATTGCTTCCAGTTACATTAAAGCCAAACAAATAGTTGACCTCTGAACTTCTAAAAGTCACCATGATCACACTAAATCATTCAAAAATAATGATAATGGTAGACATCAAATTCAATCTAATTATAATTCAATGAAATCTAATCACATAGCATATGTTTTGATCACATGGCATTCAATGTTTAAATCACACGACATACAATGTTTTAATCACATGACTACAATAAGGGCAAAACCACATGCTCCCAGCATACCACTCACATGCTTGTTAAATGAGCAATATAATTTATAGACAACATAATTAGTATATAAATTATTTACAAATACCAGAGCCAGCTGGTTTTTATAGCACTGTAATAAACAATTCGTTAAAACAACAAAAATCCTTCGCAATGTCTAAGAAACTGAATATAATATACATTCATTAATCTTCAATGTCAAGTTTTTCTCAATGGAAAATAGCACAGCCATAATTTTGACATTGAAAGTTAATTTTTCTCATGCATCATGATCTGATCTGAATTAAGCAAGTCATTCAAATTTACAAACTATTTACAAAACTATTGATTCAAATTACAAAGTATTTACAAAACAATATCAGACCATAATGCAAAAATCAATCATTATTCACAATTTTTTATGATTATCATACAATGTCATTTGGTAAATAAACCAAGTCTTTTTATGAACATGGAATTAATTATGTACAAAATGATTTGATCAATCAATGCCCATTTGGCATTCAAATTTTTTTCAGAAATGTACAGTGTTTTATTTTATCATCTCACTACAAAAATGTACAGTGTTTTATTTTATCTTCTTACTACAGAAATGTACAGTGTTTTATTTTATCATCTCACTATAGATTTATAAAGGGAGGTAATACTTTTTTTGACATAAAATCCTTCACCATAAAAAAATGTGTAAATGGTGCATAAAATTCTTCATGTTTTTAACACAATGAAAAATGAAACTAAACAATTCTCAATTTCAAATATGGAAATTAATGAATCCTTTGCTAATTCTTCATATTGAAGTCCAGTAATTACATTAAGTCTGTTGAATGGACTTGTGGAGGGACAAAATATCCAGGTGGTAGGTATATGTTGAATTGCAATTTTCATTTTAAGTGAGATCAACTCAAGCTAATACAAGATGTTTGTTTTTAATTTCACTGGCCCTTTTTTTAATTTCTCTTCATCTATAACTATTTATGATAACGGTTTCAATCAATATGTTGCATTAAAGTTTTCTATATGTATCATACTAAAGGTTTATAAAGCCGTGACATATACCGTTTGTTCCTCAGTATCATCAAAACTCTCTTGATTCTTCCGTACAGTGTCAGAATATTTATTGTAATCTTTCAGCTCCTCTGCTTTAAATCCACCAATATGGTGATCATAATATGGTGTATTCTGTCCTTGCAGAAGTTTCCTAGCTGCATTGTTCATTTCTTCCCTTGTCATGTCGCCAGCCTCAGCAATTTCTTGCTGTAGTGCTCTAGCATCAATGTATCTGTTCAGACCCTCTTCAGTAAGTACCTGTTTTATGTTATATAAATTTAATAACAAAGAGCATATTAGAAATAAAATATATATTATTAGTGAAAGACAATTAGTGAAAGACAGTCATTTCTAACTAGATGTCATTGAGATGGGAGCCATCTCTGTGGGCCCCGCTGTGAATAATGTGTGGTTAAAAATTTGTATCTTTATCATTAATATTGGACATGGGGTTGTCAACTGAAACCAAAGTTTTTGACCTTGATCTTTGACCTAGGAAGTTGTACATAAATTATGACAAACCCTCTGGTGTTGGTTTATATACATCTCAAGTATAAACTTTGAAATCATAAAGGTTCTCAAGATATAGAGCGGACACGATCTTTACCATAGGACATGGGGTTGTCAACTGAAACCAAAGTTTTTGACCAAGGAAGTTGTACATAAATTATGACACACCCTCTGGTGTTGGTTTATATACATATCAAGTATAAACTCTGAAATCATAACGGTTCTCAAGATATAGAGCGGACACGATCTTTACCATAGGACATGGGGTTGTCAACTAAAACCAAAGTTTTTGACCTTGACCTTTGACCTAGGAAGTTGTACATACATTATGACACACCCTCTGGTGTTGGTTAATATACATGTCAAGTATAAACTTTGAAATCATAACGGTTCTCTAGATATAGAGTGGACACAATTTGTTACGGACGGACGGACGGTACGATGGACGGACGGACGATCAGACAGATGGACAGACAGACTGATCACTATAGGGCGTCCGCCATTCGGCGGGGCCCTAATTAATGTAGTACCTGGAACTCTGTAAATCTACCATCATAATCAGTACAGATGTCATAGTCTGGCATAATCAAACAAATCTTTAAAATACTAAGAGATTAAAATCAGTAGATTGGTAAGTTCTGCTGTAATAAGTTTAAACAGATGACAATTCAGCTGACTGTCACCTTTTTTTGATCAGTATAACATCAGTGTTTCATTAAAATTCTGTCTCTAGTTGGAGACTTGTCATTTAAATGTCTTTTGATTACGTCATTGGTTTGCTGTTTCACTTTGCACTGTTGTTTATCTTTTTGTCTATTTTATATGACTTTTGACTTTTTAAAAAAAAATTTTTTTTCATCTTATGCCCCCGCCCCTTTTTCCTAAACCTTTGAAAAACTGCAGTGTCATTCATACCTTCCAACTCTCCCAAATTTTCAGAAAAAATTGTTACTTGTAGATTTCTTTTTAAGGACAATGTTGATGTTTGAACCAATCAAACTTAATGTACTATCTGATATTTGGGTGATGTTGAATTACCTGAGGATTATCAATCTGCTATGAGTATTATGTAAACATATACCTTAATAATTTGTTATAGTTTTATTGGTCTTTTTTTGTAATTATTGATCTCAGTTGATTATACCTAATAGGTTGGGTAATTAACTGTGATATAGATTAATCATTTACCTGATTTACAAGATCTTCTGCGCTTCCCCTAAGATTAGATGAAGGGAACATTCCTAGTCTATTGGACTGCTGTTGGGACATCACATGATCTGGTATAATTAGTGGACCTCTTGCTCCAGCTCTGGCGTAAGGACCACCAGATGAGGCATTCATAAATGCAGAATCACTGGCTCGATGCATCGTCTGCCTGGGAGAGTCTATACTTTTCCCTTCAAAGATGGAGTTGGATCGAGTAAATATATGCGTTGGAAGTGCTGAAGCATGCAAAAGAGGATTTAGTGTGTGAAGGTATAAAAGGTTGTGTAAAAACATCATACATATGATACCCTTCTAATTTAATGGGAAAATCTCATTTGTTGTAGGATAATTATAGATTATCTATGGTTTTTTAAACGAGAGGGTATTTCTCAGCTACAATCTCATCGAAGGACGACAGCCCTGAGATGAGACGTCCTCAAGTTTGAAAGACCATTGATAATATGTTTACTCTATTTTGCCTATGACGTCGTCGTTGTTTACAATGACAACTTCACATGCGCCCTTAGTTTCTGACGATAATTTTCTTTCTCAAGCGAGTAGCGTGATATGAAAAATTATCACAAAATAAGATCAAAGGAAAAATATGCAAAATAGCGATAATTTGGTATATAACATTAGTAGTACCCAATTAAAAATGCCAGCTTGCCAAAAAGTTCAAGACATATAAATATAATTTACCAATAGACTGACTTTCTTGATGAATTTAATTTGTTTCTAAGTCACAACTAGAGGCTTTAAAGAGCCTGTGTCGCTCACCTTGGTGCATATCAAACAAAGGACACTCTCCAACATTGTAGATGAGAATAGACTTCATGACATAAATCTCTATTTTGTTGATCTTGTATTACTGATCTTTTAGTCTGTTAAGTTTCTCTCTATCTTCTTTAACTTTTGCTCAAAACACAAAAGAGGGTAAAAAAATTCCTCATTTGAGGGCAAGCACCCTATGAAGAGTGACAGTCTACTAACTATATCGGCAAAATTTGACTTTTTAATAGATCTTGCCTTGCTGATCGTTTTTGTGATTTAAAGTGTCTATTTATCTATTATAATTTAATTCATATAAGGCATAAGGGAAAAAAATGTTTCTCTCTAAATATCATAGTTTTCATAATAGGCAAAAATTTGTAAGGGTTCCTCGGAACCCAGTGTCTTGCCTACTTTTGCTGTTAATCGCAGGCTCAACAAAAATGAGGAAAAAAATTAATAAAAATATTCCTCTCTATACTATCTTTTGATTGTAAGTAGCTTCTGTCCAAGTTTGGTAAAAATCCAGGATAGTTTATGAATCTAATAAATGTTTTAAAAACTTAAACTGCAGACTGTATGTAATGTTAACTGGAAGAAAAACTAAGTCCATTTATAAGTAAAATACAGAAAAAATGGAACAACATTTTAACAAAATTTCCTTCTAGATACTAGCTTTTAATCATAAACAAGCTTCTGTCCAAGTTTGGTACAAATCAAAGATAGTTTAAGAAAGTTGTTAAAATTTTAAAAACTTTAACCACAGAGTGAATGTAATGTTAACTGGCAGAAAAACTAAGTTCATTTATAAGTAAAATACTGAAAAAATGATTTTTTTTTTTACAAAATTTACTTCTGGATACTATCTTATGATCATAAACAAGCTTCTTTCCAAGTTTGGTAGAAATCCAGGAAAGTTTAAGAAAGTTATTAAAATTTCAAAAACTTTAACCACAGAGTGAATGTAATGTTTCCTGGCAGAAAAACTAAGTCCATTTATAAGTAAAATACGGAAAAAATGGATTCTTTTTTCGACAAAATTTACTTTTGGATATTATCTTATGATCATAAACAAGCTTCTGTCCAAGTTTGGTAGAAATCCAGGATAGTTTAAGAAAGTAATTAAAATTTCAAAAACTTTAACCACAGAGTGAATATTTGTGGACGCCGCCGATGACGACGCCGGACGGAATGTAGGATCGCTATGTCTCGCTTTTTCGACAAAAGTCGAAGGCTCGACAAAAATGAAAAAAATTTGTAAGGGTTCCTCGGAACCCAGTGTCTTGCCTACTTTTGCTGTTAATCACAGGCTCAACAAAAATGAGGAAAAAAAATAATAACAATATTCCTTTCGATACAATCTTTTGATTGTAAGAAGCTTCTGTCCAAGTTTGGTAAAAATCCAGGATAGTTTATGAATCTTATAAATGTTTTAAATCTTTAACTGCAGACTGTATGTAATATTAACTGGAAGAAAAACTAAGTCCATTTATAAGTAAAATACGGAAAAACAGGTAAAAAATTTTAACAAGATTTCCTTCTAGATACTAGCTTTTGATCATAAACAAGCTTCTGACCAAGTTTGGTAGAAATCCAGGATAGTTTAAGAAAGTTATTAAAATTTTAAAAACTTTAACCACAGAGTGAATGTAATGTTAACTGGAAGAAAAACTAAGTCCATTTATAAGTTAAATATGGAAAAAATGGAATTTTGTTTTTTACAAATTTACTTCTGGATACTATCTTATGATCATAAACAAGCTTCTGTCCAAGTTTGGTAGAAATCCAGGATAGTCTAAGAAAGTAATTAAAATTTTAAAATCTTTAACCACAGAGTGAATGTAATGTTTCCTGGCAGAAAAACTAAGTCCATTTATAAGTAAAATACGGAAAAACAGGATTTTTTTTTTTACAAAATTTAATTCTGGATACTATCTTATGATCATAAACAAGCTTCTGTCCAAGTTTGGTAGAAATCCAGGATAGTTTAAGTAAGTTATTAAAATTTCAAAAACTTTAACCACAGAGTGAATATTTGTGGACGCCGCCGACGGAATGTAGGATCGCTATGTCTCGCTTTTTCGACAAAAGTCGAAGGCTCGACAAAAATGGTAAAATTTGTCATGTATGGGCAATAACTCCTATAAGAATTTGTCTAAGAGTTTTGACGTATATGGACAATTGGTAGAGCTCATTATTCTGAACATTTTTGCTCCTTTCAGATTTTCTCTATTTATAACAGTTAAAAAAATAATAGACAAAACTTGCATTTTACCCCTATGTTCTATTTTTAGCTAGGTCGGCCATGTTGGTTGGTAGGCGGGTTCATCGGACACATTTTTTAAACTAGACACCCTAATGGTGATTGTGGCCAAGTTTGATTAAATTTGTCTCAGTTGTTTCAGAGAAGGTTTTTGTAAAAGATTACAAAAATTTACAAAAAATTGTTAAAAATTGACTATAAAGGGCAATAATTCCTCAAGGGGTCAATTGACCATTTTGGTCATGTTGACTTATTTGTAGATCTTTCTTTGCTGAACATTATTGCTGTTTACAGTTTATCTCTATCTATAATAATATTCAAGATAATAACCAAAAACTGCAAAATTTTCTTAAAATTACCTATTCAGGGGCAGCAACCCAACAATGGATTGTCTGATTTGTCTGAAAATTTCTGGGCAGATAGATCTTGACCTGATGAACACTTTTATCCCAGTCAGATTTGCTCTAAATGCTTTAGTTTCAGAGATATAAGCCAAAATCTGCATTTTTAAAAGTTAACAACAGACGACGGACGCCAAGTGATGAAAAAAGCTCACTTGGCCCTTTGGGCCAGGTGAGCTAAAATTGATAAAAGGTGTTTTATCTTGAATTTTCCAGTACTGCTCCATGAAAATATCTAAATTGTTTAAATTAAGTTCAGCAACATATTATTAATGTTATATAATTAACCTGTATGAAATCTCCCATTATCACTGAATTAACATTACCACTGATATGATGAAACCGGTAAATTAGTACTGTTAGTACAATGTGATGCAATATTCCAGCACCCTACAGTATATCATTGGTTCTTTATTAATGTGGTTGGAATATGCAAGGTAGATGTGAAATAAAAGAAATATGGTTATTTGGAACTAAATTATCTGGGGAAAAGATAGAATGGTATCAAGGAAATGAAAATGGAATATGGTACATAATATAATATAATATAATGTTGATCTGAGATCGTATTTATAAGCATACTAGACTTTACATGGACAACCATTTTTTATGTTTATGTCATATTTCACTTATTAAACTTCCTAATTAATAAAAAACATTTTACTTTCTAATCAATTTTTTAACAGTAAAACTACAAGAATAAGTAACAAATAATCCCACAAGGACAGAACTATGACGAACTGTAAAACTATAAGAATAAGTAACCAATAATTCCACGAGTACAGAACTATGACGAACTTTAAAACTATAAGAATGAGTAACAAATAATTCCACAAGGACAGAACTATGATGAACTGTAAAACTATAAGAATGAGTAACAAATACGAGGACAGAACTATGACGAACTGTAAAACTATAAGAATGAGTAACAAATAATTCCACAAGGACAGAACTATGATGAACTGTAAAACTATAAGAATGAGTAACAAATAATCCCACAAGGACAGAACTATGATGAACTGTAAAACTATAAGAATGAGTAACAAGTAATCCCACAAGGACAGAACTATGACGAACTGTAAAACTATAAGAATGAGTAACAAATAATCCCACAAGGACAGAACTATGATGAACTGTAAAACTATAAGAATGAGTAACAAATAATCCCACAAGGACAGAACTATGATGAACTGTAAAACTATAAGAATCAGTAACAAATAATTCCACGAGGACAGAACTATGACGAACTGTAAAACTATAAGAATGAGTAACAAATAATCCCACAAGGACAGAACTATGACGAACTGTAAAACTATAAGAATCAGTAACAAATAATTCCACGAGGACAGAACTATGACGAACTGTAAAACTATAAGAATGAGTAACAAATAATTCCACAAGGACAGAACTATGACAAACTGTAAAACTATAAGAATGAGTAACAAATAATTCCACGAGGACAGAACTATGACGAACTGCAAAACTATAAGAATAAGTAACAAATAATTCCACGAGGACAGAACTATGACGAACTGTAAATATATAAGAATAAGTAACAAGAGGCTCTCAAGAGCCTGAATCGCTCACCTGTATTTCAGAGGAGAAGATTTTTAAATGTTAGCAAACTTGATGAACAAATTGTATAAAATTGTCTTTAAAGGGCAATAACTCCTTAAGGGGTCAATTGACAATTTTGGTCATATTAACTTTTTTGTAGATCTTACTTTGCTGAACATTATTGCTGCTTACAGTTTATATATATCTATAATAATATTCAAAATAATAACAAAAAACTGCAAAATTTTGTTAAAACTACCAATTCGGTGGCAGCAACCCAACAATGGGTTGTTCGATTGGTCTGATAATTTCCGGGCAAATAGATCTTGACCAATTACACATTTTTACCCCATGTCACATTTGCTCTAAAAGATTTAGTTTTTGAGATATAAGCCAAAAACTGCATTTGACCCTTATGTTCTATTTTTAGCCATGGCGGCCATGTTTGTCGATGGATACAAACTTCGGATACAATTTATAAACAAGATACCCTAAGGAACATTTAGTTAAAGTTTGAAAGTAATTGGTCCAGTAGTTTCAGAGGAGAAGATTTTTAAATGTTAGCAAACTTGATGAACAAATTGTGTAAAATTGTCTTTAAAGGGCAATAACTCTTTAAGGGGTCAATTGACAATTATGGTCATATTAACTTTTTTGTAGATCTTACTTTGCTGAACATTATTGCTGCTTACAGTTTATATATATCTATAATAATATTCAAAATAATAACAAAAAACTGCAAAATTTTGTTAAAACTACCAATTCGGTGGCAGCAACCCAACAATGGGTTGTTCGATTGGTCTGATAATTTCAGGGCAAATAGATCTTGACCAATTACACATTTTTACCCCATGTCACATTTGCTCTAAAAGATTTAGTTTTTGAGATATAAGCCAAAAACTGCATTTGACCCTTATGTTCTATTTTTAGCCATGGCGGCCATGTTTGTCGATGGATACAAACTTCGGATACAATTTATAAACAAGATACCCTAAGGAACATTTAGTTAAAGTTTGAAAGTAATTGGTCCAGTAGTTTCAGAGGAGAAGATTTTTAAATGTTAGCAAACTTGATGAACAAATTGTGTAAAATTGTCTTTAAAGGGCAATAACTCTTTAAGGGGTCAATTGACAATTATGGTCAAATTAACTTTTTTGTAGATCTTACTTTGCTGAACATTATTGCTGCTTACAGTTTATATATATCTATAATAATATTCAAAATAATAACAAAAAACTGCAAAATTTTGTTAAAACTACCGATTCGGTGGCAGCAACCCAACAATGGGTTGTTCGATTCGTCTGAAAATTTCAGAGCTGATAGATCTTGACCAATTGATTTATTTTACCCAATATCAGATTTGCTCTAAAAGCTTTAGTTTTTGAGATATAAGCCAAAAACTGCATTTGACCCCTATGTTCTATTTTTAGCCATGGTGGCCATGTTTGTCGATGGATCAAAACTTCGGATACAATTTATAAACTAGATACCCTAAGGAACATTTAGTTAAAAGTTTGAAGGTATTTGGCCCAGTAGTTTCAGAGGAGAAGATTTTTTGAAATAGTTTACGACGACAGATGACGGACGACGACGGACTCCAAGTGATGGCATAAGCTCACATGGGCCCTTTGGGCCCTGGTGAGCTAACAAATAATTCCACGAGGACAGAACTATTACGAACTGTAAAACTATAAGAATAAGTAACAAATAATTCCACAAGGACAGAACTATGACGACCTGTAAAACAACAATAAACTTTTTAATTGATACAGATGTAATTTATTACTCTGATAATACAATAATTGTATATTTTTTCTAGTCTTTTGATGGCAGTTATACAATACCCCATTAATACATCAAAAGGTGTAACAGGACCACATTACTCAGCCCCAACAAAAATAACAGTACAACAAACAACACAACAGTCCAGATAGCATGGCTTGGTACAGGAACAAAATGTGATGGCAGGAATTGAAGCAATTAAACATGGGTGAAAACCTTCCCTTTAATCTTTCAAGACAATATGCAAATACACAAAACATAAATGTTGACACAGAGATATGTCTTGCCTGTATGTTATTTTGATAGTAAAATGCAACTGTTGAAATTAAAATGGCAATTCTTTAACATGTAAACTAAGAAAAACATTCAAAGTCAATGAACCATGACTAAAGGTGCAGGGCCAATTAATATCCATGAATATGAGATATGCCAATGCTAATACAAGTGCATATCAAATATTTGACCTAAGCAAACAATGCTACTGGAAACAGAATGCACCTGTCATGACAATACGAATTGTCAAGGTGAGAAAAAAACCATTTCAGTCTAGCTAAGATAGTCACAACTTTTGGTTAAGTCTTAGCTGTAGTGATTTGCCAGACAATCTGACTGAGATCTGATATGGTTATATAAACCACAATATCATAATTTCCAGAATGTACAAAGCAAAGCAGCGGACATAGCTGTGATTAAATTACAGCTGCAGTAGCATAAACCCATCAACAGAAATTTTTGGTAGCTGACAACCTCTTTAGATAATGATCAACCAATTCAGAAAATCAACTTCTGTCTTCATAAACTACCATGTGGAGTTACATTATACTCGTAAATAATGTCATCAAAAACTCTGATTAGTTTATTTTATAAAATCTTATGAAGACCAATGTTGAATCGTTTCTAGTATTGCACTTTGGGTATTTAATTCTGCTTTAAAGCAAAAGACTAATATAAGTCATACATTAGGAGTACACAAATTGAAAATTATTGCAGCTTTGCACAGACTGTTTTTTTTTTCATTTTAACTACACTGAAAATGTGCATTTGTATATATTTATCTCTGCAGGAATATGGCATGCAGGTGACATGTAACAATAAGAATGAAAAAACAACATGCAAAATATATCTTATAACTATGTGTTGGATCTGTGCTCAACTTCATTTTCAAAAACAATTGTTTTAAAAATTTCGAATTTCATTTACTGATTTTTCTGTGTGCATTTTAGCAGTTGTATGTTTTTACTTCAACCAGAACATAATTAAGAAGTTTTATATACCGAAGAAAAACTATTTAAGTCCTCTCTTTCCATACTTGTTTCTACCAAAAGTTAAAATCACTGAATAGTTAGAAGGTTAATTTTTAAAGCTACTTTTGGAGTAAACTTTAAAAAAAAATACAGACATTTTTATGTAAAGCAGATATAGGATAACAATCTCAAAATCATCTGGATGAAGCAAATTTCAAATTAATTTACTGTCTATATTAAAAAATATGTATTTCGATTTATTTTTAATCTCATTTTTTTTTTTTATACATTTAATCTAATTTATTTTGAATTATCTTTGACACATTCCCCATTTCTATTCTCTATTCTATCATAACAAAGTCTTAAACCATAACAAAGACAACTTTCGCTGTCCAATGGTATAAGTCAAGCCACAGTACAATGATGAGGGAAAGGATCACAATATGTTAGTAAAGCCAAACTAGTTACTAGTCAATTCAATTAAGCCAAACTAATTCTTTTTCTAAACTGTGAACTGCTATTTTGCCTGCACAATTCCATATTTTTGACAGCTACATTGACAAATATGAAAATCCCACTGACAATGGCTTCAAGATGAAGGCAACTATTTAGAAAGCTAATCATGTTTGTTTTATTTATCTTGTAAAACATTTTTTATGAAATTTTAAAAAGATATCAAATAAGCTAATTCCATATTGTAAAAGATCAGTATCCCACTTGAAAGCACAAGTTAACATTCAGAAAGTGAACAAATCAAAAAACTTAATTCTTTTAAATACTCATGTTTTGTGGTAAGTCATTCCATACTACTAACTTAAATAGACTATTTATAAAAAAAAGTATTATGAACAAATGATTCAAAGGCATAACCCATCCCACTTAACTTATTAAAGCAAAAAGTGGCAAAATCTATTGCTTCAAATAAAAACCCTAATAATAATTCTGATAATTTCTTTTAACTAGAGGCTCTAAAGAGCCTGTATCACTCACCTGCATATTCAACAATGGCCACTTGGGAAAAACTGTCATTAAAGGCAATAACTTCAATAAGGTGTCAACTATTGATTTTGGTCATGTTGACTTATTTGTAGATTTTGTCTTGTTGATCACTTTTGCTTAGTATTGTTTCTATCTACCTATTATAGTTTTTAAGATATTAAGCAGAAACGCAAAAAATGGTAAAAACTGTCATTAAAGGGCAATAACTCCAAAATGAGTCGACTGAAGATTTCGGCTATAATGGCTCATTTGTAGATCTTGTCTTGTTGATCATTTGTACATTTCAAAGTTTCTATCAATCTATTACAGTTTTCAATATAAAAAGGCAATAATGGGAAAAATCGTCAATAAAGGACAATAACTTCAATAAGAAGTTGACTAACAATTTTGGTCATGTTTGACTTATTTGTAGATCTTGTCTTGTTGATCATTTTTGCTTAGTATTGTTTCTATCTATCTATTATAGTTTTTAAGATATAAAGGCCAAAATGCAAAAAATTGATAAAATCTTCATTAAAGGGCAATAACTCCGTCTAACAATTTTGGTCATATTGACTAATTTGTTGATCTTGTCTTGCTGATTACTTTTGCTTTTAAAGTTTCTGTTTATCTATTATAATTTACAGATAATAAGAACAAAATTTAAAAAATGGTAAAAATTTGTCATTTAAGGGCAATAACTCCTATAAGAAGTCATCTGACAGTTTTGATGAAAATAGACAATAAGTGGAACTCAACATTCTGAACATTGTTGCTCCAATCAGAATTTCTCTATTTATAGCAGTTTTCAAAATGATAGGCAAAACTTGCATTTTACCCCTATGTTCTATTTTTAGCCATGCTGGTCATCTTGGTTGGCAGGTGGGGTCATCAGACACATTTGTTAAACTACATATCCCAATGATGATTGTGGCCAAGTTTGGTTAAATTTGGCCCACTAGTTTAAGAGGAGAAGATTTTGTAAAAGTTAACAGATGACGGACGATGGACGCAAAGTGAAGCTAAAAATATTAACTTTAAAGACACTGGATATTTGCTACTGTTTAGTAAAATTCAGGAATAAAGTTATGATTATTGAAATCAATCAATTTTTTTTGTTTACAATTACAATTTTTGTTCCACACAAAAAAAAAAGAAGAAAAATGTAGTTCATATGCAGGTAGCATGATTGATAAGCATGTATTGATTAATGCAACATATATCATTTGCATATAAATGACTTTACAAAATATATCACAAAATACACAGAAGCATACTGAAAACACAACATCTAGTTGCCTTCACTATAAAGCCTATGACAAACGGGAACACCAACCTGCTGCAGGTTTGGATTTTCTTCTTTGGAAAAGTTTCTGAAGACCTAAATAACAACATTTCAGTATGAGAATAGCATGTTTTAAGGATGGTCACGGCATCTGAACCATTCAATCAAGACCATAAAAGATGCATCAATCAAGAAATTCTTATAGACACAAGTCAATACTTTTAACTTTCTGTTTAATAAACATTTATATCTTCCTATTAGTTTAGGAAAAAAATATATATAAAACGGATCTGAAGCTGCATCATTTTGATCATTTGGGGATTCACATGCAGTCAATATTTGCAAAATGATATTGATAAAAGATTGGATTCATCCATGACAACTGGGTAAAAGAATCGGAAAATTTGGCAACAGATAATAAAACATGCAATTTTTACAGTTTGAAAAGAACAGTAAATTAAGTTCCAATTGGGCATGTTTTCAGAAAATAATGCATATCTATATAAGAATATAATTGTATTTGAAAACAATGATTTGGTGCATACCTTGTGACAAGTAAGACTGTCTCATGCTGCCTGGAGAATTTGGTGGTGTTCTCTTAGTTTCTGGTACGAAAGGTCTTGGTTGTCCATCATGTGCCATTCTAGCCACTGCCATGGCCTGAAATCATCAAATTCAATTATAATTATTTTCTACGGGTGTTAAAGTCTTCTTCGTAAGTGGCTAACATGACATGGTAAGTCATTTGATTTTGCATTTCATTTGCACTTCTTAACAGGCCATTTTTAAAAATTGACTAAACTTCATGATAGAATAGTGGTCTTATAAGACAGGGACTATGCAAATACCGATATTACTTTTCTTACTAAATGAAGAAGATAACTGATTAATCTTTTCACAAATAAGCCTAGGAATACATTTCAGAATTATATATTTCCTTACTTTAAAAATGCTTGAAAGGAAATCTAAATGAGTAAAAGTTCAGTAAAACAATAGGAAAGATTATAAACCACACAAAAACTCACAACACTAGGTTGTCAAATAAAGTTTATAAGCAAATAAATTCTGTCAAAATAACAGACAATAATGATTGTAAAAGCAGAATTTTGTTTAATTCAACAAAGTACATTCAATGGATGTATAAAGCAGTTATTTAATGTGTTCAATGTACATGAAGCAATAAAAGTCACATGATGTGACTGCTGATGAAAACTAAACATTACAATGAATTATAAGTCAAATTTGACACAAACTAACAACATCCATGGTTTGTCTTGCGACTACCTGAGTTTGTGTTAATTTGAGAGGTTCTGCTACCTTCTTCATTAGAGGGTTCTCATCACTCTCTTGTTTCCCTAAACACCGCAGTCTCAGGGAGGCTCCTTTCCGACTCAGTTTCCTCGGTGGAGGTGTAGGTGGCGTATGCTCCCGTTCAAAATCACTGTCTTCTTGTGGAAGACTGGAAAATTTAAAAAAATATTACTTATGATAAAATATTGAATAAAATTTCACATCAATGGTTTTCTTAATGAAAAATCAATAATATCAACTCAAATTTGCTTCAACAACTGACCATTTCAAAATAATATTTTCAAACGTGATTATTAATCAAAAATTCAAATTTAAAATTATTTGACAAATATATCATGAACCATATTTTGTATTTTTAATTTTTACAACTCAAATTACTTTCCCCTGATTTAATATATAGGATAATCTCTGACTTAACAATTTATACAAAATATTTAGCATGATTTATGTGAAATAAGATGTTCTTAATATGAGTCTTCCTCAGGAATGCCTTCTTTACCATTAGTTTTAGATACTATTCTGCATCATTTAAAACATTTGTAAAGGCTTGCTTGTCATCCTGCTGTGTCAGTGTTAAAGTGTAATGTTCATTACCAAAAGGGAAGTCCATTTAAAAGCTCTGTCAAATTTTAACAAAGATATTGATGCCTAAAAAACTCTAAACCCAGACTGAATCTAAATGTTAACTGCCAAAAAAAACGAGTAAATGTCCTTTTATCAAAATATGGAAAAATGAAAAAACAAGAATGTGTCCATAGTACATAAATGCCCCACTTGCACTATCATTTTCTATGTTCAGTGGACCTTGAAATTGGGGTCAAAACCCTAATTTGGCAGTAAAATTAGAAATATCATATCATAGGGAACTTGTGTACTAAGTTTCAAGTTGATTGGACTTCAACTTCATCAAAAACTACCTTGACCAAAAACTTTAACCTGAAGCGGGACGGACGGACAGACAAACGAATGAACAAACAGAAGCAGACCGAAAAACATAATGCCCCTCTACTATCGTAGGTGTGGCATAAAAATATTTCTATATAGTACTCTGCATTCTTTATCTTTTGTTATAAAAAGCTTCTGTCCAAATTTCATCAAGATTTGACAAAGCTATTAATTTCTAAAAAACTTGAACCTCAGACTGTATCTTAATGTAAACTGTGAAAAAAATGTCCAATCATCAGTAAAATAGAGAAAAATTTACTCTGGATTCTGTATTTTGATCATAAAAAAGCTTCTGTCCACGTTTCATTGAGTTCTATGAAAGTTTGACAAAGTTATTGATGTGTAAAAAAAACCTTAACCACAGGTTGATCCTAAATATGGACGAAGATTGAATGTAGGCTCTCTATGTCTCACTTCTGTGACAAATTGTTGCAGGCTAAAAAAAAAAATTCCAATTTCTGCAACTCAAAGAAATCACAATTTGGAAGCTTGAACACCAGAAAATCCACTGATGTTTTTAGTTCTCTTTTTTTTTTTTTTTAAACTTTGAGAAGTTTGAAAAGATAAAAAAAAATATAAAATCAATGGAAAAACTTACAATTATACAGTTAATAGGGTTCTTAATACCTGTTAGATTAAAATAAATAGCTTTTGATAAGGAATACATACTCTCTATATACATAAATGCCTTGCTTTTTGGTGAGCTCGGAGGCCCCTGGCTTTATATTGTTGCCCTTATGACTTCTACTATCATTAGCACCATCATAGGAAGGAGGATAAGTCTCTGAAGTATGACTAGCTGGACTATGAGGCTGAACATCTTTGTACGAATCTGAGGCTGAAGATATGGCACTGACAAAAAGCAAAAGGCTAATTTTATGATACAATCATAAATCAGCAAAAATTTATCACTTAATTACCCGGTTGTGTTGAAGAACTAAAGAATTAATTATCAGGTATAAATATAATATCTACTTTGACAAATTGCTTCATAAAATATAACTTATTCGGAATATTACATTGATCCTCCAGTTGGCTCAAGTAAGCTCTAAAAATGTTATTTTTCAAACACCAAAAAAACAAAACTAAGTACTTTAAATAAGTTAACAAAACCAAAATAAACCCTTGTGTCACCTACAAGAACTAGAAGCTTAAAGCAGCATAGAAGCTAAGCACCTTTTCAACATATTTTTCCTTTATTTTTTTGCTTTGTTCCAAAGTCATGACCATATTGAATGTGGAATAAATACATACAATTTTGAAAACAGGGCAACTTATTTGTCATCTATTTTTAACTGGTTAAGATAGATCATAGGTATATATTTCTTGAGATAGAATTTTCTTATACTTTGCCAAAATGAAGATTTTACTATGCTTTTTTCAAAAATATAATAAAAAGTATGGGTCACCGTGCTATTTTCCAAGCTATGAGTCGTTGAAAATTGCCTAAATTTGGTTAGATTGTTCATGAAAAAACACATTTGTGTGCATAAAAAAAAATCTATGAGATAGAATTTTGAAATAAATTGTGAGAAGATAGGTTTTATAATATGTTTTAAGAAAATAAAAAGAAAAATGGTGTCACCGAACTTGTTTTCTTGCTACAAGTAAAAATTTAAAATTTCCCTATCAGTCCAGTATATATTTTTTACTAAAAGAGTTATCTTCCCTGAAATGGCTTATTTGAAAAAAATTGATTCTAAAAACACAAAATTTGATATTTGTTTAAATATTTTGTTATACAATAAATCACCATTTTTTTTTTACATAAATAAACAGTCTAACCAATAAATTGTAAATCTGTCTCCAAATTTGCAGATTTAGGCAAATAACTAGACCGATTTTGTACTGGGATTGTACAATCCAAGATGGCGGTATACCATGAATCTACCTTAAATAACATGCACTCTGTTTAATGGTAAATAAAAACTCCTGGACTGACAGATATTTTCTTAAAACCGATTACATTGTAAATAAAGAAGGAGGTGTGAGCCATTATTTGGTCGCTGAAATTACAAAAATAGTAAACTTATTCAAGCCTTTCAAAACTTCATTGACAAATGAACAGAACAGGCTTTAATATTCAATCTGAACACTTTAGTACAGAAAGGTCACTTGTGATGTCACTATGACATCATAAATATGTTGAAATTAATATATTATACATAAAATGGCCATTTCATGCTTAGTTTTTGGTCAAAATATAAATGAGCAACAGCTTTACACAAAAAGATATTTTACACACATAATAAAATTGAGAATGGAAATGGGGAATGTGTCAAAGAGACAACAACCCGACCACAGAACAGACAACAACAGAAGGTCACCAATAGGTCTTCAATGCAGCGAGAAATTCCCACACCCAGAGGCGTCCTTCAGCTGGCCCCTAAACCAATATATATACTAGTTCAGTGATAATGGACGTCATACTAAACTCCAAATTATACACAAGAAACTAAAAGTAAAAATAATACAAGACTAACAAAGGCCAGAGGCTCCTGACTTGGGACAGGCGCAAAAATGCGGCGGGGTTAAACATGTTTATGAGATCTCAACCCTTACCTCTAGCCAATGTAGAAAAGTAAACGCATAACAATACGCACATTAAAAGTCAGTTAAAGAGAAGTCCGAGTCTGATGTCAGAAGATGTAAGCATCTTTGTAAAATACATATTGTTGCAAACTATCTTTTTGGATAAAGCTATAGCTCATATCTAAATGTTAATGACAAGATCTCAAAATGAGGCTGTTTTGGCAGTTTTGTTCTGCACTAAATGTTTGAAGACCTTATGCCAATACGTAGGATGTTATTTGGTAGATTTTAATATTTTTTTTAATTTTTCCAAATTCAAGGGACCAAAAAAAGTGGCTATATCATACCTTCTCCATTTGAAAGTGTTTTATAGGTTCAATTCTTGGCTTGTTTAAGTATTTCAGAGTGAATTATTGTTTATTCCTTAAACTCCAGCAGTCATTATCAAAATAATAATAACAACTATCTACAATCTTTATAAATACCTTGTATGACTGAGACGTCGCATGTCATTTGACATAATTGGCGACACTTTGACAGGAGCAAGAGGTGATGGTGAACGATTAATGGCATTACGATATTCTACATTTAGGTGATTACTGGATCCACCAGGTGTCACTTTACCATTGAGTGAATTTTGTGGTGAGATAGTTGTGTGAGAATTGGCAGGAATAATTTTTGGCGTTTGATTACTATTAACAAGATACTGAGGAGTTTTGCCGGCGATCGGTAATGCTGTTTTGTTGACTCCAGTAATGGCTGTCATCACACTACCAAACAAGCTGTGGTTTCTCTGATAAAAAAATAACAAATCATAAAATTAATTGAATTAATTATGAACAGATTTTCAAATGACAGATTCAAGACCTAATTCAAGTTATTACCTATTTCATTATGGTATGGTATTTTTTAAGTACAGGTATATGTAAAATAAGGTCACAACCTGTGCCCTCAGAATAAAAAACATAATGGGCAAAGTCAAAATAAATGGTTCCTTGCATATAAAGCAATATTTATCAACCATGCTGATCATTTGATTGGATAAATTGATTTCAAATGATGTGGCTTGATGTGTAGAATATTCCTGCAAAACATCTTTGAAAAATCTCAAGTATTAAAAATTATGTTAAAAAGATGCCAAAATTGTCAGAGTGCAACACTTTTTGTGACATTTTGAAAAATACTTTTTAAGACACAGCAAATTGTTGTATGGAGGAATATGCCTTAAATTTTTATTTGTTTTACAACTATTATATCTTAGTGATGATTTCAGCTCAGAATGAAGCTTTCCATTGAACCGTTTTGATACAGATGTGTTTTGAAAAAAGTTGTGCCATGTCAGAGTGCAACACAAAATTAGTATTACTGAGGAATAGAATGATTTTGCTTAAATGACTCACACCTAAACATAAACAAAAGTCATTCCTGTAAAACAAATATGTCCTTTCTAGAATAAATAGTTCATTTACCTGATTATTGATATATATAATGTGTGAGAGTCTAGTAAATAAGGCCTCCTTATAAGTGTCAGGAGTGCAACTTTGAAGTTTAAAGACTACGCACTGAAAAATACAAAAGCCAATATATGGTTCTGTTTTATTTTTCAAAGATACTATACTAGATACAAGATTGCACCCAAAGAGTAGCCTGATAGACAAGGAATTTTCTTTTAGAACCATTTCTTTGGTGTCAGGAGTGCAACAGTTTTAAAATGACATTTTCTTGGACTTACATTTTAAGATAATCTCAGCTCCTAGTGACTTATTTGCATCTAAACATGTTTTCTAACTATTTAGGTTACATGTATGAGTTATAATAAATTCTTAAGGTAAATTTCAAAGCAGGACTTAGATTCAAGAATCATTGTTTGTCACAAGCAAACATATTTGAATGCTAAATTTTCATATTATTTTCAAATTATGGAAGCTAATTGTCTTAAACTTTGTCATTTGATTAGAAATAATCATATTTCAATTTAAAAGCTTTATAATGGTTTCATTAATACTTATTAATTTATTATAATTGTTATAACAAACAATTAATTGTGTTGCACTCCTGACATGAATTTACCATAACAAGCCGTTTTGCACATTTTGAGTTCAATTTTTAAGACCCAACCTTTGAATGAATGAAAGATGGGAAAGATGGCTGTGAAACTAAACTTTAGAGTAAATCTGACAAGCTAAGTGCATACAAACACACCATCAAAGTCAACAACAACTTCAACTTTGAGGAGTAGAAATTGAGAAAAACACTGAAATAAGATCCAAATCTGAAGGACAAACTAGACACATATAAACAAAGAAAGAACAAAGAAAACAAAACAATGTAACCCTAAATTCAAAAGACTCAGACCAAAATTAAAACACATATGAGAAAATGAAAACAAAACAGAGAAAGTGGCAACAGAAGAGAAGAAGAAAATTGACACAAGCTAAAAAAAGTTGCAAACCAGCAGAAAATTGTCCAGTCAAGAAGCAAAAGTACAGATGCACTTACAATACCTAGAGAAATCAGAAAGAGAAGTCAAAGAATAAGACATTATCTGCCTGACCATCCCAAATCTTGGACTAAAACAATTGAGCACATCATATCCACAGCTACACCAAGGTGGTTGTCAGAGTAAATGAGAACTGATATCAGCTGTGTGCAAGAAATTGATGAGTCTTGAACATGTTGAAGTATAAACAAAGTTGAAGAACCCTTAAAGATCTGAAAACTGTCGAAAAGAAAATGGCATTTTCAAAAGAGTCCCTTAGTTCTTGGTCTAAGTTTTTAGGTAGCCTCTATTCTTTTGAAAAAGCCAGTTTCTTTTCAACAGTTTCCAGATCTATTAAGGGTCTCTCAATTATGTTTCCACTTCAGCACCCATCAGTTTCTAGCACACTTCCATCAGTACTGATTAGTTCTTACAATTACCTTGGTGTAGCTGTGGATATGATGTATTCAGTTGTTTTAGGGCAAGGTTTGGGTTGTTCAGGAAGAATTTTCCCTATATTTTGTCTTCTTTTTCTGATTTCTCTAGATAGTGTATCTGCACCTGACCTTTACTTCTCGACTGGACATTTTTCTGTGGGTTTGCAATTTTTTTGGCTTGTGTCAATTTTCTTCTTCTCTTCTGTTGCCAATCTCTCATTTGTCTCTCTGTTTTGTTTTTTTTTTCATTTTTTAGATCTGTGTTTTTATCTTCAGGTCTAAGTCTTTGTAATTAGGTTTTACATTTTTTTTTTCTTTGTTCTTTCTTTGGTTTTATTTGTCTAGTGTGTCCTTGAGGTGGATCTTCTTTCAGAGTTTTTCTCAATTTTCTGCTCATCAAAGTTAGAGTCGATGTTGACTTTGATGGTGTGTTCCCTTAGTCTGTCTGATTTTATTCTCAAGTTAGTTTAGTTTAATCAACTATCTTTCTCATCTTTCATTCATTTTAAGGTTGGATCTGCAAGATGAACTCCAAATTTGTGAGACTTTTCAAAATAAAAATATTGAATCTGTGCAAAACTTTTGTTATGGTAAATTCATGTCAGGAGTTCAACAAAATTGTTTGTTATTACAGTTATAATAATTTAATTAGTATTACATGAAACCATTATAAAACTTTTAAATTGAAATATGGTTATTTCCTAAACAAAATACACAGTTTATGACAATTAGCTTCCTAAATTCTAAAATTATATAAAAATGCATCATTCAAATATTTTTGCTTATGACAAACAATGATTCTTGGATCAAAGTCCTGCTTTGAAATTTACCTTTAAGTATTTATTATAACTCATACATGTAACCTAAATAGTTAGAAAACATGTTTAGATGCAAATAAGTCACTAGGAGCTGAGATTATCTTAAAATGTAAGTCCAAGAAAATGTCATTTTAAAACTGTTGTACTCTGACATCAAAGAAATGGTTCTAAAAGAAAATTTCCTTGTCTATCAGGCTACTCTTTGGGTGCAATCTTGTATCTAGTATAGTATCTTTTGAAAAATAAATCAGAACCATATATTGGCTTTTGTATTTTTTCAATGCGAGTCTTTAAACTTCAAAGTTGCACTCCTGACACTTATACATGTTATAGGGAGGCCGTATTTACTAGACTCTCACACATTATATATATCAATAATCAGGTAAATGAACTATTTATTCTAGAAAGGACATATTTGTTTTACAGGAATGACTTTTGTTTATGTTTAGGTGTGAGTCATTTAAGCAAAAATCATTCTATTCCTCAGTAATACTAATTTTGTGTTGCACTCCTGACATGGCACAACTTTTTTTCAAAACACATCTGTATCAAAACGGTTCAATGGACAAGCTTCATTTATAGCTAAAATCATCACTAAGACATAAAAGTTGTAATATACATAAGAATCTATGGCACATATCATCATATTACAAGTTACTGTGTCTTTCAAAAATTTTTTTTTCAAAATGTTAAGAAAAGTGTTGCACTCCTGACAATTTTGGCATCTTTTTAATATAATTTTCTAATACTTGAAATTTTCCAAAGATATTTTGCAGGATTATTCTACACATCAAGCCACAAAATTCAGCCCATTTTAACATTGCAATGACTGCCATTTAAAAAAATAGTAGCAAAATGTGATGAGGCGTGAACTTATGTATACAATAAGTGATATGTATGATATAGTTCAAAAATATTGTTAAAATGAAATTAAAATGTTAAATCTGAAAGGTATATACAATTAATCTAGAAATCATGGTCTTTTTGATGA
Organism: Mytilus coruscus; assembly: GCA_017311375.1. NCBI lineage: Eukaryota > Metazoa > Mollusca > Bivalvia > Mytilida > Mytilidae > Mytilus > Mytilus coruscus. The sequence goes on along the minus strand of CM029595.1, from coordinate 141,200,447 downwards.
TGTATAACTGTTTTGATATGATATATATTGAATGTCAGGAGTGCAACAAGATAGGAGAAATAAAGTACCTTATATAGGTAATAATTTAAAAAATAATAATAGTTCAGAAAACTTTGAAGATTGCGGATCTCTTTTAAGTTGTCAAACAACAATTCTGCTGAATATTTAATAGAATTTAGTTCATAGTTTGGTAACTTAACCTAATTTTATAATAATGTGTCTGAAAAATCAATTTAAATATGATCTGAAGTGCATAAGATGCATAAGTTAAAATAGAAATAACATTCAAATGACAGATTTAGGTCTTTATAAATCAGCAATGATTACAAATTTTAAAAATCATGAGTATTTTGTTCTTGTTTCTTTATTTTAGTTTGGTGTATAATATGTCAGGAGTGCAACAAAACAGGGAAATTGGATGTATTTTCTATTTGATATATCTTTTTATTAAAAGATTTATCTATCATTTTTTTCCTCAGTGAATTTGAAAAGGGTTAATTTTAATAAGGAGAAGTTTTCTTATCAACTAATTGATGAATTATTTTTAATCAAAACTTTTCAATCAACTTTAAATGAATTGATACAAAAATAGCCAAAACTTTTAAAAAATATGATAATCAAAGATGAGATTATTAATCTTTGCAATAAAAGTAATGTTTGGATCTCTGCAATCAACTGGGGTGAAAAAATATAAATATTTGATAGTGTTTGTCTGAAATCATATTCCCAAAAGGTATACTTGATTTAAATTTGTTTTATTGGTTTATGTCAATAAAGTTTTAGAACTTTTATTTCTTAATACTTTTTATATCCTTTTGGATTTATTAACTTAAATGTATATGTATCAAGATACAACAAAAGAAAATGCACTAAAACAATGTTGAAATTTGGCAAAAAATAAAATTTGGACCATTTATTTTGACTTTGCCCTAATAGAGCATGTATTACCAATCTAGGAGTTTGTGTGAAACAGAAATATCACAGCATCACAAGTGTGAAGAAAAAGTATTGAAAACCCTTTAATGAAAGTGGCTAGTTAAATATTGAAAACCCTTTAATGAAAGTGGCTAGTTAAATACTGCACAACTACATTCACATCTACATAATTTCTAAAAATGTCATTTTTCCAGATTTAAGAAAGTTTAGTTCTAGTTTACAAACATGAGATTATGAAAGAGACTGAGATATTTGAGTTCATTTTTGTACATGTAATTGTTAAGTAAATCATTTTTTACAGAAATATCTAATGTGCAACAGTACTGAAAAAGCACTATAAAGTGTGCATCACGCTGTAAGGGAGCTATATAGAGTGAAGATCATGTGCTAAAAGGTAACATTTAACACCTTTATATGTATTCAATTTTTAAAAATTTAGTTTGCTTTGTATAGATCAAGATGGAACAAGAAAATTAAGTTCAGTCAGAATTTTCCAGCAACCACAGAGAATCTGTTCAAATTGAGAAATGATTCTTGACATTTACCATATCATGATGATTTTTGTATCCAACTGACCGTGTCTATACTAATAATGTTCAAGGTTCTGTCTAATAGAATTGGACATTTCTGTAAAACCTAAAATTTTGTCTGACATGTCAGAGTCATTCAGTACTTTGCCAAGAATGCTGTATATTTTCTTAATTTCATATCCATACCCTGAAATTGAAACTTCCTATTTCCATTTTCTACTACCAGCAAAAAAGAGGGTTCAAATCCTGAAGTGTTGTGCATTATCTTAGATATAAGTTTACCAGATTTTGTGTATTGTTCTACTGTGCAAAGAAAACTACCAACTTACAGGGTGTAACTCATAATATTCTCCGTCAGGTCCACTTATAATCAGACATTGATCCTAATTTGGAGAAACAATGTTAAAAATCGGAATCTATTTCTATGCATACAACTAGAAATGTGACATATCTGACATAATTATATTGGTTAATCTGGAAACTGAGCATGTTAAAATCGGAATTTATTTCTATGCATACAACTAGAAATGTGACATATCTGACATAATTATATTGGTTAATCTGGAAACTGAGCATGTTAAAATCGGAACTTATTTCTAAGCATACAACTAGAAATGTGACATATCTGACATAATTATATTGGTTAATCTGGAAACTGAGCATGTTAAAATCGGAATTTATTTCTAAGCATACAACTAGAAATGTGACATATCTGACATAATTATATTGGTTAATCTGGAAACTGAGCATGTTAAAATCGGAATTTATTTCTATGCATACAACTAGAAATGTGACATATCTGACATAATTATATTGGTTAATCTGGAAATTGAGCATGTTAAAATCGGAATTTATTTCTATGCATACAACTAGAAATGTGACATATCTGACATAATTATATTGGCTAATTTGGAAATTGAGCATGTTAAAATCGGAATTTATTTCTATGCATACAACTAAAAATGTGACATATCTGACATAATTGGTTAATTGGTTTTAGATTTGTTTCAAACATAAATAACGATTAATTTCTACAAGTGAAAACATTGTATTTAATCTCTCATGCCATGAACTTAAAGAGGCAGAAAAAAGTTCAATAGGAAATTAATTAATTTTCGAACATTTCAAACTCAGAAGACAAATATTTGTGCTACCCATTGACAAATTAAAAGATCTTCATTACAAATGTAATGAATGCTTCCTTTAGGGTTGACAGTTTACAAAAATCTGTGATTAATTTCCAACTTATTTCTATGGACAATCTTCAAAAAATATGTTTAAAATATGCCTGAATTGAAATGAAGAAAAAGTTCACTGACTGACTTATGGTTAGTACAAAGAAGGATTAAGTAGGAAAGACTTACTCTATGCATCGGTTCCTCCACATCTTTTTCATTGAAATCTTCTTCATCTAGATTACCAGAAATAGCTCTACGTAATTCTGGTCCTAAGTCATGTACTGCACGTAAACCAGCCTGTCAAAAAAATTCTGAATACTAGTACTCAAAGCTATTTTTTGAGGATTGGTATTATTTCAATTGATATTTCTTCATCAAACTATCAAATTTTTCTTTCTTTACATGGTAACCATTAAGTTTAAAAATTTTCTAATAAAAGTTTTGTAGTAAGGTCAATTTTGCACAATTGACTTAAATGCTGTAATTAAACATCCTAACTCTATGAATATATTGACATAAAGGCTTCAGCATCTGCCACTACTCAGCACCCAATACTGAAATTTGGAATGTAACATAGATTTTCTCTGACCAGAAGTGAAGTGGAGTGTTGTATATTGTATTTGTTACTATATTGTAATAATATTATCAAGAACTTACATTTTTATTATATAAGTATCACACTTGGTAAGATTGTCCTGAGTATGCATGATGTTTTGTCACTGGACATTAAGTAAACAATATATAAACAATCTGTAGATATATAAAATTGAGCAATATTTTCTTACCTGTAAGGCATTAGTATGCTCTTGACCTTTCTGGATTTTCTGCATTTGTTCTTTACGCTTTTTAAAGCGTCGGAAATAATCTTGTATAAGAAAAGTTGCATAGAATTTTCCTACTGTCACATCATCCTCCCCTGTAAAGTATGCAAGGCAATATTTATAACATGAGTGGACACACTAAAATGTCTTCCATGTATTAAAAGTATGCAAGGCAATATTTATAACATGAGTGGACACAATAAAATGTCTTCCCTGTAAAGTATGCAAGGCAATATTTATAACATGAGTGGACACACTAAAATGTCTCCCCTGTAAAGTATGCAAGGCTATATTAATAAGATGAGTGGACACACTAAAATGTCTCCCCTTTAAAGTATGCAAGGCAATATTTATAACATGAGTGGACACACTAAAATGTCTCCCCTGTAAAGTATGCAAGGCAATATTTATAACATGAGTGGACACACTAAAATGTCTCCCCTGTAAAGTATGCAAGGCAATATTTATAACATGAGAGGACACACTAAAATGTCTTCCCTGTAAAATAGGCAAGGCTATATTAATAACATGAGTGGACACACTAAAATTTCTCCCCTTTAAAGTATGCAAGGCTATATTTATAACATGAGTGGACACACTAAAATGTCTCCCCTGTAAAGTATGCAAGGCTATATTTATAACATTGAGTGGACACACTAAAATGTCTCTCCTGTAAAGTATGCAAGGCTATATTTATAACATGAGTGGACACACTAAAATGCCCCTTGTAAAGAATGCAAGACTATCTTTCATGAGTGGACCCATTGAAATGCTGAGAAGATCACACAAGAATAATTGGAAAAATCAGAACTATGGATTTCAATATGGGTCAATATCCATAATCATCTCAAATTGAGATACTAAAAAATAGTGTGTAAACAAAAAATCTCTGTGCCGTCATATTGGAAATGTTTCAATTTTCAACAAGAGACTGAGCTTAACCATTTGTGCTGATTTGAAGAGCAGAGGACCATTGAATATAGATGTGCTAAAATGCTTCGCTGAACGCAGCCAGATACGACCACAGTGGTCGAACCCTGAACAGTTGGGGCAAATTTGGACACAATATTCAAGCTTGATACTATCTGAATTTGGATCGTAATCAAATTTTTGACATAATATAGGTTTCTGATACAAAATAAATGTGGTCAAAGATCTTACAAATCTGATGTGCAATACTGTGCAATTGAAGATTTCTTCTTGAAACTTTTCAAAAATTTGAAATTTTGAAAATTTTGAAAAAAAAAATATGAACCCTTTTAAAAAAAAATTGGAAAATGACATCATAATCATGCCTAAAATTAAAAAGCCCCCATCAGCAACATTAAATAGCAATATCTAAAAATAAAATTCCTTCACATACATAATCATGGCTATAATTAAATTACCTTTATTAAACATTTTTAAAATAGTAACTTCTAAAAATAAATTGACAGCTAATCACCTAAAGACAATACAGTTTCAAAGGAAAAGATATTTTAAAGTAAGCAAACTAAATGAACAAATTGTGAAAATTTTTATTTAAAGGGCAATAACTCCTTAAGGGGTCAATTGACTAATTTGGTCAATATTAAACTTATTTGAAGATCTTACTTTGCTGAACATTTTTGCTGTTTACAGCTTATCTTTATCTATCATAATATTCAAGATAATAACCGAAAACTGCAAAATTTCCTTAAAATCATCATTTCAGGGGAAATTACCTAACAATCAGATTTGGCTGATAATTTCAGGGCAGGTAGACCTTGACCTAATGAATACTTTAACTTCTTGTCTGATTTGCTCTAAATGCTTTAGTTTTTGGGATATAAGTCAAAAACTGCCTTTTACCCTATGTTCTATTTTTAGCCATGGCAGCCATGTTTTCTGAGGAAACAGAAAATAAAACACAAACTTTATTCTAGATAACCAAGAATCATTCAGCTAAAGTTTGGTTTAATTTGGTTCAGTAGTTTCAGAGGAGAAGATTTTTTAAAGTTAGAAAACATAAGCAAATTGTGTAAAAATGTCTTTAAAGGGCAATAACTCCATAAGGGGTCATCATGTAAACTTACTTTGCTGAACATTTTTGCAGTTTACAGTTTATCTTTATCTATAATAATATTCAAGATAATAACCAAAAACTGCCAAATTTCCTTAAAATTACCAATTTAGTGGCAGCAACCCAACAATTGGTTGTTAGATTCATCTGAAAATTTCAGGGCTGAGAGAACTTGACCTAGTGAAAATTTTTACCCAGGTCAGATTTGCTCTAAATGCTTTGGTTTTTGAAATACGAGCCTAAAACTGTATTTTACCCCTATGTTCTATTTTTAGCCATGGCAGCCATGTTTTTTGACGAAACTGAAAATAAAACACAAACTTTATTCTAATTATCCTAAGGATCATTCAGCTTAAGTTTGGTTAGAATTGGTTCAGTAGTTTCAGAGGAGAAGATCTTTGAAATAGTTTACACCGGATGGACGACAGAAGACGACAAGCGCCAAGTGATGGCAAAAGCTCACATTTCCTTTGGAAAGGTGAGCTAAAAAGGTTACTACTATGAGATGGACATATAAAAGTGCAATAATTATACAAATATTGTATTCAGTAACTAAATACAAATTTTCTGCACAAAATTTATGTAAAATTGATAATGTGCAATCTGTTTTCTCAAGTCAATTTACCGACAGTATGTTGATAAAAAATAAGGTTTTAAATATAATTTCACACAAGGCACTGACATCTCACTAAAATGTAGAAACTGTCTTTTAATAGTATAAACATTATAATATTTGAGGACATTCTCTTCTTAAAAATAGTATCTTTACATTAATATTTACAATAGAATATTAAACCAATTCACAAAAGTCTGGTCTGCACATTTCATAATAGTCATTAGTCTTTAGACTTTATAATGATTTGTGGCCAGACATGAGCTACAAAAACACCACAAATCATGCATTTAAAACAGTTTACTACAACAACCTCGTGATACATGTATCACTTTTGAAATTCTGATTTTGCATCTCTAAAATTTTAGTAACTATTTTTGGTTTAGTCATTTCAAACCGCACAACAAAAATGAATTTTAAACAAAGATTTTCAATATAATTAATTTTTGTTTATAAAGACTTGTGCATGAAAAAAAGTGTATAAACAAATGACAAGTCAAAACAAAAAGGGCATTAAGGTTTTTAAACTTCTATTAAAACATTAGAAAACCTTCAAGGGCCAAGTTGCCATACATGTGATGTCACAGATTTAATAAGATATTGCATACAACTTTGACATGTTAAACTTGAACCAAAAAACAATACATTTATCTCATTTTCAGAAATATAATTAAATGATGATTTGTAAAATAGATGCATTTTTGTTTAGTAATCCTGAAAAATCAGTGAAAAACATCCTCAAAATTGTTTTCAAATCATATTTTCTTTAAAAATGATATGTATGTAGTTGAATGATGCAAATAAAACATAAGATCTCATACTTATGCTTATTACAAAACAATGGCTTAACAGTGTTGTAATTCTATTCTGGCCATGTTGGATGTTGTGGATTTTTTGTTCACCTAGAACTCCACTTTAGTGATAAATACACAAAACTGAATGATTTTTTTACACCATTAAAATCCATTTTGTCTTTTACCAACATACTGAAATCATGTTTTATTACAATTTTCAGTATAAAGTTCAAGTTGTGAAAAAAATTATCCACAAACTTGTGAACTTGTCAATTTAGTTCCTATATCTTAGAACAAAGAAGTTTAGCATCATAACTGGCTATCGTCTTTACAGTTAAAAATCAAACAATTAAAACCAATGCTTTGTCTCAAAAGATTTCACTTTCGTGTTGATGAACTTCACTCAAATTTGTTTGGGTTGTAATAACTAATAACATCAATCAAAAAGAAAAAAATCCACTTCAAATATAACATCAAAAGGAGCTAAAAATACTAATCTATCAGTTCCACCCTTTTCAAAATAATAAGAGTGCTCTAAATCATAAAAACATTTCAACATCATAGTCACCTTTTATCATTAATTAACGTATTAAAATTATTTTAAATATATATTGAAGTGTAGATCTAGTAAACATTTGTAACATAATTTTACACTTCTCATAAGTTTTGCATATTTAATGCATGCTTATTCTTTTCTTAAATATTTATTTTTAACTTCATTTGAAATTTTTTAAGATTATCAGTATTATATATGAAAAGTTCCTTTGAATTGTTGAGTTTTTTTCTATAAATCAGATATTAAGTAACTTTGATGTTTGATACTAAAAGGAAGGTATAATAAACTTACTACCAGCAGGGGGGACCACTTGGTCCAGTAGTTTCTGATTTGTTCTCTTCCAGATTTTCAGAATAACTTTACGTAATTCTTCATTACAATCATCAATATTTCCTTCCACTTTAATTTTCAGCGATGTTCGAACTAATGCAAACAGAGTTGCATTAAACATGACAGTACCATCACTGTTTAAAGGCATATTCATACTGACTAATCGCTGAAATATAAAACCATCGTCTCATTTAAAATGAATTCCTACAGAATGTACCATTAATTATGTATCTGCACAGATGGAAAAATTAAAGTCAGCAATCATTTATTTTGACACAATATTGCTATAAAAAGACAAATCCGACCTGTCTGAACTCTTTAGTCAATGAATTTTTGTTCAGACTCAGTAAATAAGATAACTTAGTCAACATACACAGGTTAGTTTCTTTTTTTTCAATCATTTGGTTCAACACATTTGATGGTTACTTTTTATTCCTTATATGAACCTGGTATGTACTTTTCAGTATTTACTGTTCAACGACAAGTTATCTTAAGTTACAAGTTGTCTTCAGGCGTTTTATGCAATAAAGGTGTGTTGTCACCAGTCATTTTATACCTAGTCATAATTCAACTGCTTTGAATAGGAAAATAAAACAAAACACCAGAGATTGCCAGCCCTAAATATCAAAATCTTGTCTGAAAACAGAAAACTTATTTCCAATCTGATCATTATATAGTATTGTTCATGAAGTCTACATAAAAACTACATACCTTGCATGCAACCCTGTGTGGACATAATTTACCAAAACCTAATGGTGGTGATATTTTTCTTAACAAAGTAACTACATCTAAATGTTTGATTCTGCCCCTGAAAATAAATTAAGAAACAATTTTCAATATGAATTGAAGAGGTGAAACTTAAGGAACTGATTTACAGAGCATTCTTTACAAATTATAAGGAATTCATTTTCTGAGCATTTTCTACAAATTATAAAGAACTTATTTTCATGCATTATATTCTGAAATGGTGAATTGTTATCAGCCACAAGCTGATAATAATTCACCATTTCAGAAATAAATGAATTTTAGTAGGGTTCAGAAATGGAAAGGCCAAAATCAATCTTAGTATCACTTTTCGCTACTTAAAGGTCTGCAACTACTCAACAACAATAAAAGCTAAAATCGTGAAAAACTTGACCTTCATTTAGTCACATGAAACAACATATATCTTAATTTGAAAAGATTTTGTCAAAGGGTTTTCAAGTTATTGCAAAGACAATGATCTAAATATCACTTTTCGCTACTTACAGGTCTACACCTACTCAACATCAATTAAAGCTAAAATCTTGAAAATCCAACTTAACTTTCTTTTTGTCACATAAAACAACATATCTAAATTTGAAAAAGATTTTGTCAAAGCATTTTAAAGTTATTGCACAAACAATGTTTAGTAGCCGCCCAGCCAGCAGCCCACTGTACATCAATTTAATAACCAATATTTTCCTTTTGAAATCCGGTTAAAAATGGCAATACTTTACCATGTTAACTATGCAAAACATTTGAAGTACATGAATCATTGCTGATGGTGCTGGGCCAAATAATTACTAATTATTAAAATGAAATGTGCCAATGCTAAGACAAATGCATGCCAAATAGCATAACTTACAATTAGTGGTTTGCTATAAACTGGCCTTATCACAAACTTAAACAAATGGTTGACACTGCAGCCCTCAGAAACAGCAGACCTTAGTCGGCTCCACAACTTCATAGATGCGAGTCAAAAACTAAACATGATAGCTGATTAGAGATTGTTACACTTACTTTGCTTCTGGATCATAATCTGACCAGTATCGTACAAACTCATCCAGATGGTGTGGTCCTAGTATAGACCAGTCTCTTGTTAGGTAGTCAAAGTTGTCCATAATGACAGCAACAAATAAATTAATAATCTAGAAAATGTAAAGCAGAAAAAAAATTAGTTTTCAAAAGATCAAAACAGCAAAAATTAATATATAATTATCTCATCAACCCTAAAAACTATGTTATTTATAAGTAAACTTTCAATTTACAGAAAAGAATTTGTGGTGTCAAAGTTTTAGGATGATCAGTCAACTAGAACAAAATTTATACCCCCAAGTCACTGTAAACCAACTTATTTCATGAATACTTTATTTTGCATTTTGCCCTTAAAATCTGACTAAAGTAGATTTATTTCTCCCAATTTTATTATTGATTTAAGAAAATATCCAAGTTTGACATATCCCCTTTACTAATTTTCATGTCACATTTCTACTCGAGTCGCAACATAAATTTCTTGCGAACCTTGCTGGTTTTATTATTTGATGCTGTATATTATATTTGTTATTTGTTTATTGTTTTGTACATACATGAGGCTGTTAGTTTTTCTCATTTTGGGGCCTTTTATAGCTTACTATGAGATATGGGTTTTGCTCATTATTGAAGGCGGTACGGTGGCCTATAGTTGCTAACTTCTATATCATTTGGTCTCTGGTGGAGAGTTGTCTCATTGGCAATCATACCACATCTTTTTATTATTACATTATTATTTTGTGTACAGCAGACAATGATAAAGACATGATAGCATTATATCACCATTAAACTTATATTAAGTTAAAGGTCACATCTAACTATCTCTACAGATATTCAGGGGTGGTATACTTACTAAAAATGAACACAGAATATAGAAAGATATAAAATAGAAGTATGCAAAATCTGTTCCACAAACGTCAGCGGCTGCTGTAACTGTGCTGTTGACTTGGTTGACCAATTCATCAGGAGGTGGACCTGTTTCACACAATACGTTTGGTTTATTTACACATGACAACATAACATCTTGCCAAGCCTCTCCTGTCGCTGATCTGTAATGATAAACATCGACATTAAAGCAAAACAATAATAAGCACAATAGTTGCAAGTATATTAAGTTCATATAAATCAAATTTTGTAGTTCTGAGATACCACTGTGTGTCAGCCAGAAATTGGTAGTTCTGAGATACCTCTGTGTGTCAGCCAGAAATTGGTAGTTCTGAGATACCTCTGTGTGTCAGCCAGAAATTGGTAGTTCTGAGATACTGCTGTGTGTCAACCAGAAATTGGTAGTTCTGAGATACAGCTGTGTGTCAGCCAGAAATTGGTAGTTCTGAGATACAGCTGTGTGTCAGCCAGAAATTGGTAGTTCTGAGATACCGCTGTGTGTCAGCCAGAAATTTTGTAGTTCTGAGATACCGCTGTGTGTCAGCCAGAAATTGGTAGTTCTGAGATACTGCTGTGTGTCAGCCAGAAATTAGTAGTTCTGAGATACTGCTGTGTGTCAGCCAGAAATTGGTAGTTTTGAGATACCGCTGTGTGTCAGCCAGAAATTTTGTAGTTCTGAGATACAGCTGTGTGTCAGCCAGAAATTGGTAGTTGGCTACAAATTTTACTGCCTTTGTCAATCAATCTAACAAAGTTAGGATTTCTCTGTTTTTAATTTCTGATTGTTTGCAGCTTTGGTAAACTTGCATGTTTTCAGCTGTAAAAATGTAAACACAACGATTTCAACGAACTTAAATCTGCAGAAAATTGGTAATTCGTTGAACACTTCAATTTGTGCTTAACCTTTCAGACAGAAGTGGTAATATAATCTACATTGTTCCTGTCATTCAATCAACTTTAAAAGATTTTGATGCTGTTAGCATCCATTCAAAAGTTATGTTGCAAATAACATTAATCATATTATACTTAACTAGTCCATCTACCTGTGGTATTATTTTCCATAATAAATAGGTTTACCTGAAGAGAACTAAAACAGCCAGCTGGAAAGTTTGAAAATTGTTGTTTCTATGTAACTGACTCTCCTCATTCGATATAGAAATCTTCCCAAAAATCTGAAAACAAACAATGTACAAAAATAAGATTTTGAGTATCTTTGGTGCCATTTACAATGTCTTTCTCATTAGACCTGTGTCTGGACCTTCCACGCTGCATGCAACATGTATACTGAAGCATAACTGATCATTCCCTTTCATTGAAACCAAAAGAACTTTTATTAAAATCTTCCTTGTACAAAGAGTGTTGTAACATTTTAAACTATCCACAAACAGAAGGTTGCTGTCCAGAGAATGCAAAAATTGCTTTCAACTTACAAATCAACATTATCAAGCTGCAGAACAAACATGTTTTTATACATACCTGCATGCCAATTATTTAGAATTTATGTTGTAATACATACTTGCAGGCCCATTATTGAGAATCTTTGTTGTTATACATACCTGCATGCCAATTATTGAATACCTGTATGCCAATCATTGAGCATCTTTGTTGTTATACATACTTGTATGCCAATTATAGAGAATATTTGTTGTAATACATACCTGAATGCCAATTTTTGAGCATATTTGTTGTAATACATACCTGTATGCCAATTATTGAGAATCTTTGTTGTAATACATACTTGTATGCCAATTATTGAGAATCTTTGTTGTAATACATACTTGTATGCCAATTATTGAGGATCGTTGTTGTAATACATACTTGTATGCCAATTATTGAATACCTGCAGGCCAATTATTGAGAATCTTTGGTGTAATACATACCTGTATGCCAATTATCGAGAATCTTTGTTGTAATACAAACTTGTATGCCAATTATAGAGAATATTTGTTGTAATACATACCTGTATGCCAATTATTGAGGATCGTTGTTGTAATACATGTTTGTATGCCAATTATTGAATACCTGCAGGCCAATTATTGAGCATCTTTGTTGTTATACATACCTGTATGCCAATTATTGAGAATATTTGTTGTAATACATACCTAAATGCCAATTATTGAGCATATTTGTTGTAATACATACCTGTATGCCAATTATTCAGAATCTTTGTTGTAATACATACCTCTATGCCAATTATTGAATACCTGCTGGCCAATTATTGAGAATCTTTGTTGTAATACATGCATGCCAATTATTGAATACATGCAGGCCAATTATTGAGAATCTTTGTTGTATGTAATACATACTTGTATGCCAATTATTGAATACATGCAGGCCAATTATTGAGGATCTTTGTTGTAATACATACTTGTATGCCAATTATTGAATACCTGTATGCCAATTATTGAGGATCTTTGTTGTAATACATAATTGTATGCCAATTATAAAATACCTGCAGGCCAATTATTGAGAATCTTTGGTGTAATACATACCTGTATGCCAATTATTGAGAATCTTTGTTGTAATACATACCTGCATACCAATTATTGAGAATTTTTGTTGTAATACACACCTGTATGCCAATTATTGAGAATCTTTGTTGTATTACATACCTGCATACCAATTATTGAGAATCTTTGTTGTAATACATACCTGCATTCCAATTACTGCATAGATGAAGAATAACATAACTATCAGCAGTGCTACATAAGGAAGAGCCTGAAAAAATCATAAACAGCTTTTAACATCTCTGTTATACATGTTTTAGCAGGGTAGGTTTACCAGCTCTGACAAACATGTACCAGAAAGTCAAACAGTTGTGTATTAAGATGTGTAACAAAGTGTCTACTCTATTAATTGAATACAAAAGTTGGCTCGTTTGGTCAATTTGATTGGCATTTAAGGGGATTCCAATTAAAGCTCCAGCTTGAATGGTTTGTTTATTATGGTACTTGTCAATCATACTGTATTGTATCTGGACTCTTTCTTTATATAATAAATTGTATACACAGAGATACGTCTTGCCTATCTGCAGAAAATTCAGAAGACAATCTGATGGACAGCAACATTGCTTATTAATTCAGTCACTGGACTATGATCTAGTGGACAGGGCTTGAAAATGGTAGACAAACTGAGATGTACAGACAGTAATGTAACTTTAAAGAAAAACATTGTTGTTTATTTTATGTAGTTCCTATCAATATAACTTAACATTGAAAATTGGAATTTAATTCAAAGTCATTGGACCATGTCCTAGGGGACAGGGCCTCAAAATAGTCATCAAACTGATATGTACTGATAGCAATGCAACTTTATACAAAATATCATTGATCTATCACAAGTATTCCTTATCAAGCTGACTTAAGCAGAAAGACTGAACAATGAAAATTGCTAATTAATTAAAAGTCACTGGACCATGACCTAGGGGCAGGGCCTCGAAATATACATCAAACTGATATGAATAGACAGTAATGTAACTTCATACAAAATATCATTGATCTATCACAAGTAGATACTATCAAACTAACTTAAGCAGAAAACATAACATTGAAAATCACTAATTAATTAAAAGTCACTGGACCATGTCCTAAAGCATAAAATGTAACATTGAAAATTGCTAATTAGTTCAAAGTCACTGGACCATGACTTAGGGGGCAGGGCTTCAAAATAGTTGTCAAACTGATATGCACTGATAGTAATGCAACTTCATAGTAATTATCAATGATCTATCACAAGTAGTTCCTATCAAACTAACTTAAGCAGAAAACTTAACAATTGTTGACGCAGGAGCCGTCACTGTTGCCGGAAAAGCAATCCCTATGTCTCGCTTTCCGCATACTGTTACTCCCTGTGGTTTGACAGTCTATATTAATATTATTGTGATTAAGCTTGTGTAAATTACATAGTTGTGTTCATTTTATCACTGTGGTCTTTGTTCCACACTAGATACATGTATGCAGATGTCCACTGTTGTGTTCTGATCCATATTTTACAGAAGAAATAGCTTACCTGGACCTAACATTATTTAATGACTTCCCTACATATCGACTTTATTTATGAGTGTAATTGTTCATTTTGTATTTGTTTACATTTATTTTCATTGTAACACGCCAATGTAACATTATGTGCTCCTGTTCTTGTTTATGAATAACTTGTGTATAACGTCACCAGTAAATGACGCTTTGGAATAAATTGCGGAACACATGTTCTAACTGGGAGATTCTCTCCAAGATTATCCATGCGGTTAGCAGTATATCTCAAACTATAATTGCTGCACTAAGTAAGAGTGCTTAGTGATTATATTCAATAGACTTGATAATTAACCAAGTCCTCATTTCCAAAATGCTGACGTACCGTTTGCTCGGTTATATGGCTAACCATGCACCGAGTATCTGAATGCAGTGCACCAGGCAGATTTTCCTGCATCAAGTATGCAGAGTATTAGAATGCAGAGTCCTAAGTAGATTTTCTTGCACCGAGTGCTAGAAAAATTGTTTTATTAAACTTGGTGCAAGTAATGCACCTATTATATATTATGAATGTATTTTATTTCATCTCATATATTTTAATCTTGTGTCCATTTTTCAACAATCGCAATAATAAATGCACCCAGTTATTTCTTAGTTTACAGTAAACCCAATGTTTACAGTAACCCAATGTTTACAGTAACATAATGTTTACAGTAACCTAATGTTTACAGTAACCCAATGTTTACAGTAAATAACCCAATGTTTACAGTAACCCAATGTTTACAGTAAAACCCAATGTTTACAGTTACCCAATGTTTACAGTTACCCAATGTTTACAGTAACATAATGTTTACAGTTACCCAATGTTTACAGTAATCCAATGTTTACAGTAAAACCCAATGTTTACAGTTACCCAATGTTTACAGTAACCCAATGTTTACAGTTACCCAATGTTTACAGTTACCCAATATTCACAGTAACCCAATGTTTACAGTAACATAATGTTTACAGTTACCCAATGTTTACAGTAATCCAATGTTTACAGTAAAACCTAATGTTTACAGTAACCCAATGTTTACAGTTACCCAATGTTTACAGTAACCCAATGTTTACAGTAAAACCCAATGTTTACAGTTACCCAATGTTAACAGTAACCCAATGTTTACAGTAACCCAATGTTTACAGTAAAACCCAATGTTTACAGTTACCCAATGTTAACAGTAACCCAATGTTTACAGTAACCCAATGTTTACAGTTACCCAATGTTTACAGTCACCCAATGTTTACAGTAACCCAATGTTTACAGTAACCTGTTTACAGTAACCCAATGTTTACAGTTACCCATTGTTTACAGTAACCCAATGTTTACAGTCACCCAATGTTAACAGTAACCCAATGTTTACAGTAACCCAATGTTTACAGTTATCCAATATTTACAGTAAAACCCAATGTTTACAGTAACCCAATGTTTACAGTTATCCAATGTTTACAGTAACCCAGTGTTTACAGTAACCCAATGTTTACAGTTACCCAATGTTTACAGTTATCCAATTTTTACAGTAACCCAATGTTTCATAGTTTATTTGTGCATATGTTCATAGACATGAAAATTACTGATAACTATATTTCAGTGTGGAAAGACTTGTAAGTTAACCTGGCTACATCTTGGTTGACGAGTCTGATGCCTTAGGAAAGACTTATAAGTTAACCTGGCTACATCTTGGATGACGAGGCTGATGCCTTAGGAAAGACTTATAAGTTAACCTGGCTACATCTTGGTTGACGAGGCTGATGCCTTAGGAAAGACTTATAAGTTAACCTGGCTACATCTTGGATGACGAGGCTGATGCCTTAGGAAAGACTTATAAGTTAACCTGGCTACATCTTGGTTGACGAGGCTGATGCCTTAGGAAAGACTTATAAGTTAACATGGCTACATCTTGGTTGATGAGGCTGATGTCTTTGGAAAGACGCATAAGCTAACCTGGCTACATCTTGGTTGACGAGGCTGATGCCTTAGGAAAGACTTGTAAGTTAACCTAGCTACATCTTGGTTGACGAGGCTAATGCTTTAGGAAAGACTTAAGTTAACCTGGCCATCTTTAAAGAAAACTATTTAAACAAGCATTTAAATATTATTAAGTATTTTCTTATCTAAAACTCAACTTTTTTTTATATAAACTGTACTGTCTTGATCTTGAAATTTGTATATTTTACCTGAAATGATTTGATAAATGTCCACAGGAGAGTTCTAATACCCTCCCCTTTACTGAGCAATTTAACCAGCCTCATCACACGGAACAACCGGAAAAAGTTGATGCTAATTATACCCTGACCAGGCTACAAAAACAAAACATATATGTGTCATGATTAACTTCAATAAGCAATTAATCTAAAGTAGTAAACAAAAATTAAATACAAAAATTCAATATGAAAATGCTACTAGTCTGAATTCCTAGAAATCCTTGGGCTATTGATGTATCTTCTTATAACAATTCTTTCTCTATACCTTTCTGAAACCCTGAATCCGATTCTAAAATCACAATACATGTACATTTTTTATGGATAATAGTATTGGTTGTTGCAGTTCAGATTTATACAGAAAGGTACATTGTATATGAAAAACCATATGCTTATATACATAAAGTCAACCTGAATATGCATGAATATTTGTCACTGGACTGTAAACAAACCAACATTCATTCATTCACTGAAAGGTTCTGATTTCATATAAACCAAATATTACATAATAACAAGCATTCCGAGAGTATTGCATGGCAATACATTGTCCCTTACAGGTTAAAAATTCATTGTACTGGAACAAAATGCTAACTTGATCTATAACTTGTCATGGTGTAAACTATACATCAAATATCAAATCGACAACTTCATGAATGATGAAAAAAGTGTGGAAAACTGATTATTTGCATGAATTTTATAAGTCCAAGGACCATAACTCTGCACAAAATCATCAGACCAGGACAAAATTCGAAATTGATCTGTACCTTTTTGTGGTAAAACTTTACACCAAATATAAAATCAATATATTGAAGCATAACAAAAAAAAGTGTGGAAAACTGATTATTTGCGTGAATTTTCTACGTCCAAGGACCATAACTCTGCACAAAATCAACAGACCAGAACAAAAATCAAACTTGATCTGTGACTAGTCATGATAAAACTATATACCAAATATCAAATCAATATCTGCAAGCATGAAGAAAAAAAAGTGTGGAAAACTGATTTGCTGGACTAACAGATGGACAGACAGACAGACAGACGGATGGAGTGCAAACCTATAGTCCCCTTCGACTAAACACTGCTAATTGCAATGGGTCCTCAGTGCCATAAAGCAATGGAACTAATTTGGTTAATGCTACAATTCCAGAAATAAGTTTTGGGAAATGGCTGTATATGACAGCAAGATAATGATTATGATCTTATATTTGTCTTCTTTTTCAGTGCATGTACTTTAATTACAGGAGTCAAATGTTTCCATGATGTTCTTAATAAAGTTCTGATAAAAACAGTTAAGCACTGTTGTAATTGAAATTTTAAAATATATTTGAAGTTGATGCATACTGGGATATGTGTAAACATGTCTTGACATATATACTAGAATATTGATCAGTATTTATTAATAATAAATTAATTCATAAATCTAATTAGATAACTTAAAACACCTGTCACCTGTAATGAACTCTTATTATATCAAACTTTGATCAAAAGGACAAAAGTTGGATCATTATATCCGCTTAGATCATGACACCTAGATCATGACACCGAACTCAGACTTTGGAAAATTCAATCTATTTTATAAAGGAAAACTAAAGTCTTTGTAAAGATTATTGTAAATCATGACATTTTAGTCATGTGCAAAATATAAAACAGAAAATAATATAGTTTGATATAACAAGTTTCAGATGGGAAAAATATATTTAACATACAATATATGTATTACAATTACATTAACTATGAACTCTGTGCAAATTCATAAATATAATTAAAATCTTTCTTGCATTCATTTTAACTTCCACTTTCATTTTTATTTTCATTGTTCATAATTTTCTAAAAATAAAGTATAAATTTGCACAGCATATATCATAGTGAAGGGAACTATTCTATACAAGGACTACCACAATATATACACAGAAATAATTACAAACTGAAAATATGAAAACAAAAGATGTTGCATCTCTATCTGCTATGTGAAGTTTGGCAAAGAAAATAAATAAAGCTAGCAAAATAAGATATGTAAGCTGCAATTGTAGCAGACAACATCTAATATAGTGCAATTGTTTTTCAGTAGCAAATATGAATCATTTGTTACCGTATATGTTAAAATTAATATCATGAAATTATCTCTGATGTTTGCAGTGCATTTTTACCTCGGTATTTTCAATTGACTAAATGATATATTTTATATTAAAATTTGTTCAAATGACATCATATCTATATATAAAACAATAAAAAAATATGTATCAACAAGAGAAAGAACAACCTCCTCAAAAGGTATTCTCAAATCAAGCATCTGGCACTGGGAAAAATTTATCATCTATGACATGTTTAATTCATTTCATTGCAGCGTAAAAACATTTCCACTCCACAAAAACTGATAAAAAAGACATATAGAATCAACAATTACTGATAAAAAGTTGCTTTTTGTTATCTAAGGTTTTCATGACTATTGAAATAGTTCAAGATCTGTAATTGGACTAAAAGAAAAATGAGATCCGATGTAGATTTTAAATGATAGTTAAAGATACAAAACTATTATATAACAAACTATCATGTCTACAAGTATTGGTTGATTAACTCACACTTGAAGTTTCAGAATAAAATTTACTCATGTTTCAAATTCGTCAAGTAAGCTTACTTTACTACTTTTGTTCTTTGTTCATCTTTAATACAAAGTAACTTTAACAGATTTCACACCAAGAGAATTCTGGGAAATTGGACATTTTCACAAATTTGCAAAAACATGCAAATTATATGCAAATTAGTTGACTCTTGATCATGTAACTGATGCAGATCTCTAAAACTATGTATTGTGATTTGGGGGTGGATGGCATGGAAGGGTGGGTGCCAACCTAACCCAGCTACAAAATTGTGATGTTAACAGGTGAACATTAACAAAACTGTGTTTCTTTGTCATTTAATTATTTTCTTGAAGTTACAGCAACCCATCCCTTTTCACTGCAAGAAAACTCCACTGTCTTGCTAGGGACAATAAATGACAGGTCACAGGTCATGTCTGCCAAAATGTTAACTTTCAGAGATTTTTAACAAAAAGTGGCCTAGTTTTTACAAACCAGAATTTATCAGGCCAAATTACACCTCCTTGTGTTTCTGAACAATTATTTATGAATAGGGGATCAAAGTCATATGAAACAAGCTTCTTGTAATTATAATGTTGAGGAAGTTATTGAACCAATGTGTATATATTAAACTATAAAGTCCTCTGCACACGTTTTATTAAGCTGATATGTACTGATAGTAATGCAACTTCATACAAAATATCATTGATCTATTACAAGTACTTTCTATCAAACTAATTTAAGCATAAAATTTAACATTGAAAATAGCTAATTAATTCAAAGTCACTGGAACATCGTTGTCGTCATCGCAAGAAAAGCAATCCCTATGTGTCGCTTTAAAGTCGCAGGCGAGACAAAAAATTAGACAGTTGATAGATATTGCTCTATCAACTGTCTAATTTTTTGTTTTCCATGCGTTTCCATTTGTTAATTAAACTTTGTCATAGCAGTTGTTAAATGATTTGTATATACGATCTTCTTTCTATGTTTGTTTACAGTTTCTATCATCAAGGTTTTTCCATCTCACTTGTGCTGTGCGACTGCCAAATTTCTAACAAGTATAACAAGTTTCAAAAATGTATACTATATGTATTTAACATACAATATATGTAATACAATTATGATCTTTTAACTCCAGCACTTATAAAGAAACCCAAAGCTGATTACCAATACTGTATTAAAAAGTGGGGATACAGTCTTTATTCTGACAGAGACAAAAAATGTGTGGCCTGAGGAAAACATAATGATTTAAGGATCACTGAGTCATTCTTATAAAACACCATCTGTGCACTAGGATGTGTAATAGAATAACAAGTACTGTGCATTCATCTATTTAAGTCAGTACCAATTTTTCCTGGATTGAGGATATATTGCATTTATGTGGATATTCATTTTCTTCGTTTTGCTAAAAAGTCTGCATAAAAGCCCATAGAAAGTATATAATTCATTGAGCGTTTAAATGGTGGTTCATCTTTGCCCACAAATTCCACGAAAATTGTTATCAAACAAATGATGACTCTACAGTAATACTAGACTGGTCATACACACATTGTGGAATTTCTCCTCTACTTTGTTGAGATTACAATGGTTGGCCATTCTTAATTTCAGAATTTTTTGTCTCTTTAAAAATATATGCTACTGTCAGTGTCTTGATACAAAAGGCAGTTGAACTATACAAAAACACATCAATAAAAATAAAAATAGACATTATGTGAGGTAACTAACAAATGAACCAACATGCTGAATCTATTAATAAAGGTTTTCTGCTTTCATTCGAAAGGCAAAAATATATTGATCCTGTAAAAACAAATTTCAATTTTGAAACATTACAAAAAGTTTTCATGATAAGTGTGCATATTCCTGCTTTCAATCTTGTTTCAAAAAGTTTTCTGCACACAAGTGCTAAAATACACACAAAATAAAATTATGTGATGATTGTCATGACAACATAGCAGGCAATACATGCTTTTTTTCAACAAGCATTTTGATTGGTGGGAACTGGGGAGCATGCTGGGACATTTTGCCAAGTCATTTAGACAAGGCAGAACATCAAGACACTAAATCACAAACCTTATTTGCCCTCTATTTTGTGCCAAATTAGGAAAAAAATTGTATAAATAATGCATTAAATATCAAAACAAATGATGTCATGACGACCTCTTGTGAAAGATGTCACAATGTGAGGCAAGACCTTTGATACAAGCAACTGTCATAAAAAATAAAAACAATACAAATATGACATGCAATGATGTAATTTTTTTTCATTTAAAACCCAGGATATGGATAATATCTGCCAATTTTATTCATGCCAAGAAAAATCATGCAAATGACTTGACACAACTGACATCAGCATTCAACAAGCAGTTCAAAGCAATATTCTCTTTAAGTAGTTAAACTTCCATTCTGGGATATTTTTTTAAATTATCTCCTTTCAACAAAAAAATCACCCAAATTTGAATACAAGTTAAATCAGCCAATATTTACAATTCTTCAAATGTTAAACCATCATCAAGCCAAATACGGAAAGAGCAGACAAATGTTTCCAACTAAATGTCAAATATTCATCTACAAAGTATATATGTCACTCTACTAAAAAGTAGCAAACCTAGTTCTCTACAAAAGAAAATTTAAATCCAAATACAGAAAAACAAATGAAGATGTAAAGACAAAGAAACCTATATAAATGTGTGAGCATGGTCTTGACAGTTCTATTTCAGAATCAACTTTAATAAAGCAAAGACCAAAGCACTAGCTTAATTCAAACAATTGAGGAGATAACACATAGTCACTTTAACTGACAAGATAACAAATGGTCTTCACAACTTATTAGATAACGCATAGACATAACCATTGACAAGAAAACACATAGTCATTATCAATGATAAGATAACACAGTCATAACCATTGACAAGATAACACATAGTCACTACCACTGACAAGATAACACAGTCATTACAATAGATAAAATAACATAAAGTCCTTACCACTGACACAAGATAACACATAGTCATTACCACTGACACAAGGTAACACAAAGTCATTAACATTGACACAAGATAACACAAAGTCATTATCACTGATAAGATAACACAGCCATTACAATTGATGAAATAACATAAAGTCATTACCACTGACACAAGATAAAACATAGTCATTACCACTAACACAAGATAACACATAGTCATTACCATTGATGAGACAACACCTAGCCATACCAATATCACACCCTACTTATTACAGCAGATAAAATAGTACTTATTTAATAATGTCTGACAAGATAAACCTATTTATCACAGCTGACAACATACCACTCCTTTAAGATATCCCCATTTCATTACAGCTGATACCACATATAATTTGGACTAAACTTAAATTAAAGAAAGAAAATGTACAAAATTTATTCAATAAACAGCTGACTAGATATTGCAGTAACAAACAGCTGATCAGGTATATCTCTAGACATTAGAGTAACAGCTGATCAGGTACATCTAACAAAACATTGCCTTTTCAGTAACAAACAGCTGATCAGGTACATCTCTAGACATTAGTGTAACAGCTTATCAGGTACATCATTAGACATTAGAGTAACAGCTTATCAGATACACCTAATAAAACATTGGCTTTGCAGTAACAGGTAATCAGGTGCATCTAATAAAACATTGGCCGACTAGACATTGAACAGGTAATCAGATACATCTAATAAAACATTGTCCGACTAGACATTGCAGTAACAGGTAATCAGATACATCTAATAAAACATTGGCCACATAGACATAGCAGTAACAGGTAATCAGGTACACCTAATAAAACATTGTCCGACTAGACATTGCAGTAACAGGTAATCAGATACATCTAATAAAACATTGTTGGACTAGACATTGCAGTAACAGGTAATCAGGTACACCTAATAAAACATTGTCCGACTCGACATTGCAGTAACAGGTAATCAGGTGCACCTAATAAAACATTGGCGGACTAGACATTGCAGTAACAGGTAATCAGGTGCACCTAATAAAACATTGTTGGACTAGACATTGCAGTAACAGGCCGGCTAGGTAATCAGGTACATCTAATAAAACATTGTTGGACTAGACATTGCAGTAACAGGTAATCAGGTACACCTAATAAAACATTGTCCGACTAGACATTGCAGTAACAGGTAATCAGGTGCACCTAATAAAACATTGGCGGACTGATAACTTTTTTCAAAGATACATCTAACTTGGTACTCTTTTTTCAACAATAAAACTAACAATTAATATTCAACCACACAACTAATTAATATTACTTTAAATAGTGAATCAGGTATCAATGTTCAATAAAACTTTTCATCAACAACCAAATGATGATTAATTCTGAAGATAAGGTTATTACCTATCTGATAAGAAACTGACATCATGTTTAGATAAAGAATTACTTCATTTATACAGAATTATTCATGATATCTAAAGAATCAACTGGAATGATCAACATGAAATTCAGAAAATAGAAGACAGGACTTGGAATATAGAATTTAAGTATGAATTTATATACTGTAAATTCAGAAATTATTGTGTGCATTTATTATTGCGATTTTGTCATTTTAGACTAAAATGCGATTTTAATTTTTGAGATATTGAGAAAAATCCTGTTTAATTCATATAAAAAATTTCAAAAATGCGAGTTTAAATTATTGCGATTATAACCCATGTTGCATTTTTCGCAATAATAAAAACATCGCAATAATTTCTGAATTTACAGTACTACGAAAGTTGTATAAACAACATGAATGGCCTGCCCTTATAAACAATCCTAATGACAGGGCATTCTTTATTTTTGCAGAGTAATTATTTTTGATGTAAAATCAAGAATCTTTTCCATATGATAAAAAGTATTATGTTTCAGATTAAGTTATCAGAAATTAAAATAATGTATAGCTCTTTATATAAGCCAGCGGATGCCTTGTTTTTCATCTGCATGAATTGATTAGATATTTTTTCCTTATTTATATGTATGTCTTGTTCAGGGAAAAAAATTCATATATTTTCGTTTAACTTCAGAAATGAATGCAGAATTTGCATTCAAGTTTTAAGCAACATGAAAACATGTGACATAACACATATTAAATGGCGAGTGGAAATGCCTCTTCCTTACAACAGTGCTATGCGAATTGTTTTCATATCAATCAAAACTTACAAAAATATACATTCAATTCTTACATTTTCAGAAGAGTTTATATAGCAGTTTGTGAATATGAAAATCAGAGTTAAGAAACAAGAGTCAATTGCACCAAATTAATTACAAATAGTTAACCTGTTGTTTACACTGTATGGATAATGGCATACACTTTAAAATGGTGACCAGTTTTCACATGATATGAAAATTTGTAACAGTACACGGAGGCATATGATCTAGCAAATAATATAACATATTGAATAAAATAAAGAATTATTGTGAACGTAATGTGGCAATCTGACCAATGGACCAATTCAGAAAGGTGACCCATATAACATTTCAGAAATAGTCCTGCATATGGGAAGGTCACTGTTTTAGACATTCTGATTGGTCCAAAATGTCATTTACAAGGACGCTGAGAAAGTGCAATCTCATTCATGAAGAAGGAAGTTTATTAAATGTTCGATTGAACCTGTAATAAATCATAGCATCATTGAAATGGAAAACTTTGTACCATGGTAACAAAAATGATCATACAAGGTTCTGGATAACATGATTTTTGTATGAATCAACAAAACTGAGTAATACATTTTACATTCAACACTCTATTTGATAATATATATGTCAATATTAATACATATATACAGTTCTATGTTAAAAATCTACAACACTCCTGAAAATAAAATATTACTTTTTATTATTAGAGTAATGTAAAGATATGAAGTTTTAGAAAATGATTGAAAAGCTTACGTCGATCTAATGACAGAAAAAAAACCACAACAACATATCTAAGAGCTATTATTACATATATGTGCAGCTGCCTTAAAAAAGCAAAATATAGTGATGGATAAAAACCTAGTCAAAATCTACATGTTACTTTCTCCTATAGTTTGACAATCCCTTAAGTTCTAACAGAAGTGTGATCTATAAGATTGATTGATTGTTGATTGTTTAACGTCCAATAGCAATGATCTAAAAGAGTAAGCTGTTTACTGCAAAATTCTTTAATCATGAACATTTTTATTTTAACTCCTCTGATTTTTTTTATATTTAGAAAGAATTAAAGGGTGTTGAAGAAGGTATTGCAAAAGTAAGAGCCATCAAGTATTTTTATTCATTTAGTTTGTAGAAAAAATTGCCATGGTTAACTATTGTGTTCATACCGTAGTACTGTCCGAAAGAAAATAAATGATTTGTTATTATAAAACCAATCTGCTATGTTAACATCATGTTGTCCAGTTCTGTAGTACCTTCAATTGATAACCTGTTTGAGCAACAGTTAATGTTTATGAAAATGCAATATCAATGGAAACTAAAGGAGACACATTTTTAAAATCAAATTATTTGCTGTCTTATATTTTTATTTGTACTCATAACAAGCACCAAGATTTCTGGCCAATGAATCAAATTTTATAAATTCATAAAAATATTTTAGAACCTTCTCCCCCTCCAAAAGCAACAACTATCAAAATACTGGCTTAGTAATTTACTAATTATATTAAGCTTCTTATCAAACTAAGAACTCCCCTCCAAAAACAACAACCATTAAATTACTGGCTTAGCAATTTACTAATTATATAAAGCTTCTTATCAAACTTAAGAAAAACAAGGATTTATTTTTTAAATAAGGGTATTTATCAGCTATTTCATATTGAACAATTAATAACAATATAGAAAACACATGTTTCATTTCTATCTATATATTTGACAACTATTTTTGTTTTATCAAGGCGATTGATTGAAAGTTTAACAAGAAATGACTGTAACAGGATGCTGTTATGAAGTCTCCCAAACAAAATCCCTGTAAGTATAAACCCCTAAGGACTCTCCTCATAGAATAAATTGAAAAATATGTTCACGGTTAAAGATCAAGATCATAATTGACCATTGACCTTTTGACCTTTCAGTAGGCCATATGTTCCCATGGTCATTACTGAAAACCCCCATGTGTCTATCATTAACTTCACAAGTTATAATCATTTGAAAATAAAAAAATCTTAAAATCCATAGGGTTCTATAGTAAACTCCTCCTTTCTTTTGGCCCCTCAAAGTACCCCTTCAAAAACCCCATTGCAAAAACAAAACCCTGATTGCACCACTAAACATGCTAGCCTAACATATTGTGGAACCCTAACTTAATCTGACTAGAGGTTTAGGAGAACAAGTGCGGACAAGTTCAAATTTAAAAGTGGCGGAAGAAGAAGAACCAATGTCTCCAAACTTTGTTTAGGAGACTTAATTAGAATATTCATTAGTTTCAGGATTTTTTGTAACTTTTTTAATTCATTGATGAAGTTTGATTTTTAAGACACTCTGATAATTGTCAAACTATAGGGAGTAAAAGTGTAGATTGCTCTAGGCAGAAGATGCAGCTAGCCTTCTACCATTCTGACTGTGGGAAACGTTAGTGATTTAATTAAAAACTTGAAGTAAAAATAAATAGAGAAATGACTTACCTTAGAAGTCTAAATACAAGGCAAGGCAGGTAAAATTTACAATTTTTGTCAAGCTTTTTTTCAATTTTCAACATATATCATACATATCAATCCTTTTCTTGTATAAACAGCTGCAACTAATCACTTGTGGGGTTCTTCTCAATAAAGTCATTTTACAAGGTTATCAAACAAAGGAATTATCTTGATGACATGTTTGCAGTGAAGCAGATAAGATTTTTTTCAAGCAAAGAATTACTGCATGAGAATTTTCTACTTACGTTTTTATATAGGTATGTTATTATAAAACTCAACAGGATTAAAAAAAGATATTCAAATATGAAAGGTAAGCTATAGATACTCTGCAAGACGATGGCTGAGAGAAATCAGGTAAAAGAGACAAAATTCTGAACAAGACAAGAAATGAAGTGCAAGATGAATTCATATGATGTGCATCAACCCATTTAGATCTGAATCACTCTGATACTTACATTTACTTCTGTATATATAATATCTATAAAACTTCCTAGTACTATGATGAAATCAAATACATTCCATGGATCTCCAAAGTAGTTCTGAAAAGCAGTCATATAGGATTTATAGAAAAACAGTTGACAGACAAACCATTACAAAAATAATCTAATTCCCGAATTACAACCTCAAAATTTATTTCATAACATCATCTTTCTGTGTCATCAAATATTTAAGTTTTATCTTGATTTGGAATCTGACGGTCCCCATGATGTCTTCTTATAGATGAAGTATAGATGTTCTTACCTTAAATCTAAATGCCATAAGCTTGAGTATAAATTCTATTGTAAATACACCAGTGAAGATCATATTAAGATAATCTAATGCTTTGGAATAAGTATCGGACTGTCCATCATACTGAAAAATAAAATATAGCATCTATAAATAACTCATTCAGTAATACAAGGTTCTGAAGGCACTGTCTGTAATATCACTTGCCAATCTTTTTCAAATATCCTCTCACTGGAGTACCAATCTTTTAACAGAAACAGAATATTAGTAAATGGTTCCACAGAACTGTATCTTGCCTGCCATCTGTCAGTGTAAAAGTGTAATGTTGATCGCCAAAAACTAAATCCATTTATCAGTAAAATACAGAAAAAAATCCCCAAAAATTCATACTTTTTTCTTCAGATGCTATTTCTTGATCTAGAGTGTGTTTCTTAGTTACAATCTCATAGAAGGGCGGATAGTCCTGGGATAAGATGTAGCCGAGAAACATCCTAAAGTTTGAAAGACCATTGATAATCTGTTAATTGCTGTTTTCCTAGGCTTATGATGTCATACATTCTCTTCCTACTTGACTGAGAATAACCCATATCACTCGAGTAGAGTGATATGATAAATTATCACTAAAAATATCAAAGCAAAATTTAAGAAAATAGCGATAAATCTTTTTCTTGCAATGTATGTTACTGACCTTTAAAGCTAATATAACAGTGTTCAACATAATGAGTGTAAAGATTCCATATTCAAATGCTTGAGAGGTGACAAACCACCATATCTTGTACTGCCACCTAGCCTTTGGTATGTATCGTCTCATTGGTCTCGCTTTTAATGCAAACTCTATACATTTTCTCTGCAAGTGTAGAAAAACAGTTCATTTGTAGTGTGTATCCCATGCAAGGCTATAACATAAAAGGTCTCGCCTAATTTTACCAAAAAAATGTAGATTAGATTTCATATCTAGATTGAACAACATTATTAAATAGAGTTCGGTGAAATGACCTCCAACCAATATAAAAATAAGGAGATGTGGTTTGATTGCCAAGTATCCACCAGAGTCCAAATGACTTGGTGGTAAACAACAATAATCAGACTATAATTAGGTTGCCTATAATGCTTACAGCCACTTTATTTGAACTTTGGTAGATAGTTGTCTCATTGGCAATCATACCACATCTCCTTATTTTTATATTATCCTTGTTTTAAAACTAGCTATGTAATGATCTATCCTATATATACAAACCCTCACCTGATTTTTATCTAATTCACAATTTTTGTATTCCTGCTCTCCTTCATTCTGAAAGGTGACGATGACAAAACCGACGAAGATGTTAACCATGAAGAAAGCGATCACAATGATGTAGATAAAATAGAACACAGCTACTATTGGACGGAAGTTGTGTTTTGGACCAAGATCTTCTTCTTGTGAATCTATAGATATATACAGTAATCTACAAAGTAAAACGATAAAATGTTAGCAGTTATATAATTCTATAGATATATATACAGTAATCCACAAAGTAAAAAGAAAAATTTCATTTTCAAGATACAAACTAGATATTTTTTGTAAAATATGAATGCTCCCATTGGCAGGCTAGTTGTTAAATTTTCATTTCTGAGAATTTATAGAAAGGTGAGGTGTACTAGGAATGATAAAATTCAAACTTAAATTTCGAGAAAATTGTTCATCCACAAAGAAATGAAGACTTGATCTATCAAACTGAATATATTTATTTGCTTCTAGTATGGTTTTATATATTGTTGAACTGTATATACTTATATGCTTCTAGTATGAATAAATTGCTTCCCTGAGCACAGCTGGATACGACCGCAGAGGTCAAACCTTGAACAGTTGGGGAAAATATGGACACAATATTTGCGCTCGATACAGGTCTGAATTTGGATTGTAATTCAATATTTGACACATAACAGGTTTCTGACACAGAATAAATTGTAGTTAAAGAACTTAGCTTTTGTGCAATACACTATGCTGTTGCATATTGACCCCCTCCCCTCTTTGCCCTTTTTTTTGCAAAAAAAAAAAAAAATATTTGAAGTAATTTTCTTTTTAATATCTGAAATCTGAAATGAGAAAAAATTGTCCCCCCTTTTCCCAAAAAATTTTTCATTCCCTCAATATATGGTCATAATCCCAATTCAAATTTCTAATGGAGTTTGCAACCATAATTACCCATTTAAATACATCATAAAAGTCTTAAAATAGAAAATGACATATGGCTAAAATTAATATTAATTAATAGTAACTTCTAATTAAATTGACAGCTAATCACCTCAAGACAATACCAAATTTCTTTATACATAATTTACATGCAGTGTAAGGGAGGTAATCAAAAATTGCACAACATTGTTCTTTAAATGTGATTGGATTACCTCCCTTACACTGCTTTTAAATTGTCTTAATTGTCCACTAACCAGGAAACCCTTGTTTTTTCCCCCTTTTTTGTCCCTAATTCCTAAATGGTTTGAGCCATAACCCCCCCAAAGTCAATCCTAACCATCCCTCTGTGGTATGGAAACTTGTGGTATAATTTCAGAGAGATTAATACACTTAAACACAAGTTATTGTCTGGAAACTAGAAAAATGCTTATTTTGACCCCTTTTGGGCCCCTAATTCCTAAACTATTGGGACCATAACCCCCAGAATCAATCCCAACCTTGCTTTTGTGGTTTCAAACCTTGTGTTTAAATTTCATAAAGATCCATTCACTTAAACTAAAGTTAATGTCCGGAAACTATGTGTCTTCGGACGACGACGACAACATGATACCAATATACGACTATAAAAAGTTGACACTATTTAATGATCAGAATTCTGTATACCATAAGCTCTGTATTGTGTTGATTAACTGACTTTTATATAAAGTATTCACTATCCAAAATACTTACTGTGGCCATCCCTCAAATGTAGCCACTGTAAACAATGTGAGCATAGCCAAATGTACATTGTCAAAATTTAGCTCATTATTGGTCCAGACTCTATCTTTGATTTTTGGATTATCAATAGTACCATCAGGGAAAACTACAAATTTACCACTGAAATATATATATATATATGCGTCTATTATCTATTCAATTTTGTAAATCTAATTCAAGATCTATCTCAATTTTAGTTCAAGTATTTCATAACAAGTGATCATTATAAATGTGGTATGAGTGCCAATGAGACAACTTTCCATCCAAGTCACAATGCATAAAAAGTTAACAATTATAGGTCAAAGTACGGTCTTCAACATGGAGCCTTGGCTCACACCGAACAGCAAGCTATAAAGGGCCCCAATGACTGATTATCTAGGTTTGTGCGAACATAAATCTGTTATATTTTGTGCTTGTACCAAGTCAGACCATCTTAACCATGTTTTGTTCGTTGTTGATATTTGTTTGTATGTCTATTTTTTCAGAGGAGTTGGGTGTCGGTGGTTGCTATGTTATGCTGTACTGTCTTATATATATTCAGTAATTTCGGATTTCATTTTTACAGTATTTTCAAGTAATTTAAAAAAATATATTATGTGGTCTCTGATGAAAATTACAGCACGAACAGAGAAGAATGTATAAGGTGACTTACTGGCATTCACTCTGTCTTTCTTTTGATTCATCTGTACAGCTGTGAAATTTTCCCTACAACAGAATTCATAACTCATATTACAATACATAAAACACTAATAACAAAATTATAACAGAATACATTCATTCAATTTTTGGTCACCATTGAAGGAAATAAAAGGCTTTAATGTTAGAAGAAACAATAAGTTTTTGAAATTGTTGACAGGAATAAGAGCAATTGTTGGGATACTTCAATGAGACACCAGCCAAACAGGAATGTAACTAATATGATGTTTTAGATGGTTTGTACTGTTGCGTCTACAGGAGTTTATACGTACCTTAAACAACTGTACTCCTATAACGGAGAACATGAAGGTCAGTAGGAATGTAACTAACATGATGTTGTAGATAGTTTGTACGGGACTCTACAGGAGTTTATACGCACCTTAAACAACTGTACTCCTATAACGGAGAACATGAAGGTCAGTAGGAATGTAACTAACATGATGTTGTAGATAGTTTGTACGGGACTCTACAGGAGTTTATACGTACCTTAAACAACTGTACTCCTATAACGGAGAACATGAAGGTCAGTAGGAATGTAACTAACATGATGTTGTAGATAGTTTGTACGGGACTCTACAGGAGTTTATACGTACCTTAAACAACTGTACTCCTATAACGGAGAACATGAAGGTCAGTAGGAATGTAACTAACATGATGTTGTAGATAGTTTGTATGGGACTCTACAGGAGTTTATACGTACCTTAAACAACTGTACTCCTATAACGGAGAACATGAAGGTCAGTAGGAATGTAACTAACATGATGTTGTAGATAGTTTGTACGGGACTCTACAGGAGTTTATACGCACCTTAAACAACTGTACTCCTATAACGGAGAACATGAAGGTCAGTAGGAATGTAACTAACATGATGTTGTAGATAGTTTGTGCGGGACTCTACAGGAGTTTATACGTACCTTAAACAACTGTACTCCTATAACGGAGAACATGAAGGTCAGTAGGAATGTAACTAACATGATGTTGTAGATAGTTTGTACGGGACTCTACAGGAGTTTATACGTACCTTAAACAACTGTACTCCTATAACGGAGAACATGAAGGTCAGTAGGAATGTAACTAACATGATGTTGTAGATAGTTTGTGCGGGACTCTACAGGAGTTTATATTACCTTAAACAACTGTACTCCTATAACGGAGAACATGAAGGTCAGTAGGAATGTAACTAACATGATGTTGTAGATAGTTTGTACGGGACTCTACAGGAGTTTATACGTACCTTAAACAACTGTACTCCTATAACGGAGAACATGAAGGTCAGTAGGAATGTAACTAACATGATGTTGTAGATAGTTTGTACGGGACTCTACAGGAGTTTATACGTACCTTAAACAACTGTACTCCTATAACGGAGAACATGAAGGTCAGTAGGAATGTAACTAACATGATGTTGTAGATAGTTTGTATGGGACTCTACAGGAGTTTATACGTATTTTAAACAACTGTACTCCTATAACGGAGAACATGAAGGTCAGTAGGAATGTAACTAACATGATGTTGTAGATAGTTTGTATGGGACTCTACAGGAGTTTATACGTGCCTTAAACAACTGTACTCCTATAACGGAGAACATGAAGGTCAGTAGGAATGTAACTAACATGATGTTGTAGATAGTTTGTATGGGACTCTACAGGAGTTTATACGCATTTTAAACAACTGTACTCCTATAACGGAGAACATGAAGGTCAGTAGGAATGTAACTAACATGATGTTGTAGATAGTTTGTATGGGACTCTACAGGAGTTTATACGTACCTTAAACAACTGTACTCCTATAACGGAGAACATGAAGGTCAGTAGGAATGTAACTAACATGATGTTGTAGATGGTTTGTATGGGACTCTACAGGAGTTTATACGCTATAACGGAGAACATGAAGGTCAGTAGGAATGTAACTAACATGATGTTGTAGATGGTTTGTACGGGACTCTACAGGAGTTTATTAAACAACTGTACTCCTATAACGGAGAACATGAAGGTCAGTAGGAATGTAACTAACATGATGTTGTAGATGGTTTGTATGGGACTCTACAGGAGTTTATACGCACCTTAAACAACTGTACTCCTATAACGGAGAACATGAAGGTCAGTAGGAATGTAACTAACTTAAACAACTGTACTCCTATAACGGAGAACATGAAGGTCAGTAGGAATGTAACTAACATGATGTTGTAGATAGTTTGTATGGGACTCTACAGGAGTTTATACGTACCTTAAACAACTGTACTCCTATAACGGAGAACATGAAGGTCAGTAGGAATGTAACTAACATGATGTTGTAGATAGTTTGTACGGGACTCTACAGGAGTTTATACGTACCTTAAACAACTGTACTCCTATAACGGAGAACATGAAGGTCAGTAGGAATGTAACTAACATGATGTTGTAGATAGTTTGTATGGGACTCTACAGGAGTTTATACGTACCTTAAACAACTGTACTCCTATAACGGAGAACATGAAGGTCAGTAGGAATGTAACTAACATGATGTTGTAGATAGTTTGTATGGGACTCTACAGGAGTTTATACGCACCTTAAACAACTGTACTCCTATAACGGAGAACATGAAGGTCAGTAGGAATGTAACTAACATGATGTTGTAGATAGTTTGTATGGGACTCTACAGGAGTTTATACGCACCTTAAACAACTGTACTCCTATAACGGAGAACATGAAGGTCAGTAGGAATGTAACTAACATGATGTTGTAGATAGTTTGTACGGGACTCTACAGGAGTTTATACGTACCTTAAACAACTGTACTCCTATAACGGAGAACATGAAGGTCAGTAGGAATGTAACTAACATGATGTTGTAGATAGTTTGTATGGGACTCTACAGGAGTTTATACGTACCTTAAACAACTGTACTCCTATAACGGAGAACATGAAGGTCAGTAGGAATGTAACTAACATGATGTTGTAGATAGTTTGTACGGGACTCTACAGGAGTTTATACGTACCTTAAACAACTGTACTCCTATAACGGAGAACATGAAGGTCAGTAGGAATGTAACTAACATGATGTTGTAGATAGTTTGTACGGGACTCTACAGGAGTTTATACGTACCTTAAACAACTGTACTCCTATAACGGAGAACATGAAGGTCAGTAGGAATGTAACTAACATGATGTTGTAGATAGTTTGTATGGGACTCTACAGGAGTTTATACGTACCTTAAACAACTGTACTCCTATAACGGAGAACATGAAGGTCAGTAGGAATGTAACTAACATGATGTTGTAGATAGTTTGTACGGGACTCTACAGGAGTTTATACGTACCTTAAACAACTGTACTCCTATAACGGAGAACATGAAGGTCAGTAGGAATGTAACTAACATGATGTTGTAGATAGTTTGTGCGGGACTCTACAGGAGTTTATACGTACCTTAAACAACTGTACTCCTATAACGGAGAACATGAAGGTCAGTAGGAATGTAACTAACATGATGTTGTAGATAGTTTGTATGGGACTCTACAGGAGTTTATACGTACCTTAAACAACTGTACTCCTATAACGGAGAACATGAAGGTCAGTAGGAATGTAACTAACATGATGTTGTAGATAGTTTGTACGGGACTCTACAGGAGTTTATACGTACCTTAAACAACTGTACTCCTATAACGGAGAACATGAAGGTCAGTAGGAATGTAACTAACATGATGTTGTAGATAGTTTGTACGGGACTCTACAGGAGTTTATACGCATTTTAAACAACTGTACTCCTATAACGGAGAACATGAAGGTCAGTAGGAATGTAACTAACATGATGTTGTAGATAGTTTGTACGGGACTCTACAGGAGTTTATACGCACCTTAAACAACTGTACTCCTATAACGGAGAACATGAAGGTCAGTAGGAATGTAACTAACATGATGTTGTAGATAGTTTGTACGGGACTCTACAGGAGTTTATACGCACCTTAAACAACTGTACTCCTATAACGGAGAACATGAAGGTCAGTAGGAATGTAACTAACATGATGTTGTAGATAGTTTGTATGGGACTCTACAGGAGTTTATACGTACCTTAAACAACTGTACTCCTATAACGGAGAACATGAAGGTCAGTAGGAATGTAACTAACATGATGTTGTAGATAGTTTGTACGGGACTCTACAGGAGTTTATCGCACCTTAAACAACTGTACTCCTATAACGGAGAACATGAAGGTCAGTAGGAATGTAACTAACATGATGTTGTAGATAGTTTGTATGGGACTCTACAGGAGTTTATACGCACCTTAAACAACTGTACTCCTATAACGGAGAACATGAAGGTCAGTAGGAATGTAACTAACATGATGTTGTAGATAGTTTGTACGGGACTCTACAGGAGTTTATACGTACCTTAAACAACTGTACTCCTATAACGGAGAACATGAAGGTCAGTAGGAATGTAACTAACATGATGTTGTAGATAGTTTGTATGGGACTCTACAGGAGTTTATACGTACCTTAAACAACTGTACTCCTATAACGGAGAACATGAAGGTCAGTAGGAATGTAACTAACATGATGTTGTAGATAGTTTGTATGGGACTCTACAGGAGTTTATACGTACCTTAAACAACTGTACTCCTATAACGGAGAACATGAAGGTCAGTAGGAATGTAACTAACATGATGTTGTAGATAGTTTGTACGGGACTCTACAGGAGTTTATACGTACCTTAAACAACTGTACTCCTATAACGGAGAACATGAAGGTCAGTAGGAATGTAACTAACATGATGTTGTAGATAGTTTGTATGGGACTCTACAGGAGTTTATACGTACCTTAAACAACTGTACTCCTATAACGGAGAACATGAAGGTCAGTAGGAATGTAACTAACATGATGTTGTAGATAGTTTGTATGGGACTCTACAGGAGTTTATACGTACCTTAAACAACTGTACTCCTATAACGGAGAACATGAAGGTCAGTAGGAATGTAACTAACATGATGTTGTAGATAGTTTGTATGGGACTCTACAGGAGTTTATACGTACCTTAAACAACTGTACTCCTATAACGGAGAACATGAAGGTCAGTAGGAATGTAACTAACATGATGTTGTAGATAGTTTGTATGGGACTCTACAGGAGTTTATCGTACCTTAAACAACTGTACTCCTATAACGGAGAACATGAAGGTCAGTAGGAATGTAACTAACATGATGTTGTAGATAGTTTGTGCGGGACTCTACAGGAGTTTATCGTACCTTAAACAACTGTACTCCTATAACGGAGAACATGAAGGTCAGTAGGAATGTAACTAACATGATGTTGTAGATAGTTTGTATGGGACTCTACAGGAGTTTATACGTACCTTAAACAACTGTACTCCTATAACGGAGAACATGAAGGTCAGTAGGAATGTAACTAACATGATGTTGTAGATAGTTTGTATGGGACTCTACAGGAGTTTATACGTACCTTAAACAACTGTACTCCTATAACGGAGAACATGAAGGTCAGTAGGAATGTAACTAACATGATGTTGTAGATAGTTTGTATGGGACTCTACAGGAGTTTATACGTACCTTAAACAACTGTACTCCTATAACGGAGAACATGAAGGTCAGTAGGAATGTAACTAA
The DNA here is from genome assembly GCA_017311375.1 of Mytilus coruscus. Lineage (NCBI taxonomy): Eukaryota > Metazoa > Mollusca > Bivalvia > Mytilida > Mytilidae > Mytilus > Mytilus coruscus. The sequence goes on along the minus strand of CM029595.1, from coordinate 141,163,638 downwards.
CATGATGTTGTAGATAGTTTGTATGGGACTCTACAGGAGTTTATACGTACCTTAAACAACTGTACTCCTATAACGGAGAACATGAAGGTCAGTAGGAATGTAACTAACATGATGTTGTAGATAGTTTGTACGGGACTCTACAGGAGTTTATACGTACCTTAAACAACTGTACTCCTATAACGGAGAACATGAAGGTCAGTAGGAATGTAACTAACATGATGTTGTAGATAGTTTGTACGGGACTCTACAGGAGTTTATACGTACCTTAAACAACTGTACTCCTATAACGGAGAACATGAAGGTCAGTAGGAATGTAACTAACATGATGTTGTAGATAGTTTGTGCGGGACTCTACAGGAGTTTATACGTACCTTAAACAACTGTACTCCTATAACGGAGAACATGAAGGTCAGTAGGAATGTAACTAACATGATGTTGTAGATAGTTTGTATGGGACTCTACAGGAGTTTATACGTACCTTAAACAACTGTACTCCTATAACGGAGAACATGAAGGTCAGTAGGAATGTAACTAACATGATGTTGTAGATAGTTTGTATGGGACTCTACAGGAGTTTATACGTACCTTAAACAACTGTACTCCTATAACGGAGAACATGAAGGTCAGTAGGAATGTAACTAACATGATGTTGTAGATAGTTTGTGCGGGACTCTACAGGAGTTTATACGTACCTTAAACAACTGTACTCCTATAACGGAGAACATGAAGGTCAGTAGGAATGTAACTAACATGATGTTGTAGATAGTTTGTATGGGACTCTACAGGAGTTTATACGTACCTTAAACAACTGTACTCCTATAACGGAGAACATGAAGGTCAGTAGGAATGTAACTAACATGATGTTGTAGATAGTTTGTACGGGACTCTACAGGAGTTTATACGTACCTTAAACAACTGTACTCCTATAACGGAGAACATGAAGGTCAGTAGGAATGTAACTAACATGATGTTGTAGATAGTTTGTGCGGGACTCTACAGGAGTTTATACGTACCTTAAACAACTGTACTCCTATAACGGAGAACATGAAGGTCAGTAGGAATGTAACTAACATGATGTTGTAGATAGTTTGTATGGGACTCTACAGGAGTTTATACGTACCTTAAACAACTGTACTCCTATAACGGAGAACATGAAGGTCAGTAGGAATGTAACTAACATGATGTTGTAGATAGTTTGTACGGGACTCTACAGGAGTTTATACACGTACCTTAAACAACTGTACTCCTATAACGGAGAACATGAAGGTCAGTAGGAATGTAACTAACATGATGTTGTAGATAGTTTGTGCGGGACTCTACAGGAGTTTATACGTACCTTAAACAACTGTACTCCTATAACGGAGAACATGAAGGTCAGTAGGAATGTAACTAACATGATGTTGTAGATAGTTTGTATGGGACTCTACAGGAGTTTATACGTACCTTAAACAACTGTACTCCTATAACGGAGAACATGAAGGTCAGTAGGAATGTAACTAACATGATGTTGTAGATAGTTTGTACGGGACTCTACAGGAGTTTATACGTACCTTAAACAACTGTACTCCTATAACGGAGAACATGAAGGTCAGTAGGAATGTAACTAACATGATGTTGTAGATAGTTTGTGCGGGACTCTACAGGAGTTTATACGTACCTTAAACAACTGTACTCCTATAACGGAGAACATGAAGGTCAGTAGGAATGTAACTAACATGATGTTGTAGATAGTTTGTATGGGACTCTACAGGAGTTTATCGTACCTTAAACAACTGTACTCCTATAACGGAGAACATGAAGGTCAGTAGGAATGTAACTAACATGATGTTGTAGATAGTTTGTGCGGGACTCTACAGGAGTTTATACATTACCTTAAACAACTGTACTCCTATAACGGAGAACATGAAGGTCAGTAGGAATGTAACTAACATGATGTTGTAGATAGTTTGTATGGGACTCTACAGGAGTTTATACGTACCTTAAACAACTGTACTCCTATAACGGAGAACATGAAGGTCAGTAGGAATGTAACTAACATGATGTTGTAGATAGTTTGTACGGGACTCTACAGGAGTTTATACGTACCTTAAACAACTGTACTCCTATAACGGAGAACATGAAGGTCAGTAGGAATGTAACTAACATGATGTTGTAGATAGTTTGTATGGGACTCTACAGGAGTTTATACGTACCTTAAACAACTGTACTCCTATAACGGAGAACATGAAGGTCAGTAGGAATGTAACTAACATGATGTTGTAGATAGTTTGTGCGGGACTCTACAGGAGTTTATACGTACCTTAAACAACTGTACTCCTATAACGGAGAACATGAAGGTCAGTAGGAATGTAACTAACATGATGTTGTAGATAGTTTGTATGGGACTCTACAGGAGTTTATACGTACCTTAAACAACTGTACTCCTATAACGGAGAACATGAAGGTCAGTAGGAATGTAACTAACATGATGTTGTAGATAGTTTGTATGGGACTCTACAGGAGTTTATACGTACCTTAAACAACTGTACTCCTATAACGGAGAACATGAAGGTCAGTAGGAATGTAACTAACATGATGTTGTAGATAGTTTGTGCGGGACTCTACAGGAGTTTATACGTACCTTAAACAACTGTACTCCTATAACGGAGAACATGAAGGTCAGTAGGAATGTAACTAACATGATGTTGTAGATAGTTTGTACGGGACTCTACAGGAGTTTATACGTACCTTAAACAACTGTACTCCTATAACGGAGAACATGAAGGTCAGTAGGAATGTAACTAACATGATGTTGTAGATAGTTTGTGCGGGACTCTACAGGAGTTTATACGTACCTTAAACAACTGTACTCCTATAACGGAGAACATGAAGGTCAGTAGGAATGTAACTAACATGATGTTGTAGATAGTTTGTACGGGACTCTACAGGAGTTTATACGTACCTTAAACAACTGTACTCCTATAACGGAGAACATGAAGGTCAGTAGGAATGTAACTAACATGATGTTGTAGATAGTTTGTGCGGGACTCTACAGGAGTTTATACGTACCTTAAACAACTGTACTCCTATAACGGAGAACATGAAGGTCAGTAGGAATGTAACTAACATGATGTTGTAGATAGTTTGTGCGGGACTCTACAGGAGTTTATACGTACCTTAAACAACTGTACTCCTATAACGGAGAACATGAAGGTCAGTAGGAATGTAACTAACATGATGTTGTAGATAGTTTGTGCGGGACTCTACAGGAGTTTATACGTACCTTAAACAACTGTACTCCTATAACGGAGAACATGAAGGTCAGTAGGAATGTAACTAACATGATGTTGTAGATAGTTTGTACGGGACTCTACAGGAGTTTATACGTACCTTAAACAACTGTACTCCTATAACGGAGAACATGAAGGTCAGTAGGAATGTAACTAACATGATGTTGTAGATAGTTTGTATGGGACTCTACAGGAGTTTATACGTACCTTAAACAACTGTACTCCTATAACGGAGAACATGAAGGTCAGTAGGAATGTAACTAACATGATGTTGTAGATAGTTTGTGCGGGACTCTACAGGAGTTTATACGTACCTTAAACAACTGTACTCCTATAACGGAGAACATGAAGGTCAGTAGGAATGTAACTAACATGATGTTGTAGATAGTTTGTACGGGACTCTACAGGAGTTTATACGTACCTTAAACAACTGTACTCCTATAACGGAGAACATGAAGGTCAGTAGGAATGTAACTAACATGATGTTGTAGATAGTTTGTATGGGACTCTACAGGAGTTTATACGTACCTTAAACAACTGTACTCCTATAACGGAGAACATGAAGGTCAGTAGGAATGTAACTAACATGATGTTGTAGATAGTTTGTGCGGGACTCTACAGGAGTTTATACGTACCTTAAACAACTGTACTCCTATAACGGAGAACATGAAGGTCAGTAGGAATGTAACTAACATGATGTTGTAGATAGTTTGTACGGGACTCTACAGGAGTTTATACGTACCTTAAACAACTGTACTCCTATAACGGAGAACATGAAGGTCAGTAGGAATGTAACTAACATGATGTTGTAGATAGTTTGTACGGGACTCTACAGGAGTTTATCGTACCTTAAACAACTGTACTCCTATAACGGAGAACATGAAGGTCAGTAGGAATGTAACTAACATGATGTTGTAGATAGTTTGTGCGGGACTCTACAGGAGTTTATACGTACCTTAAACAACTGTACTCCTATAACGGAGAACATGAAGGTCAGTAGGAATGTAACTAACATGATGTTGTAGATAGTTTGTACGGGACTCTACAGGAGTTTATCGTTACCTTAAACAACTGTACTCCTATAACGGAGAACATGAAGGTCAGTAGGAATGTAACTAACATGATGTTGTAGATAGTTTTGCGGGACTCTACAGGGGACTCTACAGGAGTTTATAACGTTTGTACGGGACTCTACTTAAACAACTGTACTCCTATAACGGAGAACATGAAGGTCAGTAGGAATGTAACTAACATGATGTTGTAGATAGTTTGTACGGGACTCTACAGGAGTTTATACGTACCTTAAACAACTGTACTCCTATAACGGAGAACATGAAGGTCAGTAGGAATGTAACTAACATGATGTTGTAGATAGTTTGTACGGGACTCTACAGGAGTTTATACGTACCTTAAACAACTGTACTCCTATAACGGAGAACATGAAGGTCAGTAGGAATGTAACTAACATGATGTTGTAGATAGTTTGTACGGGACTCTACAGGAGTTTATACGTACCTTAAACAACTGTACTCCTATAACGGAGAACATGAAGGTCAGTAGGAATGTAACTAACATGATGTTGTAGATAGTTTGTACGGGACTCTACAGGAGTTTATACGTACCTTAAACAACTGTACTCCTATAACGGAGAACATGAAGGTCAGTAGGAATGTAACTAACATGATGTTGTAGATAGTTTGTACGGGACTCTACAGGAGTTTATACGTACCTTAAACAACTGTACTCCTATAACGGAGAACATGAAGGTCAGTAGGAATGTAACTAACATGATGTTGTAGATAGTTTGTACGGGACTCTACAGGAGTTTATACGTACCTTAAACAACTGTACTCCTATAACGGAGAACATGAAGGTCAGTAGGAATGTAACTAACATGATGTTGTAGATAGTTTGTGCGGGACTCTACAGGAGTTTATCGTGCCTTAAACAACTGTACTCCTATAACGGAGAACATGAAGGTCAGTAGGAATGTAACTAACATGATGTTGTAGATAGTTTGTACGGGACTCTACAGGAGTTTATACGTACCTTAAACAACTGTACTCCTATAACGGAGAACATGAAGGTCAGTAGGAATGTAACTAACATGATGTTGTAGATAGTTTGTGCGGGACTCTACGGGACTCTACAGGAGTTTATACGTACCTTAAACAACTGTACTCCTATAACGGAGAACATGAAGGTCAGTAGGAATGTAACTAACATGATGTTGTAGATAGTTTGTGCGGGACTCTACAGGAGTTTATACGTACCTTAAACAACTGTACTCCTATAACGGAGAACATGAAGGTCAGTAGGAATGTAACTAACATGATGTTGTAGATAGTTTGTGCGGGACTCTACAGGAGTTTATCGTACCTTAAACAACTGTACTCCTATAACGGAGAACATGAAGGTCAGTAGGAATGTAACTAACATGATGTTGTAGATAGTTTGTGCGGGACTCTACAGGAGTTTATCGTACCTTAAACAACTGTACTCCTATAACGGAGAACATGAAGGTCAGTAGGAATGTAACTAACATGATGTTGTAGATAGTTTGTGCGGGACTCTACAGGAGTTTATAACGGAGAACATGAAGGTCAGTAGGAATGTAACTAACATGATGTTGTAAACAACTGTACTAAACAACTATACTCCTATAACGGAGAACATGAAGGTCAGTAGGAATGTAACTAACATGATGTTGTAGATAGTTTGTATGGGACTCTACAGGAGTTTATCGTACCTTAAACAACTGTACTCCTATAACGGAGAACATGAAGGTCAGTAGGAATGTAACTAACATGATGTTGTAGATAGTTTGTGCGGGACTCTACAGGAGTTTATCGTGCCTTAAACAACTGTACTCCTATAACGGAGAACATGAAGGTCAGTAGGAATGTAACTAACATGATGTTGTAGATAGTTTGTGCGGGACTCTACAGGAGTTTATACGTACCTTAAACAACTGTACTCCTATAACGGAGAACATGAAGGTCAGTAGGAATGTAACTAACATGATGTTGTAGATAGTTTGTGCGGGACTCTACAGGAGTTTATACGTACCTTAAACAACTGTACTCCTATAACGGAGAACATGAAGGTCAGTAGGAATGTAACTAACATGATGTTGTAGATAGTTTGTACGGGACTCTACAGGAGTTTATCGTACCTTAAACAACTGTACTCCTATAACGGAGAACATGAAGGTCAGTAGGAATGTAACTAACATGATGTTGTAGATAGTTTGTATGGGACTCTACAGGAGTTTATACGTACCTTAAACAACTGTACTCCTATAACGGAGAACATGAAGGTCAGTAGGAATGTAACTAACATGATGTTGTAGATAGTTTATGCGGGACTCTACAGGAGTTTATCGTACCTTAAACAACTGTACTCCTATAACGGAGAACATGAAGGTCAGTAGGAATGTAACTAACATGATGTTGTAGATAGTTTGTGCGGGACTCTACAGGAGTTTATACGTACCTTAAACAACTGTACTCCTATAACGGAGAACATGAAGGTCAGTAGGAATGTAACTAACATGATGTTGTAGATAGTTTGTACGGGACTCTACAGGAGTTTATCGTACCTTAAACAACTGTACTCCTATAACGGAGAACATGAAGGTCAGTAGGAATGTAACTAACATGATGTTGTAGATAGTTTGTGCGGGACTCTACAGGGAGTTTATAACGGAAACATGAACAGTAGGAATGTGCTATAAACAACTGTACTCCTATAACGGAGAACATGAAGGTTAAACAACTGTACTCTACTATAACGGAGAACATGAAGGTCAGTAGGAATGTAACTAACATGATGTTGTAGATAGTTTGTGCGGGACTCTACAGGAGTTTATCGTACCTTAAACAACTGTACTCCTATAACGGAGAACATGAAGGTCAGTAGGAATGTAACTAACATGATGTTGTAGATAGTTTGTACGGGACTCTACAGGAGTTTATCGTACCTTAAACAACTGTACTCCTATAACGGAGAACATGAAGGTCAGTAGGAATGTAACTAACATGATGTTGTAGATAGTTTGTAACGGAGAACATGAAGGTCAGTAGGAATGTAACTAACATGATGTTGTAGATAGGGACTCTACAGGATGTTTATCGGGACTCTACCTTAAACAACTGTACTCCTATAACGGAGAACATGAAGGTCAGTAGGAATGTAACTAACATGATGTTGTAGATAGTTTGTGCGGGACTCTACAGGAGTTTATCGTACCTTAAACAACTGTACTCCTATAACGGAGAACATGAAGGTCAGTAGGAATGTAACTAACATGATGTTGTAGATAGTTTGTACGGGACTCTACAGGAGTTTATCGTACCTTAAACAACTGTACTCCTATAACGGAGAACATGAAGGTCAGTAGGAATGTAACTAACATGATGTTGTAGATAGTTTGTGCGGGACTCTACAGGAGTTTATCGTACCTTAAACAACTGTACTCCTATAACGGAGAACATGAAGGTCAGTAGGAATGTAACTAACATGATGTTGTAGATAGTTTGTGCGGGACTCTACAGGAGTTTATACGTACCTTAAACAACTGTACTCCTATAACGGAGAACATGAAGGTCAGTAGGAATGTAACTAACATGATGTTGTAGATAGTTTGGGACTCTACAGGGGACTCTACAGGAGTTTATAACATGATGTTGTAGATAGTTTAAACAACTGTACTCCTATAACGGAGAACATGAAGGTCAGTAGGAATGTAACTAACATGATGTTGTAGATAGTTTGTATAACGGAGGACTCTACATGATGTTGTAGATAGTTTATCGTACCTTAAACAACTGTACTCCTATAACGGAGAACATGAAGGTCAGTAGGAATGTAACTAACATGATGTTGTAGATAGTTTGTACGGGACTCTACAGGAGTTTATCGTACCTTAAACAACTGTACTCCTATAACGGAGAACATGAAGGTCAGTAGGAATGTAACTAACATGATGTTGTAGATAGTTTGTATGGGACTCTACAGGAGTTTATCGTACCTTAAACAACTGTACCTATAACAGAGAACATGAAGGTCAGTAGGAATGTAACTAACATGATGTTGTAGATATATGGGACTCTACAGGGTTTATCGTACCTTAAACAACTGTACTCCTATAACGGAACATGAAGGTCAGTAGGAATGTAACTAACATGATGTTGTAGATAGTTTGTGCGGGACTCTACAGGAGTTTATCGTACCTTAAACAACTGTACTCCTATAACGGAGAACATGAAGGTCAGTAGGAATGTAACTAACATGATGTTGTAGATAGTTTGTACGGGACTCTACAGGAGTTTATCGTACTATAACGGAGAACATGAAGGTCAGTAGGAATGTAACTAACATGATGTTGTAGATAGTTTGTGCGGGACTCTACAGGAGTTTATCGTGCCTTAAACAACTGTACTCCGGAGAACATGAAGGTCAGTAGGAATGTAACTAACATGATGTTGTAGATAGTTTGTGCGGGACTCTACAGGAGTTTATCGTACCTTAAACAACTGTACTCCTATAACGGAGAACATGAAGGTCAGTAGGAATGTAACTAACATGATGTTGTAGATAGTTTGTGCGGGACTCTACAGGAGTTTATACGTACCTTAAACAACTGTACTCCTATAACGGAGAACATGAAGGTCAGTAGGAATGTAACTAACATGATGTTGTAGATAGTTTATGCGGGACTCTACAGGAGTTTATCGTACCTTAAACAACTGTACTCCTATAACGGAGAACATGAAGGTCAGTAGGAATGTAACTAACATGATGTTGTAGATAGTTTGTACGGGACTCTACAGGAGTTTATCGTACCTTAAACAACTGTACTCCTATAACGGAGAACATGAAGGTCAGTAGGAATGTAACTAACATGATGTTGTAGATAGTTTGTGGGACTCTACGGGACTCTACAGGAGTTTATAACGTGCCTTAAACAACTGTACTCCTATAACGGAGAACATGAAGGTCAGTAGGAATGTAACTAACATGATGTTGTAGATAGTTTGTGCGGGACTCTACAGGAGTTTATCGTACCTTAAACAACTGTACTCCTATAACGGAGAACATGAAGGTCAGTAGGAATGTAACTAACATGATGTTGTAGATAGTTTGTACGGGACTCTACAGGAGGGACTCTAACGGAGAACATGAAGGGTAGTTAACTAACATGATGTTGTAGATAGTTTATGCGGGACTCTACAAGTTTAACTGTAAACAACTCCTATAACGGAGAACATGAAGGTCAGTAGGAATGTAACTAACATGATGTTGTAGATAGTTTATGCGGGACTCTACAGGAGTTTATCGTACCTTAAACAACTGTACTCCTATAACGGAGAACATGAAGGTCAGTAGGAATGTAACTAACATGATGTTGTAGATAGTTTGTACGGGACTCTACAGGAGTTTATCGTACCTTAAACAACTGTACTCCTATAACGGAGAACATGAAGGTCAGTAGGAATGTAACTAACATGATGTTGTAGATAGTTTGTGCGGGACTCTACAGGAGTTTATCGTACCTTAAACAACTGTACTCCTATAACGGAGAACATGAAGGTCAGTAGGAATGTAACTAACATGATGTTGTAGATGTTGTAGACTCTACAGGAGTTTACTGAAGGTCAGTAGGAATGTAACTACGTTTGGGACTCTACAGGAGTTTATACGTACCTTAAACAACTGTACTCCTATAACGGAGAACATGAAGGTCAGTAGGAATGTAACTAACATGATGTTGTAGATAGTTTGTGCGGGACTCTACAGGAGTTTATCACGTACCTTAAACAACTGTACTCCTATAACGGAGAACATGAAGGTCAGTAGGAATGTAACTAACATGATGTTGTAGATAGTTTGTGCGGGACTCTACAGGAGTTTATCGTACCTTAAACAACTGTACTCCTATAACGGAGAACATGAAGGTCAGTAGGAATGTAACTAACATGATGTTGTAGATAGTTTGTACGGGACTCTACAGGAGTTTATCGTACCTTAAACAACTGTACTCCTATAACGGAGAACATGAAGGTCAGTAGGAATGTAACTAACATGATGTTGTAGATAGTTTGTATGGGACTCTACAGGAGTTTATCGTACCTTAAACAACTGTACTCCTATAACGGAGAACATGAAGGTCAGTAGGAATGTAACTAACATGATGTTGTAGATAGTTTGTGCGGGACTCTACAGGAGTTTATCGTACCTTAAACAACTGTACTCCTATAACGGAGAACATGAAGGTCAGTAGGAATGTAACTAACATGATGTTGTAGATAGTTTGTATAAGGAGGACTCTACAGGAGTTTATCGTACCTTAAACAACTGTACTCCTATAACGGAGAACATGAAGGTCAGTAGGAATGTAACTAACTATAACGGAGAACATGAAGGTCAGTAGGAATGTAACTAACATGATGTTGTAGATAGTTTGTACGGGACTCTACAGGAGTTTATCGTACCTTAAACAACTGTACTCCTATAACGGAGAACATGAAGGTCAGTAGGAATGTAACTAACATGATGTTGTAGATAGTTTGTGCGGGACTCTACAGGAGTTTATCGTACCTTAAACAACTGTACTCCTATAACGGAGAACATGAAGGTCAGTAGGAATGTAACTAACATGATGTTGTAGATAGTTTGTTGGGACTCTACAGGAGTTTATACGTACCTTAAACAACTGTACTCCTATAACGGAGAACATGAAGGTCAGTAGGAATGTAACTAACATGATGTTGTAGATAGTTTGTACGGGACTCTACAGGAGTTTATCGTACCTTAAACAACTGTACTCCTATAACGGAGAACATGAAGGTCAGTAGGAATGTAACTAACATGATGTTGTAGATAGTTTGTGCGGGACTCTACAGGAGTTTATACGTACCTTAAACAACTGTACTCCTATAACGGAGAACATGAAGGTCAGTAGGAATGTAACTAACATGATGTTGTAGATAGTTTGTACGGGACTCTACAGGAGTTTATACGTACCTTAAACAACTGTACTCCTATAACGGAGAACATGAAGGTCAGTAGGAATGTAACTAACATGATGTTGTAGATAGTTTATGCGGGACTCTACAGGAGTTTATCGTACCTTAAACAACTGTACTCCTATAACGGAGAACATGAAGGTCAGTAGGAATGTAACTAACATGATGTTGTAGATAGTTTGTACGGGACTCTACAGGAGTTTATACGTACCTTAAACAACTGTACTCCTATAACGGAGAACATGAAGGTCAGTAGGAATGTAACTAACATGATGTTGTAGATAGTTTGTATGGGACTCTACAGGAGTTTATCGTACCTTAAACATGATATGATGAGTCAACATTATAAGTACAAGTCTAAGAATATGATGTAGAATTATAGAACTATGATATGAGCTTAGAGATATGTAAAGTATGACTACTAAACTGAGCTAATGATCTAGAGTGAGTTAGTAAGTCTTAGATTATGCTAAACTGTATCTATTAAATCATGTAACAGTAATAACAAGATTAAGTACATAGAGATGTATAATGATGTTAAGATAGTGTGACTAGTTGTTAAGTTACAGAATTAAGTGATATGATAGCTAAGATGTATACAACAGAGTAGTAAAATAGTGGATGTAATTGTTAGATTTAGATCAGTATCTAACTACAATAAAAAGATGTATAACGATAGTATACGACTTAAGGATTAGCGTAAGATAATACTGTAATGTGATACAGATGTAACTTAACAGTTTAGATAGATGTATGCAATAGTCATAAGATATGTAATGTACTAGTTTTATTAGATGCTAGATTAGGGCAAACATTTGAAATTACTCGATAGAAATGACATTTTTTTAAATAAACAAGAGACTTCTAAGAGCCTGAATCGGAATGTATAAAGATTGTAGAGTTGACTACAGAGTTTGATTAAGATTAGATAAGTAATGAACAAGATGAATATGTGGGATTAGGATACGATTCTAACAAGTATATAGGAAAATAGTCATAGATGTACTAATATGAATGTTAGATTACGACTAGTTTAATGTCTACATAGGAATGAATACATAGAGTTAAATGATTAGGGACTACGAGTAATTAAGACTAGTAGAAAACTAATGACTAAGTTAGCAAGTGAATCTAGAGAGTTATGTTAAGACTCTACGAGTAGTAGAATACATGATGGTATAGGAATTAAGAGTTTAGTATTATCTAAGAATGAACGTTAAAGTACTGATGGAGATGTATAGGATTAAGTACATTACATGTAATACAATGAGTAAGCAAGTAACTACATGAAGTGTGACTACGTACATTAAAGACTCTAGATAGATTACAGATGTAACGTGATGATATAGTACTTAAAGTTATCGTAGAATACATGGATAATCATGAGTACATAGAGAGGTAATATTATTACAGATAGTGATAATAGTATACAGATTGAAGCAGACTAGTACTGAAATGATTACTGATGTCATGAATATATATAGACAGATATGAGAACAATCTATGTATACAGTTAGTACAGTTATACGTAGTACACTGTATATAAAGTATATGATGAATCAGTAAGATAGTATATGTAACTACTGAGATAGTCAGAACATATGATTATAAGTGTTAGAACTTGATCTTAAGAGTTATCAGCTATAGTGGATACTAGAGCAGATGATGACTATGAAGTATGTACGGGATAATAAGTTTAAGATGATATACATTAACAGATTGTAGTTAGACTGATACTAAAGTACTACTAGAATCTAGATATGATAGATAGATACAGATGTAGACTCTAAGAGCCTGAATCACAGTATGATGTAATGACATTTTTTAAATAAACAAGAGACTTCTAGAGCCTAAGTACTTAAGATGTAGATAAAGTTAAAGTGATTACATGATGTAAGATTAACGATATGTAAATATAAGAGGTCGTAAATGTATTAAATTTAAGATAAGATTAGGACTAACAGATTCGTATAAAGTTAGCTAATAGTGAGTATGTAGGATAAGGTGATATAAATTTAGATAGTTATGGACTTAAGGAGTTTATACTTACATAGACTAAATAAGTGTAGAATATAATGAGTAGGATTATGTACTAACAGATTTTTACGGAACATGAGGTATACTAAATGTATTAGGATAAGAATCGTAAATTTTAACAATGGGTTATGAAGTTTTGACATTTGAAATTACTCGATAGAAATGACATTTTTTAAATAAACAATGGACTTCTTCAGGGCAAACATTTGAAATTACTCGATAGAAATGTATCCTATGAGACATGAGTAATAGAATGTTTTATAAAAGATATAGAGTAAAGTTTAATAAATATTGAAATAATAGCCAAAATTTAGTAAAAATTTGTCTTTTAAGAGCAATTACTATTATAAGGGATCAGTCAATGGTTTATATAAGGATTTGCCTGATAGTTACAGTCATATCAGCTTTGTAGATCTTGTTTTTCTGATCATTTTTGCTGTTCATAGTTTCTATCTATTATACTTTTCAAGATAATGGGCAAACACTAAAAAACAAAAGAAATATCGTCATTTGAGGGCAATAACTCCTATAAAGAGTCATTCAATGGTTTCGATCATATAAGGTTTTTTGTAGATCTTGTATAGCTAATAATTTTGCTTTCACAATTACTACCTTACAGGACCAGTTTTCAAGATAAGAGGCAAAACTTATAACGTAATTTAAGAGCAATAATTCCTCTAATGACTGATCTGATAATGTTTGTGGCCTACCTTTAGTCCTTTGGCTCTGTTTATAGCTCTCAATGGTCTCAATACTCTAAGCACCCTAAGAATCTTCACTACAGATATGGTTTGATTTCTGAAAACAAAAATTTACAGTAAGTCACCTATTCCATACAATATTATCATTACTAATTATCATGTTTCTTTTTTACTTTCTTTCAAATTAGAATCTTTTCATAATAACTGATCTTAACAATATAGAACTTTAACAAAAATATTTATAATCTTATTTGAAAAAAAAAGAAAAATCTAAATTTCCTAATTTCCTAATTGATTGAATGTAGGATGTTAGAGGGATAAATAATCAGAGGAATATTCAAATCCAATTAAGGTTACCAGAACGCAAATAGAGAAAACAACATCAAATGATGGATGAATATTTTACATCCCAAATATCAATGAAATTAATCTCAACTTTCACTTTAAGCCTATAATAATAAATCTCCAGATATTTAGAGGGTGCTGCTGCTAAAGTCTGTACTACCTAAAACTTGGTCAAGAACCGGAGACTGAATTACTTACTGGAATATAAAAGATATCAACGATACAGCAACTACAATCAAATCTAAGATGTTGAAGAAACTACGACAAAATGATCCTTTGTGCCATATCAGACCATATGTTATAATCTGAAAAAAATATATATTTTGTTATAAAGCACATATGTCAAGATAAACCATATGTTATAATATAAATATTTAGTTTATAATGAGATTGGTCATCACTACTGTTGTGGTTCTATTTTCACAACACATGTGCTGAAGTTTGTTTTCTGGGGATACATGACTGTTTTTTTTGTAACTCCAATATGTTGAAGGAATGACCATGAGGCAATTGTCAGTGTCATTCTTATGGATACCATAAATTACTTGAAAAACTCTGTCAGAAATTTCTAAACCAAAGATCAAAATTACGTTAGGAAGAAAATCCTGATGAGAGTTTTGAAGGCTTTCATCCAACATTTTATTTTTCTGACTTATATATTAGTTATTTTTTATGACAAATTTATAAAATATTCGTATGGGGTTCAGGGGAACTCTGTGTCTCGCCTTTGCTGCTGTCTGTGTAAAAGTGTAATGTTGACTTAAAAAGTGAGTCCATTTATCGGTAAAATACAGAATTAAAAGAAAAAAAATTTTCTTAGATGCTATTTCTTAGCTTCTGTCCAAGTTTCATAACAATCCATGATGGTTTACAAATTTATAATGTCAAAAAAAATTTAATCCCAAACTGTCTGTAAATGTGAACTGTAAAAAAACTAAGTCCATCTATCATAAAAGTACTGAATTTGAAAAAAAAAAATATTTTCAAAAGTTTGCTTCAGAAATTATCTCTTAATCAATCATCAAAAAGCTACTGCCAAAGTTTCATAAAATTCTATAAAGATTTGACAAAGTAATTATTAAAAGTAACAAACTTAAACCCTTGACTCTACTTGTTAACTGTAAAATAAATAAGTCCATTTATCAGTAAAATATGGAAAAATGAAAATAAATATTTTAAAAATTTTGTTCTGGATATTGTCTTTTAATCATAAACAAATTTCTGCCTAAATTTCATAAGATTCCATAAAGGCTTGACAAAGTTATTGATGATTGAAAAACTTTAACCTCAGACTAAGCCTGAGCGTTAACTGTAAAAAAAAATAAGTCCATATATCAGTAAAATACGTAAAATAAAAAAAAAATATTTTCAAAATTTTCCTCTGGATACTGTCTTTAGGTCATAAACAAGCTTCTGTCCAAATTTTACAAAATTCCATGAAGGTTAAAAAAAGTTAGGCCAAAAATAAAATCTATACTGTTTGATGTTGCCTACCTACCCATCTAAAAAAGCCTACCCAAAAATTTTAAGACACAAATTTTCAATTTTTTTTCCAAAGATTTTTTCCTGCTTTTACATCGTTTTCTTGTCTAAAACATGTAACTTATGTTGTTGGCAAAAAAAAATTAAATCTCTACCTACCTACCCAACCATACAAGCCATGGGTAGGCAACATGAAACAAGAATTTATTAAGAGTAACCTTATTGATGTCTAAAACACTTTCACAACAGACTGAACCTAAATGTTGATGCTGTCGATGCATAAGACAAAATCTAGGATTGCTATGTCTCACTTTTGAGACATAAATGTTGCAGGCTAGACAAAAATCAGTACATCTGCTTGCTAAAATTAGTAAAATTTGAAAAGTTCCATGAAAAACTTTCCAGTGGAACATATGATTCAAGTTACTTCCCCTTTTGTATATTTTTAATCATTTTTTTCTGCTTTCTATACTATGGTTTATATTTCAATACTTACTTTGATGAGAATTTCAACAGTGAAAATAGTGGTGAAAAAATAGTCAAATTTATTCAGAATCTGAAATAGAAAGTAGAAACTTCTTCAAAATCAAATTCTATCACAGAAGAAATTAGTCATTATGAAAATTAACAATTCTAAACAAAACAATATGGACATATAGATTTAACCTTTACACAAATCAAATGTTTTAATATGGTATATTTACCCTTAACAAATAATTACATGAATGTTTAATTTTGCATTTTTAGAGCTGACAACCCAAATCTGTACTGTCCAATGACTAGTAAGACTTCTGAAAATGTTACTTTAGAATTACGGTTATCTTAATTTTAGCAGATGCTTTTTTCGTGTTTAGTCCTTTGTAAGCAATTCCCTGCAATTATTATCCCAATTTTCTATGTATTCATAAATGTTTGAAATGTTCATGACGATATACATTAGCGTTATTTTTTTCTACTCACATAAGTCGCAAAAATAAATTGTCTGCAAAAATTGAATCGTTAGTTTACAGTAAATTGAAAGGGATCATACAGTCCTCATTATACACTGATATTTATGGATTTATTTAATGTACTGTAAATTCAGAAATTATTGCGTGCATTTATTATTGCGATTTTTGAAAAATTAACAAAAATGCGAGATTAATTATTGCGATTCCAGGAACATTTTAATATCGATATATGTATCAGATATCAGAATGCGAGTTCTTATTATTGCGATCCTCACCCAATCACATTATTCGCATAAATAAAACCCTCGCAATCATTTCTGAATTTACAGTATTTAGAAATGAACACTATTAATACATGAGTTTTGGGATAGAGACTGTTTCACAACAGAGGACAATAAAGTCCTATCATATGACAGTTTACTATGAATCTGCTCAATCTTTCTCCCCAATGAACAAAGCAAATGGCATGATTTTAACAGAAACCATTAAAACATTTTAAACAACTTTTCTATTTTCACCTTGCTGAATACCTATGGTCAGATAAAAATACCCATAAGTTTGATATTTCATGCAGACAACATGTTGTTGATCTGAACCATATCTAACATTTAAATATTAACATGTGACTGTTGTGTGTAAAATCAGATCAGACTCAGAAAAACAGACTAGCATGATCTTCTGTATTAGAATACCAGCTTGTACAACAGACTTAACAGTAACACTTACACTGTTTCTCTTTTCATCAAAGCCTAGCAGGTCCTCAGCAGCTAACATACCACAACTGATTATTATACAGGCTAGTACAACAGAGACTTAATAGTAACACTTACACTGTTTCTCTTTTCATCAAAGCCTAGCAGGTCCTCAGCAGCTAACATACCACAACTGATTATTATACAGGCTAGTACAACAGAGACTTAATAGTAACACTTACACTGTTTCTCTTTTTATCAAAGCCTAGCGGGTCCTCAGCAGCTAACATACCACTACTGATTATTATACAGGCTAGTACAATGTTCCCAAAGTAGGGATGGTTACATATCTTGTGACATATTATACGGAATCTGAAATAAAAAACACCAAAGTAAGCAAAGAAACAAAATAACTAACACACTGTAAAATAAGGATACAATTGCCAATGGGACAATTATCCCTTATAAACCAAAGTACAGATGTAAACAACTACTGTACAGTCTTTAACAGAACCCACACAATATTGTATCTTATGTAAGGCCCAGGCATAACAAAACCTACACAATATTGTATTTTATGTAAGGCCCAGGGATAACAAAACCCACACACTATTGTATTTTATATAAGGCCTAGGCATAACAAAACCCACACACTATTGTATTTTATGTACGGCCCAGGAATAACAAAACCCACACAATATTGTATTTTATGTAAGGCCCAGGGATAACAAAACCCACACACTATTGGATTATATGTGCCCAGGGATAACAAAACCCACACACTATTGTATTTTATGTCAGGCCCAGGGATAACAAAACCCACACAATATTGTATTATATGTAAGGCCCAGGGATAACAAGACCTACACAATATTGTATTTTATGTAAGGCCCAGGGATAACAAAACCCACACACTATTGTATTTTATGTAAGGCCCAGGGGTTAAAAAACCCACACAATGTTGTATCTTATGTAGGGCCTAGGCATAACAAAAACTACACAATATTGTATTTTATGTAAGGCCCATGGATAACAAAACCCACACAATATTGTATTTTATGTAAGGCCCACGGATAACAAAACCCACACAATATTGTATATGTAAGGCCCAGGGATAACAAAACCTACACACTATTGTATTTTATGTAGGGCCCAGGGATAACAAAACCCACACAATATTGTATTTTATGTACGGCCCAGGGATAACAAAACCCACACAATATTGTATTTTATGTAAGGCCCAGAGATGACAAAACCCACATAATATTGTATCTTATATACGGCCCATGGATAACAAAACCCACACAATATTGTATCTTATGTAAGGCCCAGGAATAACAAAATTAGGTAAATTCAAAATGACAACAAACAGCCTCATTTTAGATAATAACAATAAATGAAACACAAATATTACAGACAGCAACCAACAACAACAGGCTTATGGCTTGGGACATGAAGAATGCGGCCTGGTTAAACATTATTGTGAGCACTTAACTTCCCACTAACCTGGAACAGAGGTGTAACAACAAACTGTATAAATAAGCAAAAAAGAACCCTGTATATTTCACCTTTTCTGTGTTGAATATTAATCTGTATCAAACTGATACAAATCAAATAAGATCAAGAGGCTGCCAAAATGACAGAAACTATTTTCTTTTATTTCATACATTAGTCATTGTTAAAACAATGAAGGGCTATAACTCCTGAAAGGCAAAAGTGAAAATTATCAATATTGAACTTGACCTCAAACTTATCATCAGTAACAGCATATTTAAATTTGAAAAGCATTAGTTGAAAAGTTCTCACATAAACCACTTGAATTGCCATTTTCAAATCAACAAGGACCATAACTTCTGAACAGTAAAAGTGAAAATTGTCAATATAGAACTTGAACTCAATTTTGTCATCAGTATTTACATATAAAAATTTGAAAAGCATTGGTTTAAAAGTCGAAAATGTGTTGTGTAACAAAACCCACACAATTTCTCAATTCGCCTAAATTTTATCATCAGTGTTAACATATTAAAAAGAGAAAAACACCTTCAGCCACCAGCTTACAATACAAAATCAATAACAGGATTTCCATTAGAAAATCTGGTTAAAAACTATGAGTTGAGTAATTGCTGTGGTTTCCCTTACTTGTTTGTTTTAGAGAAAAAAAATAAAGATGAAGCTTCAGGAATCATTTTGACTTTTTCGTTGGGTATTTCTGTGATACGACGAGGCCGTGCTGTAGAATGATGAGATTCATCTTCATCTTCAATTGATTCATCATCATCTTCCATATCATTCTGATTTTCATCTTCTTCTGAAATAAATACAGATAAATAATTCTGAATAAACCTGAAGAGTATTTAAATGTCAGCATGTTTTGTAATTCATGGTAAATTTAATTAAACATCATTCTGTTACTGACCATCAACTTCACCATTGTGATGAATGAAAGTAAAATGTATAATTAATAATTTCTTAATTGTGTTCAATGAAAATAAAAATATATCATAATTAATTTCTTAATTTCATTGTTAAAATCCTTTTCCTTACTATTAATTTATATCTATGGTGCATATTGACTATAATTGCAACTTTAGATTTGCAGATTTTTCAATTTCACTCACAGCTAGTTTAATAGGTGAAAATACTTCTAAATTACAGGTGTGTACATTAATAAGAATTCTCTACACAAAACAGACGGGACAGTTTGACAAGAAAATACACATATATTATATATCTCATTTGATAGCTGTAGTTCTCTAAGTTTTTAAAGAATGTCAAAATTATACATAACCATAACAAAGTTTTTTGATATCATTTCTTATGCTCTTTAATACTTTTTTAGGAGGACATGTATCATTTTGCATTCTATGAATGTATAACTGTATTAAGTGTATACAAGAAATAGATAAATATACTACACCCTCCTCCTCAAACATTAATATTTTAATAAAGAGTTAAGATTGATTGATTGCTTCAAGTCCTGTGGTTAAAGTGAAGATTGAGGTACCAAGGGGGTGGTTGTAAATGAATATTAAAAGTGTTCTCACTGGACAAGTTCTTATATATAATGTGCAATATAACTACAATTTATCTGTGATTTATGTTTTTCACTATATAAATATATTTGTGTTAATATGTTAAAAATTCAGATATTTGTCAAATTTTCAACTTTGTCTAGAATACTTCTTGGCCTTTTAATGTTTTAAATTCTAAGAATAACTGCCAATACCTCATTTTGTTTTTTTTATTACCATTTGGGTATGAGCAGTTCTGAAACCACAAAGATATATTGGCAGAAGCCATTGCTCATGTAAAATGAAAATTCCAGATCCAAAGTGGCCAGACTAAGTAATAATTAATCATTTACCAATAAAATTATGAGCATTTTGACAGAATTGAAGAATTTAACTGTATGGCAATTTCAGGTACCAATTAATGGCTCTTATCATACATTTCCTGTTATGATTATACATATACTAGATTGTTTGAACTATAGAGTTTATTCTAGTCAACACCAAGCATTAGATACAGTTTCCATACCAAACTATTTTCTCTAATATAAATCAAGACCAGGTAGTGTTATAGGAAAAAATGACTGAGGGTTATATGGGTTTAAATTTTCTGATATTCCCTAATACAATAAGGAAACCCAAATTCAATACACCATTATGGTTCTAACTTTCAAGAAAAAAAGAAAGGAGAGAGAAACCTTAAATATATAATACTCCAGCACCATGCTATTTATTCTTCTACTATAAATGTTTGCTTTTACGTCAAGATCTACAAATACCAGTAGGATACTATATACATGGTAACCTTGATAAGGATGGTTAATAGTTTGGTATGGAAGTGTAAGAGACATAGAACGAGGAGTTTACCATTACCCTCTATGGGTATCTGATGACTGTCACGGAATTCCCCTGGGGATCCATCACTTTGATCTAACCGTATTCTGTGTGGCTCAGGACTGTCATCTTTCCTGTTAAACATAATTTTTATGATTTTTTTTCTCATAAATAAAATGAACGAGTAGGTATTGTTTTATAGATGGGAATAAATTATTTAAATAAAGTATTAGAGTGTCAGAGGTAATGATTTCTTTCTGTGATGATAAAAAAAAAACTTTCAGCATTTTTAATACAGTATTACCTGGAAATGCTCTTCTACTGTTTATGTTCTTACACATCTTTGGCTTTTAAAATATATGGCTTTGAGCGATCTGATGAAGGTAAATCCAGAAAAGCGCTTCGGATGCATGACATTTATAACATGTTCTTTTCATTTTTATCCTGTATCTGATTTTTTGGTCATCTGTAATACAAAGATTACTAAATACTTTTCCTGGACTGATTTTGTTACATTTCTTTCTCTCTTGTCTTTTTATTATTCCATTGATTGACATGAAAGAGAGGATTATCCATTTAGGAATTTAAAGTTGTCAATAGCTGTTCACTTCAATCACAACTTGTCTATTAGATCTTGACATGTGGTATAATCACTTGTCTGATACCCGCTGGACATATGGTATAATCACTTGTCCAATACCCGCTGGACATATGGTATAATCACTTGTCCAATACAGCTGGACATATGGTATAATCACTTGTCCAATACTCGAGTGAATTAGAGCTGGACATATGGTATAATCACTTGTCCAATACTCGAGTGAATTAGATCTGGACATATGGTATAATCACTTGTCCCAATACCCGTTGGACATATGGTATAATCACTTGTCCAATACCGGGAGCTCTTTAGAGCTGGACATGTAGTGTAATCACTTGTCCAATACCCAGAGTGCTTTAGAGCTGGACATATGGTATAATTACTTGTCCAATACCCTGATTAATTTAGATCTGGACATATGGTACAATCACTTGTCCAATACCCAGAGTGCTTTAGATCTGGACATATAGTATAATTACTTGTCCAATAACCTGAGAGCTTTAGATCTGGACATATGGTATAATCCTTGTCCAATACTTGGAGCGCTTCAGAGCTAGACATATGGTTTAATCACTTGTCCAATACCTGGAGCGCTTTAGAGCTGGACATATGGTGTAATCACTTGTCCAATACCCGGAGTGCTTTAGATCTGGACATATGGTATAATCTTTTATTGAGAACTGTGTTTTGGTCTTATGATGTCTCTTTTCATTATGTACAAATTTTAAATAAACTAAACATTTATAATATTTCCTTCACTTTTATCTTGATTATCATTTTCATGGTATAAATAATCTTAAATTTATCAACCAGCAAAAGAGACTTGGAAGAAAATAAAAATGTGTATACCTGTAAGATCGAGATGATCTTGCACTTGGTTTCCTCGAGAGCCTCCCCAAGTCTTCATTTTCAACAGTACCTTCTTCATTCATTCCTCCTACACCCTCATCTTCATCAGGCTGCTAATCAAAATACAAAGTCATTATTGGTTAATCATAAACAAGTAAATGGTGAATTGAATCTGTCTTCATAGTGCCTGATAAAAGTTTGAGCTTCTGCAATAAATTGAAGATTTGTAGTATTTGTGGAAACAATGCTAAAATGAAATATCAAATTGTATATATTGCAATAACCTTCATACCCTCCTTGACCAAGTTTATTCCTGGTTTTTGGTGAAATTGCTCAATAAACAATTTTCTGTGAGGTGTTTTGAGGACTTTTGTTTTTCTGTAACTTATGTTTTTTTGCTAAACCCCGTAGTAGTTTCTCACCTAATTCAATTGGCTTGACCAAACATTATTTCATTTCTCTGAGCTTTTAAAACATCAAGTGTATAATGACATCTGTCTCCTTTTTGTTTTGGAAGTTTTTAACTGTCGGTTTGCTGCCTCAATGACATTCCTATTGTATATACTTTTTGTTATACTGTCAAATAAGAGTACTCTTACCACATCCTTCTCTCCATCTGGTGTTCTACTTTTTGACCTTCGTATAGATCTCATTCTTTCTTTCTCCTCCTCTTGCTCTTCCTCAATCTCTGTCAGACTCTGAGCATCAGCTAAGTTATCAACAGCAATGGCCAAGAAGACATTCAACAATATATCTAACATACAGGTCAAGGCAAATACATATACTAAATATCAAAATAAGTTGCAAATGAGACAACTCTATCACTATAGTGGGCTTATTTTACTGTCTAATATACATGATCTTTGTATCTCTGTCATGTTTTAAAATATCTTTCTCTTTCTTCATGTTACCAATGTGAATAACTTTTCATACAGTCTAATTAGGTCAGCATACCGTGTAGCAGGCTTTTTTCGCAGGGTGTCAAATATGGAAAATTAGCAACAACAAAATATATGAAAATATTTGCCTGTTTAAATTTTGGTGGATTCTTAATTCCCAATAAAATATTTAGGCCAATACTGCCAAATATTTACAAAAGCGTCTCAAATTTACTTGTCTCGTGACACTTTTGCTAGCTGAAGTTCGTGTTCAAGACATTCAAATTGCGAGAGAATATCTAATTTGTCATTCAATCAAACAAGTGTCTATTGTTATGGTCAAAATGATTTTTTTTACCTGAATGACTTCTTATTTATTGATTATATTCTGTTAATCAATAGAATACTGGTAGCTTACTTAGATATTTGTCACAGGTGTACAAACTTCTTGTAAATCTTAGGGTTGATTAGTTACGAAATTGACCGGACCTTAGATGTTCTAATTAGGTAAAAAATTATCAAGAGTGACTTACAACTCTTATATAATTTAACACTAATTAAGATAGGTAAAATACCTGACAGAGTACCTTACACTTTCTTATATTTTATTTGACACTACTTAATAAGGGTATACATATGTATGTACAATGCCCTTTGGCATTTGTATTGTTCAAACTAGCATATACCGTTTTTGATCTGCAGACTGGAAAAGAATAGATCGTTCATAAAACTCTTTAACTATTAGAAAGTACCAAAAGTATGCATAAATTTTCGCGGAATTGTTTTACCTGCTTATCATTTATTCGGCAATATAAGTGAAAATAAACACCCACTAAAATAACCCGCTATACAGTATTCACCATAAAAGTCTTCTTTTTTTTAACTTAAAAGAAACAGCTCTTTTCCCTGGCATTATCATAACTGTCATAGTATAAACTATTTGGAGAATTTGGTTTTGATGGCAGATTTTTTATAGTTACTGTTTAGACTTTTTTTAATGCTGAATGATTTAGAAATTGACATATTGTCTATAGACAGAGACTGTACTTAGCCCTGTAGATGTATTTTGGTATTTGTGTTGTTGAACTTCTGTCTCTCTGACATATACCCCACATACTGTTTAATTCAATGTGCGAAAAAAAAAGGATACAGTTACCACAAATAAACAATATAACAAAATAAAAACAAACAAGAAAACCAATATCATTAACTCCACCAAAGGCATCAATGCCTTTATACATCACTTCATTCCAATCTTCTCCTGTCAAAATCTGTAACACACATGAATTCTTTTTAGCTTTTTAAGAATAACTGAAAATTTGAAACATTTAAGCCATGTGTTTCTCATACTTTTGTTGCTAAAAAAATAATAAATTTTTCTTCATCACTGAAAAAAGATCTGAATAAATGAACAAATCAGCAGAAAAACGAATGAATGGCTGAGTGTAACCTGATACTTAACATATATACTGTACACAACTTTTAAGGCTTAGCGATGCACATTGTACATGTGGTTCATATATCATTTTCAAATCAAACAAAAAAGTGTATGCTTAGGACAGTATAATAATTATTAAAATTGGAGAAATCCAGTCAGTCAGTATAGAAATTGAAGTAAACATTGTATAAGTCAGATGAATAGGATACTATTATACTTGTACCTAGATTCTGCCTACTGTTAATCCTCTGAGTTAATCCTCAGAAGTTGTCATAATTCTTACCTGGAACACTGTCAACATTGACTGCCAGAAGCTGTCAAAGTTACTGCGAGGTTTTGGTTCATTGTCAAAGTTAAAATTCCCACCAAATAACTGCATCCCCAATAAGGCAAATATCACAATAAAAAGGAATAACAACAAGAGTAAACTGGCTATAGATCTCATACTGTTCAACAGTGAAGCTACCAAGTTACGTAGTGATGCCCAATACCTGTGGAAGATAAATGTTTAGGTATAAAACATTCAAATGCAATTAATTTGTAATCACCATTTTGATTAGTCAACATCATATTCATTTAGGCCTACCTGTTTATACCTAAGGAGAATTGCCTTTTTGAATTCATGAATTTATAAGTATGTGATATATTCCATAATAGAAAGAAAAGCAGATGTCCCACCTGAAATTATCCTTTTTTATCAAATTTATTGTAATTCCGAAGCATACATAAAGACAACAAATGTCTGGTTTATTGATGACATCATTCTTATAGTGTTCCAAAGACGAAAACATTGTTACAAAAATTTTTCGATTTCTGTGATTTTAACCCTGAAATAACATCTCAAATTGAATATTCGTTAGTTTTGCATTATAGTGGAGATAACTGTCTTGTATTTAAGCTTGGCCTATGTAAAACATTTAGTGTCGTAAATATCAATTTACCTACACAAATATGTATATTTTATTTTCAGCATTTAAAATTGTAAAAAACTAACTTTGAAGTCACGACTAGAGAATGCATGCAAGTATTCACGTAGGTTAAAGGTATAGATGGAGTTGAAATCTTACAAAACATGTTAAATCATTACTCCTGTACCAAGTCAGGAACCTCTAGCTTTTGTTAGTCTTATGTGTTTTTTAAATTTTGTTTCATTTGTATACTTTGGAGTTTAGTGTGGGCGCCTCCGGGTGTGGGATTTTCTCGGTGTGTTAAAGACCACTTGGTGGCCTTGGGCTGTTTTCTGCTCTTTTGTCAGATTGTTGTCTCTTTGACACATTCCCTGTTTCCATTCTCTATTCTATGATATAGTAGAAGAAAGTAATTCATTGCCTCATTATTCGAATATCCCATCATTACTCTATAAAGTGTTAATATAAACAACTATATCAAAGGAGAAAAAGTACTTAATATGATAACATGTGCAGATTAGTGAAAAATTACTAGACTGTGAGTTCTTACCTGGTAGCTTTGAATACTCTAAGTAACCTTGCACAACGTAACACGCTTACTCCTAAAGGTGGCATCACATTAGTAAATATTAAGATGGCTTCTACTATACTGAATAACACAACTAAACTGTCAAAACGGTTAAATAAAGACACAAAATATCCTTGGAAGCCTAAACTGTACATTTTGAGAAACATTTCTAATGTGAATAGCACAACAAAAAATAAATTGGCAACTTCTGAAAAAGAAAAGAATAAAAAAGAATTAGTTATATACAGAATCAACAAATTTTCTCAACTAAAATAATCAGAATATTACAAAAATATCTTTCATGAGTTATTTGATTTTCAAGAAAGTTGCTTTGCCATCTTGATTCTATAGCTTAAACATGTTAAAGGCAAACCTGGATGTCAAGGATGAAATAATTATCTTTCCATTTTAATCCACTGCCTATTCTATCACACCTGAATGAAGAGTGTGTAACAACTATAGAACCACATTTTTAGTAACTTTTATTTGTAAAATATCTTGAACTGTACTTCAGTCTTTTCTCAGATAATTACAATCCATAAAATAATGGTCCAAGATTAGATCTATGTCTATGAAGTAACATTCACAATTTTCTTCACAAAAATCTGTTGTAAGCAGGGACTTCAGTCTTTTCTCAGATAATTACAATCCATATAATAATGGTCCAAGATTAGATCTATGTTTATGAAGTACCATTCACAATTTTCTTCACAAAAATCTGTTGTAAGCAGGGACCTTTTTTTTCATTCAAATATATATTTTATTTATAGGACAATGGAGTCAGTGTATGTGTTTATAATGTTGTTACACAAGAGTTTTATTGTTGTATTTAGCTAATACTTTTGCAAGTTTATTACCAGATAAGAGATATGTTACCTTGGAAATCATCCAACCAATCAGGTTGTCCATAATGTTCTGATGTTAAAACACAAGTATTCAAGAACACCATGACAATGACTAGCCAATAAAAAACTTGAGATTTCACTAATTTTCTACATAATCTTCTACAACGTCTATTTAACTTCCGTAATCTCCGACTGAAAAATAAATAAAACATGTATCAATATTTGACAAAAATTAAATCATGAAGAATTTCTTTTCTCTTAAATATTCATTTTCTGTTCTTCAAAATTCTTAACATCATCTTAGACCAAGCATTGGTGCATTTTTTTTGTATTGTCTTCTCTTCAATGGGTTTAACAAACAGATTGTCTGTTAAGACTATAAACAAGAAGACATGCTCTTACTCATAAATGCAGTGTGCATGATGGAAAAGCAGCCAATAGTTTCAGATTTTGATTTGACCTACCTGGGAACCCATGACCTCAAGGATTTGAGGCTTACACACACTTTGTAATTTTCAATGACAAAGCAATTGTCATGAGACTTTTCTCATACGATGAGTAGCCTGTTGTTCATTGTTTTATGACCCGTTTTGCTATTTGGTATTCAGAGACATTTGACCCAAGATTTTACAACACACTTATTAAACACAAAATGCTTTTTTGAAAAAGCTGATTAATACAAGATAATTGCTTCGCTGAGTGCAGCTGGATACCACCGCAGAGGTCCAACCCTGAACAGTTGGGGCAAAAATGGACACAATATTCGTGCTTGATACAGGTCTGAATTTGGATTGTAATTCAATATTTGACACATAATAGGTTTCTGACACAGAATAACTGTAGTCAAAGAACTTAGAATTGGTTATATGTTTGGATATTTATATTCAATTTTTGCTTTTGTGCAATACATTATGCTGTTGCGAATTGACCTCCCCTCCCCAAAAATTTTTTTTACCACCCCCTTCTTTTCAATTTTTTTTAACCCCCTTTTTTCAAATAAAAATATTTGAAAAATTTTCTTTTGATTTCTGAAATCTTGAGGAGAAAAATTGTCCCGCCCCCACCCCCACCACCAATTTTTTTACCACCCCTCCCCAATTTTTTAACCTCCCCTTTTCCAAAATAAAATTCTTTCCCTCAATACATGGTCATAATCTCAATTCAAATTTCCAATGGAGTTTGCAACCTTAATAACCCATTTAAATACATCATAAAAGTCTTAAAATAGAAAATGACATACATAATCATAGCTAAAATTAATTTACCTTAATCAGCATTTTTAAAATTATTAAAATAGTAACTTCTAAAAAAGAATTGACAGCTAGTCACCTCAAGACAATACAACATTTGTTTATACATAATTTAAAAGCAGTGTAAGGGAGATAATTTAAAGTTGTGTTTGAATAACCTCCCTTACACTGTAATTTGTACTTAAGTAATTGTCCATTAACCAGGACACCCTTGTAGTTTCTCACTTTTTTGCCCCTAATTACTAAACGGTTTGAGCAATAACCCCCCAAAGCCAAACCTAACCATCCATTTGTGGTATGGAAACTTGTGGTATAATTTCAGAGAGATCCATACACTGTTCCACAAGTTATTGTCATGAAACTAGAAAAATGCTTATTTGGGCCCCTTTTTGGCCCCTAATTCCTAAACTGTTGGGACCATAACCCCCAAAATCAATCCCAATCTTCCTTTTGTGGTTATAAACCTTATGTTTAAATTTCATAGATTTCTATTTACTAATACTAAAGTTATTGTCTGGAAACCAAATGTCTTCGGACGACGCTGACGACGTGATACCAATATACGACCGCAAAAAATTTTGCGGTCATATAAAAATCTCAGCATAAGATATCCATTTAGTGAAGTCAGTTTTTTAAGTCAAAATTTGTTGTGTTTACTGAAAGAAAAAATTTTTAAGATCTGAACAATATTTCAATGAAATAATTCCACCTTGTCGCAATAGTAATAAAATGCTCCGTTGGGTGCAGCTTGATATGACCGCAGAGGTCGAACCCTGAACAGTTGGGGCAAGTATGGACACAACATTCAAGCTTGATACAGCACTGAATTTGGATTGTGATTAAATATTTGACACAGCATAGGTTTCTGACACAGAATGAATGTGGTCTAAGAGCTAAAAAATTTTTAATTACCAATTCAAACCATATCATTATTATTTGCTTTTATATATAAATCAGAAATAACCAATTTAAAATGGAAAATTTAAAAGAAAAAAATGAAAAAAATCCCCTCAAATTTTTGAACCCCTTATGATACATCACCCCAAACTCAATCCCAGCCTTCCCTTTGTGGTATGGTACCTTGCAGTACAATTTCAGAGAGATCTGTACACTTGAACACAACACAAGTTATTGTCTGGAAACTAGAAAAATGCTTGTTTTTTATTTAAATTCCTAAACGTTTAGGGCAATTATCCCCAAACTCAAACCCAGCTTTCCCTTTGTGATATGGAACCTTGTAGTACAATTTCATAAAGATCCATACACTTACACACAAGTTATTGTCCTGAAACTAGAAAAATGCTTGTTTTTTGCCTCTTTTTGGCCCCTAATTCCTAAAATTTTGAGGCAATTACCCCAAAATCAATCCCAGCCTTCCCTTTGTGGGTATGGTACCTTGCAGTACAATTTCAGAGAGATCCATACACTTGAACACAAGTTATTGTCTGGAAACTAGAAAATGCTTATTTTGACCCCTTTTGGCCCCTAATTCCTAAACTGTTGGTACCATTACCCTAAAATCAATCCCAACCTTCCTTTTGTTGTATTGAACCTTATGGTAAAATTTCATAGAGATCCATTCACTTAAACTAAAGTTAGAGTGCGAAAACCAATGTGTCTTGGACGACGACGCCGACGCTGGAAACGCCGGCGACACCGACGTCATACCAATATCGACCGCAAAATTTTTTTGCAGTCGTATAACAACTAAATCAGATCTTATGACAATAGACAGATTGAGCAAGGTGGGAATCGATTTCTTGGTCAATCATAATTATTAAGACTGTTATGCTATCCTCTTGTAGTATCCATGCCAGTACCTTCCACTGGGACGTAATATAAACTTTAGGATATCTTTTTATAACCTACCTTTTCCTTATGCACCATGTTTGTTGTATTTCACCATTTTCTACATCTTCTGTTTTGTCTGAAGCTGTTTCACTTGCATTTTCTGTTCAAATTAATTGATACTTAATTAAATCATGCTGACAAAATATTTTCATGCATTTTATGCAAGAGGAGTCTGTCATGAAAATATTATAAGTGATTGCAAAATACTTTTATTCTAGCAATAGACACACATTCTAGTCTTTAAAAACACTTTTTTTGCTAATGAAATTTATCAAAAAGATCTTTAAATCAGTAAAGAGTTCTGAATCTCAAAATTTAAAATAAATACATGTGACATTATGTTCATAAATTAATAAGGAAGTTAAGCAATCAAAATATTTAAATTATGAAATTTGAAAACATCTGTTTATTGTGAATTCATCTTATTTCAAAAAAAATTTACAAAACAATTCTTGGTTATTTTGTATTCATATTATTTCATGAACATGACAAAAGATTTCCTTCTTACAGGATGTCTAATTTGATGATTTTCTAACTAATGCAACAAAAATACTAATGAATTAACACTAATGTTTTGGTATGAAAAAACAGGCACAGGGCATTTTAGCGAAAAATTTCAAACTTTTAGAGGACATTTTAGTGCAGATATTATAGCCCGTTTTAGCATTGGACTTATTCTTTTAACTGTGTTTTCGATGGCCCATTTTAGCACAGACTAATTCTTTTACCTGGGTTTTCAATAGCCCATTTTAGCACCGGACTAATTCTTTTACCTGTATTTTCAATGGCCTATTTTAGCACAAAATTACTTGGTTGAATAATACTCTCAATACTTAAACGGTGAAAAGATTTGGGCAGAAGTTCCATGTCAAAGTGAACAAATAATGGTCCAGTTGTTCTATGCTGATGATGGAAGTTTTTAATGACCTTGACTGGCTATACAGCCCTCGCACAGTCGGTCCTTATTCACATCATAATGTGCCATTTTATAGTTGTCATCCAGCCATTTCTGTTTATCTGGATACTATCATCAAATTACAAGCAACAACATACATTAAAATTAGATGTATCATTGGATCTGCACCTCAATTTAGACAAGATAGAGAAAATAAACAGTTCCTTATGCAATTTTATGTACAGTGTTGTACAGGGGTATGATCTAGGGCCTATTATGTATGTTCAGAGAGATATAAATTCCAGGCTAAAACTGACTTGTAACATTTTAGACTATGAGTATGCAGTATGCAGTATTTCAATGGATGTGATATTTTTGTTGTTGTGCTGTCTTGTTACTATTAAAACATATTATACTAATAAGAGTTAATTTCTGTTGCCAAAAGGGCATTGATAATTTCACTTTTCGCTAAAATGGGTTTAAAATTTGGCACTAAAATGGCTTGTACTTTTGCATTAAAATGTCTGATTTTTTTCATTGAAATGTCCTCTCTCCTAAAAAACTAAATTCTTTACAAAAACAATAAAGTGATTGAAGTGAAACTAAAATTATTTCTGCAATTTCACCTAGGTGTGTTTTTATGGGAGCACCTATTTCAAGTAAAATCGTCACCAAAAAAGTATTAATTTATACTTTTTCACAATCCCCTTAATCAGTACCAGCCTTAGTTTTGAGTCAAATAATGTTGTGTTGAAACTTTATGATGATCTAAGCCATTGTGAACAAAAATTGTGTCGCTGGACAGAAAATTAACATCACAACACACCTTAATCACCTTTAATAGGTGAACATTTATATAACATAGAACCAAAAATAAAGGTGAATATTAAGTGAAAATGTTGAGTTCTACAAGTTGTCTCCCCTGAATGTGACCTATGCTGACAGACTATACATCTGATGTGTTTAAAGTGGAAATACTTTTATATTCTTCATATGTCTTCTTTGACATAAAAACTCTGATAAATGGTAGTCTTCGTATAAACCAGGCAATGCACTTTTCTATAGAAAAAACACGAAAACCACAGTAATGAAACTTAACCTAACAATAAATAGATTTGATCAGAACTACAGCTTATGTCTTTAGATTGATTGTTGTTTGTAACATCCATTGTCTTGCCTTTGAAGAACACAGATGAAACTTAACCTAACAATAGATTTGATCAGAACTACAGCTAATGTCTTTAGATTGATTGTTGTTTGTAACATCCATCGTCTTACCTTTGAAGAACACAGATGAAACTTAACCTAACAATAAATAGATTTGATCAGAACTACAGCTAATGTCTTTAGATTGATTGTTGTTTGTAACGTCTTGCCTTTGAAGAACACAGATGAAACTTAACCTAACAATAAATAGATTTGATCAGAACTACAGCTAATGTCTTTAGATTGATTGTTGTTTGTAACATCCATTGTCTTACCTTTGAAGAACACAGATGAAACTTAACCTAACAATAAATAGATTTGATCAGAACTACAGCTAATGTCTTTAGATTGATTGTTGTTTGTAACGTCTTGCCTTTGAAGAACACAGATGAAACTTTACCTAACAATAAATAGATTTGATCAGAACTACAGCTAATGTCTTTAGATTGATTGTTGTTTGTAACATCCATTGTCTTGCCTTTGAAGAACACAGATGAAACTTTAATCTAATTGTTATTCATAAAAGAATTTTAATCCATTGTCAGAGCTTAAAATCTTGCCTAGATCTTTTTTAAGAAGACAAGTATTAACCCTGATAGTCCTGTATAAATTTCCTGTAAATAGTTTGTCCCCCTTTGGATGAAAATTCTACAAATTGCTTTCCTTTGAATAATTTCACTCAAACTGTTGTTTAGCCTGTTAAAATTGACATAATATTGTTTTTACAATAATCTGTGTGCAAGCTTCAAGATGCTGACTTAATCATATGTTTTATTCGAACTTTTAATAACAAAAATTCTCAGAACATAAGGCTATTTTAAACTGCAAAAAGTAATTAAAACTAAGAAATAACACAAAATTGGTTCTACAGCAGTTCTCCCTCTTTTCCTCAGAAGGAAGATTCATCCCTTTAAAAGCTGCCACTAATTACTTCACAAGGTTATAGCAATATAATATAATATCAATCATAGAGACTATCCAACAAAATATCAAAATCATTGCTGCAATTGACAAGTTTGATTGAAAATATTAATGACTGGATATTTAAATGACAGCTAGTGTCTTGAAATAAAAATTGCAATTTAAATTTTTAAATTTCCAGTAGAAATATGAATTAAAAAAAATGAAAAAACATGGTATGATTGCCAATGAGACAACTCTTTATCAGATCATGGCTTATTCTTCAAGTCAATATTCTTAAATTTGTTAATTGTACATATTTAAATGACGGATTTTAATGCCTCATACATAATGATATTAAAACATGCAGATGGTTTCTGTGCAGTACTTGACTGATTTGATTGATTAACTGTAAATATATACAGTAATTTCATCATGTGAAAATAACCGTCAATCTTATGGAATAGAGGCATGTTTTCACAAGCAAAAGGACAACATGCAGGTTAGAAGGGTAAAAACTAAATCAGAGGTGCCATAAGAAATGGCTTATACCAAAGGGGGTTAAAACACACCAAAATCAGAGGTGCCATAAGCAATAGCTTATACCAAAGACTTTCTTTTGCAGGACTTCCATGACCTTTCATCATTTTAAATGCACATTTTGTTTCTTATTAAATACAACTAAAACATCAATACAGTTTAGATGCAAGAGTAAAATAATTAGATCTAAAAAGCTGTCTTATTTAAAAGCCAAAACAACTTCAAATATTCAAGCAAGAATGAAACCAATTTAATGAACAAAATAAAACTAAAGCCAATTATTTACAGTGAATTTGTAAATAAGCAAATGAAAAGAAAATAGTAATTTCTTTTTAGAATGATCTGACAAGACATGATAATTGAAAGTTTCAAACAGGTATCAATAGCTTCAGTTTATCATACTTGGTCTATGATTTCATAGAATGTATTAATATGGAAAATAATCAAGGTTACAGATACATTTTAATCTGTCAGCGCGTTTGTTGAACTGTTTCTGTAAATATTGTTTTATTGTCTGGGTTGACAGTGCCACTTAATCTTATCGCTGTGTCAATGCCATGCATCTCTGTTAGACTAAAGGAACGCTTAAAGCAATGTCTGTGGTTAGCTTGTTGCATAGAATAACTTCTGGTCCTGCCAAAATTGTATTTTAATGGCAGACAAAATTTTCCACCAACATTTCAGAGCCTACTAACATATTGTTTTTATTACTAAACTTCTTCCTTGTCCTAATTACTCGGGTTGCTTTATATCTATCGTATTTTGATTTGTTGTTTTGTGCTTTGTATTGATCTTTTGAGTTAAGTGCATTGCGACTGATTTTTACAGTTTATTCTTTGTTGTGCTGTAATACCAGTGTCCCAGATTAGGAGGAGCGCTCACAAACATGTTTTACCTCGCTTCATTCTTTGTGTGCCTGTCCCAAGTAAGGAGATTGTAGTTCAGTGGTTGTTGTTAGTTCATGTCCGTCATAATTGTTTTTTTGTAAATTGTTTTGTTATAAATGAGGCTGTTAGTTTATTTACATTTTTCATGCCAGAGCCTTTTATAGCCGACAATACAGTATGGGTTCTTCTCATTGTTGAAGGCCCTACCGTGACCTATAATTGCTTATATCCACTTATTTTAACTATGGTGGATAGTTGTCTTATTGGCAATCATACCACATCTCCTTATATTTATATATGTGTTATGCTTTTCTCTAGATATTAAGCATCCAACAATCATGATATTTATTCAGTCCATCCCCCTTTAATATACAAACTCTGCCAAGAACACGCTCTGTGGTGGTAGTGCCCATATACAGTGTATAAGAAACACATGTACAGATATGTTCAACAAACACACTGACACATAAAACTGTATACTAACTATAAAGCATATATTGCATTAAAGGGTATAGTGGTAATATCATTTCAAAAAAAGTTCTGAATGTTTATTCTAATGATTCTAAGTTTAACTCTTTTTTAGTATATGAATGTAAAATTTTCTCTTACTATTAATCTCTGTTTAAAAACTTGTTTATTTTGTGATGCCATCATGTTATATATTTTGTCATTGTGTGATGGCACCTCTGATACTCACTATGGCGGGGAGTAGCACCTTCTTCTCCATCATCTTCATTCTCAGGGTCGATATCTTCTGCTTGTGTAATCCAATCTAAATACCCTCGCAGATCCTCCTCTAATTGTTGTTTTTCACGAAGTTTTTGAAAATCACCTCTGGCTTTTGCTTTTTCTCTTTCTTTGGAAAATTCTCTGTTAAAAACATTTTTACATAACATCTTGACAAATAAGTAGTTAAATATTGTATATCAATAATAAAATTCCCACAAAGAATGGAAACTTTAGTCATATGGATTCTTCAAGTGTTAATTACAAAATTCATCAACCTAACCTCCAAGACTTTTATTCTATTACATTGAAAATTTATATTCGTTTCTCTCATTTGAGTAATTAAAACCCATTAAATTTTGTTGCTTTAATTTTGCATTGATAACTTGAAAATACTAAGAACTATGAGACTTTAAATAGATAATTATGATGATGGCATACATACCCACTAAGAACACCTAAAACTAAGTTGAGTACAAAAAATGATCCAATAATAATTAAACTTATAAAATATGTCCATGGCCATTCATTGCCAACGGCATCATTTATCTGAAATAAAAAAAAACATGTTAAAATTCTAATTCTAAGCCAATCAATCAGTTTTTCAAGTAAAACATCAATATAATGTATTACACACATTCCCTGTTTCCATTCTCATTTTTTTAAGAATGAAATAAAGAAGTGGTTTACAAACTTTTTGTATCAGAGCATTATTTAAAGTCCTTAAAAGTCATGCCAGGAGTTAAGAGCAATTTTAATCATTAGCATCAACTTCTAATTAGAATTGTTTTTAAATGTCTAAATTTGTGTGGTATACATTTGTATTTTTGTCTATTTTTTAGAACCTTACTCATGGTAAGGTGCTTTCTACTTAATTGACCATGTAGTTCTCGCAGGGTGCTCCAGCTTCCTCACCAACTGGCAACCATGATATAGCAAAGAGTGCCCAAAGTGGTGCTAAACACCAACAATCAATCCTCATTGATCCTGATGTAGAATCTTAGTAACTTTGTGCCTAAACTTACGGGTCCCATGAAGTTCATTTAGTGTTCCACTTTTGGGGGTCATTACTAAGTGAACAAGAGTGCTGAAATGTCTTACCTATCTTACTTATCACTGAATTTATGTTAAAAGTCTGTAACAATGAAGGTTTTACTACAAATATCACATAAACTTAACATTATCAATGTTCTATGATAATGAGGTCATGGTCAGATGAACCAGGCCAGACAGACATGTACACCTTACAATCATTCCATACACCAAATATAGTTGACCTACTGCTTAAAGTATCTGAGAAATGGACCTAATCATGTAACTTTAACCTTGACCACTGATCCATGAAATGAGGTCAAGGTCAGGTGAACCCTGTCTGACGGACATGTAGAAGTTGCAAGGAACCCATATACCAAATATAGTTATCCTACTACTCAGTGAGAAATTCACATGACAAAAAAACTGTAATTTTTTTTTAACCATGAAAATGAGGTCTAGGACAATGGACATATGACAGACGTAAACTTCGTAACATAAGGTATCTGCATTTAGGATATGAAGCATCCAGGTCTTCTACCTTCTGAAATATAAAGCTTTACACAAATAGTTTACACCACCGCCACCGGATAGTAATACCTATGTCTCGCATACTGCGACTTTTGTCGCAGGCGAAACAAAAACTAAGGATAATAAGAGTGAACCTCTTAAAATAGATTTTAACCTCCCAATTGGAGAAGCATAGGTTGGTTTGTACATGTTTCAATTCATTTGTGTTATTTTTTTTGTGTTATATCTAAGGAATATCTGTACTGAATTTTTATACTTGCTGACATCTGTTGACGATTTATTGTCATAAATTAAATATATTTGCAACTGTAAAATCTTAGATTGAGAGTGGCAAATATTAAAAACATTACAGTTTAATCTATTGAAAAAACACTTACATTATATAAAACAGTCGTCCAACCTTCCATAGTTATACACTGAAATACTGTCAACATAGCAAATCCAAAATTATCAAAGTTTGTTATTCCATTGTTAGGGCCTATCCACCCTTCTTTACATTCAAATGTGGAATTTTCACAACTAAATCCTTTTTCTTCTGAATTACATGGATGGGGTTCTTCCATCATTTCACCTAAAATTAAATATCCAGGAAATAGCCACATTAACAATATAATTGACAAATGCAAACAGGTAAAGAAAATTTGTGATATATCTGTAAAAACACTAGATTTTAACTTTCAAAAGAAGTCACTTCCAATCACAACACTTAATCAAAGAGCTTAAAAGCTCGGAGGAAAAGATGGCAAATATTTTTTGTATCTTTTGATAGTCTTCATACAAAGAATGAGTAAAACATGTGGAAAGATTGATAATATTGAAATCAATTGTTGGTTAATAATGTAATTTCATTTCCTTAGCCAAGAATTCATCATAGAATCAATTTAGACCAATAAAGAGATTTGCACCTTCTAATTCAAAACATTTCATTAAAGTTGAAAGTTAATTATCTAAAATTCAATTGAACTCTATCATTTAATAACTACAACAATATATATTTTTTATTGTATACCACTGAACTGCAAGCTAGGGCATTTCTCCATTTTTGTGACAGGGCTCTAAGATTTTAAATTTTTTCTTGATAAAGTGAGGGCTGAAAAGTCTAATCAGTTTTAAATTTCCAATTAAATATGTTTAAACTACAAAAGCCATTTGAACATTTTATATTTTTTTACCATTACAATGATTATGTTGGAACATAAAATTTTGTTTTAATGGAAAACTACTTATCAAATAATAAATATCACATTTTAAGTGTTCAGATACAGAAACTTTTCTATAAAATAATAACTCATCAATTTGAGGTGCTCCTGTATTGGAGGAGAGATTCTCAATACAGTTACAGAAAAGAATGAAAACTGACGTTTCTCTCCCCAATCCCATGTATCCCCATTGTTTACCGTGAAAGTTGACCTACAAATCAAAGCATTGCAGGTTTGAATCATCTACAGAAAACATAATTATGTTTTAAATAAACAAATACCGATTTCTAAATCATACGATTTCTGTGAATGATTTTAATAATGAGGAAAGGATATCCATGCTTCTACCTAGTGTGGAATTCCAACCATGACGTCACCAGGTTGGATATATTTAGAATATTTCGTAATACTGATTTTTCGGATTGTAAAAGAAACGTAAATAATGTTAAGGAGAGCTCAAGATACAATAATTTCACGAGATACAGATGGCAAATGTGTTAAAAAGTGTTAAAAGTCAATCTGTTCATTTGTGTGTCTCCTTCTCATCAATTCAGTATGAAATTTTGAGGTGTTTTCCACAACTATAAAAACAAAATGAGTGACGTGAGGGCTTGGAAGTCTGGCCAGCCACATAGGAATTGAAAAAGACAACAAAACCTGTTATGTTTCCTTCTGGATGTGTGTTCTGGTTTAAATGTGTTTTTAGATTGGTGACTCATTCACAATTACCCAAAAATTCTATTCATTCAAACTTAGGTGTTTTAGGAATTAAAAACAGTATCCATCTAACCTTTGACCTGATTATATTTTTATATGATAAGTATATTACCCCTTTTCTTAAAATCTAAACATTTTATAGTATTCCAAACTATGACACAAATGGGAAAGTAAGGTTAGAATTATGATAGTAATGATATCATTCCACCTGCTATATTAGACCTTACACTGCCTGTGGAGTAAACAATTAAGATCTTCTAAATCAACTTTACATATCCTTAAACCTTATGTCAGAATTAATCTTGGAATACTATAAAGTTGTTTTTGAATCAAAAGATGACCAGGGATCTAACAAAGAGTTACAGACAACAAACATTCAATAAGGGCCTTTTTACTAAAATTTGAACTTTTAATTCAAGATTTTCACTTATTTTAGTTTAAAAGTTGAAGTAATGTATAATTAACAAGAGGCTGTCAGAGTGAAAGCAAACCAGATTTTCCTGCAGAGGTCAAACCCTGAACAGTTGAGCAAGTATGGACACATCATTTAAGCTTAAAACAGCTCTGAATTTGGATTGTGATTGAATATTTGACACAGCATAGGTTTGTAACACAAAATAAAAGTGGTCAAAGAACTGAAAAATTTGAAATTGGACATTTACCTATTATGGTCCAATATCCAAAATCTAAGTACATTGTTAGAATCAGCATATCAAAGAACCCCAAGAATTCAACTTTTGATGAAATCAAACAAAAGTTTAATTTAGGACCCTTTGGACCTCAATGTGGACCAATTTGATAAAGGAGCCCAAAATCCAAAATCTCTAAATACATGGTTAGATTCAGTATTTCAAAGAACCCCATAAATTCGATTTTTGTTGAAATCAAACTTAATTTTGGACCCTGATTTGGAGCAACTTGAAAACTGGGCCCAAAAATCCAATTTTAAAATACAGGATTAGTTTCAGCATTTGAAAGAACCCTATATATATTTAATTTATGTTGAAATGAAACACAGTTTAATTTTATCCATATACTTATTAATTTTCTGTTCAAAGTGAAATAACTCAAACTGAATAAATGATATACAAATAGTTCTCTAAAATTAGATATGATTTAACCACTAAAAATAGTTCTCTAAAATTAGATATGATATCATATCTATATTTAAATAAATCTGGTTAATTATAATCAAAAATTAGATATGATTTAACCACTAAAACATTGTTAGAATCTGCATACCAAAGAACCCAAACAATTCAATTTTTGATGAAATTAAACAAAATTTTAATTTAGGACCCTTTGGACCTCAATGTGGTATTATCTTATTAATAATGAAAATAAATACAGGTTTAGAATCAGCATTTCAAAGAATCCTATATATATTCAATTTATGTTGAAATCAAACACAGTTTAATTTTGAAACCTGATTTGGACCAACTTGAAAAATGGGCCCAAAATCAGAAATCTAAATACATGTTTATTAATAGACAATATAAGCTTAGTTTTTGAAAGGAGTTCACTTCATCAAAAAATAAATATATATATAGCATTCAGAAAATTAGTTTATACAGAATAACAAACAAACCTACCACAAAATTCTTCAAACAATTTATCAAAGAAAAGAAAGAAAAAAAATCTAAAATGTCATTTATCATTTATACAATGTCTTTTAAAAATCTATAAAACTTATCTGCAAGTGTAATCAAACTTTATATATATAATTAACCATTTCTGTTCAAAGGGAAATAACTCAATCACATAATAAGTACCACTTTTGACTACTGGAAAGGGCTATAACTCAACAACGAGAAAAGTTAAAATCGTGAAAATTGAACTTGACCTTCATTTAGTCACAGGAAACAACATATCTAAATTTGAAAAAATTTCGTTAAAGCGTTTTCATGTTAACGAACGGACACTGTTTGGCAGCCGCCCGCCCGCCCATCGTACATCCCCAAATCAATAATAGATTTTTCCTTCGAAAATCCGGTTAAAAATGAGTAGTTTTAGATCCATGATGTTACTGATTTTGTAATAATTCCATTTGTTTAGGCAGAACAGGTTTCTTAGCGCATCTTCTCACAGTACAAACAACAAAAAAGATGAATCAGAGATGTCATTTTGGTTCTTTCTGTTGTTCCGTAGCTTTCTCATTCATGTATATCCCATTACTTACTTTTAGAAAAACACCAGAATTTCTCATACTGATGGAGTACAGATTGATCTTCAGTTTAAACCTATATATGGAACATTTAATTTTCTTCTTTTTTTACAGTTTATTTGACCTACCTGAATCCCTATTATAACAGGTCTTGTGCATTGTTCCTGAGAAGAGTTCTAACCCAATAATGGCATATATAATAATTACAAAGATCACCAAAAGGGCTATATGAAGTAAAGGCACCATAGCTCTTACAATTGAATTTAAAACTACTTGTAAACCTGAAAAACAAAACAAAAATCTGTCATAGTAGCATATTTATTGACACATATACACATATTCATAAATATCATCAAAATACTAAATAATCAAAATGAATGAACTGTCGTTAGTTCATGTCTGTCATATTTGTTTTTTCGTAAATGTTTTGTTATAAATTATGCCGTGAGTTTTTCTCAATTGAATTGTTTCATATTTTTCATGTCTGGGCCTTTTAAAGCTGACTATAGGGTATGGGTTTTTCTCATTGTTGAAGACCTTATGGTTGCCTATAATTGCTTACATCCACTTCATTTGAACTTTGGTGGATATTTGTCTCATTGGCAATCATACCGCATCTCTTTATTTTTATAAGGACCACAGTGAACACACATGTGAATTTTGCTATTACCAGACAAAAATAATCTATGTTTTAATTTTTACACTTTTTTTATTACTAAACCTAGAAATTAACACACTTCATTAAGAATAACATGCAAGTTAATATGGTAATCCTACTTAAACTGGTCCATCATCCACAGATTTTCATGTACAATCCCAAATATATAGGGGAAGTAGTTCGTGTGCCTAGTAAATAAGTTATGTCTGTTAAAACAACTGATTAAATTCAAATTGAGATCTAAGGTAAAGTGTTAAAACAGCTGATTAAATTCAAATTGAGATCTAAGGTAAAGTGTTATAACAGCTGATTAAATTCAAATTGAGAAAGTAAAGTGTTAAAACACTTGCTTAAATTCAAATTGAGATCTAAGGTAAAGTGTTAAAACAGCTGATTAAATTCAAATTGAGATCTAAGGTAAAGTGTTATAACAGCTGATTAAATTCAAATTGAGATCTAAGGTAAAGACAGCTGAAATATTCAGAAGAAAAACATTGTTTATAACACCTGACAACTGTTTGATAAAAGTCGCACTAAACTGACCATTTGCATCAAACTTGGATCAAAATGTGTTTAGTGAGGATTGTTACATTCACAGAAAGACGACTCAAGTCATCCTATTTTACTGATATTTAACAAATATTTCAAATTTTTTCAGACGTTGAAACCAAATGGCTTCAGCAATTTACCAGAATCAAGATATTTAACCCAAGTTATTTCAATGTAAGATGTTTAACCCGAGTTATTTCAATGTAAGATATTTAACATGAGTTATTTCAATGTAAGATGTTTAACCTGAGTTATTTCAATGTAAGATGTTTAACCTGCTTTATTTCAATGTAAGATGTTTAACCCGAGTTATTTCAATGTAAGATGTTTAACCTGAGTTATTTCAATGTAAGATGTTTAACCTGAGTTATTTCAATGTAAGATGTTTAACCTGCTTTATTTCAATGTAAGATGTTTAACCCGAGTTATTTCAGTGTAAGATGTTTAACCCGATTTATTTCAATGTAAGATGTTTAACGCGCTTTATTTCAGTGTAAGATGTTTAACCTGAGTTATTTCAGTGTAAGATGTTTAACCCGATGTTATTTCAATGTAAGATGTTTAACCCGAGTTATTTCAATGTAAGATGTTTAACCCGAGTTATTTCAATGTAAGATGTTTAACCCGAGTTATTTCAATGTAAGATGTTTAACC
The DNA here is from genome assembly GCA_017311375.1 of Mytilus coruscus. NCBI lineage: Eukaryota > Metazoa > Mollusca > Bivalvia > Mytilida > Mytilidae > Mytilus > Mytilus coruscus. The sequence goes on along the minus strand of CM029595.1, from coordinate 141,120,444 downwards.
TGAGTTATTTCAATGTAAGATGTTTCACCGAGTTATTTCAATGTAAGATGTTTAACGAAGTTATTTCAATGTAAGATGTTTCACCTGAGTTATTTCAATGTGAGATGTTTCACCTGAGTTATTTCAATGTGAGATGTTTCACCTGAGTTATTTCAATGTGAGATGTTTCACCTGAGTTATTTCAATGTGAGATGTTTAACCTAAGTTATTTCAATGTGAGATGTTTAACCTGAGTTATTTCAATGTGAGATGTTTAACCTAAGTTATTTCAATGTGAGATGTTTAACCTAAGTTATTTCAATGTGAGATGTTTCACCTGAGTTATTTCAATGTGAGATGTTTCACCTGAGTTATTTCAATGTGAGATGTTTCACCTGAGTTATTTCAATGTAAGATGTTTAACCTCAGTTATTTCAATGTAAGATGTTTCACCGAGTTATTTCAATGTGAGATGTTTCACCTGAGTTATTTCAATGTGAGATGTTTCACCTGAGTTATTTCAATGTGAGATGTTTAACCTAAGTTAATTCAATGTGAGATGTTTAACCTGAGTTATTTCAATAATAGATGTTTAACCTAAGTTATCTCAATGTGAGATGTTTAAACTGTGTTATTTCAATGTAAGATGTTTAACCCGAGTTATTTCAATGTAAGATGTTTAACCCGAGTTATTTCAATGTAAGATGTTTAACCTGAGTTATTTCAATGTAAGATGTTTAACCCGAGTTATTTCAATGTAAGATGTTTAACCCGAGTTATTTCAATGTAAGATGTTTAACCTGAGTTATTTCAATGTAAGATGTTTAACCGATGTTTAACCTGAGTTATTTCAATGTAAGATGTTTAACCTAAGTTATTTCAATGTAAGATGTTTAACCTAAGTTATTTCAGTGTAAGATGTTTAACCCGAGTTATTTCAATGTAAGATGTTTAACCTGCTTTATTTCAATGTAAGATGTTTAACCTGCTTTATTTCAATGTAAGATGTTTAACCTGAGTTATTTCAATGTAAGATGTTTAACCCGAGTTATTTCAATGTAAGATGTTTAACCCGAGTTATTTCAATGTAAGATGTTTAACCCGAGTTATTTCAATGTAAGATGTTTAATCTGAGTTATTTCAATGTTGTCCTAACTATTGTTTGTATGACTTAATGAAATTAACATTTACTAGTAACTTAGCAGTTAATAAAGAAAAAATGTATAACACATAGATTTTTTCATCCAGAACTTTGAGGGACAACTCTGTTAGATAATATTCCAAGTAAACATACATTTTAAAAGAATCTTGAAGTCAAAGTGTTATAACACATGATAACACATGATAGTTAAAAAATATTCAATCAATTCATCTTCATTAAAAAGCAATTGGAGAAAATTCCACTATTGTAGATGAATATAAAATGATGATCAATATGCAATTCACACCTGTATCACACCTGTAATTAGCTGAAATCAGTAATGTTATTTATATACCAACACCACAATAAATCTTTATTCTAAAAAAGCTGGATTAATGATATAAAAAAAAACATGCTAAAACAAAATCTGAATATTCCAAAAGCATGCAATTTATCCACAGGCACTTGTCTCTGAAAAAAAAAAATTCCTATATACCTTAATATAACACAAGGTATGTAACTTGCATTTTTGAAAAATGTCACCTGGTCACGAACTTACGCTATATTTGGATTTCTCGCTTGTCAACCCCACTAAAACTTGTTATGCCGTAAATCTAAATTGATTTATCTACACAATGGTGTATAACACGCCTACCTTTGTTGTCAGAATCATTCGTTGCAGGCCTCCCCAAGTATGTTAACCGTAATTATTTCGTCTTTAGTTTTTAGTAGGGTTGACAACCGAGAAATCGAAATATAAAGGAAGTTTGCGACCGGGTGACATTTTTCAAAAATTTGAGTCAAGTACCTTGTGTTATATTAAGGTATATAGGAATTTTTTTTCTGAGACAAGTGCCTGTGAATTTAACATAAATTTCTCTTGAATAATATGTGTAGTAAGAAAAGTAACGTAAGGATCTTTATAATGTTACCATTTGTCACTTACAGTGAAGGAACTAATATATGCATTCCATATGTCTAAACATGTAACTCAGCAATCATTTTACAAATTAAAACACTTTTGTCAGGTCATTAAAAACTAGGAATTTATTTAGAACCAAAATGAAATAAAATTGCATTCTCCAATCAGCTGTTATGGTGGCCATCTTGGATGAATGAAGGGAGAGGCATTTTAAAAGAAGACTGCATATGGACAATAAAAGTACTGATTTGCCAAGTTATTTTACAATACAAATTCTGATTGGCCAAGTCATTTTACAATACAAATTCTGATTGGTCAAGTCATTTTTCACGAGAAGATTCAACAGTGAAACATTACAAATGGATGAACAAATTGGTCTAAAAGGGTAGGCAACTTTGTACATGTTAAAGTGAAATGACTACCTGTCTGTTGGAAATTGACCACTGAAGTTTTAAGCTTTCACTCAAGACCAGAAAAAACATTCAGTTCAGAACTTTCCAATCAAACAAAACATCTTATACTTTCCTCATTTTCTCATGTTTATTTGAACTAGTCTTTTGTAAGGTGGTATATGTTTTAGTTAGTTGGTTTTAGTTACAGTTTGCTTTTATAACCATGTAACTATCTAAACATATTTTGAATTGTTGATTGGACATGATAACTTTGTTTTTCCTATCAATCTGTTAATTTAGTGAGTTTTTGTGTAGCTTGCATACATCTATATATGGGTGTCATATTCACTTTATTCTAACCTGACATACTTCTGTCAATAGCCACAATCTTACAAGATAAAGTTCTATGTCCCCCATGGTCATATTAAGGTATTAATTTATTTGTCAGTCTTCGTCAAAACATGTCAAGTGATCAATACGAATTATGAACAACTGTATTCTGAAAGCCCAATGGGACCATATGAATATGATTACTTTTAGAGAAGTTAGTAAGACATATCTTTAACACTGGATGCACCCTTTTTTTGTTTGTTACATCATTCATAATTAAAATATGCATGACAGTATAATTGAAATCATTCAAATTTTTATTTGCACAATTTTTACCAGCAAGGACTATAGGAAATGTGTAAAGTTAGACAAATGAGCCAAATGTGATATTTATAGTTCACATCCTGCATTAATTAAAAGTATATTAAATGTTTATAAACGAGAAATAAAGAAGACAATACACAATCTATCATGTCCACTATTTTCTGAATGATTTATTTACATCAGTCCATGTGGTCAAATATTAGATAACAATATGAAGACCATAATTTCCAATACATAATACTATTCAATATTTTTTACCAAATCAAATGCTTATTTATTCTTGATAGGATATTCCACTTGTTATCTTTACAGGGTATATTTTTTTGCCAAAAATACTATATGTTTTCATAACATCAATGTAAAAATATAATTCAGACTTGGTGCTTTATTTTTAAACAAAGAGAAAGAAAAACAAGAATTTGTATTGCTTTGCTTAGACTTATCACATTACCTTGTTGAACGTAATTTGGCATATATAATTTCAAACTTTCAGATCATACTTAGTTTAAAGTTGATGTGACAACAACTAAATGGTTAACTTCCTTAAGCAAAAACTTTAATCTTGGAAAGTACTGATTTCACACTATCACATTACCATATTTATTGAACCGTAAAATTGGGGTAAAAACCATAATTTTGCATATATTTAAAAAGTTCAAATCCTACTGAACATCTGTATTACGTTTCATGTTCACGTGATCACAACTTTATGGTAAACAACCTTAACCAAAAAATCTAACCTATGATAAGAAGGGGGGGGGACAAAAAATCTAACCTGTGATAGGAGGGTGACAACAAATCTAACCTGTGATAGGAGGGTGACATCAAAGCTATGATATGATAGGAGGGTGACATCTAACCTATGATAGGAGAGTGACAACAAATCTTACCTATGATAGGGGGTGACAAAAAATCTAACCTATGATAGGAGGGTGACATCTAACCTATGATAGGAGGGCAACATCTAACCTATGATATAATAGGAAGGTGACATCTAACCTATGAAAGGAGGGTGACATCTAAGCTATGATATGATAGGAGGGTGACATCTAACCTATGATAGGAGGGTGACAAAAAATCTAACCTATGATAGGAGGGTGACAAAAATCTAACCTATAACAGGAGGGTGACAACAAATCTAACCTATGAAAGGAGGGTGACATCTAAGCTATGATATGATAGGAGGGTGACAAAAAATCTAACCTATGATAGGAGGGTGACAAAAAATCTAACCTATGATAGGAGGGTGACACAAAATCTAACCTATGATAGGAGGGTGACAAAAAATCTAACCTATGATAGGAGGGTGACATCTAACCTATAATAAGAGGGTGACAAAAAATCTGACCTATGATAGGAGGGTGACAAAAAATCTAACCTATGATAGGAGGGTGACAAAAAATCTAACCTATGATAGGAGGGTGACAAAAATCTAACCTGTGATAGGAGGGTGACCAAAAATCTAATCTATGATAGGAGAGTGACAAAAAATCTAACCTATGATAGGAGGGTGACAACAAATCTATCTTATGATAGGAGGGTGACATCTAACCTATGATAAGAGGATGACAACAAATCTAACCTATGATAGGAGGGTGACAAAAAATCTAACCTGTCTATGATAGGTTCACAAAAAATCTAACCTGTGATAGGAGGGTGACAAAAAATCTAACCTATGATAGGAGGGTGACAAAAAATCTAACCTGTCTATGATAGGAGGTTGACAAAAAATCTAACCTATGATAGGAGGGTGACAAAAAATCTAACCTATGATAGGAGGGTGACAACAAATCTAACCTATGATAGGAGGGTGACAAAAAATCTAACCTATGATAGGAGGGTGACAAAAAATCTAACCTGTCTATGATAGGAGGTTGACAAAAAATCCAACCTATGATAGGAGAGTGACAAAAAATCTAACCTATGATAGGAGGGTGACAACAAATCTAACCTATGATAGGAGAGTGTCAAAAAATCGAATCTGATATGGGAAAGACCCACAGACCAGAAAACATAATGCCCCTTTACTATGATAGGAGGGTGACCAAAAAAAAAAAGTCTGGAAATCTTCAATAAATTCAGGGTTATTTTTTCAAATTAAAATTTATACCAGCAAAAACAAGCTTTTAATGATCTTAAGGAAAATAGATAATGTATCTTTAATTGTTTCTTGAAAAGCAAACTACAATTCACCAAGGTCTCAAAATCCAATTCAAATTTGTATCTTATTTTTATCCTTTCAGATAGAATTATTTCCTTTGACATCTACTTAAATGAACATGTAAATAAATTATATAACTGATTTTTGAAACATGTGCACCTGCCGATTAATATTACTTTTCTTATTAAATGTCAAATTTCTCAAACTTCATGAAGATATATCATTAACTATCCTGGAATTTTTTTTAAAAACCCAAATAAACATAATTTGACATTCAACTGATACAGAAACAAAATTTCTTGTGGAGACAATGTTAAAAGTCTGAAAGTAACGAAGATTCTGACTTTAGCTTTACCAGTCATATATCTGAAATATGTAAAAAGACAAAATAATTATTTTTTAACGAATGGGCAAATATTTAATTAGGCTCAATGCCAGTTAACATTATTCTATTCATTTATTCTCTCACATTTTAATTATTGTCCAATAATTTGGCACTACTGTAGCATAAAAATATGCCATTGAAACATTAAAAATAATTCATTAAAAAAGTCCAAGTTATCTACATTTTTTGTTCGATATTAAAATTGTGTACTATAATTTTAGACCACAGGAATCAAAAGTACTACAAGAGTCAGAGCTACCAGGTATGGTTTGAAATCATTTTGTTTTTTAATGCTGCACAGATATGTTTTTTAGAAATCACTGGTTTGTTTAGATTAGAGTGGTTTCCTTTCTATATGAAACACTTAAAATCCAAATTGTTTATATATTGACTAATGCCTATTACAAATGTAGGCCTGTTGTCACTATCAAAGTTTTCTTGTACAAGTTTTCTTGGTCAAAGTTTTCTTGTACAAGTTTTCTTGGTCAAAGTTTTCTTGTACAAGTTTTCTTGGTCAAAGTTTTCTTGTACAAGTTTTCTTGGTCAAAGTTTTTAATGGATGTTTTGATAGTGACTACCGTCAAAGAAAACTTTGACAAACTTAGATTGAATAATATTTCATCCTATTTATCTTGAAACTTGGATGTACTTGGACAGGAATTATCCACTCACAGTGCAGTTTTTTCTTTGACCAAGTTTTTTATTTTGATAGTGACAACTGATGACTTGGACTAAGTTTACCTGGTCAAAGTTCTGACTTTTGACGAAAAACTTTGATAGTGACAAGTAGGTTACTTGGACCAAGTTTGCCTGGAAAAAGCAATCTTTTATTTGTACTTTATAATCCATTGAACATATTCTTCCATTCAAAATTTGAGAAAAATATAGATAATGATCTGAGAAAATAATTTCTTGTGATACTAAATCAAAGACAAAGACCATCTACTTTTACAATACTATATTTAAAGTTATTGATTTCCCCTGGACGTATATAACAGCAACATGAAACAGCAGACAATCTTACGTCATCAACGTCTTACTTATTGTATTATAAATCAAAATCTATTTTAGTTCTTTCCTTTAATTGCAAAATTTACAAAAAGCTCAATTTCTTTAGACAAACCCGTTTTTCTTACTAAAATGTTAAAATTAAATAATTTGTTGAGAATCAAATCCCTTTAACTATCTTGAAAATCCTCAATGCAAAGAAACTTCTTTGTGTTCAGTTTTATCTAGGTTTATTTTTTAAGGTCTTGTACTTTTTTTCTATTTTTTTCTATTAATCTTGGTATACCACTATAATTTCAAAACCATAGAGTCTTAGGTTGGTAAGAATGTTTTGCCTGACTTGGTTTTCACTACTGAGTGACCACATTCTGAATCAAGGACAGACAATGTATACAATAGAGGTTGGATAACTTCCAAAGTTGAAAAAAAGATGTAAGTGCAGAGGAAAATAATTACACAATTTTACTTTGGTACTTAAATCAAATTGAAATGAATTTGTCCAAGTAAGTATTGAGGTGCCTATACACCTTATAATCTTATAGTCATTGAAGCATGGAAAGTAGGTTAAAGCTGCCCGAGGATGTAGACCTTTTTGCTAGGCACTTCCATATGCATATTAGTCACTTTGTCAGAATATAAGTTTAATACTATGAATTCATTATTATTCCCAGGGTACTTATTTTCGTGGAATGTTAAAAAAAAAAAAAATGGAGAATGACTGTCATCACAGAGCAAGATTAAGATTAGCATAAAAATATTATCAAACAAATGACTATATCAAATGTGAACAAAATTGAAAGTTTCACATATATATTTTAAAGGGCAAATGGAAGAAAGGACAAACTGAAAGAAATAAATAAAAGTGAATTATTCCAAAACACTACCCACTCTGTGATAGAAGACATTCAAAACACCAACAGAGTTCATCTTAATTTGAGACATATTATTAACTATACCTAAAAATTATCAACAGAAAGAAAAAAGCTAAATCGTTTTCCAAAATTGAAATTACTTATGCATAAAACACCAAGAGTCTTAATATGAGACATATTAGCTATACCTAAAATGAGTAAAAACCATATAAAACTAGAGGTTCAAAGGAGCCTGTATTGCCCACTTGGCATATTTGCATAAACTAGAATTTAGTGTTGAACGAAAGTTTGTGGGCCCACTGATAATTTTTGCATTTTTGAGTTTCTGTCTATCTATTATAGTTGTTCATATAATAGCCAACAATAACAAAATATAACAAATAATTGTCAATTAAGTGCAATAATTCCTATGAGGATTTGTCTAATGATTTTGTCCCTGTCGACTTAAATGAAGATCTGGTCTTGCTGATCATTTTAATTTTTCAAGTTTCTCTCTATCTATCATAGATTCAAAATAATTGCCAAAAACACAAAAAAATTGGTAAAAATAGTCATTAAGGGCAGTAACTACTATAAATAGTTGTCTTGCCATGTTGACCTATTTTCAGTTCATGTCTTTGTGATCAAAATTTGCTATTCAAAGTTTCTTTATCACAATTATAGTTGTCAATATTATACCCAAACAATCAAAAGATCATAAAAATTGACATTAAAGGGCAATAACTCCAATAAGGAGTTTTCAATTTAGGACAAAATGGACAGTAAGTAGACCATCAAATTATTAACATTTTTGGCCTTCCAGATTTTCTCAATTTGTAATTTGTAAAGATATTAGACAATACTTGCATTTAACCCCTGTGTTCTATTTTTTGGCCATGGTGGCCATGTTGGTTGGGCAGCGGGTTCATCATACACTAATGTTTAAACAGATGATTGTGGCAAAGTTTGGTTGCAATTGGCTATATAGTTTGAGAGGAGAAGATTTTTATAAAGTTAACAGATCTAATGATAAAGAAGACAGAAACCAGTTAATGAGAATATCTCATACTGGCCTTTTAGACCAGGTGAGCCAAAAAGCAATACAAAAAACACATATCTTGTCTTGCTGACCATTTTTTCCTTTTTAACGTTTTTCTCTTTCTATCATAATTTCAAGATAATTGCCAAAAAAAAAACCAAAAATTGTAAAAATTGTTGTTCAAGGGCAATAACTACTATAAAGGGTTGTCTTGCTATGTTGAATTATTTGTAGATCACATCTTTTAGAGAAGTGTCTCTCTATCAATTATAGTTGTCAATATCATAGCCAAACACACATAGGATTATTAAAATTGTCATTAAAGGGCAATAACTCCAATAAGGAGTTGACAATTTTGGTCTCAATGGAAAGTAGGTAGACCATCACATTATTGACCTTTTTGGCATTCCAGATTTTTTCCATCTGTAATTGATTTCAAGATATTAGACAATACTTGCATTTAACCTCAGTGTTCTATTTTTTTTGACAATGGTTGGTCAGCTGGTTTATCAGACACAATTCTTAAACAATGATTGTGGCAAACTTAGGTTGCAATTTGCTCTTTAGTTTTAGGAAAAGATTGTTGTAAAAATTAATGGAAAATAAGACGACTGATACCTGGTGATGAGAATAGCTCATACCTGACCTTGGACCAGGTGAAATAAAAAGCAAATTCACAGAAACAAAATTTAGTAAATGCAAATTAAAAATAATTCTAACACTGAACAAAATGTGACAACAATGATGGACAACACCAAAGGTACTTACTGGGAACACCAGAAACAAGTCTTAATGGTCGTAATACCCTGAATGCCCGCAAGGCCTTTACATCAAAGTTATTGAAGTTGAGTGTTGAGAAAACAGTGCTAATTATACTGCAATAAAACCAGTCCACTCAATTAGTATAACATGCACACCACAATATATTTTATAAAGCACATGTTAGTCATTTATGTAAGACTGAAATAAAATACTTGTAAAGTAACAACATGCAAACCTGTGTTATTGATAAATCAAATTTCTGTTATCTACCCGGTATACACAAATTTTAGGTAATATCCAAATTCATGAAAAAAATATTATTTGCTGCAGAAAGCATGAAAAACAGTTCCTCAAATACCGGAATTTTAAGGGAATAAATTTTCTTTGTTTTTTTTTGTTTTTATCAAATATTTTCAAACATTTCCTAAATGATGATTTGTTGAGTGAATACATATACAAATAAATATGGCTCTCTTTTAGAATTTGTTCTCACACATAATTTAGTGAACTTTATTATACTCTCTTATATGCAAATAATATGTTTTCCTTGTTTGAAATGGATGTTAAATACCATAAAAATCACCAAAAAAACAAAATGATGATAAAAAAATCACAAGTTCTAATGATTCTGATCATCAAAGTGTTTTAATCAATGCAAGATTAATGACACAAAACAAGCAAGTAAATAATTGTCCTGGCATGCCTACTTACTAGGTGCCCTTGATACCAAACGTAAAGGTCGTAACACCCTAAACGCTCTTAGGGCTTTGACGTCAAAACCCTTAAGGTTTAATTCTTTAAATAATATACTAAATAAACTGAAAAAAAAAGATTAATGATTAATAGCATATTTCTCTGAATGTTTAGTCAGATCCAAAACATTTTGTGGACACTGCTTTTAATATATCTGTATATGAATTTGTTGCAGGTAGAGGCATGTCACTCCATTTATCCTGAAGGTGACATTGTGCTCATTTGATAAGAGTATAGCCTGTTCATCCATAAGCATCAAATGATTTTGTTATAAAATGAGGTGAAGAGTTAAACACAACTGTTCATCAGTCAGGTTAATGCCCACAGTCAGTACTGTTCATCAGTCAGGTTAATGCCCACAGTCGGTACTGTTCATCAGTCAGGTTAATGCCCACAGTCGGTACTGTTCATCAGTCAGGTTAATGCCCACAGTCGGTACTGTTCATCAGTCAGGTTAATGCCCACAGTCGGTACTGTTCATCAGTCAGGTTAATGCCCACAGGCGGTACTGTTCATCAGTCAGGTTAATGCCCACAGGCGGTACTGTTCATCAGTCAGGTTAATGCCCACAGTCGGTACTGTTCATCAGTCAGGTTAATGCCCACAGGCGGTACTGTTCATCAGTCAGGTTAATGCCCACAGGCGGTACTGTTCATCAGTCAGGTTAATGCCCACAGTCGGTACTGTTCATCAGTCAGGTTAATGCCCACAGGCGGTACTGTTCATCAGTCAGGTTAATGCCCACAGGCGGTACTGTTCATCAGTCAGGTTAATGCCCACAGTCAGTACTGTTCATCAGTCAGGTTAATGCCCACAGTCAGTACTGTTCATCAGTCAGGTTAATGCCCACAGGCAGTACTGTTCATCAGTCAGGTTAATGCCCAGTCAGTACTGTTCATCAGTCAGGTTAATGCCCACAGTCACTACTGTTCATCAGTCAGGTTAATGCCCACAGGCGGTACTGTTCATCAGTCAGGTTAATGCCCACAGTCGGTACTGTTCATCAGTCAGGTTAATGCCCACAGTCGGTACTGTTCATCAGTCAGGTTAATGCCCACAGTCAGTACTGTTCATCAGTCAGGTTAATGCCCACAGTCAGTACTGTTCATCAGTCAGGTTAATGCCCACAGTCAGTACTGTTCATCAGTCAGGTTAATGCCCACAGTCAGTACTGTTCATCAGTCAGGTTAATGCCCACAGTCAGTACTGTTCATTCAGAAGTTTTTGCCTGCATTTGTTATTACAATTGTTGAATAAAAGAACAGAGTTCCAATGTCCCCTGCGTTGCACACATTTCATATTTCCAAGGGAATAACTCTTTTAAAAAAGTCGATCATCCTTCATTATAGAACTTGTCCGAGATATTGCCTATATTAACCTATATTACAAGTTTTATAAGAATCTGGCAAGAATTGTACCCATGAGAGCGCTAACGAGGCCATTTTCCATAAATTTCATATTTCAAAGAGGCATAACTCTTTTAAAAAAAGTCGATTGTCCACCATTTTATAACTTGTCCGAGATATTGCTGATATTAACCTATAGTATAAGTTTTATACAAATCTGGCAAGAATTGTACCCGTGACAGCGCTAACAAGACAAGACAGACGGACGGACGGACAGACAGACACCCAGACTCCCTGTATTTCCATGTCCCCCGCAACGCGTTACACGGGGGACAAAAATGGACTAAAGTGTGAGGTTAATCATTATAATACTAGGGAAAGCTGCATCCAAATAATCCTGTCAAAACTTGAAATGTAAGAATCATAAGATACCAGGGAAAGCTGCATCCAAATAATCCTGTCAAAACTTCAAATGTCAGTTTTTATTTTTGCAAAACCTACACTATCACAATATTTTGCAATAATAAAATCAACACAAAAATGTCTGGAGAGCATCACTCAATACTCAATCTAACTAAAATACACATCGTGAGTCAATGCTTTGGTTTTAGGGATCTAACAGTTTTGATTGGTGTTCCTCAGAACATTTCGTGGTTCCTCAGAACTTCCTCGGATCATTTGTAAAGGGACATACCATCAAAATTTGGAGGCAAAAATTTCATTTGTAGACATGACTTATCAAACAGGAAGAAGAATTGAGCTTCATCAGATCCTTGTATGATCAAACTTATCCCAACCAAGGTGCTTATGAGTTTTTTTCTCCTTTTTGTGATGCAAAACATCAAAGACATTTTTTTTAGAAAAAGACCCTAATAAACAATGCTTTAAATACAAGATATCAAACATAGGTTGTCCTAGTGATCATTTTCAACAAAAAATCAAATTATACATGTAAATAAAAACAAATATATCAATGAAATAATTCCATACAATATAGAGATACAAACACATCCAGGGATTTATCTATATCTAACAATGTGGTAAACAAAAAGTACACATCACATTACAATTATCAACTAGTTCTGTGAAATAACAAATGTATACAGGTACATGTAATACCTGGGTCTTAATGTCTTTTACATTTTTTACTATCAACCTCTAGGTCAAGTTAAAATAAATTGCTTCACCGAGCGCAGCTTGATACGACCGCAGAGGTCAAACCCTGAACAGTTGGGGCAAAAAAAGGACACAATATTCACGCTTGATACAGGTCTGAATTTGGATTGTAATTAAATATTTGACACATAATAGGTTTCTGACACAGAATAACTGTAGTCAAATAACTTAGAATTGGTTATATGATTTGAATTTATATTCAATTTTTTGCTTTTGTGCCATACACTATGCTGTTGTGAATTGACCCCAAAAAAAAAAAAAAACAAAATTTTTAAGCCCCCTTTTTTTGCCAAAAATAATATTTGAAGAAATTTTTTTTATTTCTAAAATCTAGAGAAAAATTGTCAAAACCCCACCCTCAATTCCCCCTTTTTCCCCTTTTTGAAAAAAATTCTTCCCTCAAGATATGGTCATAATCTCAATTCAAATTTTCAATGGAGATTGCAACTATAAAACCCATTTAAAACATCATAAAAGTATTAAAATAGAAAATGACATACATAATCATGGCTAAAATTAATATACCTTCATCAGCATTTAATAGTAACTTCTAAAAATAAATTGACAGCTAATCACCTCAAGACAATACAACATTTCTTTATTACAAAACCATTGTAAGGAGGTAACTCTTAATACCAAAAAAACCAAAACAAATGATATTGATCACAAATAAACAAATGTATTACCACTGAATCCTTTGATATACACTATTATTATATTTTATTAAATGATATAAGCAAATCAGCCCTAATACGGATAAATCACCATGTGCAATACTGATGATGTTGCCCTGCCGATATAAATCAAGAGTTAATGTTGCTTTTCGGACAGGGCCAATATGGAAAAAAAGTCGTATAAGCCCTCTTCGAGTCTCCGGTCCAATACAGCTAACTTCAAATCTATAACAGGGCCAAAACAGAAACAGCCAGTTAATAACACTATAATATATACTTCCATCACAGTATTTCATGTTTCTAGAAACAGCTAAAAATTAATTCATACTAGAACTAGCAGACAACTTTACTTAATTTAAAAGCAATGTAAGGGAGGTAATTCAAATATAACATTGTAATTATTATCTTTTAAATTTAATGTTAATTAAATCAAACAAAACAAATTTTATAGCCTTAGGACTAAAATTTGGACCAATTAGAAAATGGGACCAACAACCAAATACACAGTTAAAATCAGCATATGAAAAAAATTGTAATACTAATAGCATGAAAAACTGTAATACTTATAGCAAAAAGTCCCAACATAAAGAATCAAAGCTTTCTCAAAATCAATAAAGAGCAGTAATCCAAAACTATTGTTCTCTTCTATATACTGTAAAATATCATGCATGAATCTAATTCCTAAATGGTTTGAGCCATAACCCCCCCATAGCCAATCCTAACCATCCCTTTGTGGTATGGAAACTTGTGGTACAATTTCAGAGAGATCCATACACTGTTCCACCCCTTTTGGCCCTAATTCCTAAACTGTTGGGACCAAACCCCCAAAATCAATCCAACCTTCCTTTTGTGGTTTCAAACCTTGTGTTTAAATTTCATAGATTTCTATTTACTTATACTTAAGTTATTGTACTAAACCAAATGTCTTCGGACGACGCTGATGCCACCAACGACATGATACCAATATACAACCGCAAAATATTATGCGGTCATATAAAAAAACCACATATTCACCATTATTTCTAATGAATGATCAGGACACAAAACGTCTCCATGACAACTTATTGACTAATCACATATGTTTTCAATAAATATAAACCCTCACAAATATCAGTTTAAAAAAAATACCTAAAAACTGTTTTTTTCAAAATTGTACAATTTCTTGAGAAGATGTTCAAGATCATCGAGAAGATATAAGGTGACCTATAGTTGCTGACTTCTAGTCATTTGGTCTCTGGTGGAGAGCTGTCATATTGACAATCATCCCACATTTTTATATATAGTGCCGGATTTTATTGTCTGTTTTACAACATATGATCTACGAAAGGGTAAGGGTAAGGGTAAGGTCAGGAGAGTGTTTAAAACAAATACTTTAGTGCTATCTAAGCCAACTTATTTTAGATTTTTCTGAACAAATTATACGTAATTTTTGTAATATTTTGGTTTTTGACATAAACATTTTACAAAAATTAGCTGAAATATGAGCTGCGTCGGATAGAAACCAACCTTATGCAAATGAATATCAATATGTCTGTAAACTTATTTCAGGTTGAAAAAATCTTTAGGCCAACTCTGTAACTGTTTTTAAAATGAGTTGATATAAGAATCCTACAAAACAGACCAAATTTCATCTTTTATTATGTATTTGAATGCTCCCAAATCAATCAAAGTCTGGTATATGCACATGTGTACATGCAATTGCATACAAGGTCAATTTCTATTCGACTGAGCTCATATGTTAAAAGTCTGAGCTTCATTTTGATTTACAAACTGAATAATAATAATAGTGATTCACTTATTAATATAGGATATTTACCCGGGCAGAAGTATAATCTATAATTCAGGGTGCAGGTTCAGTGACAAATATGACAAGATGGCATCAAAGGCAGAAATATATCACTGTTTTAATTTTTTAAGGATAGAGATAAAGAAGTACAAAATGAATTAACTGGGCTAAAATATGATGTTGTCAGATATAAAATTGATAATCTAACCTTTGGGTCAATATTTTGAATGAGTTTTATTTTCATACATCACTATGAGGTCTGACTTCCCTCGCCAACCCCAATGTGATTAACAAGTTTCTTGATTACTGTCTCTACAAAGTATAAGACCAATTTCTACACCTACGCTGGAGATCATACAGCACAATATGCTGGAGATTATACAGTACAATATGCTGGAGATAATACAGCACAATATCGTTTGTTACATAATTTCTATTTAATTTTTTTTTTTTTTTTTTTTTTGTTTTGTGGATCAATGCTCAATTTCAATAATAATGTATTTAAAAAGTGTATTGACTCAAAACTGAAACAATAAAAATATTTTCTGCATGAAACTGAACTATAACTATAAAACGATTTTGTAAAATTTCAATAGACTATATATGAATAGCATTAAATTTTTTATCCTATTTAGGTTCACTTAACAGCAGTACAAAACAAAACACTGCAGAAACATCTACTCTACAAAAACAACACTCTGCGTACAACATAATCTATTTCATGAATTTAAAGTATAGCTTAATGTCTTGGATTTTGAATTCTAATGCATGGACGCAAATGACCTTTTCAACTTCCCAATTCTTTGAACTTAGCTGAATTTCAGCTTTAAAAGTTTGAAATAAAATTTCTAAAAAAAATTTCAAATCTTGTGAGGCAAAGCCACATCAAAGGTTTGTCAGAAATGACTTTCAGGTGACTATAAGTGAGTGGTTTACTAGTGTATCAACAAACTTGTGTGTCATATAAGCTATATGTGTAACAGTTTATATAAACTAGGGATTGACTTATTTCTTTACAACTGTTTCACAGCTTTTACACGACAATGATGAAAGCGCCAGGGAAGTCGACAAAATTACGATGACTTATGGCATGCTCAAATAATCATATATTGTACTCACATTATAACTACCGTGAAAAGACTAATAAAATATAGTTTGGATTTAATACTAATTTTATCAACACAATAATAAATCCTTGTATTACACACTGTTAAAAGAGCATCCCCTTTTCCTCTTAATTATGTGAACTTTTTGAGATTTATCTTGTGGCTTCATATAAAAAAGACGTGTATCTTTTCTTATAAACAGGCATTAAAAGGCAAAGCCACTGGACAATTATTTTTTTTATGTTGAAAAGTTAACTCTAAAAAATTATACAGCCAACCAAAACCACTGTAAAAAATTTAAATATCCGATACATAAAGTTCACACAACAAAATAGAGAATTTTATTTAATTTGGGCTCATAATGAAAGGAAAGTTTTCAAATGTAATATGTGAAAATAATATATGTAACAGCACTTTCTCTTTTAACAGTACGTAATTAAAAGAACATGTGATAACATGTGACAATGCCAGGATTTAACGTAATGTTGCCATCTTCACCATGTAAACCTGAAGCATTAGAGTCAACACAAGTGCTAAAGCATTGCTATTTTTTACAGATAAAAGAAGGTCCAAATTTTTTTTTTAAACAATAATTATAAAAATAATAAAACAAATAAGGCCATTTTATAAATGGCCCATATTAAACACCAGAATTTTAAATAATTTTTTCATTAGCTTCTTTAAATGTTCAATGTTTACAATGAATTTTTTGCTATCATTTGACTGTTGTTTATATCTTGGTTTGAGATAATTGATTTTCATGAAAAAATGCATATAAACAATCATATAAAGTTCCATAGGAACAAATCATTATCTGCTTATTAAGTGTAACAGAGTTAAAATAATTAATATGATTGGATTCAGCAAGAATAAAGAGAAAAAAAATACAAAGAATTGAAAAAAAAAAAATTTTTTTACAGCTTGCATTTTCAGATGAAAAAAATTAAGAAAAAATATTTGTTAGAAATGTTGACAAGACATACAATTAACTGTCCACAAGGAAGCATCACATTATTGTATGCAAAAGTTGCAGAAGCATTACAAATAAACATATATTGACAGGTCATCTCCCTTACTTACCCTATAACTACAATAATAAAATCTAGAATGTTCCAGCCATTCCGTAGGTATGCACCCGAATGTAATGCAAAACCATATGCTATTATCTTCATTATGGCTTCTAAAGTGAATATTACAAGGAAAATATATTCTACTCTTTCCTGAAATTAGAAAGGAAAATACAATTAACAATATTCCATAGAATAAATCAAATTAAAAATAAAACATGTATATGTGTCAGGACACATGCCTGAGTTCACAGCTAGTACAGTATCACATTTTCATGTTCAGGGAAAACATGTTTTCTTTGACAAAACCCTAATTTGGCATATATATATCAACCAGTTCACTTGATTATGAACATGTGTACTAAGTTTCAAGTTTAGGTGACCCCAAACTAAAACTTTGACCCATTGCATTTCCATGTTCAGTGAACTGTGAGGGTCAAATCATATTTATTCTTTGTTTTTGTTTTGTAAATAAATCAGGCTGATAGTTTTCTCATTTGAATGTTTAACATTTGTCATTTTAGGGCCTGTTATAGCTTACTATGTGGTATGGGATTTGCTCATTGTTGAAGGACATATAGTGACATATAGTTGTTAAAATTCAAAGTAATTTGGTCTCTGGTCAAGAGTTGTCTAATTGGCAATCATACCACATCTTATTATTTTTATAACAAAACCCTAATTTGGCAATATATATATATATACATTTAACAGGTAATTCTTAGCTTTGGTGTCATTCAAATAGTAACTTACACAAAGATGTCAATTAATGCTGAAAGACCCCCTCTTAAATTATTGAAATCTCTCTGTTTGCATTAACCCTAATATCTTGGTGTATCTATAATACAGACTGAATATCAATCTATAAGCTGGTGAAGTGTCTGTCTGAGGCATCATTGAAGTTTGATGAGGAGATAATATAATTGTCACATATGATTCAATTTACATGTTGGATGGAGTGTACCTATATTGGTATACTGAACAGCAATCAAGGGGCTCTACACAGGATTTTGATTGAGAAAGTCTCAACATTGTTAACTATAATGTTAAATATTTCTTTATCATTAACTCTGACATCAATGCTTTTTCTCTAAATGAAACAAATCACATGTAAAATTAACATATAACCTTTTTCTTGTGGGCATCTTTTACATATAGGATGTTTTTTTATTAGCTAAGTGATAATGAGATCCTGGATGTCCCTACCATAGTACAACCAAACCTTTATCTGGATGTAAGCCATAACACAATAATCACAGTAATATATTGATACACTTTTATAATCAGTTACCATGGAAACCAAGTAACAAAATAATTTCAGTTTTTCCATTCATAAGATCATCTGATCTGTCTGTTTGAGCAGACTGTGTGCATTGATGTTGAAAATCTTCTTCGTGACTTTTCAATTTTCTAGCTGTTTCTTTTTTGATAAAATTACAATTTTATGTTAAGTTCAAATATTATATATTGTTTAATTTTAGATTGGATTTCAGGATATAGTTATGAATTAAATTAAAAGTAAACAATTACGATGTATTCATTATCCTGAAAAGACATCATATTTTAACACATACCACAAATTAAGGAAAATAATACCCATTTCAAGCATACATAATAAAATCATGTTTACTTATTGTTCTTATTGCCAAAGATTGTGTTTTCCCAATTAACTGATGTTAACATACAAGCATTGTAACCTTTTTTAGTAATTGTGTGCTTCTTTTAGTCCTGAATTGTCATTTTAATATATTTTGGGGAATTATATATAGTCACACTTTTCTTATTCCTATCATTGAGGCAAAATAAGCACACATGTCAATGAGACAGCAACTCACTGACAAAATAAAAACATAAGATGTTCAGAGTCTATAAAAGTTGTTTAAAACTAAACAGAAACATTCAATGATCTGCCTTTAACACCACTCTTTTCAAATAATGAAAACGATTAAATTATGGCATAATTGACAACTTATGATTAGTATAAAAATAAGGAGATGTGGTATGATTGCCAATGAGACAACTATCCACCAAAGTTCAAATGAAGTGGATGTAAGTAATTATACGCAACTGTATGGTCTTCAACAATGAGAAAATCCATACCGCATAGTCGGCTATAAAGGCCCGACATGAAAAATATGAAACAATTCAATTGAATAAAACTAACGGCCTAATTTAACAAAACAATTTACGAAACACAAGTATGACAGACATGAACCAACAACAACCACTGAACAACAGGCTCCTGACTTAGGACAGGCACATAAAGAATGTGGTGGGGTTAAACATGTTTGTGAGTGCTCATCCCTCCCTCTAACCTGGGACAGTGGTGTTACAGCACAACATGAGAACATACTATAATAAACTTTTGTAATTTTGATAATGCAAATGTTGAAATTAAAATAGCCATACTTTATATGCAAATATTCAAAGTCATTGAACCATGACTGAAGGTACATGGCTAAACAATCTCCATGGAAATGAGATGTGCCAATGCTAATACAACTGCATACCAAATACCATCAACTTATCATAAGTTGTTCCTTTAAACAAACCCAAACACAAACATTAACTTGTAAACTATGTAAAAGTTTCAAAGTCAATGAACCATGAAGAGGGGTGGGCTATATAATTTCCGTGGAAACGATACTTGCAAATGCCAATAAATTGACTTAACTTTAGCAGTTAATTTTAAACTGATCTAATCACAAACTAATACATGTAAACTAAGCAAAAGTTTCAAAGTCAATAGACCATGACTAAGGGGGCAGAGCCAAATAATCTCCATGGAAACGAGATATGCCAATGCTTAAACAACTGCATACCAACTATCCTTGAACTACCACTAGTGGTTCCCCATAAACTGACCTAATCACAAACTAATACATGTAAAATAGACCATGACTGAGGGGGCAGGGCAAAATAATATCCATGGAAATGAGACGTGCCAATGTTTATACAACTGCTTACCAAATATGATTGACCTACTACTTGTGGTTCACCATAAACAAGACCTTATCACAAACTAATACATTCTTGACGCTGAAAACAGCATACCTATGTCTCGCTTTTTGACTCTGTCAAGGCGAGACAAAAATCAGATGAAACAACAACAACAACAACAACAATACTTTATTTTAAGAGGGTTACACAGTTAGCTATATAACTAATCTTCCTGAGGCCCTCATCATAAAAACAAAACAAAACAACAAACAAAATGCAAACATATACATTGCATACATTAGTATAAAAGACAAGTATGATAATAATGTTCAATGCAACTTGATAAAATGGCTTAACTCATCAGATATATACAAAGCAGAAAAACATCTAACAAAAACACAGACCGGACGTGGCAGGGTTCCTTACTCGGTACAAGCAAATGTCAATTTAGCTCAGCAGTTATTTTGCTAGCAGGAAAAGTCATTTCAAATACTATATTTTTAAATGGAAGCCATCTTTGATTTGAGGAAGGATAATTGGTCATGAATGTAAACGTTATCTGCTTAAACAAAAGTTTAATTATTAAGTTAGAAAAACTGTATTAATGTTAGGGACATACAAGGTTGAAGAACATGATCCTTTTACACAATTTCGAAAGGCTGATTATATTAGCTAGGGGACATGCTAAGGTTGGAGAAAATGTTCCTTTTATACAATTAAGAAAGGTTGATAGCTAGGGGACATACTAAGTTGGAGAACATGTTCCTCTAACACTATTAAAAAGGTTGATAGCTTGAGGGACATATTAAGGTTTGAGAACATGTTCCTTTTCCACAATTAAAATGGTTGATAGCTAGGTAACATACTAAGGTTGGAGAACATGTTCCTCTAACACAATTAAGAAAGGTTGATAGCTTGAGGGACATATTAAGGTTGGAGACCATGTTCCTTTAACACAATTAAGAAAGGTTGATAGCTAGGGACATTTATACTAAGGTTGGAGAACATGTTCCTCTAACACAATTAAGAAAGATTGATAGCTTGAGGGACATATCAAGGTTGGAAAACATGTTCCTTTTCCACAATTGAGAAAAGTTGAAAGCTAGGGGACATACTAAGGTTGGAGAACATGTTCCTTTTACACAATTAAGAGAGGTTGATAGCTAGGGACATACTAAGGTTGGAGAACATGTTCCTTTTACACAATTAAGAAAGGTTAATAGCTAGGGACATACTAAGATTGGAGAACATGTTCCTTTAATACAATCAAGAAAGGTTGATAGGTAGGGGACATACTAAGATTGGAGAACATGTTCCTTTAACACAATTAAGAAAGGTTGATAGGTAGGGGACATACTAAGATTGGAGAACATGTTCCTTTAACACAATTAAGAAAGTTTGATTGCTAGGGGACATACTAAGATTGGAAAACATGTTCCTCTAACACAATTAAGAAAGATTGATAGCTTGAGGGACATATCAAGGTTGGAAAACATGTTCCTTTTCCACAATTGGGAAAAGTTGAAAGCTAAGGGACATACTAAGGTTGGAGAACATGTTCCTTTTACACAATTAAGAAAGGCTGATAGCTAGGGACATACTAAGGTTGGAGAACATGTTCCTTTTAAACAAATAAGAATGTTTGATAGCTAGGGGACATACTAAGGTTGGAGAAAATGTTCCTTTTACACAATTAAGAAAGTTTGATAGCTAGGGGACATACTAAGATTGGAGAACATGTTCCTTTTACACATATAAGAAAGGTTGATAGCTAGGGCACATACTAAAATTGGAGAACATGTTCCTCTAACACAATTTAGAAAGGTTGATAGCTAGGGACATACTAAGATTGGAGAGACATGTTCCTCTAACACAATTAAGAAAGGTTGTTAGCTAGGGGACATACTAAGGTTGGAGAACATGTTCCTCTTACACAATTAAGAAAGTTTGATAGCTAGGGGACATACTAAGATTGGAGAACATGTTATCTGCTTAAACAAAAGTTTAATTATTAAGTTAGAAAACTGTATTAATGTTAGGGACATACAAGGTTGAAGAACATGATCCTTTTACACAATTTCGAAAGGCTGATTATATTAGCTAGGGGACATGCTAAGGTTGGAGAAAATGTTCCTTTTATACAATTAAGAAAGGTTGATAGCTAGGTGACATACTAAGGTTGGAGAACATGTTCCTCTAACACAATTAAAAAGGTTGATAGCTTGAGGGGACATATTAAGGTTGGAGAAAATGTTCCTTTTATACAATTAAGAAAGGTTGATAGCTAGGTGACATACTAAGGTTGGAGAACATGTTCCTCTAACACAATTAAGAAAGGTTGATAGCTTGAGGGGACATATTAAGGTTGGAGAACATGTTTCTTTTCCACAATTAAGAATGGTTGATAGCTAGGGGACATATATACTAAGGTTGGAGAACATGTTCCTCTAACACAATTAAGAAAGATTGATAGCTTGAGGGGACATATCAAGGTTGGAAAACATGTTCCTTTTGCACAATTGAGAAAAGTTGAAAGCTAGGGGACATACTAAGGTTGGAGAACATGTTCCTTTTACACAATTAAGAAAGGCTGATAGCTAGGGGACATACTAAGGTTGGAGAACATGATCCTTCAACACAATTAAGAAAGTTTGATAGCTAGGGGACATACTAAGTTGGAGAACATGTTCCTTTAATACAATTAAGAAAGGTTGATAGCTAGGGGACATACTAAGATTGGAGAACATGTTCCTTTAACACAATTAAGAAAGGTTGATGGCTAGGGGACATACTAAGGTTGGAGAACATGATCCTTTAACACAATTAAGAAAGTTTGATAGCTAGGGGACATACTAAGATTGGAAAACATGTTCCTCTAACACAATTAAGAAAGATTGATAGCTTGAGGGACATATCAAGGTTGGAAAACATGTTCCTTTTCCACAATTGAGAAAAGTTGAAAGCTAGGGGACATACTAAGGTTGGAGAACATGTTCCTTTTACACAATTAAGAAAGGCTGATAGCTAGGGGACATACTTAGGTTAGAGAACATGTTCCTTTTAAACAAATAAGAAAGTTTGATAGCTAGGGGACATACTAAGGTTGGAGAACATGTTCCTTTTACACAATTAAGAAAGTTTTATAGCTAGGGGACATACTAAGATTGGAGAACATGTTCCTTTAACACATTTAAGAAAGGTTGATGGCTAGGGGACATACTAAGATTGGAGAACATGTTCCTCTAACACAATTTAGAAAGGTTGATAGCTAGGGACATACTAAGATTGAGAGACATGTTCCTCTAACACAATTAAGAAAGGTTGATAGCTAGGGGACATACTAAGGTTGGAGAACATGTTCCTTTAACACAATTAAGAAAGTTTGATAGCTAGGGGACATACTAAGATTGGAGAACATGTTCCTCTAACACAATTAAGAAAGGTTGATAGCTAGGGGACATAGTAAGGTTGGAGAACATATAAAACTAAGAAGATGTGGTATGATTACCAATGCAGGGTCCGACACTTACGGTTGTCCGATTGCCCAGGCCAAGTTAATTCCGTATTTTCGGACAAGTAAAACATCATCTTTGTTGTCCAATCAGGCAAGTGAAAAAAAGTGTCATATGATTAAAATTTCATAAAATCAATAGTGTACGTCTGTTATTTTGTCCATAGATTACTCAGTGATTACACAGCACTGTCGAGTAAAGTGGTCTTAACCCCTTCAATGCGTATATCTCGTCATTTTTCGCACTGAATTCCCATTTTACCAAAAATAGATCATGTTTTAAAATATTGGCCAATCAGGCGGCCGTGGCATTGCTACGTCATTATCGTTATCAATCGGGACACCACTCGGGCGTTTCCGATGCACGTGTTATTCACACCGACCAATGGAAAGCGGAGGTCTAGTTTCGTTGATTTAACTTTAGAATTTGACATCGGATGTGTATTTCCCTAAGATGGAAAAACGTAAAAGCTTGAAAGAGAAAATGAAATCAAACTTTAACAAATTTGTCAGTTGTTGTCACTTTATCAAGAAGGGTTTTTTGAAAAGGCATTTCTTAAATAAATTATTATGAAATAAGTATCTCTATGTAAATGATCCAATTCCCGTATATGCGTCGATCTTTTCCTTCCCTCCTCGGCTCATATATGCCTCATAGTATCTCAGTGGTCAACTCTAGTTGCTGCCATCAATCAACAATCAACCCTGGCAAGTTTTTCAGTGGAATTCCTCAAAAGGAAATCTGACTCACAGTCCGAGTCAAAAGCTAAATATCAACAAATAAGGAAGCCACAAGTGTTCATTGAGTCTTAGCATGTAAAAGTTTGGGCATGTAGATTTCACTTTCGGACAAGTAAAAGTAATAGGGCACTTGCCCTACTGGACAAGTTGGTATAAAAGTTAATGTCGAACCCTGCAATGAAACAGCTCTCCACAAGAGACCAAATAACACAGAAATTAACATCTATAGGTCACTGTACAGTCTTCAACAATGAGCAAAGCCCATACCCCATAGTCAGCTATAAATGGCCCCGAAATGACAAATGTAAAACAATTCAATCATCAGAAAACTAACAGCCTAAGAAAGGTTGATAGCTAGATATTCCTTTCAGGAACTTTAATAGGCTGTGTAATTGCAAAGAAAGTGATCAATATTACTGCCTTATCTCTATGTTCAGTTTCAATAATGGCAGCCATGTAGGCTTTCTGAAGAAAAAGAAGGAGTGCAGCCCTAGCTAACTGTCGTTTTAAATTTTTTCTAAACCTTTTAAATTTATCAATAAATAAGATTTAAAAAAGCAATAAACCTAAAGATAATCTGCATTTGATTACTGACAAGCCTACCAATCACAGATTATTGACGATCTTTTCTGTTGGATCAGAATCTGATTTTGTCTTTAATATTCACAGGAATATTACAATATGTTTTTATGACTGATAGCATAAGCCTTAGTTGACAAGCTAGGTTTAGACATGCTGTGAATTTTATGATGTAGTAAATCTTACATAAACCTAATTGACACAACTAATCGTACTGTTTACCATTTGAAGGCAAAGTCAGAAAAGTACACAATTAACAACAAATGTCAGATTTCAGATAGTTGGAGGAAAGCAATTCTACTTATAAAATTAAAAAGTTTAGATGTGACCCCAGGGAATTATTGATAGACTAGATAATAAGTGTGAACCAACACAATACTGAAACCAATTGTCAACTGTAAACAAAAGGTACTGTCAGGTAAAGGCCACATAAAGGTCAATAAGTCAGCATCCTAGGACAAATACATACAATCATCAAGATAAAAAGAATGAAGGCTGAGTAATAAACAAGTGATCCTAACTACAGGGGAGGGATGAAGGCTGAGTAATAAACAAGTGATCCTAACTACAGGGGAAGGATGAAGGCTGAGTAATAAACAAGTGATCCTAACTACAGGGGAGGGATGAAAACTGAGTAATAAACAAGTGATCCTAACTACAGGGGAGGGATGAAAGCTGAGTAACAAACAAGTGATCCTAACTACAGGGAGGGATGAAAGCTGAGTAATAAACATGTGATCCTAACTACAGGGGGATCAAAACTGAGTAATAAACAAGTGATCCTAACTACAGGGAGGGATGAAAGCTGAGTAATAAACAAGTGATCCTAACTACAGGGAGGTATGAAAGCTGAGTAATAAACATGTGATCCTAACTACAGGGGAGGGATGAAGGCTGAGTAATAAACAAGTGATCCTAACTACAGGGAGGGATGAAGGCTGAGTAATAAACAAGTGATCCTAACTACAAGGAAGGGATGAAGGCTGAGTAATAAACAAGTGATCCTAACTACAGGGAGGGATGAAAGCTGAGTAATAAACAAGTGATCCTAACTACAGGGAGATATGGAGGATGAGTAATAAACAAGTGATCCTAACTACAGGGAAGGATGAAAGCTGAGTAATAAACAAGTGATCCTAACTACAGGGAGGGATGAAAGCCGAGTAATAAACAAGTGATCCTAACTACAGGGAGATATGAAGGATGAGTAATAAACAAGATCCTAACTACAGGGGAGGGATGAAAGCTGAGTAATAAACAAGTGATCCTAACTACAGGGGAGGGATGAAAGCTGAGTAATAAACAAGTGATCCTAACTACAGGGGAGGGATGAAAGCTGAGTAATAAACAAGTGATCCTAACTACAGGGGAGAGATGAAGGCTGAGTAATAAACAAGATCCTAACTACAGAGGAGAGATGAAGGCTGAGTAATAAACAATATCCTAACTACAGGGAGGGATGAAGGATGAGTAATAAACAAGTGATCCTAACTACAGGGAGGGATGAAAGCCGAGTAATAAACAAGTGATCCTAACTACAGGGAGGGTTGAAGGATGAGTAATAAACAAGTGATCCTAACTACAGGGAGGGATGAAGGCTGAGTAATAAACAAGTGATCCTAACTACAGGGGAGGGATGAAGGCTGAGTAATAAACAAGTGATCCTAACTACAGGGAGGGATGAAAGCTGAGTAATAAACAAGTGATCCTAACTACAGGGGAGGGATGAAAGCTGAGTAATAAACATGTGATCCTAACTACAGGGGAGGGATGAAGGACGTGTAATAAACAAGTGATCCTAAGTACAGGGAGGGATGAAGGATGAGTAATAAACAAGTGATCCTAACTACAGGGAAGGGATGAAGGCTGAGTAATAAACAAGTGGTCCTAACTACAGGGAGGGATGAAGGCTGAGTAATAAACAAGTGATCCTAACTACAGGGAGGGATGAAAACTGAGTAATAAACAAGTGATCCTAACTACAGGGAGGGATGAAAGCTGAGTAACAAACAAGTGATCCTAACTACAGGGAGGGATGAAAGCTGAGTAATAAACATGTGATCCTAACTACAGGGGGGATCAAAACTGAGTAATAAACAAGATCCTAACTACAAGGGAGGGATGAAAGCTGAGTAATAAACAAGTGATCCTAACTACAGGCGAGGGATGAAAGCTGAGTAATAAACAAGTGATCCTAACTACAGGGGAGGGATGAAGGCTGAGTAATAAACAAGTGATCCTAACTACAGGGGAGGGATGAAGGCTGAGTAATAAACAAGTGATCCTAACTACAGGGGAGGGATGAAGGCTGAGTAATAAACAAGTGATCCTAACTACAGGGGAGGGATGAAAGCTGAGTAATAAACAAGTGATCCTAACTACAGGAGATATGGAGGATGAGTAATAAACAAGTGATCCTAACTACAGGGAAGGATGAAAGCTGAGTAATAAACAAGTGATCCTAACTACAGGGGAGGGATGAAAGCTGAGTAATAAACAAGTGATCCTAACTACAGGGGAGAGATGAAGGCTGAGTAATAAACAAGATCCTAACTACAGGGAGGGATGAAAGCTGAGTAATAAACAAGTGATCCTAACTACAGGCGAGGGATGAAAGCTGAGTAATAAACAAGTGATCCTAACTACAGGGGAGGGATGAAAGCCGAGTAATAAACAAGTGATCCTAACTACAGGGAGATATGAAGGATGAGTAATAAACAAGTGATCCTAACTACAGGGAGGGATGAAGGCCGAGTAATAAACAAGTGATCCTAACTACAGGGAGGGATGAAGGATGAGTAATAAACAAGTGATCCTAACTACAGGGAGGGATGAAAGCCGAGTAATAAACAAGTGATCCTAACTACAGGGAGGGTTGAAGGATGAGTAATAAACAAGTGATCCTAACTACAGGGGAGGGATGAAGGCTGAGTAATAAACAAGTGATCCTAACTACAGGGGAGGGATGAAGGCTGAGTAATAAACAAGTGATCCTAACTACAGGGAGGGATGAAAGCTGAGTAATAAACAAGTGATCCTAACTACAGGGAGGGATGAAAGCTGAGTAATAAACATGTGATCCTAACTACAGGGAGGGATGAAGGACGTGTAATAAACAAGTGATCCTAAGTACAGGGAGGGATGAAGGATGAGTAATAAACAAGTGATCCTAACTACAGGGGAGGGATGAAAGCTGAGTAATAAACAAGTGATCCTAACTACAGGGAGGGATGAAAGCTGAGTAATAAACATGTGATCCTAACTACAGGGAGGGATGAAAACTGAGTAATAAACAAGTGATCCTAGCTACAGGGGAGGGATGAAAGCCGAGTAATAAACAAGTGATCCTAACTGCAGGGAGGGATGAAAGCTGAGTAATAAACATCTGATCCTAACTACAGGGAGGGATGAAAACTGAGTAATAAACACGTGATCCTAACTACAAGCTAAAGGGAGGGATGAAGGCTGAGTAATAAACAAGTGATCCTAACTACAGGGAGGGATGAAGGATGAGTAATAAACAAGTGATCCTAACTACAGGCGAGGGATGAAAGCTGAGTAATAAACAAGTGATCCTAACTACAGGGGAGGGATGAAGGCTGAGTAATAAACAAGTGATCCTAACTACAGGGGAGGGATGAAGGCTGAGTAATAAACAAGTGATCCTAACTACAGGGGAGGGATGAAGGCTGAGTAATAAACAAGTGATCCTAACCACAGGGAGGGATGACGGCTGAGTAATAAACAAGTGATCCTAACTACAGGGAGGGATGAAGGCTGAGTAATAAACAAGTGATCCTAACTACAGGGAGGATGAAAGCTGAGTAATAAACAAGTGATCCTAACTACAGGGGAGGATGAAAGCTGAGTAATAAACATGTGATCCTAACTACAGGGAGGAATGAAGGCCGAGTAATAAACAAGTGATCCTAACTACAGGGAGGGATGAAGGATGAGTAATAAACAAATGATCCTAACTACAGGGGAGGGATGAAAGCCGAGTAATAAACAAGTGATCCTAACTACAGGGAGGGATTAAAGCTGAGTAATAAACATGTG
The DNA here is from genome assembly GCA_017311375.1 of Mytilus coruscus. Classification (NCBI taxonomy): domain Eukaryota; kingdom Metazoa; phylum Mollusca; class Bivalvia; order Mytilida; family Mytilidae; genus Mytilus; species Mytilus coruscus. Next base: position 141,091,412 of record CM029595.1, on the reverse strand, counting down.
ATCCTAACTACAGGGAGGGATGAAAACTGAGTAATAAACAAGTGATCCTAACTACAAGCTAAAGGGAGGGATGAAGGCTGAGTAATAAACAAGTGATCCTAACTACAGGGAGGGATGAAGGATGAGTAATAAACAAGTGATCCTAACTACAGGAGGTATGAAAGCTGAGTAATAAACATGTGATCCTAACTACAGGGAGGGATGAAAGCTGAGTAATAAACAAGTGATCCTAACTACAGGGAGGGATGAAGGCTGAGTAATAAACAAGTGATCCTAACTACAGGGAAGGGATGAAAGCTGAGTAATAAACAAGTGATCCTAACTACAGGGGAGGGATGAAGGCTGAGTAATAAACAAGATCCTAACTACAGAGGAGAGATGAAGGCTGAGTAATAAACAAGATCCTAACTACATGGGAGGATACAATATCCTAACTACAGGGGAGAGATGAAGGCTGAGTAATAAGCAATATCCTAACTACAGAGGAGAGATGAAGGCTGAGTAATAAACAAGATCCTAACTACAGAGGAGAGATGAAGGCTGAGTAATAAACAAGATCCTAACTACAGGGGAGGGATGAAGGCTGAGTAATAAACAATATCCTAACTACAGAGGAGAGATGAAGGCTGAGTAATAAACAAGATCCTAACTACAGAGGAGAGATGAAGGCTGAGTAATAAACAAGATCCTAACTACAGGGGAGGGATGAAGGCTGAGTAATAACAAGTTCTTGATGGTCAAGATCCTAACTACAGGGGAGGGATGAAGGCCGAGTAATAAACAAGTTCTTACTGATCTAACTACAGGGGAGGGATGAAGGCTGAGTAATAAACAAGATCCTAACTACAGGGGTGGGATGAAGGCTGAGTAATAAACAAGTTCTTGATGATCAAGATCCTAACTACAGGGGAGGGATGAAGACTGAGTAATAGACAAGATCCTAACTACAGGGTAGGGATGAAGGCTGAGTAATAAACAAGTTCTTACTGATCTAACTACAGGGGAGGGATGAAGGCTGAGTAATAAACAAGTTCTTACTGATCCTAACTACAGGGGAGGGATGAAGGCTGAGTGATAAACAAGTTCTTGCTGATCAAGATCCTAACTACAGGGGAGGGATGAATACCGGAGGGATGAATACTCCAAAATCAATTTCAGGTCAACCACATCTTAAGCAGTCTGCCATTCCTTGCTCTGACTCCTAAATGCTGTGTGCTCAATGGAGAATCAGCAAGTACCCCTTTTCAGTCTTTGGTTTGACCAGGCCAGGGATGGAACCCAGACTCCAGCTCTGGAAGGGAGCACGTTACCACAACACCACTGAGGTGGTTGTAATTCTTCTACAGTCAATGACATTAATCTCAAATAATTATGTGATAATGTTAGAAATAGATTGCCTTGCCAGTAGTTAGTTCTTCATCCAATTTTTCATACTCAACAACTATTACTATTTAAACAACATTCTTTACATGGCGTTATTATGTGATTTATCAATCAAACTCTCCTTATATCAAGCTGGTGACAGATCATACTGGAATTCTTTCCAAATAACTGAGGAATAATTGAGCTACCCCGATTCATCATAAAACATCAGCAATAAAAAATCCAAATGTTGATTATTGATCATAATATTGCATAATTAATGTATATATAACTGATAATAATGTCATGGATAGAGTTAATGTCTGTAGTGAAATTCTATAAATAGTACCTCCTACAACATTTGAAATCTTTCCAAAAACAAAATATGTATGAGCACATTTATTCTAAAAAAAATGTCAAAAATTATCACAGGAAATATTAATTTCAAAAGTAATTTTTCATACTTAGTTTAAAGTAGTTGCCACTACTAGTGAGAATTGTTATGACAGTGCATTATAATCTGACAAACAAGATTGATTGATTGTGTTTAACACCATTTTATAGCATGCTTGGCTATAACATGGCAGCCAGTTTTTATTGGTCGAGAAAGCCAAAGTGCCAAAGTGCCTGGAGAGAACAGCAAATTTTGGTAGGAAAACAGCAATTCTAGAAAATTAAAAACAAGGTTGCACCCTACTTGCACGACTGACTGAACTCACAACCTCTGTCTCAGGCTAGTGCCTTTACAAACAAGAACCAGTGTTAGATATGTAATGTCATATAAGCCTCAATCTCGGTAGAGTTAAATTGAATTCAAATTTATAGAGTTAGATTTTTAACTACCAGTGACATTGTGCATTATTAATCCCTCATTTAAGACCTCCAAACCAACTTACAAATCTATGAAAGTCTGTAAAAAAATGTATTTCTAAAACCTTAAGTCTTACATATTTGAGTGAGATTAGTTACTTCTAGTGACTTGGAGCATTGATTTAGTCCAAGAACTAGAACTTCTTAAAGTCACTGCTAATTAAGTGGAAATACAATCAGGAATCTATTTAATGGAATTAAAATCACAATCGAAACAACAAAATTAAAGACTTCAATCTGATTGAAATATGTGAGAACGAGACTAACCAAAAGGAAACAATTACAGTCAAACTAGACAGAAAATAATTCTTTTTTTCCTGAAGAGTAAATAACTTTGCTCTGCCATTACAGCAATAATCTCTGCCAGTATTGATTTTAGAGCTTAGAAGAAAAACATAAATTTCACAGAAGCCATCAATTGGATTAATACTTTTAACCTATTGGTGTCTTTTCTTTTCTTTTCGTGTTGATTTAATTGTGGTGAATATGGTCATCTTAGGCATTTATCTTAAATGTAATTAAGACTTCTTGGAAAGGTTTATTTAATAATAACTAATGAAGATGTCATCAATAACTGTGTTATGGTGTTGTATAATGTAGTTAATGTGTATAGAAGAAACCACACAATTTACAACAGGACTCATCAAAAATAAATAAAATGCTTCGCTGAGCGCAGCCTGATACAACCGCTGTGGTCGAACCCTGAACAGTTGGGGCAAATTTGGATACAATATTCATGATATTCAAGCTTGATACTGTCTGAATTTGGATTGTGATCAAATTTTTGACATAATAAAGATTTCTGACACAAAATAAATGTGGTCAAAGATCTTACAAATCTATTGCGCAATACTGTGCAATTGAAGGTTTCTTCCTTCTTCTTGAAACTTTTCAAAAATTTGAAATTTGAAAATTTTTGAAAAAAAATATGAATTCCTTAAAAAAATTGGAAAAAATCCTCCCCCAAAAAAAACTTTTGGAAACCCCCCTTGGAGCAATTACCCAAAGACTCAATCCCATCCTTCCCTTTGTAGTATGGAACCTTGTAGTACAATTTCAGAGAGATCCATACACTTAAACACAAGTTATTGTCTGGAAACTAGAAAAATGCTTGTGTTTTGCCCTTTCTTGACCCCATATTCCTACAAGTTTGGGGCAATTATCCCCAAACTCAATCCCACCCTTCCCTTTGTGATATGGAACATTGTGGTACAATGTAAGAGAGATCCATACACTTACACACAAGTTATTGTCTGGAAACTACAAAAATTGTTGTTTATGGCCCCTTTTTGGCCCCTAATTCCTAAACTTTTGGCCCCATAACCCCATAACTGAATCCCAACCTTCTCCTTGAGGTATTAAACATTGTGGTACAATTTCAGAGCAATCAAAATACCTATACACAAGTTATTATCCTGAAACTAGAAAAATGCTTGTTTTTGATCCCTTTTGGGCCCTTAATTCCTAAACGGTTGGGACCATCATACCCAAAATCAATCCCAACCTTCCATTTGTGGTATTGAACCTTCTTAAAAATTTCATAAAGATCCATTCACTTAAACTAAAGTTATTGTCTGGAAACCAATGTGTCTTCGGACGACAACGCAGACGACGCAGACGACATCATACCATTTTACGATGCCAAAAATTTTTTGCGGTCGTATAAAAAGAGCTATAATTCACTATAAAAAAGGGAATTTAAACATATTACTGAATTCTTACTTTATAATATAATTTAAAAAAGACTTATTGTAACCTGTAAAGGTTTAATGGCCTTGTAGAACTAGAAAAACTACTCTTTTAAACAGGCTAAACAAGTTTTCAAATAAAAAAAAATCATTCAAATTTCATTTAAACTGGTTGGGTGTATAACAAAACATTTTAGTTTGTGAGGAAAAATTCAAATAAATAATAACCTAAAACTTATCTGTCACTTTGTTTGATTATTTTTGGTGAAAAGTAAATTATTTTATGTATTGCAAGCTTTCTGCCAAACTGACCACCAGCATGCTCTAATATAGATACCAGACTTTCGTAACCAGATAACAGACATGAATTATATGAAGACACCAGGCCTACAGACACTTAGGAGTTCTGATACATCTGGTAAATGAACAAAAAATGTCAATAAACAGCATAATACTAACAACATTGATTGACAGATGTCAAGTTTTATCATACTATAATTGTTTAGGCTAATATGCTAATATTAAAAGTCTAACTGTTCTTATATTCAGTCTGTGTTCTAAGACAGATCTATAGAGGTGCAGACATGCTGAAATCATAGTCCATTTAAAAAGCAGTGGACTTATATTACTACTGCATCAAGGTCTCTATTATAGTAGTCAATAGAGATATATCTAGAACGGTTGACTTCACTTTATGATGACAAGTCAGATTAATTAGCAGATACTCTTTTACTATGGATCCGATTCCAAAATTTACAATAATCATCTTTTAAATATTGAACTTCTAGTATGATCTTTTGAATGGTCAAGTATGATACAAATTCCTTAATAATTAAAAATACAAAAGTAAGGGAGATACACCTATAACAATCTGCCTTGAACATTTTGTATTTTACTTACACAAGTGTTTTGTAAACAGTTGCACTCAGCATTTTTTTTTATTTTAGATGGCTTTTCTTATTGCCATTTACCCTAAATCTGTAATGGAGTCAGGATCCTGATGAAATGATTTCTATGACAGATTTGCACTGGATCAAATTAACAGTAGTATCTTAGATCATATAATTAAATGAACATAACAGCCAATAAAATGCTTCGCTGAGCGCAGCCTGATACGACCGCAGAGGTCGAACCCTGAACAATTGGGGCTAATTTGGATATACTATTCAAGCTTGATACTGTCTGAATTTTGATTGTGATCAAATTTTGACGTAATATAGGTTTCTGACACAAAATAAATGTGGTCAAAGATCTTACAAATCTTTTGCAATACTGTGCAATTGAAGATTACTTCTTGAAACTTATACAAAATTTGAAATTTGATTTTGAAAAAATATGAATTCCTTCAAAAATTGGAACACCCCATAACTTTTGGAATCCCCCTTGGAGCAATTACCCCAAGACTCGATCCAATTCTTTCCTTTGTAGTATGGAACCTTGTAGTACAATTTCAGAGAGATCCATACACATCTAACACAAGTTATTGTTTGGAAACTAGAATAATGCATGTTTTTGGCCCTTTTTTGGCCCCTAATTCCTACATGTTTGAGGCAATTACCCCCAAACTCAATCCCAGCCTTCCCTTTGTGATATGGAACCTTATGGTACAATATCAGAGAGATCCATACACTTACACACAAGTTATTGTCTGGAAACTACAAAAATTGTTGTTTTTGGCCCCTTTTAGGCCCTTAATTCCTAAACTGTTTGCCCCATAACCCCTAATATGAATCCCAACCTTCTACTTGTGGTATTAAACATTGTTGTACAATTTCAGAGCAATCGAAATACTTATACACAAGTTATTATCCTGAAACTAGAAAAATGTTTGTTTTGGGCCCCTTTTGGGCCCCTAATTCCTAAACGTTTGGGACCATCATCCCCAAAATCAATCCCAACTTTCCTTTTGTGGTATTGAACCTTCTTAAAAAATTTCATAGAGATCCAATAATCTTAAACTAAAGTTATTGTCCGGAAACTAATGTGTCTTCGGACAACGACGCAGATGACGCAGACAACGACATCATACCATTATAGGATCCCAAAAAATTTTTTGCAGTCTGTAAAAATTTACCTAAAGTACACTTCACATTCACCAGACTTATTGAAATGATTTACACCAAATCACAAGCAGTAACCATGAGGGGCTAAACTCTTAAGACAACATACACAAACCAGGATAAGAATTCTGGTAGAATACAAGTGTTGGTATTAGTTTTTTCCTTTCTTGTGTTATTGACTTAAATAAGGCTGTTTCAGCTACCCTTTCAGAAATTTTCACATTTGGTTCCCATGGGGTGTAGCTTTTAAAGTTTACTTTGATCTAAAGATTGATATTCCTCCAGTCTTACAGAGACATGATATGTGTCAGAATTAGCTGGATAGTTTTCAATGGATATCCTTCTATGTGTATAATAAAATGCTTCGCTGAGCGCAGCCTGATACGACCGCAAAGCTCAAACTCTGAACAGTTGGGGCAAATTTGGACACAATATTCAAGCTTGATACTGTCTGAATTTGGATTGTGATAAAATTTTTGACATAATATAGTTTCTAACACAAAATAAATGTGGTCAAAGATCTTACAAATCTATTGTGCAATACTGTGCAATTGAAGGTTTCTTCTTTCTTCTTGAAACTTTTCAAAAATTTGAAATTTGAAAAATTTTGAAAAAATACAAACCCTTAAATAAAATCCACCCTCCCAAAACTTTTGAATCCTCCTTGAGCAATTACCCCAAACTCAATCCCAGCCTTTCCTTTGTAGTATGAAACCTTGTAGTACAATTTCAGAGAGATCCATTCACTTAAACACAAGTTATTGTCTGGAAACTAGAATAAAAATGCTTGTTTTTGGCCCTTTTTTTACCCCTTATTCCTTCATGTTTGGGGAAATTATCCTCAAACTCAATCCCAGACTTCCCTTTGAGATATGGAACCTTGTGGTACAATGTCAGTAAGATCCATACACTCACACACAAATTATTTTCCGGAAACACAAAAATGCTTGTTTTTGGCCCCTTTTTGGCCCTAAATTCCTAAACTGTTGGCACCATAACCCCAAAAGTGAATCCCAACCTTCTACTTGTAGTATTAAACATTATGGTACAATTTCAGAGCAATCAAAACACTTATACACAAGTTAATATCCTGAAACTAGAAAAATGCTTGTTTTGGGCCCCTTTGGACCCCAATTCCTAATCAATCATCCCCAAAATCAATCCCAACCTTCCTTTGTGGTATTCAACCTTCTTAAGAAAATTTCATAGAGATCCACTCACTTAAACTAAAGTTATTGTCCGGAAACCAAATGTGTCTTCGGAAGACGCAGACAACGACATCATACCATTATACCATCCAAAAAAAAATTTTGCGGTTGTATAACAACTTCCTAAAAGGTCTTGTGGTTGAAAGTGCAGGTTGTATTTGAGGAGTTTCAGCAAATACTTGCTGCCTGGAGTCTGGGTACAGTGAAATGTCTCCGTCCAGAATATAACTTTAAGAGGTAGCAACTGACAAGAATCTGATCAACCTGTTTGAATAGTACCAACCATGGTCAATTTCTATGACCTTAATATGTTACTGTTATAAGGTAGTTTCAAATCAATTAATTGATGCATTATAATCACATTCACTGTTTCTTTATTTGAACTAAAGAATTATTGGTTGCCTCTTCCCATGTAGACCCCCTGCTACTCAAAAAGATTGAGCAAATTAGTAAGGGACATGTAATGAAGGCACATCTGCTTCTAATGTTGTACCATACATCTTCTATGTGCCAAGGTAAATAGCCTAACAATGGATAATTACTAAGTCATGTACAAACTCTACTGTTAGGATCAGAACATACAATAATTGTCTAATACCTAAATCATTCAACTCTTTTTTTTTCACATACACATTGCTACCAGTTATGGGTTTAGGAGATTATACCTGTTCTCCGTTACTACAATTGTCAAAATTATGGCTTGTCTTAATACCCCCCTTTTCTTACAATAAAATAAGGTTACAGCAAGTTTAAGGTACATTAGATATGTCTTGGCATCATCATCTCCAAATCAGATGTACTCAATGAAACTATGACCTCGAAACAAGGAATCCTAATGAATATTATGAACACCCTCCCAGGAGTATAGTAATGTATCTGAGAAAAAGGCAATGTAAAAGTCCTTACATGTAACTATGCAAACTAAACATGCTAAACTTTGACCAATTAACCATGAAAATGAGGTCAAGGTCAGATAAATTCTGCCAGACAGACATGTACATCTTGCAATCCTTCTATACACCCAAAATAGTTAACCTATTCCTTATGTTATCAAAGAAACTGACTTAATCATGAGAACATTACTCTGACTAATGCAGCATGAAAATGAAGTCAAGGTAAACAAAATTGTACACCTTGCAATCTTTCCCTACACCAAAAATAGTTAACCTATTGCTTATAGTATCTGAGAAATGAACTAAACCATGAAAACATAAAATTGACCAATCAAAAAAGGTCGAGGTCTAGTGGAAATGCAGACCATGCAAATGCAATGATCCCATAATACCAAATATAGTTATCTTATTACTCAAACACGTAATAAGTGTGGTATTCACATGACACTTAAGTATTTGATTAACCATGAAAATGAGGTCAAGGACAATGGAAATATGACAGACAGAAAATCTGCACAATTGTAAACCATATATGTCTCACATTTTGCGTCTTTTGTCAAAGACAGACTCAGACAAAAAACAAATTTACTTCAGGAGGGAAGTAGGAAAAAAATAATTTGTTTCTATAGAAATTTAGTAAAACAATAAAAACATTTGATTTTATAAAAGGGTTTGTTTGTTATTAAAGTGAATAGAAGATATTGTTCTTAGAAAAAAAAACATATATATGACCCAAGAAAAGATGAATGATCTGTGCTTAGGCTAAATAAAAATTGTTTCTGCGCACATCAGTAAAACAATATCAGACAAAATAAAACCATTATCCTCACACTAAATATGGCTGATAAATTTACTAACTCTTCTCTGTCGTGTAGTTATGTTACTCCTTCATTAAACAAGATGTCTTCAATACAAACCACCTGCGTCTTTATTCATTATAAAATGTTGCCAGGGATTTAGACATATTGATCTGACTAAACTGTCATTAGCTATAAGTAAATAAAGGAAGACACAAAAGATTCCTAACATGGCATGACATAGATGGAGAAAGCAATACTTCTTTCAAATGTCTATCATTTGTAGTTTATTAGCTTCAAACTGATGTTCTATTTTCATCACAAAGGAAATAGTGTTAGTCCTGAAGGTTCTTGCTTTGTGCGTTTATTATTGAGAGGAAAAGGAGTCTCTTCATTTATATATCTAGATAAAAACTTAATTAAGGAGATGTGATATGAGTGTCAATAAGACAACTATCCAGCAGAGATCAGAACAACTACAGCTAGGTCATGGTACTTCAACAATGAGCAAACCAATACCCTATAGTGTCAATAAGACAACTATCCACCAGAGATCAGAACAACTACAGCTAGGTCATGGTACTTCAACAATGAGCAAACCAATACCCTATAGTGTCAATAAGACAACTATCCACCAGAGATCAGAACAACTACAGCTAGGTCATGGTACTTCAACAATGAGCAAACCAATACCCTATAGTGTCAATAAGACAACTCTCCAGCAGAGATCAGAACAACTACAGCTAGGTCATGGTACTTCAACAATGAGCAAACCAATACCCTATAGTGTCAATAAGACAACTATCCAGCAGAGATCAGAACAACTACAGCTAGGTCATGGTACTTCAACAATGAGCAAACCAATACCCTATAGTGTCAATAAGACAACTCTCCAGCAGAGATCAGAACAACTACAGCTAGGTCATGATACTTCAACAATGAGCAAACCAATACCCTATGGTGTCAATAAGACAACTATCCAGCAGAGATCAGAACAACTACAGCTAGGTCATGATACTTCAACAATGAGCAAACCAATACCCTATAGTGTCAATAAGACAACTCTCCAGCAGAGATCAGAACAACTACAGCTAGGTCACAGTACATCAACAATGAGCAAACTTATACCTATAGTATGCTGCAAAAGGCCCTTGATTGAAAAAACAATGCAAAAGGGGTTTAATAAGTAGGATTTATCTTTTTTTTCAAATTTCAGCAGTGATCCTATTATCATACTAATGCTGGTCATTTTCCCCCTCCCTTGTAACCTTTTTGCCCTTGGTTGTTGTACTGATGAGTGAGACTGCTCTCTGGTGTGAGGTTGCTGATAATATCTTCTCCAATGAGTGAAATGGCTTATAAGTTCTGACCTAACATCACCAAGCCATGATGGGGCTATTACAGAGTAACTAAGCAGGGTTATATGGTTAAAGTCCAATAAGCCAGGGGAATTCTAAATATTTATCAAATTATATGAGTGTATTAGATATTGTAACCTTTCTAGATATCACAATATCCAGATCAGAAAAGTAGTTTCTGAAAATGACATTTTTATTAATTTTGATTAATTTGTCTAAATATTTTCCTTTTGTTTATTGTTTTACAAAATAATATATTTTTTTATTTCTTATTAAGCATAATAATCAATTATTAAAATTTTCATTTCATCAAAATATTTTTGCACTTTTGTTTCAATAAGTACATTATAGTACAAATAAATACCTAATAAAATGCTCAGCAGGGCGCAGCTTGATACGACCGCAGAGGTCGAACCCTGAATAGTTGGGGCAAGTATGGACACAACATTCAAGCTTGATACAGCTCTGAATTTGGATTGTGATTAAATATTTGACACAGCATAGGTTTCTGACACAGAATGAATGTGGTCTAAGAACTTAAAATTTTAAATTGGACATTCACCTATTATGGTCCAATATCCAAAATCTAAATACATGGTTAGATTCAGCATATCAAAGAACCCCAAGAGTTCAATTTTGATGAAATCAAACAAAGTTTAATTTTGGACCCTTTTGACCTCAATGTGGACAAAGTTGATAATGGGGCCCAAAAATCAAAAATCTAAATACATGGTTAGATTCAGCATATCAAAGAACCCCATATATTCAATTTTGTTGAAATCAAACAAAGTTTAATTTTGGACCCCAATTTGGACCAACTTGAAAACTGGGCCCATAATCAAAATCTAAATACATGTTTAGATTCAGCATATCAAAGAACCCTATGAATTCAATTTTGTTAAAATCAAACTAAGTTTAATTTTGGACCCTTTGGACCTTAATGTAGATCAATTTGAAAATGGGACCAAAAATTAAGAATCTAAATACACGGTTAGATTCGGCATATCAAAGAACCCCAATAATTCAATTCTTGATGAAATCAAACAAAGTTTAATTTTGGACCCTTTTGACCTCAATGTGGAAAAAGTTGATAACGGGGCCCAAAATCAAAAATATAAATACATGGTTAGATTCAGCATATCAAAGAACCCCATATATTCAATTTTGTTGAAATCAAACAAAGTTTAATTTTGGACCCGATTTGGACCAACTTGAAAACTGGGCCCATAATCAAAAATCTAAATACATGTTTAGATTCAGCATATCAAAGAACCCTAAGAATTCAATTTTGTTAAAATCAAACTAAGTTTCATTTTGGACCTTTTGGACCTAAATGTAGACCAATTTGAAAACGGGACCAAAAATTAAGAATCTAAATACACGGTTAGATTCGGCATATCAAAGAACCCCAATAATTCAATTTTGATGAAATCAAAGAAAGTTTAATTTTGGACCCTTTAGACCTCAATGTGGACCAATTTAAAACGGGGCCCAAAATCCAAAAACTTAATACACGATTAGATTCAGCATATTAAAGAACCCCAAGAGTTCAAGAATAAAACCCCATTGAAATTGGTCAAGAAATAAGCAATTTATACAAAGTATCTTCTTTTGCACAATACTGTGCAATTGAATATTTCTTGCAATTGCGCAATACTGTGCAATTGAATATTTCTTGCTATTGCGCAATACTGTACAATTGACAATTTCTTGCTATTGCGCAATATTGTGCTATTGGATATTTCTTGCTATTGCGCAATACTGTGCAATTGAAGATTTCTTGCTATTGCGCAATACTGTGCAATTGAAAATTTCTTGCTATTGCACAATACTTATTATATAATAATTTACACATCCTGTTTGGTGTGTATCTCCTGCCATATCATTATTATTTGCTTTTAAATATAAATCAGAAATAAAAACTTAAAATGGAAAATTTTAAAGAAAAAAAAAGGAAAAAAAGGAAAAAAAAATTCCCCAAATTTTTGAACCCCTTATGATTCATCACCCCAAACTCAATCCCAGCCTTCCCTTTGAGGTATGGTACCTTGCAGTACAATTTCAGAGAGATCCATACACTTGAACACAAGTTATTGTCTGGAAACTAGAAAATGCTTATTTTGGCCCCTTTTGGCCCCTAATTCCTAAACGTTTCAGGCAATTACCCCAAACTCAATTCCAGCTTTCCTTTGTGATATGGAACCTTGTAGTACAATTTCAGAAAGATCCATACACTTACACACAAGTTATTGTCATGAAACTAGAAAAATGCTTGTTTTGCCCCTTTTGGCCCCTAATTCCTAAACGTTTCAGGCAATTACCCCAAACTCAATTCCAGCTTTCCTTTGTCATATGGAACCTTGTAGTACAATTTCAGAAAGATCCATACACTTACACACAAGTTATTGTCATGAAACTAGAAAATGCTTGTTTTTGCCCTTTTTGGCCCCTATTTCCTAAAATTTGGAGGCAATTACCCCAAAATCAATCCCAGCATTCCCTTTGTGATATGGAACCTTGTGGTACAATGTCAGAGAGATCCATACACTAACACACAAGTTATGTCTGGAAGTTACAAAATGCTTATTTTGGCCCTTTTGGCCCCTAATTCCTTAACTGTTGGTACCATAACCCCAAAATCAATCCCAACCTTCCTTTTGTGATATTGAACCTTATGGTAAAATTTCATAGAGATCCATTCACTTAAACTAAAGTTAGAGTGCGAAAACTAATGCGTCTTGGACGACGACGACAACGCCGGACAACGACGACGACGACGACGCCAACGTCATACCAATATCGACCACAAAAATTTTTGTGGTCGTATAAAAGGTGCAAGCCAGGACAGACTATGTGAGACTCTCTTTGGTAGTCAATGTCGTTAAACCTTCCCATAGTAGTTGAGAAAATGACATCATTTTTTTTGTTGTTTTATGATACTAAAATTTCTATTAAGCATTGAATAGGGTTAGCCAAAATGAAGCATTGAATAATATTAGCCAAAATGAAGCATTGAATAGGGTTAGCCAAAATGAAGCATTGAATAGGGTTAGCCAAATTTCAGTTTTACAATCAATCATTTACAACTGTTTATTGACTGCAGTGGATTTTCTTACAAAACTTGATGAGGGATTCCCCAATATTCAATAAGTTTCTACAAACAAAGATCATTAGATACAGGTTAAAACTGAATAAACTAGCTAGTGGAAGGATATTCTTGAAAATAATATATTGTAAACTTAGTAAATGAGCTGTTAACAACTCGATTTAAAGATCAAAGAATGGTAAATTGAAATTGAATTTTAAATTGAGTAGCATAATACAAGAGGCTGTCAAAATGACAGCAAACCATGCTTTTCTTACAGTTATTAGTGTCATAGTTAAGGCAAACAAGGGCCACAGCTTCTGGACAGCAGAAGAGAAAATCTACAAAACCAATCTTGGTCTCCATTTTGTTCTGAGGAACAACATAAAAAATTAGAAAAGGATTGAATCAATTGTTATCACATATAATCAGCATAAAGTGCCATCAATCAAGAACCATTCCTTAAGTGAACCAGGCAAAATTTGTTATCAATAACAGCATATCATATATTGAAAAGCATTGGTTGAATAGTTCTCAAGACATTGCAAAAGAGTGGCAAAAGATAACAAAGGGACATTCAAACTCATATGTCAAAATAAATTTCCCAAACAATTTCCCAAACAATCAAGGACCATAACCCCATTACAGCAAAATGAAAATCATCAAAATACAACTAGACCTTCTTTTTGTCATTAGTAACAACATATTAAAATTTGAAAAGCATTGGTTGAAGGCTTCTTAAGTTATAGTACAGAAATAGCTGGAGCAGCCATCCCAACCCAAAATTAACAAGAGTGCACACACTGAAATGTCTCGCCTGTATGACGGGCATTTGGACCTTGCAAGGTACGCACATACCAAATATAGTTATGCTATTACTCATATAAATAAGAGAGAAATTAACATTACTAAAAGTCTTAACTTTCTTTTCAAGTCGTCAGGTCAAGGATAATGGACATCAACTGAATTCTATCATTTAACAACTGCTACAATATTTTTTGAAATTTTAATTGTGTACCACTGAACTGCAGGCTAGGGCCATTTTCCTTTTCTTGTGAAGATTTTAATTTTTTTTCTCAAGAAAGTGAGGACTGAAAAATCTATTCAGTTTTAAATTTCCATTGATAAAGTTCCCAGTTACAACTCTCATCACAGGGACACAGGTACTAATAAAAACCAATATGATTGATGTAAACTGTGTGAAGCTTGTTTCCAAATCCTACATTTTGATATATTTGTAAATTTCATGAATAAATAGGTTTAAACTACAAAATGCAACATTTTTAATTATTTTTTTTTTTACCATTACAATGATTATGTTGGTACACAAAATTTAGTTTTAATGGAAGACTATTAATCATATACTAAATGTCACATTTTAAGTGTTCTGATACATTAACTTTTATTTTAGTGGATTATTACTCATCAATTGAGGTGCTCCTGTATTGGAGGAAGATTCTCAAAACAGAATTTTACAGAAAAATGAAAACTGTCGTTTCTCTCCCAATCTCATGTATCCCCACGGCCATTGTATAGGTTACAAGAGCGCAATTATTCGTAATGCATTTTCCATAGGGTACCACTGGTGTTCCGTATTTTTTCTCGAAGACTACACAAACTAGGGAAAACGGTAGCAGTTCCTGTTGCTAGAAATGCCAGTGTTGCATTACAACCAACAAAATATATAGGGTCATGCGGCTCAAATTGACTTAAAATGCAGTTGAAAAGATCGTCTATTTTTTCGCTTAATGAAAAAGGCATATTTTAATGGCTCCGACGTGCAGAAATGGAAGATATTTTCTATACTTGTAAAATGTGAATATGATTTTCTGCAATTTTAAACCTAATTGGATAAGCTTTTGATTAAATGTAATTCAATCCTGTATCATCCAATCAGAAGCCGTATAGGATTCTATTCTGAGTACCATCTTGGGTAAAAAACTTGCCGGTAAAATGTAAACAAATAATTGCGCTCTTGTAACCTATACGGTAATGAACAAAATTCCTAAAATTAAGCGCCGGGCCAAAAGAAGCGCTAGCGTCTATGTAGATAATATCACATCTTCAAAACATTATCTGATCACTCTCTGAATTTGGAGAATTAGTTTTGCCCACGATCAGGCCAAAATTGGAACTGATTTTTCACCAAATACGGTACTGTTCAAAAGACATGAAGATAATGTTTATTTACTTGCCTAATTTTCAAAGGTCATCCAGCACTGATCATATTGTCAACAAAACCGTTCTGATATGGAAAAGCTACATCGAATTTTGAAGAATGGCTTTAAATGAAACCATTTCTTGAAAAACACGTTTTGAAACAGACTATAGTTTTCCAAATTTTGAAAATATGATAATATTACTACTTTGGCAAGAGAAACTATTCTTGGACTACAATATTCAATGCCAAGATTATTTTTCTACTTTGCAATTTAACTAAATCGTTGGTGTTTGCTTAGGGACCCTTTTGGCCAATTTTCACCAAATTAGCTTTTGCTAGAATAGCAACTGAGTCACGGTCATTATGATTAAAACCAAAATTTATCTTCAAATTTAAGATAAATACATGCTTTTCCCAATAAAACAGTAGATATCACAAAACGTTCTATTCTCTTCAAACTTTGTCGACATTCGAGCCCACCCTAGATTTAGATATAGAAATAAATACAAATAGGAAACAGACTATAGCTTGAATTCACGTTGATGAAAAGTCCATTTGACCCATTTCTTACTGTTTCACATTTTTCCGAGCAAAATGACTATTTTGATATTTTCAAAGCCTTATTAAAAAATGTCATTTTCTATAGGTTACAAGAGCGCAATTATTCGTAATGCATTTTCCATAGGGTACCACTGGTGTTCCGTATTTTTTCTCAAGACTACAAAAACTAGGGAAAACAGGTAGCAGTTCCTGTTGCTAGAAATGCCAGTGTTGCATTACAACCAAAACAATATATAGGGTCATGCGGCTCAAATTGACTTAAAATGCAGTTGAAAAGATCGTCTATTTTTTCGCTTAATGAAAAAGGCATATTTTAATGGCTCCGACGTGCAGAAATGGAAGATATTTTCTATACTTAGTAAAATGTGAATATGATTTTCTGCAATTTTAAACCTAATTGGATAAGCTTTTGATTAAATGTAATTCTAATCCTGTATCATCCAATCAGAAGCCGTATAGGATTCTATTCTGAGTACCATCTTGGGTAAAAAACTTGCGGTAAAATGTAAACAAATAATTGCGCTCTTGTAACCTTTACTGTGAAAGTTACAAGTTGACCTACAAATTAAAGCATTGCATGTTGATGTCATCTATAGCAAACATAATTTTGTTCAAATTGAACAAATACCAATTTTAAATTTGTACACGAACTCTGAGAATGATTTAATTAATCAGTAAAGGATATCCCTGCTTCTACGTAGTGTGGCATTCCAACAATGACGTCACTATAATGTAGGTTGGATATATTTAGAATATCTCGTCATTCTGATTTTTCCGGATTGTAAAAGAAACGTAAATAGTGTAAGGGAGAGTTGAAGATACGATAATTTTGCGAGAAACAGAAGGGAAATGTGTTAAAAGTGTTTAAAGTCAATCTATTCATTTGTGTGTCTCCTTCTCATCAATCTCAGTAAGATTTTTTGGGGGTGTTTTCCACACTATAAAAACAAAATGAATGACGTGAGGGGATGTCAGTCTGGTCAACCACAGAGGGATTGACGGCTTGGAGCCGTCTTTCCCCAAAATATAAACAAGTCTAAATTGAAAACAACGTTCAAATCTATGATTGCGTGTTGTTGTTATTAAGTATATATATATATACAAATTACACATAATGGAAGCTCTTGTCTAAATCTAAAATAAATGTAGGTGAAAAAACTGTCAAGATAGGTTGAATTTGTGTACCCTCACACGCTATAAAAACCACAGTAAATGTAATGGTTAAATATCTAGTTTTACCAAATGGAATATACTTGTAAGCATGATATCTTAACTAAATGCAAGATAAAATTCCAAACTGAAACTTGTCCATACTATGACACTTATGTCAATGATTTTCTCCTATAATTTTTATACAGATTGATTACATCAAATGGCTAATTCTGTCCATCAGGCAATCAAATGGGAGAGATCAATGACTTCTAATCAATAATTAACCTAATGTATCAATCAGTCGTTATAAACACTGACCACTTGAATTATCCCTTGTGTATGGATGGTCATCATAGGACTATTGATACAAAGCATGACAATAATGGCTTAATTAGATGACCATAGACAATAACCATTGGTAAAGGCAAGACATTACTCTACTAGGTATTGTCAAACAGGGGGAATGGGAATCATTTAACAGACTTTTAATGCAGGATTCTCTATATATTCTCACTGTTTGTTTCACTTAAAAATGACCTGGAAAATTAAAGAGGGGGGTCAACAAAAAAGCAGGATAGGTAACCAGATGAAGCCCTACAAAAGTAGTAGGAATAAAAACACAGAATCTTGAACTGTTATCAATTAATTAAAAATCTAGACTAGGAAGCAGTCCACTGAAGACAGTCCTGTGCTCAATGCCAAGACCCATTGAACAAAATTTATAATTCTACAAATTACATTTTTTTTTTAAATAAATAAATACAGATCAAAACCTTGGAATATAACAGAGACTACAATGTTCATTTTTCATAGTGGTTTACCCACTAGTAAAAACTTCTTTATTGTTTGGACAAATGATAATCAAATTTGACATTTATATTTTAAATTTCAGAAAAACATGTAAAATGACATTTAAAGATTACTGAAGGACAACTACAGTTTATATTTATACTGGCTAAACTGTGAACATTTTAGAATAAGTTAACTTATGTCAGAAATATATTAAACCTGAAGACGTGCCACAAATAGTCTGACATTTTTCATTGTAAATCCTCAGACATACGATACACAAAGAGTACAGTCCTAGAAAAAACTCACACATGTGGTACACAAAAGAGTACAGTCCTTGAAAAAACTCACACATGTCAAGCTCAATAATTACGGCTGTTGTTCGTAGCAAAACTTAGTACATGTGGTCCTCAATGAGTAGTCCTTGTAAAACCTTATACATGTGGTACTCATAGAGTACAGTCCTAGTATATCTTTACACATGGGCAAATTTGATCTTTAATGAGTACAATCCTAGTAAAACTTATACACGTGGTACTCAATGAGTACAGTCCTAGTAAAATCTTACAAACTGTCCTTAACGAATACAGTAACGGGACCTCGTAAAACTTTGTATACATAGTACTCAGAGTAGTCCTAGTAAAATCTTACATGTCTTCTTAATGAGTACAGTATTGGGACCTTGCAAAACTTTGCATATGTGGTACTCAATGAGTACAGTCCTAGTAAAATCTTACACATGTAGTACTTAATGAGTACAGTCTTAGTAAAATCTTATACATGTGGTACTCAATGAGTACAGTCCTAGTAAAATCTTATACATGTGGTACTCAATGAGTACAGTCTTAGTAAAATCTTATACATGTGGTACTCAATGAGTACAGTCCTAGTAAAATCTTACACATGTAGTTAGTAATTAGTACAGTCATACTTAAACCTGTAAATTATCACAAGCACACATGTTTATTATGTTTGTACAAACTGTGAAAATGCAAAACTAAAAAAAAAAACTGTGAAGCTTAATCAACAACTTCTGAAAACTCTAAATACAAACAAATATAAGGATGATCAATGTTATATCAGTTTAGATTAAGAGGTTTGATAGTGACCATTAAGTACAATGTTCTAGGCTGATGGGTAATGTTCCCATTTCAATGCCTAACTCCATTGAAACACTCCTACTCAAGTAGTAAACCTCAGATGTATATATTCGAATATTTATAAAAGGACAGATTATGTGTACAAAAGCAAATTACGAAATAGTATCTTGCCATTTTGTAAAAGAAACTTGACAGATAGTGATAAGAGCCATCAAAGAGGGTCTACAACTTCTTTACCTTTTTTCCTTGTTTGCAGCACACCTTGTTGTATTGATGGGGCCTTAATTAGATAAAAATTGTCTTAAAACCCAATAAGTATGACTAAAAAAGATTGTTGTAAAGAGTCTGACTAATAGTTCATTGCAAGACTTGCTGTTAGTTACAGTAAAGTAAATATAACTCCTCCAGTAAGTACCTACTTTTAAAGCTAACACAAACTACATTTGGGGAAAGTCCCCCTTAACTTGCATTTGCCTTGTATGTAAGAATTTACCACGACTAACTTCTGCATGAATGAAAGCTTTTAAAAAACATATGCCAAGGGTGTAACCGTGTTTATCACAATGCAAATGGCTCAGTCTTGTAAAGTTTCCAAAACATTCCAAAAACAAATCTGCCTAATGTACACAAACCAAAGACAAAACTGTACCTGAAAGATCTTTGAACAAATAACCAGGTGATGATTACAACACTTATGGAGTGAACAAACACATATGTTTAAATTTGATCCATCACATTCATATCTTTTTATTCTGAATTTGATTAGACTGAATCAATGAGTTTAGATCAGGATGTTTGTAAACCTTATTTCAACATGATTGATTCAGCTTGAGTTTATCATTGATGCTATACAAATATAGGAAATATTAGGAGTTGAAGCACTAAGAATAAACAAATAAACAGTTCATCGATATATGCTTTAGCTCATATCAAATACATTCAATTTTCAATACTTTTATCCAAGGTGTTTGCATGTTTTAATTACAGTTTCTCTTTACACCATGGCACAATTTGCTTAAGTGACCAAGCTCATATACCCCACATAAAGGGGAAGAGCTAGTAGCGACCAAGCTCATTTATACCCCACATAAAAGGCAAGGTTAGGCGGTATTTACCACCCCTGTATTTACCAGTGGTATTTACCGGTATTTACCGCCCGGACAATACTCCCCAAGTGGTCAATACTGGCAAATACTGGTCAATTGAAATTTTCATGCTTCTTTTGACTGACTTATCTATCAATTCTAGTAAAAAAGGTGGTTGATGAGGGAAAACTTTATTCCTTTAGCATGATTCAGTTTATAAAAAGGAATGATATTGGTATGTTATTAACTATTAAAACATTAAAAATGACTAATTTAGTTCTTAGGGGTAATGATATTGCATACTTTTGGTATACATATAAAATTGAGCAGCTATATCAGTTATTTTAACATATAATGTATAAATCAAGATATTTTTTCTTGAAAAGGTTTGAATTTTACAGGTAAATAGAATTACATGTGACTAGCAATATAGATTATTAGAGCATTACCTATTATATGGTTAACAGGCGTCAAAATTTTAATTACTTTAACAACTGCTCCCTAATACATGTTGACATAACAGGAAAAAAGTCATAAAAGTGACTTCTAAAGATTGTTTTAAACAATGAATTAATTCCTGACTATTCAACAGCATGATAAAAATGTTCTAAATGCAGGAAATGTTTTTTTTAATAAATATATAACATATATATATATAAAACATTTTTTAATTTTTTAAATGCATCTTCCAAATAACTGTTAAGAAAACCAGATGTTATATAGTCTCTCTTAAGTGACTGACTTCATGGTGTTAATTACTATATCTGTTGTATGCTTAAATTAATATTTGATAAATCTTCATTAAACCATGTTCAAGAACTAATTAATTGTGACTTTTTGTCCTATTACAATGTAGTAAATAAGTGACTTTCTGCCTTGTGACTATATCTATCCGTTTACCAAGTAATTAACCTGAGGTAGGGACTAGTTTAATAGTAAAGTTCTATCAAAATTTCAATTGACCAGTATTTGCCAGTATTGACCAGTATTTGCCAGTATTTACCGGTATTTACCGGTATTTACCGGCATGGTCAATACTAGTATTGACCGCTTTTGCCAACCTTGATAAAGGAGCTAGTAGTTGCTAGCATATACCCCACATAAAGGGGAAGGAAGAGCTAGTAGTGGCCTGCTGGCATATTTTTATTTTTGAAAGAATTGCCATAAGATATGAAGCCTTATATATTCAAGTGATAAGAATAAAATAGATATATTTCACAAGTCTTGAAATGTCCCCAAATTTCTAATAGAAACCCTTCCTTATATTCAAATGAAGCTACCATCCAAGCAGCAAGATCTTATATTGGATACTGACTGAAGTACCCTTAAACAAAAGTCCCCATAATACAACTTATTACTATATTTCATGAAAAAAGAAAAATCTCCTATAACATTTATATAAGTTGAGAAAAATCTCAATAATGCATTATTTGTCAAGTTTACATATTATCTATAAAGAATACTTACCAAAGCTTGGTTGACTGCATTTGAGTCCCCCTCTGGATATGGAGTGTAAATAGCCAGTGCAACACAGTTGGCAAAGATGGTCAGCAGAATTAAAAACTCAAAAGGCGTAAATATCATTAAGGAAAACAAAAGTATTATTGCACGACTTCATTATACATATACAATATTAAACCCAGTAATTGGGAAAACAACACACTTTATTGTCATAATACCATTCAAAATAGAATCAGCACATTTTACACTTTGCCATATACATGATATAAGTTCATTCCTAATTAAAGGAAAAAGCCATCACAACTTAATTGAGAACAAATGTCAAGATGAAGACCAACAATTCTAAATCTCTTTCTTTGATTCATTGTATTTTTGATTTTGTTTAAAGTATTGTGTGGAAATATTGTTGTCCCATGTAAATTTACCCACTATCCAATATTTTCCAAAACTAGAGGAATTTAGAATTGTGTAAAATTATTTTTGTCCCATGTTACATGTATCTACTCAATATCCATTACTTTCCAAAACTAAAGAAATAATATGGGAGCCATTACAGAGGGCCTGTCTGCATCAAAATAAGTTCAATAGTCCAAAAAAGGTCAAAGTCCCATATTTCCCATACAAATAATCATATAAAAGTGACAAAGAGTCTCAGAAGAATTGCTTTCACTAGAGTTATTGTAGCAAAATAGTCCCAAAAAAGTCAAAGACCCATAACTCTACTCAAAAGTATGAATCAAAATGAAGGTACAATAGGGTAAACTACACATGATGGTCCTAACAATAAGTTTGCATCAGGTTTTGTGCAAAGACTATATTACCACTTGTTATTAAAAACTCTATGATCATGTGGTTATAACAAAAAATAAGAGTATTGTCTATCATGAACTAACTACCCAGACAGATCTGAAAATCACTTACACAGTCCAAATCAAATATCAAATCATTTCTTCATACAGAAACTGAGTAATTTGTAATGAAGTTATGGACCAATGAAGACAAAAAACAAGGTGAATGCAGTATACCAGTCACTCTATGATTGGGGTATAATCATTCTATATAAGGAGATCAGTATCATTCCCTTTTCACATTACATAATATTGCCATTTGTTTCAATTTGATGTGGATAGATGATGAAATAAAATCAGGAAATGAGCTGGTTTGATTATGCAATATAAATAAAAGGAGATGTTGGGTATATAATACATGTATGTTTCAGTCAAGGGACATCATACAGCAATGCAAACTGTAGCTCATTTTCAATACTGTTTGAAAAAAAAAATTTAAATCATCTACCGATAATCCAAAAGGAAATTACGGGTAACAAGTGCACACCTAAAAAGTGTACTCTTGTTCTATGAAGTATTTTTTTCAATTTCCATCAAATGCCTATGTAAATAATAGGGGATTTTTGGTGGCGGATGAAGAGGAACAAAAATTTAACCTATGTCTTGTCTGCCATAGCTGCTGTCAGTGTAAATGTCTAATGTGGACTGCCAAAAAAAACTAGAGGCTCTAAAGAGCCTGTGTCGCTCACCTTGGTCTATGTGCATATTAAACAAAGGACACAGATGGATTCATGACAAAATTGTGTTTGTAGATCTTACTTTACTGAACATTCTTGATGCTTACAATTATCTCTATCTATAATGAACTTGGCCCAGTAGTTAAAGTGGAAAATATTTTGTAAAAATTTACAAAAATTTACGAAATTTATGAAAATTTAAAAAAATTGACTATAAAGGGCAATAACTCCTTAAGGGGTCAATTGACAATTTTGGTCATGTTGACTTATTTGTAGATCTTACTTTGCTGTACATTATTGCTGTTTACAGTTTATCTCTATCTATAATAATATTCAAGATAATAACCAAAAGCTGCAAAATTTTCTTAAAATTACCAATTCAGGGGCAGCAACCCAACAACGTGTTGCCTGATTGGTCTGAAAATTTCAAGGCAGATAGATCTTGATCTAATGAACAATTTAATCCCGTCAGATTTGCTCTAAATGCTTTGGTTTCAGAGATATGAGCCAAAAACTGCATTTTACCCTATGTACTATTTTTTAGCCATGTCGGCCATCTTGGTTCATGGTGGGGTCATCAGACACATTTTTTAAACTAGATACCCCAATGATGATTGTGGACAAGTTTGGTTAAATTTGTCTTAGTAGTTTCAGAGGAGAAGATTTTTGTAAAAGATTACAAAAATTTACGAAAAATGGTTAAAAACTGACTATAAAGGGCAATAACTCCTTAAGGGGTCAACTGACCATTTTGGTCAAGTTGACTTATTTGTAGATCTTACTTTGCTGAACATTATCATGATTATTGCTGTTTACAGTTTATCTCTATCTATAATAATATTCAAGATAATAACCAAAAGCTTCAAAATTTTCTTAAAATTACCAATTTAGTGGCAGCAACCCAACAACAGGTTCTCCGATTCATCTGAAAATTTCAGGGCAGATAGATCTTGACCTGATAAACAATTTCACCCATCTCAGATTTGCTCTAAATGCTTTGGTTTCAGAGATATATGCCAAAATCTACATTTTACCCCTATGTTCTATTTTTAGCCATGGCGGCCATCTTGGTTGGTTGGCGGGGTCACCGGACATATTTTTTAAACTAAATACCCCAATGATGATTGTGGCCAAGTTTGGTTACATTTGACCCAGTAGTTTCAGAGGAGAAGATTTTTGTAAAAGTTAACAGACGACGCCGGACGACGACAACGGACGCAAAGTGATGAGTAAAGCTCAATTGGCCCTTCGGGCCAGGTGAGCTAAAAAACATCAATCAGTAAAAAACGTAAAACTAAAAAAAACATTTAATTTTTTCAATCTTGATCTTGAAGAATGTTCTGACCAATTTTCATAATATTGTGAAGGCTGGACAAAGTTATTACAATGTATTAATCTTAAAAAAATTTAATCCCAGGGCCAGACTCTATGTATATGTATATATTAACTGCAAACAGACCAATACCTGGTCTGGACCTGCATTGCTGCATGGAATCACTGAGGTAACATGTGTACTGAAGCATTGCTGCATGGAAAAACTGAGGTAACATGTGTACTGAAGCATTGCTGCATGGAATCACTGAGGTAACATGTGTACTGAAGCATTGCTGCATAGAATCACTGAGGTAACATGTGTACTGAAGCATTGCTGCATGGAATCACTGAGGTAACATGTGTACTGAAGCATTGCTGCATGGAATCACTGAGGTAACATGTGTACTGGCATTGCTGCATGGAATCACTGAGGTAACATGTGTACTGGCATTGCTGCATGGAATAACTGAGGTAACATGTGTACTGGCATTGCTGCATGGAATAACTGAGGTAACATGTGTACTGAAGCATTGCTGCATGGAATCACTGAGGTAACATGTGTACTGAAGCATTGCTGCATGGAATCACTGAGGTAACTTGTGTACTGGCATTGCTGCATGGAATAACTGAGGTAACATGTGTACTGGCATTGCTGCATGGAATAACTGAGGTAACATGTGTACTGGCATTGCTGCATGGAATAACTGAGGTAACATGTGTACTGAAGCATTGCTGCATGGAATCACTGAGGTAACATGTGTACTGGCATTGCTGCATGGAATAACTGAGGTAACATGTGTACTGAAGCATTGCTGCATGGAATCACTGAGGTAACATGTGTACTGGCATTGCTGCATGGAATAACTGAGGTAACATGTGTACTGAAGCATTGCTGCATGGAATCACTGAGGTAACATGTGTACTGAAGCATTGCTGCATGGAATCACTGAGGTAACGTGTACTGAAGCATTGCTGCATGGAATAACTGAGGTAACATGTGTACTGAAGCATTGCTGCATGGAATAACTGAGGTAACATGTGTACTGAAGCATTGCTGCATGGAATCACTGAGGTAACATGTGTACTGCAATTGCTGCATGGAATAAATGAGGTAACATGTGTACTGAAGCATTGCTGCATGGAATCACTGAGGTAACATGTGTACTGGCATTGCTGCATGGAATCACTGAGGTAACGTGTACTGTACTGAAGCATTGCTGCATGGAATAACTGAGATAACATGTGTACTGAAGCATTGCTGCATGGAATCACTGAGGTAACATGTGTACTGGCATTGCTGCATGGAATAACTGAGGTAACATGTGTACTGAAGCATTGCTGCATGGAATAACTGAGGTAACATGTGTACTGGCATTGCTGCATGGAATGACTGAGGTAACGTGTACTGAAGCATTGCTGCATGGAATCACTGAGGTAACATGTGTACTGAAGCATTGCTGCATGGAATTACTGAGGTAACATGTGTACTGAAGCATTTTCCTTCTACAATGAATGTGGTAAAATTTCAAACTATCACAAAACAAGACATGGTTATATGACAGATGTAAAAATTCCTTATACACTACAACTCAACATTATCAAGCTTACGACTAAATATAAAATTATTCACTGCTATAGAAGCCAAGAAAAATTTGATGAAACTTTTTGTGTACAATATGTGTCTTAAAATTTCAAACTATCTGCAAACTTGTACAGCATATCTAAAATTGCTTTCACGCCACAACTCAATATTGTCAATTGCAAGCTGTACACCAAATATAAAAGTCAAGGAAACTTTTAAAGAAATTTTCTACCCTTATTGACAGACGGACAGACATAATGACAGACGGAGATGAGCGGTTACTAGACCTTCTTTTGCCATTGGCGACACAGGTAAAACTTCAAAGTCCCTCTTTAGGTAAAATGCAAAAAATGAAAAAAATACATCTTCAAATTTGCAGAACAAAAGTAGGAAGAAGGCTGGTGTTTTTCTACAACTGTGATCTAGCTACGTAACTTATGATTATTTTTGTATCCACTTAAAGGGAAAATTGTTGTTCTTACATTTTTTTAAACTGGAGTTTGAAACTTGCTAACAAATATCACTGTATTATTTTCAAGACAAACTTGTTTCATGACTTTTCCTGCATGGCTTAGAGAACATTTATAAAATTTTTCATTGCACAAATAATTGAATGATTTGCACTGTTTGAAGATTTTATCTCTTTGAACCTTACAGAAAACAGGAAACACAACAATCAATAAATGCATAAAAAAACATATTTCTCTTATCACATACTTACGTAGACAAAATCAGCCTTACCACATTTAACCTACAGAAAATCAGCTGATCCACATTTTTATGTACAAAAAATCCATTTCAATTTAATCAAATGCTGATAACAGAATTTTGTTCACTCCTTGAATGCATTATTTTTAAAAGGATATCTCCATTCTACAACACGAATACATAGTTTCCTCATAGGATTGTTTAACGTCAAACAAAATAAAGCTCTCTGTGGTCGCACATTTTGAGTTTGTTGTTTTCGTGCATTTGCACGTTTTCGTGTCATTGTGGAGGCTGTTGCAGCACCTATTGCTGTTTCCCACGCCGTACTAAGTGGCTTTGCTGGGCCTTTGTTTTCTGGAGAGTTTGGTGTTGATCCTCCTTCCTGCCCACCAGACTTTTCACCAGTCTGGTTAGAAGGCAAGTCCTTTCCTGGAGGGCTCTCCTGGATCCTATCATAATTTTCTCCTGAAAAAAAAACATAATCTTACAGCTGAAAATTACCTATAACTTACATGTATAACAAGTTTTGATCATACAAATGTCTTCTTTACAGAACATTTCAATAGCATTTAAACAGTATAACTATGTGTTTGTTTCAGGGACATAAGTGACAATATTGTGGATCTGCCACTTAAAATTTGCTAAATAAAATACAAGTTGCAGAGCTAATACCCAATGTTGTCATTTCAAGGTCTTCCAAAGAGTAATGAAGGTCAAATGAAATTTGTTACATTGATTAATGTACTTTTGTGAAGTATGATAATAATTATATAGTATCAACTAATTAGTCAAGTAGGGCAGATTGTTAGTTTTGATTACACTATATGATATCCTATTTATTTGTCTACATTACATGTATATGTATAATCAAGATGATGGAGGGACCAATAACAATTTTTAAATAAGTTCTCTCTAATATAAAACCTACTGGGAAAGTAGAAAGTTAGTATTCCTCTCATTGAGTATAGTCATGATCATCCTGAACATGCATGAAATATTTGCCACTGGAAGTTAAGCAACCAATAATCAATCAATCTCATTGAGTAGTGAATGATATTATGACTTGTGTGATCAAATCTGTTTCCAAATATTAGAAAAAATAGTCTAAAAATCATATAATATGTATGGTAAAGCGAACTCAAAAATCTTGGAACCAAATATTAAGCGTGTGTGAATTGTTAATGATGAAAAAATTACCCCTTCAATACGAACAGTTTATTCCTTATTCAAAGTAAAGATCAGGTGAACTTGCTTTATACATGTTCATTTTGATTACCTTGCATTGTTTCTTTGATGTTTACTTAAACTCAATTCATTTTGTTATGATTAAGTATATCCTTTTTGCATCTTTCACACTATAAAAAAACTTAACCAGCGAACACTTTAAGTTGAAAATGACTTGTTATTTGCTATATATATAATATTGTACAATATAGCTCAGCTAGCTAGTGTATGTAATGCTCTATTGGAAGCTAATGTCCAGAAAATAATGACTTATACAATATACATTAACAATTTCCAGATTCAAAGTTTATATAATTAATTATAGCCAATTTTGAGCCGATTTGATCCACCCCCTCATATTGTCCTTGATTACATACATTTTACATAAGATCTATAGAACACATCTTGATATAGCACTTGACAATACAAACATCAATGTATTGATTACACACATTCACTAATGATCTGTAGGTTCTCTCACAGTCTCACATGCTAAACAGACAATCTGGTTTTCATTATAATGATCAGACAGGGATGTGGCTGACAGATGCCCCTCAGTATACAGAATGGTTGATACTAGAGAGTTGGACTCAGCCTTGTGATTTTTATTGATGAATTTGAAAGAGCTATCTACCAAACAATGAACTACTCAATAAATAAGATTTTACTGGGAATATAAAATTCATAATAATTATTTGATTTCTGGTAATCAGCAAAGATTAAACAGTATTTAAGATTTAAGGCTGAATAAAAACTATCATTGAGAATGAAAACTTTTTCTGTAGATGTAGCATTTGTATTATTTATATATAAAGACTTCAATTTGTGAAGAAATCATCGCCACATTAAAAATGTATTCAGAAAGCAGCATTCATTGAATAAAAGCTATGTAAGTTATTCTAAAATCTGTTTAACCACAAATAATGCCAAATGAAAACAATATGATACATGTATAAAGACCGTAAGCCAGAGTTAGGAGAGTTAGGAGAAGCTAAGATTTAGGGCCAAATTGCCTAAAATCAAATATATTCTCTGGTTTTCAGAATCAAATTTTTAACCTATGTACTTTAATAATAAAATATTGCACTTTTGGTTTAAAATATATACACTTTCAATGGTTTATACAGCAAAATCTTGACTATTTGACTTGTATATGCTTTGAAATATAATATAGCACCAGAGTCAAATTGTATCATCATGGCTTGTCTTACATGTCTTATATAAATTTACATTTTCTGAAAACTTTTCTTCTTGCTAAAATATGTAATTAGCAATGTATCAAATGTATTTGTAGAATTTACATCACGAAATAACCACAAAATGTACTTTTTTCTTTAATTTACTTTTTAAATGCAGGCTTTTATATTCTCCAATTTAAATCCAACATGATGGGGCCCAGGACCAATGTAAGTTAAATTAGAAACGAAAAGGAATTAGATATGTCAAACTGATTGATGGTCGTGGAGGAACCACTTTCCAAAAACCAATCAACCTTCTATTACTTAGACCACTTAGCCAACATTTGCCCCATTCAATTTCAATCAATTGAGATGTGTATAGAGAACATCAATGAGAAGGTAACTGGGTACCCTACAACACCACAAAACTGGATACAAAATGAACAACTATTTTGTTTCTTAAAGTTAGACATCAATACAGTGTAACCTGCCTAATCCGACACCTGAGTATTCCAACATCCTGCTTTAACCAACACATTTTCATGGTCCCAAAATATGCCTATCCTTGCAGAAAAACCTGAGTATTCCGACACCCTGCTTAATCCGACATTTTTTCTGGTCCCCAGAGTGTCGGATTAGGCAAGTTACACTGTACTGCTACAATAACAAAAGCCATGGAGTACAAACTCATTTAACACCACTAAACAGTCAAAATATTAATTACTGTCTAATCAGTCTTACTAGGTGCATCAGGTGTAGGAAAAGAAAATTGTTACTAATATTATAATTGTAAAATTTTTTAACACCCACTCTTACAAATAAGCTGCTATTTTAATCACAGACAACAATCCTTTTGTTTTACACAGTGTTATGTATTACTCAGACTCTACCATGTCTATGAATACAAACTTAGTGAAACACTCGAGCTTTAACTCTTTAATTTCTGGTCAAGTGATGTCAAATTTAATCAAGGTTCATTATTATTCCCACAGACAATAGAAGAAGGATAGCTTAACTGCTAGATAAATGTTTAGTGCACCAAATCATCCCCATCATGTTTTAGAATGTCATTTCTTACACTTTTATCCCTTGCCATCACTCTAAATACAATGACCTATAATCATGATGACAAAAACATTTCATAGCCTTTATAAACCAAATCATTTAAAAACTGCTTGTATAAAAAAAGCTTATTACTAGTACATGTTCAAGCAGATTAAAATATGCTTTGAAAATAAGAATAAATAAAAGATGTGGGGTGCACATCATGGAGAGGGTAACCTAAGAAATCTAGTTGAACTTGTTTAGAAATAGTTACAGGGCCGGTGTGGTCAAATCTTAATTAATGTACTAGGTATTTTAGTGGCTAAAGCATTACTGCTTTTTACCTTTCCTCACAGCCTATCAACAGAGATGCAGACAGATGGGTATGAACATATCCTTACAGCCAGGACTATGCATACTTCTTACTCTTTACTTCCTGAGAATAATTAACCTTTAATGTTTGAATTGTTAGAAGTCAGATGGAATTAACTATTTTTCTGTCTGGCCTACATGTAGATATCAGTATCTGTGATGTTTCCTAGAAATCTAGGTATAGCAACTGGTGTGGACAGATTTATTATAACATTCTTTTAAGGTCCTTGTTTTATAAACTGTATTGATTTTGTGTCAGCGTATACATCATATCCTTTCTTTGGATAATCTGTTTAGGCACCAATGTGTATGTGACCTTGCAGCTTCTTAATCTTATAACAGTGTTTAATACTAAAGATATTGGTTAGTTCGCCAGAAATCTAACAGTCGATGTGACCTGAATTCAAGCAATCAATAGATATGATTTGTGTCAGTAACAATCAATAGACAGGATTTGTGTCAATAACAATCAATAGATAGGATTTGTGATAGGATTTGTGTCAATATCAATCAATAGATGGGATTTATGTCAAAAACAATCAATAGATGGGATTTGTGTCAATAACAATCAAGAGATAGGATTTGTGTCAATAACAATCAAGAGATAGGATTTGTGTCAATAACAATCAAGAGATAGGGTTTTGTGTCAATAACAATCAATATATAGGGTTTTGTGTCAATAACAATCAATAGATAGGGTTTTGTGTTTGTGTCAATAACAATCAATAGATAGGGTTTTGTGTCAATAACAATCAATAGATGGGATTTGTGTCAATAACAATCAATAGATGGGATTTGTGTCAATAACAATCAATAGATAGGCTTTGTGTCAATAACAATCAATAGATAGGATTTGTGTCAATAACAATCAATAGATGGAATTCGTGTCAATAACAATCAATAGATGGGATTTGTGTCAATAACAATCAATAGATGGGTTTTGTGTCAATAACAATCAATATATAGGGTTTTGTGTCAATAACAATCAATAGATAGGGTTTTGTGTTTGTGTCAATAACAATCAATAGATAGGGTTTTGTGTCAATAACAATCAATAGATGGGATTTGTGTCAATAACAATCAATAGATGGGATTTGTGTCAATAACAATCAATAGATAGGCTTTGTGTCAATAACAATCAATAGATAGGATTTGTGTCAATAACAATCAATAGATGGAATTCGTGTCAATAACAATCAATAGATGGGATTTGTGTCAATAACAATCAATAGATGGGATTTGTGTCAATAACAATCAATAGATAGGATTTGTGTCAATAACAATCAATAGATGGGATTTGTGTCAATTTCTCTGCATTCTTGTCTACAGCCTGGTGCATCATAAAGTAGTTCAACAATGTATATATATAAACCAATGGCACTCATTACAGTGCATATTATGTGTTTTTTCCTGAAATATCCTACATCCTGTAAGCTTAGTAAACAAAACACATAACTTTAAAAGCATCAAAATCAAAACCAAACTGAAGAGCCAAAACTGTCAGTACAGTGTACTTTGAGTGGATATTAAATCAGGGCCATAACTAGGCATCGGAGACAGACGAGGCAGGGGTTTTGGGGCTGCCGACTGAGGCCAAAAATTATAATATTAGGGTCCGGAATATAACTTGTTACATCCGTTTTTGTTTCATATTTACCATATGAAGAGCTGCATTAGGTTATCAGAGCCGACTGACAGATACTTGCCTCAAATTTTGTACCATCAAACATGTATCAATTTACAGTAAGATACATGTTTGATAGTAGAAAAAGCGTGACAAGTGTGTGTGGTCAATGCTTCATTGAAGATAACACAAATTTTAATAACACTTTAATAAAGCCTAAAGATTGTGACCTATAGTCATGATAATCACTGTATGTGAATGCTAGTTCAAATTTCTTGTGCTGCTAAGATCCCATCATTTAAGAACAGCTTCTGCGTTCACTTGCCCAACATTGTCCATACCAAGGGTTTGTATAGTCTCACTATACAAATCCTTGTCCGTACAACGGACATGAAGCATGGCTAATTCACATAATCTGTCCTCGGTCATTGTTGACCTGCACCATGTCTTTATAAAAAGCAGAAGAGCAGAAAAAGATCTCTCATGATCAAGAACTGACCAGCAATGTCAATGGTAGCTTCTCCTGGGAAACTAAAATCTCTAAAGTTCGAACTTGTTCAAGAGACTTTCTCTCGGGAAATAAATAATTGCAGAACCAAATGCCGGGTTACTGGTGATTCGATACCTAATGTAGTTGAAATAAAAGTACAGAAGCTGCCCATCAACATTAATTACTATTCGAAGTATGCATTACTTAATTCTTGGTATGAAAATGCAAGGATGTCTTCTACCCCTGCATGCCTAGCTTTCTCCATTTTCCTTTTTTTTCTTATTATTATTTTTTTTTTGTGCCAGAAAATCAGACGAGGCAATTGCCTCGCTGCCTCATCGGTAGTTACGGCCCTGTAAATATTAGAAGTTTTTTACCTCAACAAGATAATTCATGACTACACATGTAAGAACAATCCCTCTATTGTTTTGATACAGTGCAATGGTATTATGCTGTTGCCTTAAAACTGTTAACACAGAGATATGTCTCGCCTTTTTGTAATTTTGATAATGCAAATGTTGAAATCAAAATAGCAATACTTTAACATGTAAGTAGTTCAAATATTCAAAGTCAATGAACCATGACTGAAGGTACATGGCTAAACAATCTCCATGGAAATGAGATGTGCCAATGCTAAAACAACTGCATACCAAATACCATTGACTTATCATAAGTCGTTCCCTTTAAACAAACCTAAACACAAACATTAACTTGTAAACTATGTAAAAGTTTCAATTTAAGTCGATGAACCATGATGAGGGGGTGGGGCTATATAATATCTATGGAAACGAGACATGCAAATGCCAATAAATTTGCATACCAAATATCATTCACCTAACTTTAGCAGTTCATCTTAAACTGATCTAATCACAAACTAATACATGTAAATTAAACTAAGCAAAGTTTTAAAGTCAATAGACCATGACTGAGGGGGGTGGGCCAAATAATCTCCATGGTAATAAAATGTGCCAATGCTAATACAACTGCATACAAAATATCATTGACCTACCACTAGTGGTTCACCATAAACTAGATTTAATCACAAACTAATACATGAAAACTAAGCAAAAGTTTCGAAGTCAATAGACCATGACTGAGGGGATGGGGCTAAATAATCTCCATGGAAATGAGATATGAAAATGCTTATACAATTGTATACCAAATTTCATTGACCTACCACTAGTGGTTCCCCATAAACTGACCTAATCACAAACTAATACATGTAAACTTAACAAAGTTTCATAGACAATAGACCATGACTGATGGGGCTGGGCCAAATAATCTCCATGCTAATGAGATGTGCCAATGCTAATACAGCTGCATACCAAATATCATTGACCTACCACTTGTGGTTCCCCATAAACTGACCTAATCACAAACTAATACAAAGTTGATGCCGCCGCCGACGCCAGAAACAGCATACCTATGTCTCGCTTTTTGACTCCATCAAGGCTAGACAAAAATGCTGGTAATAACAAACTGCTGACAGCATTACATTGTAAAATGGTGGTCAGGGCAATCTGCTTACAATATTTCGTACTAAAATGGTGGTCAGGGCAGTCTGCTAACAGTTTTTCATGCTAAAATGGTGGTCAGGGCAATCAGCTGCTAACAGTATTTCATACTAAAATGGTGGTCAGGGCAGTCTGCTAACAGTACTTCATACTAAAATGGTGGTCAGGGCAGTCTGCTAACAGTATTTCATACTAAAATGGTGGTCAGAGCAGTCTGCTTACAGTATTTCATACTAAAATGGTGGTCACGGCAGTCTGCTAACAGTACTTCATACTAAAATGGTGGTCAGGGCAGTCTGCTAACAGTACTTCATACTAAAATGGTGGTCAGGGCAGTCTGCTAACAGTACTTCATACTAAAATGGTGGTCAGGGCAGTCTGCTAACAGTATTTCATACTAAAATGGTGGTCAGAGCAGTCTGCTTACAGTATTTCATACTAAAATGGTGGTCACGGCAGTCTGCTAACAGTACTTCATACTAAAATGGTGGTCAGGGCAGTCTGCTAACAGTATTTCATACTAAAATGGTGGTCAGGGCAGTCTGCTAACAGTATTTCATACTAAAATGGTGGTCAGGGCAGTCTGCTAACAGTATTTCATACTAAAATGGTGGTCACGGCAGTCTGCTAACAGTACTTCATACTAAAATGGTGGTCAGGGCAGTCTGCTAACAGTATTTCATACTAAAATGGTGGTCAGGGCAGTCTGCTAACAGTATTTCATACTAAAATGGTGGTCAGGGCAGTCTGCTAACAGTATTTCATTCTAAAATGGTGGTCAGAGCAGTCTGCTTACAGTATTTCATACTAAAATGGTGGTCAGGGCAGTCTGCTAACAGTACTTCATTCTAAAATGGTGGTCAGGGCAGTCTGCTAACAGTATTTCATACTAAAATGGTGGTCAGGGCAGTCTGCTAACAGTATTTCATACTAAAATGGTGGTCAGGGCAGTCTGCTAACAGTATTTCATACTAAAATGGTGGTCAGGGCAGTCTGCTAACAGTATTTCATTCTAAAATGGTGGTCACGGCAGTCTGCTAACAGTACTTCATACTAAAATGGTGGTCAGGGCAGTCTGCTAACAGTACTTCATACTAAAATGGTGGTCAGGGCAGTCTGCTAACAGTATTTCATACTAAAATGGTGGTCAGGGCAGTCTGCTAACAGTACTTCATACTAAAATGGTGGTCAGGGCAGTCTGCTAACAGTACTTCATACTAAAATGGTGGTCAGGGCAGTCTGCTAACAGTACTTCATACTAAAATGGTGGTCAGGGCAGTCTGCTAACAGTACTTCATACTAAAATGGTGGTCAGGGCAGTCTGCTAACAGTATTTCATACTAAAATGGTGGTCAGGGCAGTCTGCTAACAGTACTTCATACTAAAATGGTGGTCAGGGCAGTCTGCTAACAGTATTTCATACTAAAATGGTGGTCAGGGCAGTCTGCTAACAGTATTTCATACTAAAATGGTGGTCAGGGCAGTCTGCTAACAGTACTTCATACTAAAATGGTGGTCAGGGCAGTCTGCTAACAGTATTTCATACTAAAATGGTGGTCAGGGCAGTCTGCTAACAGTATTTCATACTAAAATGGTGGTCAGGGCAGTCTGCTAACAGTATTTCATACTAAAATGGTGGTCAGGGCAGTCTGCTAACAGTATTTCATACTAAAATGGTGGTCAGGGCAGTCTGCTAACAGTATTTCATACTAAAATGGTGGTCAGGGCAGTCTGCTAACAGTACTTCATACTAAAATGGTGGTCAGGGCAGTCTGCTAACAGTATTTCATACTAAAATGGTGGTCAGGGCAGTCTGCTAACAGTATTTCATACTAAAATGGTGGTCACGGCAGTCTGCTAACAGTATTTCATTCTAAAATGGTGGTCACGGCAGTCTGCTAACAGTACTTCATACTAAAATGGTGGTCAGGGCAGTCTGCTAACAGTATTTCATTCTAAAATGGTGGTCAGGGCAGTCTGCTAACAGTATTTCATACTAAAATGGTGGTCAGGGCAGTCTGCTAACAGTATTTCATTCTAAAATGGTGGTCAGAGCAGTCTGCTTACAGTATTTCATACTAAAATGGTGGTCAGGGCAGTCTGCTAACAGTACTTCATTCTAAAATGGTGGTCAGGGCAGTCTGCTTACAGTATTTCATTCTAAAATGGTGGTCAGGGCAGTCATTCTAAAATAAGAGGATGTGTCAGTTTCACAACCAATCACTCCATAAAATATGTGTTCAAGTGACCTGAATTTGCTGAAATACATTTTCCAATACTCCATCATGTTTGAAAATGAAGGTCATATCTAGATATGAAACACGTTAACATTTGACCCTTTTAAATATTTGACTTTTGCTGAAGTATTACCAGCCTGCTTTTTTTACAATTCTTAAACCAGGCTGTTGACCAAGTTAGCTTGCTTCACAACAATAACTTATTCCTCAGTTGTTGCTGTCCATTTCTAATTAGAATTATTTGGGTTAGTGAAAAAAATGCCTACAGATTGACCAAGTCAAAACCTACATGTATTACTCGCTGTAGAAAACTGTACGAGCAGCAATTGGACATTCCTATCAAATTCAACTGTCAATGAAATAAATGTCATTAATACCGGCATTGTTCATCACTTAAATAAATGATGAATTCCAAGATATTCCTTGTTTTCACCTGTCTAATTCAATCAAATTCTGAAGAACCACAAACATTTGTTTCCTTACATGTCAGACATCTCACATCTTTTATAATCTCCACCCAGTTTTCTGGATTAAAATTCATGTAAAGAGGCAACGTTTATGATGTCAAGTGGCAGATTTAACCAATGATTAATGTATTTGTCCAGGAGCTAATAAGATCAATAAGATGTTCTTCTTATTGCTCAAATCAACATTTCAATTATTTTCGTGATACTTTTTACAAATTTGGTGTAGATGAAGAAAACTGCTAAGGCCAGGGCAAAAAACAAACAAATTTAGTACACAGAATATTTAGCTACAATAAACTAAGCCTTTAATTAAGAAATCATCAGAGATTTACTATATCCTTCATGAGTTTAATTAAACAATATAAGGCCATAAAACTGATACAACCCCAGCACGACAGCAAATTGTGCCTTGCCCAGTCATGTGTTGAACATAGTATTAAGATGGCAACAGCCTCTTACATCAACATGCCCAGTCATGTGTTGGACATACATGTAGTATTAGGATGGAAACAGCCTCTTACATCAACATGCCCAGTCATGTGTTGGACATAGTATTAAGATGGAAACAGCATCTTACATCAACATGCCAAGTCATGTGTTGGACATAGTATTAAGATGGAAACAGCATCTTACATCAACATGCCAAGTCATGTGTTGGACATAGTATTAAGATGGAAACAGCCTCTTACATCAACATGCCCAGTCATGTGTTGGACATAGTATTTAGATGGAAACAGCCTCATACATCTTCATGCCCAGTCATGTGTTAGACATAGTATTAGGATGGAAACAGCCTCTTACATCTTCATGCCCAGTCATGTGTTAGACATAGTATTAAGATGGAAACAGCCTCTTACATCTACATGCCCAGTCATGTGTTCGACATAGTATCAAGATGGAAACAGTCTCTTACATCAACATGCCAAGTCATGTGTTACACATAGTATTAAGATGGAAACAGCCTCTTTCACCTTCATGCCCAGTCATGTGTTAGACATAGTATTAATATGGAAACAGCCCCTTACATCAACATGCTCAGTCATGGGGTGGACATAGTATTAAGATGGAAACAGCCTCTTACATCAACATGCCCAGTCATGTGTTAAACATAGTATTAAGATGGATACAGCCTCTTACATCTTCATGCCCAGTCATGTGTAAAACATAGTATTAAGATGGAACAGCCTCTTACATCAACATGCCCAGTCATGGGGTGGACATAGTATTAAGATGGAAACCGCCTCATACATCTACATGCCCAGTCATGTGTTAGACATAGTATTAAGATGGAAACAGCCTCTTACATGAATTTTTTATTCCAAGTAAAAACTTACAATGAAACACAAAGTCTCATGTATAATGCCCATTACATTTAGCAGCTGGTTTACTCTTTGCCTAATTTGTTGGTTTTCTTGTTTGAAATTTTGTCATGTAGGAGTCTTTTATATATGTATGTTGCTCATTATATACAGTGCCCTACGTAGAGTTGTTTATAGCTTTCTATGTATGTTGCTCATTATATACAGTGCCCTACGAGAGTTGTTTATAGTTGTTTATAGCTTTCTATGTATGTTGCTCATTATATATAGTGCCCTCACGAGAGTTGTTTATAGCTTTCTATGTATGTTGCTAATTATATACAGCACCCCACGAGAGTTGTTTATAGCTTTCTATGTATGTTGCTCATTATATACAGTGCCCTATGTAGAGTTGTTTATAGCTTTCTATGTATGTTGCTCATTATATATAGTGCCCCACGAGAGTTGTTTATAGCTTTCTATGTACGTTGCTCATTATATACAGTGCCCCACGTAGAGTTGTTTATAGCTTTCTATGTATGTTGCTCATTATATACAGTGCTCTACGAGAGTTGTTTATAGCTTTCTATGTATGTTGCTCATTATATATAGTGCCCACGTAGAGTTGTTTATAGCTTTCTATGTCGTTGCTCATTATATACAGTGCCCACATAGAGTTGTTTATAGCTTTCTATGTATGTTGCTCATTATATATAGTGCCCACATAGAGTTGTTTATAGCTTTCTATGTATGTTGCTCATTATATACAGTGCCCCACGAGAGTTGTTTATAGCTTTCTATGTATGTTGCTCATTATATATAGTGCCCCACGAGAGTTGTTTATAGCTTTCTATGTACGTTGCTAATTATATACAGTGCCCTCACGAGAGTTGTTTATAGCTTTCTATGTATGTTGCTCATTATATATAGTGCCCCACGAGAGTTGTTTATAGCTTTCTATGTATGTTGCTCATTATATACAGTGCCCTACATAGAGTTGTTTATAGCTTTCTATGTATGTTGCTCATTATATACAGTGCTCTACGAGAGTTGTTTATAGCTTTCTATGTATGTTGCTCATTATATACAGTGCCCCACGAGAGTTGTTTATAGCTTTCTATGTATGTTGCTCATTATATACAGTGCTCTACATAGAGTTGTTTATAGCTTTCTATGTATGTTGCTCATTATATACAGTGCCCCACGAGAGTTGTTTATAGCTTTCTATGTATGTTGCTCATTATATACAGTGCCCTCACGAGAGTTGTTTATAGCTTTCTATGTATGTTGCTCACTATATATAGTGCCCTACCTAGAGTTGTTTATAGCTTTCTATGTATGTTGCTAATTATATACAGCCCTCACGAGAGTTGTTTATAGCTTTCTATGTATGTTGCTCATTATATACAGTGCCCTACGAGAGTTGTTTATAGCTTTCTATGTCGTTGCTCATTATATACAGAGCTCTACATAGAGTTGTTTATAGCTTTCTATGTATGATGCTCATTATATACAGAGCTCTACATAGAGTTGTTTATAGCTTTCTATGTATGTTGCTAATTATATACAGCGCCCTACATAGAGTTGTTTATAGCTTTCTATGTATGTTGCTCATTATATATAGTGCCCCACTAGAGTTGTTTATAGCTTTCTATGTATGTTGCTCATTATATACAGTGCCCCACGAGAGTTGTTTATAGCTTTCTATGTATGTTGCTCAATATATACAGTGCTCACGTAGAGTTGTTTATAGCTTTCTATGTATGTTGCTCAATATATACAGTGCCCTCACTAGAGTTGTTTATAGCTTTCTATGTATGTTGCTAATTATATACAGCGCCCTACATAGAGTTGTTTATAGCTTTCTATGTATGTTGCTCAATATATACAGTGCTCTACATAGAGTTGTTTAAAGCTTTCTATGTATGTTGCTCATTATATACAGTGCCCTACATAGAGTTGTTTATAGCTTTCTATGTATGTTGCTCAATATATACAGTGCTCTACATAGAGTTGTTTATAGCTTTCTATGTATGTTGCTCACTATATATAGTGCCCTACCTAGAGTTGTTTATAGCTTTCTATGTATGTTGCTCATTATATACAGTGCCCTACTTAGAGTTGTTTATAGCTTTCTATGTACGTTGCTCATTATATACAGAGCTCTACATAGAGTTGTTTATAGCTTTCTATGTATGTTGCTAATTATA
This sequence comes from Mytilus coruscus, assembly GCA_017311375.1. Classification (NCBI taxonomy): domain Eukaryota; kingdom Metazoa; phylum Mollusca; class Bivalvia; order Mytilida; family Mytilidae; genus Mytilus; species Mytilus coruscus. The sequence goes on along the minus strand of CM029595.1, from coordinate 141,050,995 downwards.
TACAGTGCCCCACGTAGAGTTGTTTATAGCTTTCTTTGTATGTTGCTAATTATATACAGTGCCCCACGTAGAGTTGTTTATAGCTTTCTATGTATGTTGCTCATTATATACAGTGCCCTACATAGAGTTGTTTATAGCTTTCTATGTATGTTTCTCATTATATACAGTGCCCCATAGAGTTGTTTACAGCTTTCTATGTATGATGCTCATTATATACAGAGCCCCACGTAGAGTTGTTTATAGCTTTCTATGTATGTTGCTCATTATATACAGTGCCCCACGAGAGTTGTTTATAGCTTTCTATGTATGTTGCTAATTATATACAGCGCCTACGTAGAGTTGTTTATAGCTTTCTATGTATGTTGCTCACTATATATAGTGCCCCCACGAGAGTTGTTTATAGTTGTTTATAGCTTTCTATGTATGTTGCTAATTATATACAGCGCCCCACGAGAGTTGTTTATAGCTTTCTATGTATGTTGCTCACTATATATAGTGCCCCACGAGAGTTGTTTATAGTTGTTTATAGCTTTCTATGTATGTTGCTAATTATATACAGAGCCCCACGTAGAGTTGTTTATAGCTTTCTATGTATGTTGCTCATTATATACAGTGCCCTACGTAGAGTTGTTTATAGCTTTCTATGTATGTTGCTCATTATACACAGTGCCCTACCTAGAGTTGTTTATAGCTTTCTATGTATGTTGCTCATTATATACAGTGCTCTACGTAGAGTTGTTTATAGCTTTCTATGTATGTTGCTCATTATATACAGTGCCCTACATAGAGTTGTTTATAGCTTTCTATGTATGTTGCTCATTATATACAGTGCCCCACTAGAGTTGTTTACAGCTTTCTATGTATGTTGCTCATTATATACAGTGCTCTCACGAGAGTTGTTTATAGCTTTCTATGTATGTTGCTCATTATATACAGCGCCCTCACGTAGAGTTGTTTATAGCTTTCTATGTATGTTGCTCATTATATACAGTGCCCTACATAGAGTTGTTTATAGCTTTCTATGTATGTTGCTCATTATATACAGTGCCCACGTAGAGTTGTTTATACCTTTCTATGTATGTTTCTCATTATATACAGTGCCCCACGTAGAGTTGTTTATAGCTTTCTATGTATGTTGCTCATTATATACAGCGCCCCACGAGAGTTGTTTATAGCTTTCTATGTATGTTGCTCATTATATACAGAGCCCCACGTAGAGTTGTTTATACCTTTCTATGTATGTTGCTCATTATATACAGTGCCCCACGAGAGTTCTTTATAGCTTTCTATGTATGTTGCTCATTATATACAGAGCCCTACGTAGAGTTGTTTATACCTTTCTATGTATGTTGCTCATTATATACAGAGCCCCACGTAGAGTTGTTTATACCTTTCTATGTATGTTGCTCATTATATACAGTGCCCCACGAGAGTTGTTTATAGCTTTCTATGTATGTTGCTCATTATATACAGCGCCCCACGTAGAGTTGTTTATACCTTTCTATGTATGTTGCTCATTATATACAGTGCCCTCACGAGAGTTGTTTATACCTTTCTATGTATGTTTCTCATTATATACAGAGCCCTCACGAGAGTTGTTTATAGCTTTCTATGTATGTTGCTCATTATATACAGCGCCCCACGAGAGTTGTTTATAGCTTTCTATGTATGTTGCTCATTATATACAGAGCCCCACGTAGAGTTGTTTATAGCTTTCTATGTATGTTGCTCATTATATACAGTGCCCCACATAGAGTTGTTTATAGCTTTCTATGTATGTTGCTCACTATATATAGTGCCCCACGTAGAGTTGTTTAAAGCTTTCTATGTATGTTGCTCATTATATACAGTGCTCTACATAGAGTTGTTTATAGCTTTCTATGTATGTTGCTCACTATATATAGTGCCCTCGTAGAGTTGTTTAAAGCTTTCTATGTATGTTGCTCATTATATACAGTGCCCTACGAGAGTTGTTTATAGCTTTCTATGTATGTTGCTCATTATATACAGTGCCCTCACGAGAGTTGTTTATAGCTTTCTATGTATGTTGCTCATTATATACAGTGCCCTACGTAGAGTTGTTTAAAGCTTTCTATGTATGTTGCTCATTATATACAGTGCCCTACGTAGAGTTGTTTATAGCTTTCTATGTATGTTGCTCATTATATACAGTGCCCTACGTAGAGTTGTTTATAGCTTTCTATGTATGTTGCTCATTATATACAGTGCTCTACATAGAGTTGTTTATAGCTTTCTATGTATGTTGCTCATTATATACAGTGCTCTACATAGAGTTGTTTATAGCTTTCTATGTATGTTGCTCATTATATACAGTGCCCCACGTAGAGTTGTTTATAGCTTTCTATGTATGTTGCTCATTATATACAGTGCCCCACGAGAGTTGTTTATAGCTTTCTATGTATGTTGCTCATTATATACAGTGCTCTACGAGAGTTGTTTATAGCTTTCTATGTATGTTGCTCATTATACACAGTGCTCACGAGAGTTGTTTATAGCTTTCTATGTATGATGCTCATTATACACAGTGCCCCACGAGAGTTGTTTATAGCTTTCTATGTATGTTGCTCATTATATACAGTGCCCTATGTAGAGTTGTTTATAGCTTTCTATGTATGTTGCTAATTATATACAGTGCCCTCACGAGAGTTGTTTATAGCTTTCTATGTATGTTGCTCATTATATACAGTGCCCCACGTAGAGTTGTTTATAGCTTTCTATGTATGTTGCTCATTATATACAGTGCCCCACGAGAGTTGTTTAAAGCTTTCTATGTATGTTGCTCATTATATACAGTGCCCCACGTAGAGTTGTTTATAGCTTTCTATGTATGTTGCTCATTATATACAGTGCCCTACGAGAGTTGTTTATAGCTTTCTATGTATGATGCTCATTATATACAGTGCCCTCACGAGAGTTGTTTATAGCTTTCTATGTATGTTGCTCATTATACACAGTGCTCTAGGTAGAGTTGTTTATAGCTTTCTATGTATGTTGCTCATTATATACAGTGCTCTATGTAGAGTTGTTTATAGCTTTCTATGTATGTTTCTCATTATATACAGTGCCCCACGAGAGTTGTTTATAGCTTTCTATGTATGATGCTCATTATATACAGTGCCCCACGAGAGTTGTTTATAGTTGTTTATAGCTTTCTATGTATGTTGCTCATTATATATAGTGCCCTACGAGAGTTGTTTAAAGCTTTCTATGTATGTTGCTCATTATATACAGTGCCCTCACGAGAGTTGTTTACAGCTTTCTATGTATGTTGCTCATTATATATAGTGCTCTACGTAGAGTTGTTTATAGCTTTCTATGTATGTTGCTCATTATATACAGTGCTCTCGTAGAGTTGTTTATAGCTTTCTATGTATGTTGCTCATTATATACAGTGCCCCACGAGAGTTGTTTAAAGCTTTCTATGTATGTTGCTCATTATATACAGTGCCCCACGAGAGTTGTTTACAGCTTTCTATGTATGTTGCTCATTATATACAGTGCCCTACGTAGAGTTGTTTATAGCTTTCTATGTATGATGCTCATTATATACAGTGCCCCACGTAGAGTTGTTTATAGTTGTTTATAGCTTTCTATGTATGTTGCTCATTATATACAGTGCCCTACGAGAGTTGTTTATAGCTTTCTATGTATGTTGCTCATTATATACAGTGCCCTACGTAGAGTTGTTTATAGCTTTCTATGTATGATGCTCATTATATACAGTGCCCCACGAGAGTTGTTTATAGCTTTCTATGTATGATGCTCATTATATACAGTGCCCCACGAGAGTTGTTTACAGCTTTCTATGTATGTTGCTCATTATATACAGTGCCCTACGTAGAGTTGTTTATAGCTTTCTATGTATGATGCTCATTATATACAGTGCCCCACGAGAGTTGTTTATAGTTGTTTATAGCTTTCTATGTATGTTGCTCATTATATACAGTGCCCCACGTAGAGTTGTTTATAGCTTTCTATGTATGTTGCTCATTATATACAGTGCCCCACGAGAGTTGTTTATAGCTTTCTATGTATGTTGCTCATTATATACAGAGCCCTACGTAGAGTTGTTTATAGCTTTCTATGTATGTTGCTCATTATATACAGTGCCCCACGAGAGTTGTTTATAGCTTTCTATGTATGTTGCTAATTATATACAGCGCCCCACGTAGAGTTGTTTATAGCTTTCTATGTATGTTGCTCATTATATACAGAGCCCCACGTAGAGTTGTTTATAGCTTTCTATGTATGTTGCTCATTATATACAGTGCCCCACGAGAGTTGTTTATAGCTTTCTTTGTATGTTGCTAATTATATACAGCGCCCCACGTAGAGTTGTTTATAGCTTTCTATGTATGTTGCTCATTATATACAGTGCCCCACGAGAGTTGTTTATAGCTTTCTATGTATGTTGCTCATTATATACAGTGCCCCACGTAGAGTTGTTTATAGCTTTCTATGTATGATGCTCATTATATACAGTGCCCTCACGAGAGTTGTTTATAGCTTTCTATGTATGTTGCTCACTATATATAGTGCCCTACCTAGAGTTGTTTATAGCTTTCTATGTATGTTGCTCACTATATATAGTGCCCTACCTAGAGTTGTTTATAGCTTTCTATGTATGTTGCTCATTATATACAGTGCCCCACGAGAGTTGTTTATAGCTTTCTATGTATGTTGCTCATTACATATAGTGCCCTACCTAGAGTTGTTTATAGCTTTCTATGTATGTTGCTCATTATATACAGTGCCCTACGTAGAGTTGTTTATAGCTTTCTATGTATGTTGCTCATTATATACAGTGCCCTACGAGAGTTGTTTATAGCTTTCTATGTATGTTGCTCAATATATACAGTGCCCCACGAGAGTTGTTTATAGCTTTCTATGTATGTTGCTCATTATATACAGTGCCCTACGTAGAGTTGTTTATAGCTTTCTATGTATGTTGCTCATTATATACAGTGCCCCACGAGAGTTGTTTATAGCTTTCTATGTATGTTGCTCAATATATACAGTGCCCTCACGAGAGTTGTTTATAGCTTTCTATGTATGTTGCTCAATATATACAGTGCTCTATGTAGAGTTGTTTATAGCTTTCTATGTATGTTGCTCAATATATACAGTGCTCTATGTAGAGTTGTTTATAGCTTTCTATGTATGTTGCTCATTATATACAGTGCCCCACGAGAGTTGTTTATAGTTGTTTATAGCTTTCTATGTATGTTGCTCATTATATATAGTGCCCACGAGAGTTGTTTAAAGCTTTCTATGTATGTTGCTCATTATATACAGTGCCCTCACGAGAGTTGTTTACAGCTTTCTATGTATGTTGCTCATTATATATAGTGCCTCACGAGAGTTGTTTATAGCTTTCTATGTATGTTGCTCATTATATACAGTGCCCTACGAGAGTTGTTTATAGCTTTCTATGTATGTTGCTCATTATATACAGTGCCCCACGAGAGTTGTTTAAAGCTTTCTATGTATGTTGCTCATTATATACAGTGCCCACGAGAGTTGTTTACAGCTTTCTATGTATGTTGCTCATTATATACAGTGCCCCACGAGAGTTGTTTATAGCTTTCTATGTATGATGCTCATTATATACAGTGCCCCACGAGAGTTGTTTATAGTTGTTTATAGCTTTCTATGTATGTTGCTCATTATATACAGTGCCCCACGAGAGTTGTTTATAGCTTTCTATGTATGTTGCTCATTATATACAGTGCCCTCGTAGAGTTGTTTATAGCTTTCTATGTATGATGCTCATTATATACAGTGCCCCACGAGAGTTGTTTATAGCTTTCTATGTATGATGCTCATTATATACAGTGCCCTACGAGAGTTGTTTACAGCTTTCTATGTATGTTGCTCATTATATACAGTGCCCCACGAGAGTTGTTTATAGCTTTCTATGTATGATGCTCATTATATACAGTGCCCTACGAGAGTTGTTTATAGTTGTTTATAGCTTTCTATGTATGTTGCTCATTATATACAGTGCCCCACGAGAGTTGTTTATAGCTTTCTATGTATGTTGCTCATTATATACAGTGCCCCACGAGAGTTGTTTATAGCTTTCTATGTATGTTGCTCATTATATACAGTGCCCTACGAGAGTTGTTTATAGCTTTCTATGTACATGTATGTTGCTCATTATATACAGTGCCCACGAGAGTTGTTTACAGCTTTCTATGTATGTTGCTAATTATATACAGTGCCCTACGTAGAGTTGTTTATAGCTTTCTATGTATGTTGCTCATTATATACAGAGCCCCACGTAGAGTTGTTTATAGCTTTCTATGTATGTTGCTCATTATATACAGTGCCCCACGAGAGTTGTTTATAGCTTTCTTTGTATGTTGCTCATATATACAGTGCCCCACGTAGAGTTGTTTATAGCTTTCTATGTATGTTGCTCATTATATACAGTGCCCCACGAGAGTTGTTTATAGCTTTCTATGTATGTTGCTCATTATATACAGTGCCCTACGTAGAGTTGTTTATAGCTTTCTATGTATGTTGCTCATTATATACAGTGCCCTACGTAGAGTTGTTTATAGCTTTCTATGTATGTTGCTCATTATATATAGTGCCCTACCTAGAGTTGTTTATAGCTTTCTATGTATGTTGCTCATTACATATAGTGCCCTACCTAGAGTTGTTTATAGCTTTCTATGTATGTTGCTCATTATATACAGTGCCCTACGTAGAGTTGTTTATAGCTTTCTATGTATGTTGCTCATTACATATAGTGCCCTACCTAGAGTTGTTTATAGCTTTCTATGTATGTTGCTCATTATATACAGTGCCCTACGTAGAGTTGTTTATAGCTTTCTATGTATGTTGCTCATTATATACAGTGCCCTACGTAGAGTTGTTTATAGCTTTCTATGTATGTTGCTCATTATATACAGTGCCCTACGTAGAGTTGTTTATAGCTTTCTATGTATGTTGCTCATTATATACAGTGCCCTACGTAGAGTTGTTTATAGCTTTCTATGTATGTTGCTCATTATATACAGTGCCCTACGTAGAGTTGTTTATAGCTTTCTATGTATGTTGCTCAATATATACAGTGCTCTCGTAGAGTTGTTTATAGCTTTCTATGTATGTTGCTCAATATATACAGTGCTCTATGTAGAGTTGTTTATAGCTTTCTATGTATGTTGCTCAATATATACAGTGCTCTATGTAGAGTTGTTTATAGCTTTCTATGTATGTTGCTCATTATATACAGTGCCCTATGTAGAGTTGTTTATAGCTTTCTATGTATGTTGCTCAATATATACAGTGCCCTCACGTAGAGTTGTTTACAGCTTTCTATGTATGTTGCTCATTATATACAGAGCCCCACGAGAGTTGTTTATAGCTTTCTATGTATGTTGCTCATTATATATAATGCCCTACGAGAGTTGTTTAAAGCTTTCTATGTATGTTGCTCATTATATACAGTGCCCTCACGAGAGTTGTTTACAGCTTTCTATGTATGTTGCTCATTATATACAGTGCCCCACGTAGAGTTGTTTATAGCTTTCTATGTATGTTGCTCATTATATACAGTGCTCTACATAGAGTTGTTTATAGCTTTCTATGTATGTTGCTCATTATATACAGTGCTCTATGTAGAGTTGTTTATAGCTTTCTATGTATGTTGCTCATTATATACAGTGCTCTACATAGAGTTGTTTATAGCTTTCTATGTATGTTGCTCATTATATACAGTGCCCCACGTAGAGTTGTTTATAGCTTTCTATGTATGTTGCTCATTATATACAGTGCTCTACATAGAGTTGTTTATAGCTTTCTATGTATGTTGCTCATTATATACAGAGCCCTACGTAGAGTTGTTTATAGCTTTCTATGTATGTTGCTCATTATATACAGTGCCCTACGAGAGTTGTTTATAGCTTTCTATGTATGTTGCTCATTATATATAGTGCCCTACCTAGAGTTGTTTATAGCTTTCTATGTATGTTGCTCATTATATACAGTGCTCTACGTAGAGTTGTTTATAGCTTTCTATGTATGTTGCTCATTATATACAGTGCCCTACGTAGAGTTGTTTATAGCTTTCTATGTATGTTGCTCATTATATACAGTGCCCTACGTAGAGTTGTTTATAGCTTTCTATGTATGTTGCTCATTATATACAGTGCCCTACGTAGAGTTGTTTATAGCTTTCTATGTATGTTGCTCATTATATACAGTGCCCTACGAGAGTTGTTTATAGCTTTCTATGTATGTTGCTCATTATATACAGTGCCCTACGCTCATTATATAGAGTTGTTTATAGCTTTCTATGTATGTTGCTCATTATATATAGTGCCCCGTAGAGTTGTTTATAGCTTTCTATGTATGTTGCTCATTATATATAGTCGTTTATACGAGAGTTGTTTATAGTTGTTTATAGCTTTCTATGTATGTTGCTCATTATATACAGTGCTCTACATAGAGTTGTTTATAGCTTTCTATGTATGTTGCTCATTATATACAGAGCCCCACGTAGAGTTGTTTATAGCTTTCTATGTATGTTGCTCATTATATACAGTGCCCTACGCCCCAGAGTTGTTTATAGCTTTCTATGTATGTTGCTCATTATATACAGTGCCCTACGAGAGTTGTTTATAGCTTTCTATGTATGTTGCTCATTATATACAGTGCCCTCACGAGAGTTGTTTATAGCTTTCTATGTATGTTGCTCATTATATACAGTGCCCTACGAGAGTTGTTTATAGCTTTCTATGTATGTTGCTCATTATATACAGTGTCCTCGTAGAGTTGTTTATAGCTTTCTATGTATGTTGCTCATTATATACAGTGCCCCACGAGAGTTGTTTATAGCTTTCTATGTATGTTGCTAATAATATACAGTGCCCTGCGTAGAGTTGTTTATAGCTTTCTATGTATGTTGCTCATTATATATAGTGCCCTACGTAGAGTTGTTTATAGTTGTTTATAGCTTTCTATGTATGTTGCTCATTATATATAGTGCCCTACATAGAGTTGTTTACATCATCTTACCACATCTCCTTATTTTTATATTAATGCAAAACTGATCAACCACAAGAAAATAAGGCAAGGATCTGCAGTTTACAGAAAACAAATATAGATATGTACATTATTCATAATCTAGTCCATGGCCAATAACTCGGGCAGGACAAAAAATCAAGATAACAGGATAGAAATTAGAATGAGATATTTCCTAAAGACAGAGGGAAAAACTTTCTGCATTAGCCACTATTTTCTAAAATATGTTTTATATGAATTTCTGGCATAAGCCTTTATTTCTTTTTATTTTGCTTTTAGAAAAAAAAACTAATTCAAGTCATTCATGGTCATTCACAACAAAGAAAAGTTACAGGTTTTTTGCTCAGACCTCATATATCACTTAAAGTCTGTATTTATGACTAAGTAAAAAAAGCTTTGAATGTGGTTTCTGGCTAATGACTATTCTGTAAAGAATGTATACTGGTAAATATAATGAGATTGTCTGGTCTATATTATCTTGTGCCATAATAAAAGAATTTAAATAATAGATGTACATGTAGTTAATATACAACGTTCTAATCAACCAATTTACTTATATAATTTTCATGAACTTTTAAACTGACTTTTTTTATGTTTCTCATATTTAATTTCAACTGACAAAACTATAAATCAACTGAAATACTCCAGATTTTACATCAGGCTACATATATATATGTGATGGCTAGCTGTTTAACATACAGTGGCATATTCAGGACCAGATAATGATAATGCCAAATGAAAATGAATTGTGCTTCATATAGAGAGAGCAAATGATTTGACTTGATTATTGTTTACTTAAGGTGCAGTGGCAAATATTTCATCCATATTCAGAATGAGAGTAAATTTAGAATGATCTAGTTTTATTTTTTTAGATTGAACTTTTTTTACATAATTGTATTACTTTATAAAATGTAATCAGTTTCTATAAAATTCTTACATTTAAATGACAGTTTGTCCTTCAAAATCAAGTGTGAATTCAACACTTTTTTCATATTATCATTAAAAAAAATGTAAATATTGTGCCAGAACCAATCCATTTTTGTCTGCAATATAAAGCCAACAAAATTACCAAATGAATCTTTTTAAACAAAACTATTCAGGATGCAATGCTTAACAATCATTATAAAAACTCATAAACGGTGGTAATGTTACATGTATGAAAAACAAACATTTGTAAAGGGTTCTGCAGAACCCAGTGTCTCACCTGCAATTGCTACTGTTAGTGTTAAGTGTAATGTTGTTGGCAAAAAACAAAGTCCATTAAACAGTATACAGAAAAATAATAAACTGCTTTGCTGAGCGCAGCTGGATACGCCCGCAGAGGTCAAACCCTGAACAATTGGGGCAAAAATGGACAGAATATTCAAGCTTGATACAGGTCTGAATTTGGATTGTAATTAAATATTTGACATATTATAGGTTTCTGAATAAATGTAGTCAAAGAACTTGAAATTGGTTATATGAATTGAATTTATATTCAATTAAAGATTCCTTGCTGTTGTGCAATACACTATGCTGTTGCGCAATACTTAGTAAATCTGTTGTCAGACTATAAACAAATAATATTTATAAAATTCTAAAGGGAGCTTACATCAATAGATATAAACAATTCACCAAAGTTTCATAAGAATTGAAAGCATTTTTGAGTTATTGTCTGAAAACTGGAAAATCCCCCCTTTTCTAATGAATAAAATCCCATAACTCGGAAATGTAAAATCTAAAATTTATAAAAAACGAAAGGGAGCTCATGTCATTAGATATAAACAATTAACAAAAATTTCTTGCAAGTTGGTGAAAGCATTCTTGAGTTATTGTCCGAAAACTGGAAAATCCCTCTTTTGTTAATGAATAAAACCCCATAACTCGGAAACATAAAATCTAAAATTTATAAAAAACGAAAGGGAGCTCACGTCAATAGATATAAACAATTCACCAACGTTTTATGCAAATTGGTTAAAGCGTTTTTGAGTTAATGTCTGACATGTTGACGACAGACAGACGGACGGACGGATGGACAGACGGACAATGGTATACCATAATACGTCCCGTAAACAGGCGTATAAAAAAATAAGACTTTTTTCTTCAGATTCTATTTCTTGATCTTGGAAAAGCTTCTGACCTGAGTTCATAACATTCTATGAAGGTTTGACAAAGTTGTTGATGTCTGAATAAATTAATTCCATACTGTATGTAAATGTAAACTGCAAAACTAAGTTCATCTACATGTACATTGGTATCAGTAAAATATTGAAAGAAGGAAAAAATATATATTCTAAATTTTACTCCAAACATTATCTCTTAATCATAAAAATTTTTTTTTTATCAAAATTTCATAAAATTCTAATAAGGTTGGACAAAGTTATTGATCAATGTCTAAAATACTCTGTTAACCAAAGACTGTATCTTAATTGTTATTGCTAAAAAGTTAAGTCCTTCTATCTTGACCCAAAAATCAATTGGCTTCTTTAATCCCTTCTCTATATCATCCCTTGTACAAGTGTCATTCCTAACTAGATACTGTAGTTATTATCCAGAAACAAATTTTTTGTTTCTGACACATGAATGAAAGGATGACAGCTGGAGGAACGGACAGAGTGATTAGTGTATGCGCCTGAAGTTTTTTCAGAGAGCATAATAAAGAAGTACATTTGTTTATATGTTTTTTTACCCCTAAGAATATATGTTTCTAGAGTACAATCTTTTACACTGAACATGATGTTTTGGTCTGTTTCGTTTTTTTTCACTTCAACCACTCACTTAACATCAATCATAAGTGACTGTCTTATTTGTCACCTATCATGATTCAATAATTCTTAACAAAATGTGATGATATTGCATTATTGTTTTACAAGAATCAGACTTTTCAATATGTTTTAACAAAATGTGATGATTGCATTCAATCGAAGAATAAGACCAGACATTTTGACAATTCATTGCTATCCCTGTCATTTTATATAATTTTTATTCACAACAAAAGTGCAGCCTAATTATGAGTTATGTGACATATCATGAATTGGTATTAATGTTTTTTGTGGTAAGTCAGTCTCAAGGATCATGATTTCATTTCCATTGATTAGGAATCTATCTCTGCAAGGCTTACTAAAATATGTACTATGGTATACAGCAAATAAATAAAAGGAGAAATGGGGAATATGTCAACGAGACAGCAACCAAACCAAATAAACAATCAAAAGATATTAAAACATTACTAGAGGACTGAACCACAAAATAATTTAAAATATAATAAAGCAGTCAGTTTAATTGATTGATTGTTGGTTAACATCAAGTGGCAAATATTTCATATATGTTCAGGAACATTTTAGTTTAAGGTCTATGATTTAGACAATAAAAATTATAGTTGGCATTTACTTGGACCACACAAAACTTTCAGCCGTGGGTAACAACATTTCAAATATGACAAACAGAAGTATATTTTCATGCATATGGTAGTATCATAGATTGTTTGTGGGATAGCCTTAACTACTCTAAATTTACCTTTTAATTCATGAATGATGACAAATATTGTACACTATGATTTTTACCACCTCCAAACCTCTTTATTTGGAATCTTTATAAAACTGTTTGATTCATATCGTCACCATTCAGTTTGTCTAAAACCTCATGCAAATTTCCTCCTTTTTAATCATGTAATGCGGAATCAGTTTTTTGTCTATTCAATGTGATTCCAAGACCAAAATTCCATTATTCTTAGTAATGGGATTCCACTGGTACTGATTCAGTAACCACAAACAAAAGTACCACTTTATTGTTGTTAGTTATAAACCTGCTAATCAGGAGTTATCAATTATTAACACAACCAATTCTATAGTGAACAAAGAAATACTGTCACATATATTACAAAGGCTTCATTAACATTGTGCTGTCACTTCTGATTCCAAGATTTTAAGTTATTTAACCAAATGGCACATAAATAAATCAAATGAAAAATCTACCTTTGATATACATTCAAAATGTTCAACTCACCAAAATTGAGCCAAGTAGTCAATTAGAAGAGATTAAATACTATACATTTTAATAATAACACATACATTTGTACATCAAAATGTGAAAATTTTTTAGGACAATTTTGATACAATGTTGCAAATATTACATCTTTTTTTATAATATTTGTTGAGCTGGTTGTTATTATTTTGCATTTTTTACATTACCCAAGATGAAATAATTTGTGTCTGAAAAACAATACAGCTTCGTAAAATTTGTCAAAATCTATCAAGATAGCAGTTTTTTATCATTTTAAGTAAATATATGTTTCTTTATAATTTGTTCATATGTTCAGAATATTGCAATATGCCATAAATGTTGGTTATAATTATAAAGTACCACATGAAACTGTGATTGATTTTCATAAATATTTGAGATTTTTTTTAATTGGCGTAAAACAAGTATTAAAAGGGGAAATTTGGGATACCCGGTTAATGCAATGTTTTACTTGTCAGGAACAAATATAGTTCAGTTGCACTCTAAGTACTTTGGCTTAGTATTATAGGTTAATTCCTCAGAACTCAAACTTTCTTAAATTGACCCCTTGTGTCAAAATTACACAGAAAAGCAAAATTGGTTTCTATGAAGCTTATGTCCTATCAGTGAAAAAGAGAACAGAATATTTCTTAATTTTTTTCCATTAACCCAAGTTTACACATTTGATTACAGTTTCTTTTTTCCAGCCACCCAATTTAATGAGTGGACACCAACCCAGAGTTGCCCACAGAGTATATATACATCCTGAACATTAACAAGCATGTGCATGTCTGATACTATAGAGTTGATATACCATCATCGGAAGATCCCCACTGTTTTGTAACAGTAAATTGGTGTAGTATGGCTCTAATTAAGATTACTGTTTATCTCCTGAGTACAGACAATCCTTCCATACATCTTACATCATACATTGCATTCCTCTTTTCTTCATCAAATAATCAATACCTTTTTTTTTTGTTTATTTATCTAATCATATTATTAATACAGATCATTCCCTGTAAATATATTCCAACTGATTTTATGTTAATCATGTTAATATGATCATGATAATTTTTCTTTAATTCTCAAAAAATATATAAATGAGAAAAACAAGCTTGCTTTTCAATCGTTATTCCATCTAAATACAAAGAACTGTCAAAAAGATATCAGACTTGCTGTGAAATTTTTCATAAATCCCTGTTCCTGATTCCAACTAAAACTGAGACTGTTGGGGATCTTAACATTCAACCTGGTATCTCCCTGTTTGCGATCCCATGGCCATCTGCCTAATTATCTTTTTAGATTCAGCTTTCAAATTTTGTATAAATTGCTAGAACATTTCATGAAGCATGATAGTAAGACAACATACGAATGATAAACCTCATATATGGTAGGATGTTTGGTTAAGATATATGAAGATGATTTGAATTATTTTGCCATTTTAACACTATCATTTTGTTCGACTGTAAACCTTTAAACATTTTAAAAATTACAAAAAAATTGTAATACACACTGACATACAACTCCTTATGATGATATCACACACACCACCCAAATTGCATGTACGTGTACATATGTCATTTGAATGATAGGATATATATATACTTGCATATAGATGGTTATTATTTGTGCTGCAATTTTAATACCCCTAGTTCTGTAAGATTTACATCCCTTTGAAATGTCTCAATGCCATCATACATAAACCATCTTGTAATTACACAGTGACACACATTGTATATTCTCCTACAGTTTTAAAGGATAGCTATCAGCTAACACATAGAGTATCATATTCTGGTGGTTTGATATCAATATTTTATGTGAGTTATATCCCTTTAATAATTTGCACTATTACAATAAAATTGAGAATGGAAATGGGGAATATGTCAAAGAGACAACAACCCAACCAAAGAGCAGACAACAGCCAAAGGCCACCAATGGGTCTTCAATGCAGCGAGAAAAATCCCGCACCCGGAGGTGGTCCTCAGCTGGCCCCTAACTAAAATTGTGTGCTAGTTCAGTGAAAATGGATGTCACATGCAACATGAAACACTTAGTGATTTGTACTTCCTTAGAAGAATGAGGAATGATTTAACTATTTTCCAAATGGAGCCCCATCTAGTCGTATAGTCACTGTCAAGTCTGTCATAAGTCTGTTTGACTTGGTGTCTTATCCAATTTGTACTTGGACAAATAAAATATGTTTAAACTAAGTGTCTAACAACAATCATGTTGTGACAGAAGACATTTGGCTATATTGCATATGTACATTAGCATTTTTTTTTTGGCTTCAGACTCAAGTTGTTCCTTAATTTAATGTGCAACTTCTCTGCAGGGAGATTGGACAGTAGTGCAATATTCTAATCTTTCAGTCATTATTATAGGTCCATTATTGATATAAATTATCATTTCAATGGGTTCTTTTTTTGGGAATGGATCTAGAGGGAAAGGATTCATTGGTCACTCTAACCTACAATTTAGGGGTCCAGTGCATGTGGTCAGACTTTCTCTAGAATCAAAATCGGGAAAATCTTTGTAAACATTTGTGAAAATAAGGTGGAACCAGGGCCTAATCTAGGATTTTGAAGAGTGACTTCTCCTTCCAAGAGGAGAAGTGACTTCTCCTTCCAAGAGAGAGAAGGAGAAGTGGTCAATTTCTTGGAGAAGTGAGATTCCATTACCGTTTCGGTTGCATCGTGTTTTCCATGCTTATCACTAAGGAAATTGTTTTATATATATTCAATAAAAGATATACTTGCAGTTTTTCATGTGTTTTTGTACACAATGTTTATAAAGAAAGTTCTAAATAAAATGGTTTAGACAATATATAGTTGTTATTTATTTATTGATACAATTGTGTTCTAATTAAAATTTGTTGATTGGGACACGAGGGAGTAGCCTAGTAATATTATCATGATTATCCTGCATTAAATTCATGTGCATCTGCCTCAATTTATTTTTAAAAGTCCAGAAAAAATATAACTCCCAAATGACAATTTACCTGATGAATTTCACATGACTGGGAATTTAATTTAGATCACCACTTGTCATTATTTTGTAAAACAGTATTGAATGTCCAGGACATTATGTTAGTTGTAAATTGAGATTATCGTTGAAGATTGCAAGTCTATAAATGAAAAATCTTTCAATCGCATATTAATTATCCGACAAAGAGCTAATTTCTATCATTTTTAAAATATCATCCATATCAACGAAATGGTCGCGTGAAAAAATCCACTGCTGATCACAACCGGTCGAGTGTCATACGTTTGCAATCACATTATCCATCAGCAGTCTTTCTACCTTTTATATTTCAATTTTATTCAATCAATATAATAAATCTACCCTTAATTCCCACCTTTTACCTACCGAATAGTAAAATTGATCGACTCATGTAAGTTAAAGAAATAAAACAAATCAGCTGAGTGATTACGCAACATCCTCAGATGAAAATCATCGTAAAATGATAACTTAAACAGACGGTCAGTTTTCTGTTTGACTAGTTTTGAAAGTTATATCCAAGGATGTTCAAAGTCGATGTTGTATTTATTAATTTGATCGTTGACAGTATTAGTCCTGGGTCGTTTCGCAAATCTCGATTTTTCCGTGTCAGCCGCCATTTTTTTACCTGTGAGACTTGTCAATCACAAGTTGTCTCCCTTTACCGGTTTTGATAGCGATTTGACTTCACTATGAAGTCAGTCGGCTGGCTAGATTTAGCGATTTTCAAAATTCTTTGGCGACTTAAATCGTCATTTCGCGGCAAGATTATGGCCTGGGTGGAACACATACTCCCCAATTTCACCAAATTATAACCCGATGAAACTACTTTTATCTATTACATGTACAATGTAGTTTATAAAGTCAAACTATACATTCCTTATTATTCCAGTAACTGGTGTGCTCTAATGGTTAGGCAAATCTTATTAATAGAATGTGTACATTAGGTAAACCTTTGGTTGCACTCCTCCATCAAATCTAAATCATTTACATGTACATGTAAACTCAGCAATTAACACATCTTATACCTTTCTAGGACTTGAGGAGCTGATCACTTTTCTCAAACCTATGAAGCAGAACTATTCTACCCCTACCATCTTATTTCTTATACATGTACATTAGAACTAAACACGACCATTAAATTTGTAATAAATGGGAATTTCCCTACACGATTACAATGTATGAACATCTTTAACTTTTCTAATCTATGGTTTTTACATAATCAATTTATTGATGCCTACTCATCGACTTTGTTGGCTAATATCATTTTTTTTTAATGCAAATTTGTGTAAATTGATAAATATTTGGAGTAAATTTGTTATAAAAAATTGAAAAAAAAATTATTTCAATCCCTGCAATTTTTAGTTAATTTTGTCCCTATTTTTTTTTTTTTTTTTACATAAACAAAATAAAAAGCATCAAATTTTACAGCAAATTCTTTTCTTCAATGAGGTGATCTGTTTGAAATAGTTTATCTTTAGCTCTTTGAAAACAGAAAATACAATGCAAACATTTTCATTTCCATCCTTTAATTCAGCATCAGTAACCAACAGGAGGGTGCCATGTTTATCAATCATCCATTGATAAAACATGTATCAATAATTTATGAATGCTTACACAGATTTTATAATAAAGGTTTCCACACGAAATACAAAGTTCTTACCTGGACCCTTATTGTCCATTTTTGGATCTTAAAACTGCGAAAAATCCTAAAATAATTTTTGCTACAAATCGTCAAATTCGTCCATTTTTGTCTTTTTTCTTGTATCATCATCCGGGGTTTTCTTCCATAATATTGGTATATTTTTCATCTTTCCATTTGTAAATTGCGGGAAAATCTATTTTTCACTTCTTTTCACGGTAAATAAATGTTACGGTAATCCATCGACATACGACACTGAAGTAAAGGTACACTTGTGTTCGCTGTACCGTGAAACGTATAAGTGTGCCGCTTGATCAAATTTCGGGCACCTGTTTTCAATTTGAGAATGTATGTCACCGAAAATTAATTGAATAATGGAAAATCATTGATTAAAATATAACATTTGTGAAGTGCCATACTAATTTGCATGATGCTATTTGTTTGTATTTTAAAATAATGCTATTTATAATAAAAGTAACGGAGTGAATATTCATTGCGAGGCTTCATCGATCAGCGGAAATGGCGGAAGGTCGAATGAATTTGGCTGCTTTGCAGCAAAGAGATCCGTATATAACGGACATAGTTGATACTGCGTCTCAAGTTGCCTTATATTCCTTTAGTTCGAAGTCAAGTGAATGGGTTTGTGTCAATCATTCCACTGATTAATTAGAATGTTTCTGTATAAACACCCTCCACTTTATTACTTGTCATATTATTATGATAAATCTGCTATTTTTAACTTGGAAAAATAGAGTTTTTCTTTGCAATCGCTACATGACATTGTGAAATACGGTCACCCGTGATGTCTCTATAGATTATTTAAACATCAGTTATGAGTGAATTTGTATAATTATGATTTTAATAAGCCAAAACCCAACAATTTACACAACTCATATATGTTAGTTTATCTGGACCATGGCATGTGTTGTTCTTAGTTGGTATAATTATTTTTTGGAGTTGTTGTTGTCTGTTGAACTGGCCAATATTTTTAGTGATTCACTTTTCCATATTATCTATAATAAATACACTGCATTTAGTGGTAATGTCTACACATGTACAATAAAACACACTTCGTTTAGTGGTAATATCTAGTGACTATACGATGCAGTCCGGTAAATCTGCCCAGACAAGGCTTGGATCGTATGAATTTCTGCTTAATTATATACAAATTGTATCAAATTTAATATAATTTATAAAACGATTCACTGACAAATCAACTTTGAGAAGTTAATCTCATTTCCCAAAAAATATCTGAAATAAATTTTAAAATCAACAAAACAAGTGGGTATTCTGTGTTTTTATCAGAAATGTGTTTGTCCCGTAAATCCGCCCATGCGCAGTAAATATGTATTGAGGGCCAGTTTATCACAAATTTATGAAAGGAAAAGGTGACCTATTTATTAATAGACCACTTATAAAGGGATTCCAGATAATAAAAAAAAAAATTGCAAGTCAGAAATGAGTTTTGTAAGCAATAATATGATTATCGTTAGCTTTAGGAGCTGTATTATATATATCACTTGATATTTTCGTAATAAAGGATTTTTCTTTAAAATTTAACATGCAGTGATGATAAGTACAATTCCTATGAACATGATGAATAAAATAGCAGACGAAATATTCACGAAAGTAAATGGGAGTGGGCTGGTTTACCAGATGGGCGGAATTACTGGACATTACTGTTCATGTACAATTCTTTGGAATAATTTCATTCATTCCATTAGTTCATGTATATATAAAATATGACAAAAAAATGCATGGACTTGCAAAATAACTGGGTTTGAAAAACTAAATGCATCATTGATACTTTTCATATTTAATCGTACAGATACTTTAATCTGCTTCATTTATATTTCTTTCATAATTTGTTCCAAGTAGATCATATCTTTCATTGGAAAATGAAGTAATTTTGTCATTTCAGTCTGTCTTAAATCTCTGATTCAGTTAATTGTTTTTGCAAATGTTTGAATTAATATATTTGTATATATCATAATAATTTTTGGGATTCCATCATAGCTATATTGAGTAAAATCAGATCTTTCAGAGTTCTTGAAAAGTGGTGGTTTGAAGGTTTTTACCACCACAATTTTGAAAAGACTGACACAATCTTGGTATTTTTCAATAGAAATAATAGTGAGAACCAACAGATTTTCTTCAAGGACCACCAGGGGAAAAAAGATTTTTAAAACTCTGAATTCTTTAATATAATTAGAAAATTCAGTCAAATGGTAACTGAATTCCCATTATACATTTACATCCAAATTTTGATTAACAAGTGTTATTGATAATTGCATTCTGTGAACATTGTATCTTTAATGAATAAATCTTTTCGATTCAACAAGTTAATTGTTAAATATACTGTTTACCTTTGATTAATAAATTTCGTCATTTGTTACTGATGTGGTGGGAAGAAATAGTTTCTCAGTGGCTTGGCAAGTGAATGTTTACACATATATACATAACTTGGAGAGTAGCTGTTTTCGTTCAAATAAGAACCAAAAAAATGGGGGGAAAAGAAGTGAATATGATTTTATTGCATTAAACTATGTACAATCGAAATGTTTGGATTATTTTTGCTCTGTTTTTACTGGAATATGCATTTTAAAATAATTTTAAATGAATTTGAGGCAATATAAATATTTCCTGCAATTTGTCAAGATATGATGCTATCCCACAATGCATCATTCTAACTTTCAATAAAAAAAATACATGTCATGGTGTTCTGACTGGTGAATCAGGATTCCAGACTATTTTAAATATTTGAAATACCAACCTCTACTCGACCTGTGTTTTGTGAGTATACCCAACATAGTGCAGTAAGAAGTACATTCTTCAGATCATATACATGTCCTTGTAAAGCAATTTATTGATGATATAATACTCAGATACAAAATTATCTAGTAACTAAATAAATATTTGTGTTTGTATGTAATAACATACTTATCAGGACAACCATTTTATCAAAAATACTTAAGTTGAAGTAAGAAGTTCCTGGTTAAGGGGATATACCATCATTGATTTTTCCCCATTTGTCCTTGTTAAATTGGTATGTTTGAAGAAAAAAAATTGGCAGAATATCAGGTCTCGACAATAACGCTTGTCCGATTGTCCAGTACCAGAGGAAAAAAAGGTCGGACAAGTAAAAGCCATTTCAAGCTTGTCTGACGGGACAAGTAAAATTTTTTTGTAGAAAATATATTTAATCCAACTTTGATGATCAAAGTAATAAACAAAAAACAAGAAAAGGAGATAAAAACAAATATTAATTGCTTCGCATCACGGTGCGGAGCTATTAGTTTCAGTCAACATACATGCCATCTTGAAATAATTACTTATCACATATCGATTCTGATTGGTTGCTTTATGATGCGGCTGAGATACAGCAACAGCTATTGGCTTAAATGAGATAAAGAATTACAGACTTTCTCGTCTCAGGAGAAGACATCAAATGCCAAAAATTAACTATGTGTATTTCAGTTCCGATCAACTGTCGGATATCAAGAGATATAAATCAAATTCTGTTCTATTGTTTTAATTCATTTTGTTCATTGAATCAACCTAAAATGCAAAAAAGGTTAATATAAAGGTTTTTTTTTGGACAAGTTACAATTCCATCTGGACAAGTAAGTTTTGGTATGTACTTGTCCTATTGGGCAAGTTGAAAAAAAAGTTATTGTAGAGGCCTGAATATACCTTTGCAGGGTAAAATTTTTATAAAGGACTGACACTATTTTGGTATTTTGCAATACAAATAATAGTGAAGACCAACAGATTTTCCTCAAGGACCACCAAGGAAAAAAGAGTTTGTGAACTCTGCCTTAGTTTCAAGTAAACAAGTACTTGGCATGAATAAAGTTTTATCTTGTCCAGTACTACAGTGAAAATTCCACACAATGTTTCATTGCATAAAAGAAAGTAAACAAGGCAGTTTCTCCACTTTCATTTTCGTATTTTCAAGCATTAGTAACTAGCTATATATAGCTATAGGTCACTGCATGTTTCTGTAATATTTTTTATAGGAACACCAAAGCAAAAAGAATGGTGCCTTAAAACACCCAAGATATATATGTTAATGACTTTGAAAAAAATTATGCAATGAAATGCAGGGTTTATTTGCTACAACTGTAAAATCCAAGGGGATTATATTTTGTCCTATTTTAACAATGAAACCAGATGTGCTATACCATGTTTTGGTTTATCGACACATTTACAGTCAGTTTTATGACCAAGGGGAAATAACTCATTTCACAATTTTGCCAAAATACATACATTGTGTTTCTTCACTTCATACAATGTAACGTATACTAATAATTTAAGTTAAAAATTAAGCAATACATATATTTTAAACAATCTTTACATTTGTACAGTTCTAAAGCATTATCAGTTTCCTTTTAACTCATTTTATGTGTTTTCTGAAAATTTTTAGTAGATTTTCTGAGAAGATAAAATGATTTAGTGTCCATACTGACAGTTCAGAAATTTTTGTAGAAAGTACAGAATTAGGACAAGTAAAATATCATGGACACTTACATGTACTTGAATTTCGGGTTGTTAAAAAGTTAATGTTGAAACTTTGTATGGACTTATTTTTCTGGTTCTTAATTTTGTAGTGAAATTATGAACACAGACTAATGGCCCAAGAACACAGTTATTTCATTTAGACAATAAATTGAAATTTAAAAAATTGCACCGCTCTATCTAAAAAAGAGTTTCACAGTGTAGTGTACTACTTTTCGGACAAATAATATCAAAATTATAGAAAAGTCTACCAGCTCTAACTCAAAATATGGACAATTCTAAGTTAAGGGGGTCTATAATTCAGTTTGACAGCTTCAGACATACTAATTTTTGACCTTTTTGAACTGGACCAAATCACTACTTTACATAAAAATTCAACACCTTAATTTTTTTAATGTAATTTCATGGTTAAAATTTTGCATTGATAGGGTCAGAAAAGCTTATGTCACATCTTATCCTTAAACATCCAAATGGTATAAGTATATTGATATTCAATTCAAAACTTGTTTAAGATACTAATACTAATATTTATAGATATATAGAATATATTTTATTACAAATTAAGGGTCTTCAAGGGGCATATAGAGAATACATGTATAAGGAAAAAGAAATTTGATCTATAGCATAGATACATGTACATAGAATTTAAATACACAATCACAATACAATTAAACTGTAATAAAGCCCTTGGTTTATAGTATATACTATAGTTATATGAAAAATAAATAGATCTAAGTCATATTGACTTTAATGAATTTTCCAACAGCATTAAGGACCTGATCGTCTTCACAGCTTAATAAATAAATGAGTTTTTGCTGATTGTCCAGTAAAGAAAAAAAGAAAAGTTTGGAATTTTTTGGCAAACAAAGCAGAGTTCTCAAAATCTTTTTTTTCTCTGGTGGTCCTTAAAGAAAAACTGCTGCTCACTACTATTTCTACTACAAAATACCTAAATTGTGTCGGTCTTTTGAAATTTTTGGTGGTCAAATCCTTTGGACCACCACTTTTCGAGAACTCTGACAAAGTCAAAGAGAGAGCATCTCTATCAGAGTTAAATTTTTCACATGAAGTTATAAAATATATGCTAAAGACAAATCTAGTTTCATATAATGACGTTCTTATGTCAGATTCCCAATTGTAAATGGTAGATTTAAGAATTAAGTTGTTATATAATAAATTTTTCTGTAGCAACCATACATTTGTACATATGATTATGTATTTTACCTCTTGTTACACATGTGTATGAGTATTTCAAAATAAAGTATTGTATTATTGTTATTCTTAATAACCAAACATATGTTGCGTATTTAATTGATTTGTTAGGTTAATCAATTTAATGGAAACTTGTTAAGGAGATTATCAATTTATTACATAATTCCGTGTTCCAATTATCCAGTTGTACAGGTAAAATTATGTAATTTGAAAAAATTACATTTTGCATTAAGATTTTCTCATCATTGAACATGGGTTTCATCTTGGACCAATAGATAAATGTATTAATCCAAATTCCATGAATAAACTGACATTGACTGATAATACACACATTTATTTGTTCTCCTGTTAGATGGGAGATAACTGCTTGTGTATTTTTTAGTTGTTTGCTCTGTCTGTCATCACTTCAGATTTTAAGATAGGACAGAATTCTTAAAGGCTGCAATTTAAGGAATATATTATAGGCACATTCTTTTATTAAACTTGTGGGATTTTGAATTGAAATATTTCCAGATTGAAACCTATGCAAATAAATTCTCAAATCATATTCTTTTCATCATCTGTAAAAGGTACATGTAGTTCTAAATTAAAATACTGGAGTGTTAAGCATGGAAATAACATTAGGTTTTTACCAGCTGTTTAGTTCAAATAAAAGCAAACACTGAATCTTCAAGTGGGACTAATGGATATCTTTTGTCCCCAAGGCAAAGAAAATTTACTAGGAAATTATAGATAGGGATTACTATCTGGTGGCGACATAAACTATTTGTATAAAGCTTTATCTTTCAGAGGGTAGAAGACCTGGATGTTTCATTTATTGTATACAGTAACAGATGCCTTATTTACAATGTTTCTGTCTGTCATATGTCCATTGTCCTTGACCTCATTGTTATGGTTCAGAAAATGCGTAAAAAAATGTTTAGTTAATTTATCATCTGAAGTTATCTCTTTTTATATCTTTAAGACTTTTAACAGAAAATCAATCATGGTCTGTAAAGCAGTTGAGACATTTCAGCATGTGCACTCTTGTTTCAATCACGAACCCTGCCCATTTCAAATTTACTTTGCCCTAGTTGAAGAGAGACTTTTCAACCATGTAACATTTATATATCCCTTTGTTAATAGTTTAAATTTGTATGTTTGGATATATACTGCTTTTTATATGACCGCAAAAATTGGTATGACGTTGGCATCGTCGTCGTTGTCGTCCGAAGACACATTGGTTTTCGCACAATAACTTTAGTTTAAGTGAATGGATCTCTATATAACTTTACCATAAGGTTTAATACCACAAAAAACAGTTAAGCATTTTTGTAACTTCCAGACAATAACTTGTGTGTTAGTGTATGGATCTCTCTGACATTGTACCACAAGGTTCCATATCACAAAGAGAATGCTGGGATTGATTTTAACGGTAATTGCCTCAATTTAGGAATTTAGGAATTAGGGGCCAAAAAGGGGCAAAAAACAAGCATTTTTCTAGTTTCAGGACAATAACTTGTGTGTAAGTGTATGGATCTTTATGAAATTGTACTACAAGGTTCCATATCACAAAGGGAAAGCTGGGTTTGAGTTTGGGGTAATTGCCCTAAACGTTTAGGAATTTGGGGCCAAAAACAAGCATTTTCTAGTTTCCAGACAGTAACTTGTGTTCAAGTGTATGGATCTCTGAAATTGTACTGCAAGGTACTATACCACAAAGGAAGGCTGGGATTGAGTTTGGGGTGATGAATCATAAGGGGTTCAAAAATTTTCCATTTTAAGTTAATTATTTCTGATATATATATAAAAGCAAATGAAATCTTCAATTGCACAGTATTGCATTAGATTTGTAAGATCTTTGACCACATTTATTTTGTGTCAGAAACCTATATTGTGTCAAAAATTTGATCACAATCCAAATTCAGATAGTGTCAAGCTTGAGTATTGTG
Source organism: Mytilus coruscus (assembly GCA_017311375.1). Lineage (NCBI taxonomy): Eukaryota > Metazoa > Mollusca > Bivalvia > Mytilida > Mytilidae > Mytilus > Mytilus coruscus. Next base: position 141,025,663 of record CM029595.1, on the reverse strand, counting down.
TCCAAATTTGCCCCAACTGTTAAGGGTTCGACCACTGCGGTCATATCAGGCTGCGCTCAGCGAAGCATTTTATTGTGATAATGCTAGATCGACTGGCTCGCAGCATCACTGGTGAAGTTTTTCCTTGAAATGTAATTTTACTTACATTTACACTTGAATTGGTCTAAATACCTAAAAGAATATTTTCAATAGAACATTCTTTTCTGTTCATAGAATTGTTCCTAAACAATAGCTATAAAATTTTGATAATGTTGTTAAACCTTATTATATGTTGATTTATTGAGGACAAGGAGAGATCTTCATCATTTAAACTCTTCTTCAGCTGAGTTTTTTCTTTTCACAACATAATATTGTACATTTATGATGGTTTATACTTATATGATAATTATTATTGGTAAGACAAAATCATTTAAAAAGGTGAAAAATTAAATTGAATAAGATAATCAATTTGTACATTATTACACATTTTTTTTTTAATGAAAATGTAAACAAGATAACATAATCTGTTAAATCAGCTGATAAACTATTTTACTTGAAATTGTCTTTTTGAAAGGTTTTTGAAAAGGAAATCCAAAAAATGGAATGTTATCCATGTTGAAGAGTCAATCAGAATGATAACAGCTTTGCAAGAAAGATAACTCTGTTACATCTCTTACTACTTCTGTAGAGTTTCTTCCCTTTGTGCAAGTGCAGTGGAATGTGTATGCCAAACATTTTTTTTTTAAATGATCCTGTAACTTTAACCTTTGAATTTAAGTTGTATTTTTATGGAATCAAGATCAAAGAGGATGATTATATAAGAGAAGTTCTTCCAAATCTAAGTGGAGTAATTTACAAACAAAAATATCAGTTGATTGGAAAAACAGTTGGATAAATTTATAACTGAAAACTTACAACATGTCATGTACATTTGGTATATTGTTAAGTATTGACATTTATATCCCAAAAAAGACAGAAAAACAGATTTTTGGTAAAGTTTATCTAATTTTCTAGATTTCAACCACCTTTCAGTCTAATGAAAACATATGTTGTGCTGTTACACCACTGTCCCAGGTTAGAGGGGAGGGTTGAGCGCTCACAAACATGTTTAACCCCACCACATTCTTTATGTGCCTGTCCTAAGTCAGGAGCCTGTAGTTCAGTGGCTGTTGTTGGTTCATGTCTGTCATATTTGTTTTTCGTAAATTGTTTTGTTATAGATTAGGCAGTTAGTTTTCTTAATTGAAATGTTTAATATTTTTCATGTCAGGGGCTTTTATAGTCAACTATACAGTATGGGTTTTCTCATTATTGAAGGCCGTACGGTTGCCTATAATTGCTTACATCAACTTTATTTGAACTTAGATGGATAATTGTCTCATTGGCAATCATACCACATTTTTATAAAGTGATTTGACATAGCTGCTTTATGCTTGCTGTTTTGATAATTATTATGTCAAACAATGGAAATAATTTGTCAAGGTGTGTGTGTCATTACTACAAAACAAAAGTTTCCAAACAGGGCACTTCCAGAGACATAGTTATATATCTTATTTAAGTTTTAAAATCTATATTCTTTTGTTTATGTAATAGATGCAGCTAAGTTATCAATTTCTAATTAGTGAAAATACAATGTATAATCAACCACACATGCTTGTGTATTTTCATATCATGCCATTAGCCTTTGATTGGAAATATTAAATTCTTCGTTCTTCAATGCAGCATATAACATCATTAATTCATTTAAAAAATCTTTTCTCAAAAGTGATGTCATGTTTTAAGGCTTAGCTTGGGAAAAAAATGTTGTTCAAATGGAAATGCAGCATCTTTTCCTGAAAAAAATATGGTTAATTACACTAGCATTGAAAAGGAAATGTCAATAAGGATATTACTGATCAAAATATAATATTAGAGGTCATGTAAGGTCAGAATTTGTAATGAGGAAAACAGACAAGAAATGACAAATGATTTATCAAATATTAGTAGTAGACCAAGTGTTTTGTTGTAAGTCCCAATGGTAACCTTGGAGAATGTAGATTGTTTTTAATTGGTTTATAAAGAGAGAGATGGACCTTAATCATGCTATAAATTACAATACCTCCATCTGGAGACCACGATATGTATATATTTGTTAGATATCTTTATTTGTTAAAGTCCTTTTTGTCTCGCCTGCAACAAAAGTCACAGAAAGCGAGACAAAGGGATTGCTTTTCCAGAGACGGCGTCAACAATTGTTAAGTTTTCTGCTTAAGTTAGTTTGATAGGATCTACTTGTGATAGATCAATTATATTTTGTACAGTATGAAGTTGCATTACTATCAGTTCATATCAGTTTGATGACTATTTTGAGGCCCTGCCCCCTATGACATGATCCAGAGACTTTGAATTAATTGGCAATTTTCAATGTTAAGTATTCTGCTTTAGTTAGTTTGATAGGATCTACTTGTGATAGATCAATGATATTTTGTTTTAAGTTGCATTACTATTAGTTCATATCAGTTTGGTGACTATTTTGAGACCCTGTCCCCTTTGTCATGGTCCAGTGACTTTCAATTAATTAGCAATTTTCAATGTTAAGTTTTTTTGCTTAAGTTATATTGATAGGAACTAATTATACCCCATGCAACGAGTTGCGGAGGGTATAATGTTTTGACCCGTCCGTCAGTCCGTCCGTCAGTCCTGTTTCTTGTCATCGCAACTCCTCTCAAACCACACAACAGAATTTCACGAAACCTTTTAGATAATAAGGACATACTATGTAGTTGTGCATATCAACAGGAAATTACGATTCATTTCTTTTCTAGGAGTTACGCCTTTGAACTTATTTACTTTAATGTACTACTGCAACAGTTTGTCATCGCAACTCCTCTCAAACCACACAACAGAATTTCATGAAACCTTTTCAGATAATAAGGACATACTACGTAGATGTGCATATCGACAGGAAATTACGATTCAATTTTTTTTCTAGGAGTTACGCCCCTTTGAACTTATTTGCCCAGTATACTACTGCAACCTTTTGTCATCGCAACTCCTCTCAAACCACACAACAGAATTTCATGAAACCTTTTCAGATAATAAGGACATACTACGTAGATGTGCATATCGACAGGAAATTACGATTCATTTTTTTTCCAGGAGTTACGCCCCTTTGAACTTATTTGCCCAATATACTACTGCAACCTTTTGTCATCGCAACTCCTCTCAAACCACACAACAGAATTTCATGAAACTGTGTAGATAATAAGGACATACTACGTAGATGTGCATATCGACAGGAAATTACGATTCAATTTTTTTTCCAGGAGTTACGCCCCTTTGAACTTATTTGCTTCAATGTACTTCTGCAACAGTTTGTCATCGCAACTCCTCTGAAACCACACAACAGAATTTCATGAAACTGTGTAGATAATAAGGACATACTATTTAGATGTGCATATTGACAGGAAATTATGATTCAATTTTTTTTTCTGATACAATTTTTTTTCTTACACTTATTTTATTTCTCCAATGACAATGTGGGGACGTGGGGTATGTGAGCGCTCACTAAGGTTCTTTCATTACAATAAACAATGATATAAAGTTACATTACTGTCTGTACATCTCAGTTTCTCGACCATTTTCAGGCCAGGCCCACTAGATCATGGTCCAGTGACTGAATTAATAAGCAATGTTGCTGTCCATCAGATTGTCTTTTTCTGAATTTTATGCCTATAGGCGGGACATATCTCTGTGGCAACAGTTTATTTTTATTTTATGCTGCATCTGTTCAATGCAAAGGTACAGTGTAGTCATTATAATTCCACTTCAACCTTTTCTAGGGCCCCATCTTAAAATAACAGTGAGGTGTGAGCTTTTGCTCCATAATCACAACTCTGAGCAAGGGCATTGAATGATCTGAAGTAAGATCAATACTCTGAGCAAGGGCATTGAATGGTCTGATGTAAGATCTGATGTCTTTGATTAAACAATGATGAATTTGTCTAACTTAATTATTAAGGAACCATTTAATTTGTGGTCTTGAGCACTGCTTTATAGTTTTGATTGTATTGGATTTTTTGCCAGGTTTTTTTTAAATAGAATACATCATAGATCTAGTTATAAGCCATGAAACAGATGATGAACAATAAATCTGTATTACCTGTGATGTAAAGTACACATCATAATCTCTATTCTTCTATTTATAAGGAGGTCGAACAAGGTCACTAATAGAACAGTGTGCCTTATAGCTTTATAAAAACTCTAGGGACACAGTTTTTTAAAGTTTTAACTTTTATGTGAGAATTGACATTAAAATAGGTTATTTGACCGAGTTATATTATAAATTATAAAGTAAAAGAGTCCCAAAACAATTGAATTGTATTTTGTATGTCTGATATCTTTTGAGGAAGATATGATGACTTATTATGTTCTAAATGGTTGTCTGTAGTACAAAATAGCATATGAAATTGTGTTGAAATAGACTGTTTATGAATTCTAAAAGTTCAGATGTACACATTATGTCACATAGGACTTTTAGTACACTTACATACATTAGAACATCCAAAGGTTTACAAAAAAGAATGTCAGATTGTCCTTTTCTGTTCAAATTTTTTTGGAAATTGAAAATTAACTATTTTTATTGATTCTTTTGAATGAAAGGAGAAGTGAGTATGTCAATGAGACAGCAGCCTAACAACACAAAAAAACATCAACTTCTGTTCAATTTTTAAGGAGAGATATAGGAGAAATGTCACTCACAAAAATAGTTCCTGTTAATTTCCATGTACATGTAAACAGCAATCAATCATTTAAATGAAGCAACATTAAGTTTGTCTATGTGGAAGACAAAATGTCCAGTTTGAATTTTCAGCCTTTTTATGGTCATATTATCCTCACTTCTAAACAACATGTATGTTATATAATCATGGGAGATATATAGCTTGACATTGATGACAGTTTGACCTCTAAATGTTTTTAGTTTGTAAAGTTTTGGCATGTTGGGTTTCTAAATTACATCTCTTATAATTCATAGGATCATCATATATTACAATGCTAGTTTTAAGACTTTCTCCATTTGTTTTAAATTATCTTTTTTTATACTTTTTCAGGAAAGAACAGAAATAGAGGGATCATTGTTTGTATACAAAAGGTAAGTTCACTTATTTATTAGTATAAAAAAATTAATCAAATAATATGTAAAAACGATAACAAGAATGACCATAGATACTGATCATTATGATTTAGTGGGGAGGGGGTCCGTGATGCCCCTGTTCCCTTATGGGCTACATTTATGGTTAATCCACTTTTTATTTTTTGTGGGACACACTCCTATTCCTGGATTTCTCAGATACAGGCCTACTTAGGAGGAGTCAGGGGCTGGTGTTGATATAGTCTGAATGTAAACTTTTTTTATTACTAGACAGCATTTTAATCAATGCAACATAATTTAAAATTTGATGTTTATATACATGTGTATTGAAATAAATGTGTTTACCCTAGTTGTAAGTTCTTATAGACAGCAGGTTATGTATTGCATTTGCTGGCAGACTCTCAGAAAGAGAAGAATATACAGACAGGTAAATAGGGAATGTAATGAGATGTTAATTAAACTCTGTAAAAATGTTCTCATCTTGTCCAACATTCTGTCAAACTAGGACTATAAAGTAAATTACCTCTAGGTGTTGTATTTTGGTTAAAAAAACCTTTTAATTAACCCTTTTGTAGTATATTACTTGTAAGAATCTGGGATGAATTAAAGATGAGACTTTAATTACACCATTTCAAATCATAGTTTTTGTTTTGCAATTAGATTGTTTTTTAAGATTCTCTGTAGTAATCCTTGTTTCCTGACCTGTTCTGCAATGTAATTTCACATATTAAGTTAGAAATTGGATTTTGATCTGAAAAAATATCGGATAGAAGCAATGTTTCTGAAATTGAGTGATTACTGTTTTGTTTTAGATTTTTGTGGGATTTTTTTTAATTTTTGAGGGGTAGATATAGGTTGAGATTCTTATTTGACAAACTTTGCCAACTTATAAATTCAAAAAATTATGTTTTATTCAATTTTGACTCTTGATCTTAAAAAATATCACATTAGATAATAGAAATGGCTTAAATACAGATACAAGTACCTTGTTTTTTTACTGAGGACATGTGTGTTAATCTCTATAGCTTATAAAATCCAGAAAAGGACAGAAATATCAGAATACATGTAGTTGAATAAAGAAAAGAAAATTTTCATTCAAGTTATTTTCCAGCAGCTAGTGAAGAATTACCAATTTCAGAATTTCTTGAATACTGGATTATATTTTCAAAGCAAACATCAAGCATTGTGAATCGTCAACAAGTCCTAAGCAATCTTTCTGTGTTACATTATTTTCAGTTTGATGTAGGAACAATTACCCACAATGCATTAGATTTTTAGACTTGTTCTGATACCAGTTTACTGTCAAATGCATTTATGATATCAAGTATGTGTATTCGCTTATAATATAAATTCACAACCATGATGGTATCAAGGTTAAGAAATAGATGCATAATTTTATTATAATCTCAGATTAGAAGTTGAATAAGCTGACCTTTAAGTGAAATTTGTATAAACCTTGCAGGTCCAAGCTTTGTAAATAATATAAGTACAATGTACATTGAATCTGATTTTATTAACTAGTAAATTGTTGTGTAAGTTTAGGGAAGAATCTGCAGAGTTCATGACCTGCAATTTGTTAAAATTCAAGATTTACAGGACCTGAAATGTAACAAGTTGGATGCTTTGATCGTTGCAAAGGTAAATTTAGCTTCCTATTACAAGTATCTCAAAGAAAACCTTTAATCACTCTCAAGTTGAGATATCCCAAATGTTGCTTTAACAAGGTTAACAAAACAGGTTTTGCTTCATATGATTAATCAATACAAAAACAAACAAATGGTCTATTAATTTATATCTGATTTCATCCCATAATAAATTTAAGATCTTCTCCATCAGATGATAATTACATCATATGGGTGTTATTCCATGATATATTGTGCAGTAAAGCACATGACATGCACCTGAACATGTATCAACATCCATACTGATATCATATCTAATCAGCCTAAACTGAAGGGAATGGATGTCTGTCTTTCTAGCAGATAGTGACACATGTATATAAACATTCTGGAGGAAGATTAGGGTAGTTTATTTCTAAACATATATTTATACTTTGTTTCATCTTGTGACTGTGTCTTAAAACAAAATGCCCTGAAAATCTATTAGATGAAATCTAATGAATGAAGCGTTGTTATTATTATTAGATGATCATTTAAATGAAAATCTATTTCTGATCAAATTAATAGTCTGAGAAATAGCTTTATATCAATTGTATATTTACTAGATATTTAGAAGGGTTGAATTGAAAACGAATATACACTGATAAATCTACTGTTACAATTTTTTTCAGGAAACTGCAAAATTTTGAAATTATTTTTACAGCAATAGTTCTCCTCAGTTTTCCATTTTTTTTATTTTGAAACTTGTTTAGTTCACTTGGCCCATAGTCCCAGTGTAAGCCATTGTTTTCAATTGCCTTTCTTTAACTGTGTCATGGTCTTGTCAGTAAACTTGTTTAGTTCACTTGGCCCATAGTCCCAGTGTAAGCCATTGTTTTCAATTACCTTTCTTTAACTGTGTCATGGTCTTGTCAGTAAACTTGTTTAGTTCACTTTGCCCATAGTCCCAGTGTAAGCCATTGTTTTCAATTGCCTTTCTTTAACTGTGTCATGGTCTTGTCAGTAAACTTTTTTAGTTCACTTTGCCCATAGTCCCAGTGTAAGCCATTGTTTTCAATTGCCTTTCTTTAACTGTGTCATGGTCTTGTCAGTAAACTTTTTTTTCAATTATCTCCTTTAATTTAAAATCACAAGGACTATACAAATAATTTTATAATGATTAGTTACAGATCACAAATGAGTTTTGTTCTGATTGACCTTCTCTTGATCTTATTTTGGCCTGTAGACATGGAATGTTAAGATGACAGTTTTATTCTCTGTGGTCAGCATTATGAAATGATATTTGGTATAAAAAAATCTAATGATGGTTATTTAACTTGACATACTTTTGCCCTATAATCATAGACATGGATCTTTGAAAATTTCTCGAAAATGACAAGTTTTCCACTCAGTCTTCAGCAGTCATAGGAATTTTATGCTGATATAAGATAATTATTTTATGAATAATGTTTGTAGAATCAGTAATAAGAAATTGGTTTCATTTGACTTACTTCTTTCTGAATTTTGACCCTTTGACTTAAACAACAAAAAGAAAGAATACTTCTTCCTTGTGTGTTTGTTCTGATTCCTGTTAATTAAATTGTAGTTAAAACTTACAGGTACTTTATAAGAATTATTATGGGTGAATGGCTTTTGACCTTATTACAGGTTGGGCTGTTTAGGTACCCCTTTTTATTTAATTTTTTTTTTTTTTTCATAAATGGGTTTCGAAAAAGGTTTTATACATTTAATGAGATCAATTTCATCAAAAAGTATTCAATTTAAAACTTTTAAACCAGCTTTGTAAATCTGCATGAGGTTCCAATTTCAATGAAGGGGCTTATATAGCTGCAAATGATGAATGATGAAATTGTTTTTCATTGCTTTATATAAAGTGGTTGTGGCAATTATTGGGAAATGCCTGCTTAAACTTTTGTCTGCAAATTTTTCGGTTTCGTCAGTTGCAAAAGTAGCATTAATGTTCTGTAGAATCTTGACTAGAAGATCAGTATCATGTATAGATACTATATGAGTGGTACTGGCCTAGGTAAATTTGTCAGGTTGAGTAGTTTCAGTAATTTATATATCAGTTGAAATCATGCTGATATTAATTTGAAAAGCCTAGAAATCAAAATGCATCAAGAGCTTCTAGAATTCTTGTTTGAAATGAAATTGAAAAACTTATATAATACATTTACATTTGTACTACTAACTTCACTTTCCACTGTTGGAAGATTGCTGCTTAAAAAAGCTATGCATAATCTGTAGACGGTCTGACCTAATCAAAACTTGCAGAATTTAGGCTAAAAATTATTGGGATCAAAAAGGAACATATAATGGTTTACTTTTATAAATTGTTATTTGGATGGAGAGTTGTCTCATTGGCACTCACACCACATCTTCCTATATCTATATATGTATGGATTGTGTATGTAAGTTGACCTGTGGAAACTAAAAAGAAAAATGTATTTATCATTAGGACGATAAAATGTGGCCTTTCCATTTGTTTAGGACCTTTGAAAGTGTGTGTTTAATTTATAGATTAATATTGTCCATGATCACAGCAGTAGTGTCTGTCCAACCTCCAAAATAGTGATCAATACAGCATTACTGAAATAGACCAATTTGTCAGTTGTCAGACCTATTCAGATAATGAAAGCTATGTTCTAAAAGTAGACATGAAAGTTTTATCACCCTTAAAAAGGAGAAATGTTAAACTTTAATCATCGTAGCTAATCAGGGATCTTCCTTGCCATGTAATAAACAGATGTGTCAATCATTGTATAAAATGGGACATGGTATATTGTGTTATTCCCAGTGGATAACAGTTCAGTAAAGATTTAATGTTTAGAAAACAAAAGAAGCTTCCATGGGAAATGACAAGTTATCTTCTATGGAAATGAATCTAACCTAAAGATGTTTTATATTACCTAAAAAAAATCAATTAAGAATGAGTTATTGAACTTGGATTAAAAAAGCTGTCATAGTATATAAGACAACAAGCAGTGTTACATACAGAAATACAGTTCAAGATAGATTTATGAAGTTTTTCTTGTAATAATTACTTTCTTTTTGTCCTGTGAAGGAAATTGAGCATTTTCAACAATCTTAGTGGGAAAAGTCTTTTGACTGATGGAAATCGGTCTCGGTTTATTGTTGACTAGAAATTCAATAGGTTTAATTTTGAAATTATCTTGGTTTACTTATTCACAAAATTAGACTTCCTTGATGAGTATAAAAAATGATAGATATGAAGGGCAGCTATGGATGGATATGAAGGGCAGCTATGGATGGATATGGAGTGCAGCTATGGAGGGATATGAAGTGCAGCTATGGATGGATATGAAGGGCAGCTATGGATGGATATGAAGTGTAGCTATGGATGGAAATGAAGAGCAGCTATGGATGGATATGAAGTGCCGCTATGGATGAATATGAAGAGCAGCTATGGATGGATATGAAGAGCAGCTATGGAGGGATATGGAGTGCAGCTATGGATGGATATGAATAGCAGCTATGGATGGATATGAAGTGCAGCTATGGAGGGATATGAAGTGCAGCTATGGATGGATATGAAGGGCAGCTATGGATGGATATTAAGTGCCGCTATGGAGGGATATGAAGTACAGCTATGGAGCGATATGAAGAGCAGCTGTGGATGGATATGAAGAGCAGCTATGGAGGGATATGAAGTGCAGCTATGGATGGAAATGAAGAGCAGCTATGGATGGATATGAAGTGCCGCTACGGAGGGATATGAAGTGCAGCTATGGAGCGATATGAAGAGCAGCTATGGATGGATATGAAGAGCAGCTATGGAGGGATATTGGGTGCAGCTATGGATGGATATGAAGAGCAGCTATGGATGGATATGGAGTGCAGCTATGGATGTATATGAAGTGCAGCTATGGACGGATATGAAGTGCCGCTATGGATGGATATGTTTATTTTGTTCTTCTGGTGTTTCCTGCTTGCTTTGCTCATTTGGTCACAAATTATATAAAGGCTCTCACCATCTCCTTTTAATAAGATTTATGGCAAGCAGGTTTATTAAGTAAAACAATTTATTAGAAGTAATACAAGAAATTTAATCATAAATATACAAATTATGTACTTAATATTCTTATCGTATGACTTTCAGGATTATAATCTATAGCCATTTTTTAAGTAAACCTTTGGCAGTTAGATGAGAGCCATGATCAGAACATCTCGTGTTATCTTAATAAATTTACACTACATTACCTGAGAGAAGGTAACATGTGTTTTGTACTAGATTAGAACTGGGGCTTTCCACTTAATCCATAAACATATTTTCTCAATGAAATTACAGCAATATTGATTTCAGAATCAATTGACTGTAAAAATCAAGCCCCAAGTGAGTTTTACATACAGTATTTACCATGTCAGAATGTTCTGTTCCCGTTTTATTATTTTCTGATGCTTTTTATAAGGCCATAAGCTGTCTAAAAAACTTAATAAACTGAATAAGGTTTTTCTATTTAGAATCATTCTGTTAAAAAGATTCCTCCTTCTTAATCCATTTTCAATTAATATAACTTGAGAATCCTAAACAGAATAATTTATGAAAAAGGAAACAGATGTTAATGGCGGAACAGAGGAGGAAGGAAAATTTACACTGTAACTAGATGTTGCAACAATAATAAAACTATGAACAATCAAGAAATTAAAATTCTGTGGTCTGTAAAAGCGTAATATTTTATTTTCCTATTTGGGTACTGACTTGATGTTTTTGGGTTTTGTTTGTTGTTTTTTTTAATGAAAAAAACCTTATTTTATTGTAGAGGAACAGTATTTTATTTTGCTTTTTCATTATTTGTCAGACAGTTTAGTATTATCAATGCTATCTGAATATCTGTACATTTCATTTTTTTGTAAATAAAGAAATAGCCAGAATTTGCGTGACTTATGCATCATGTCAGTAAACATGATTATATGCACAAGTCATACACCAGTTGTCCTATGTCACAGAATGTATTATGTTACTAAGCCTAATTAAGACCAACAATTCATTTTAAATTAAAATAATGTGCTTTGTCATTGGAATTTCTGGATTACAAAGCAAGAAAACTATAAATTTGACTTTCCCTGTACTTAAAGCTTAATAAACCACTCAGTTGTGGATATTTAACTTATTGTTATAAAAAAGAAACTGACAAACAACTTTGAAAGACTTGATTTGAGTTTTTACATTGCTGTTCTGTGCCAATAGATTAAGTATCTATCACTAGTATAGAGGATTTGATTAAGTATTGAGAGGAGGATGATGATAGACACAAGTAGGAAGAAATAAATGATGGTTTGATGAGAGAAAAGATCACTAAATAAATAAATATTATATATTTCATCTGCACCAAGATTTTTCACATCTGATTACATATTGTAATGATTATTACACTCTTTTATTTCTTAATAAATATATCTTCTAACAAAACATGAATATGTGCAGTCCTCTGCTCTCAAACACACACACATTTACCATAATTGTGAACAGAATTGCAGATGAAAATAAGGGAAAATTAAAGAATAGAAAAATTGATGGAAACAAAAATGATAAAATAGACTGGGCTTAACCTTAAAATTCAGATTTTGTTTATGCCCTTGCCACTTATTGCCCAATAAGGCATAGAGTTTCACCCATATCAGTTCTCCAGATATTTTTCATCTGATATTGTATGTAGTTGTATATAATGACCAAGGGTAAGCCATGTGTACCAGGTTGATCTTCTTTTGATTGAATAACCATCTGAAACATTTGGTTGGGTATTACCTGCATCACATGCTTGATTGATTTGGGTTAACCAAAGTTAATGCTAAGGTTCATTTATCAGCTTTGTGTTTTATATTATCCATACACATTTTGTAGTTATCCTATAAGTTTTAGCAATTATTGGGCAGAGTGATGTCAAGAATAGTATTAAAACATTCTTATTTTAGTCAGATAAAACCAAATACACATAGCTGCTAAAGGCAGTTCTTCATTTTAATTGGTAAATTTTCAATTTTAGTTTTTTTTCCATTTTTATGCCCCTGCCGTAGCGGAGGGGGCATTAAGTTTTACCCTTGTCCGTCTGTACCTCCCAAAATTGGTTTCCATCCTCTAACTTGAGTTTGCCTCAACCAAATGTTATGAAACTTACACACAATGCTTATTACCACAAAACACAGATCAAGTTTGAATTTTGGTGGCGTCACTTTAACCGTTCTAGAGTTATGCCCCTTTTTAAATAGAAAAATTGCAAAATTTTTAGTTTCCGTTCTCTAACTTAAGTTTGCCTCAACCAAATGTTATGAAACTTATACACAATGCTTATTACCACAAAATACAGATCAAGTTTGAATTTTGGTGGCGTCACTCAAACCATTATAGAGTTATGCCCCTTTATAAATGGAAAAATTGCTGAATTTTTCGTTTCCGTTCTCTAACTCAAGTTGCCTTAACCAAATGTTATGAAACTTATACACAATGCTTATTACCACAAAACACTGATCAGGTTGAATTTTGGTGTTGTCACTTTAACCATCATCGAGTTATGCCCCTTTTTAAATAAAAAATTTGCAAAATTTTTAGTTTCCGTTCTGTAACTTAACTTTGCCCCAACCAAACATTATGAAACCTATACACAATACTTATCACCACAAAACTCAGATAGAGTACAAATTTTGGTAGTGTCACTTTTATCGTTCTTGAGTTATGTCCCTTTATAATGTTGTATGCAAGCAGGGGCATTATCTGTGTCTATGGGGACACATTCTCCATTTATTTATTAAATTTTTGGTAATATTGATCATATATTCCTCATTTCATTTTGATCAGTAGACATACATGCATGTAGTCCGAGATTACTCTGACGTCCAACGGCTGTTTTAACATGTCTGGCAAAACAGCTGTTTGACGACAGAGTATTCTCGGACTAACATGTATGGTAGTAATGTTCTTATTAAACTCTTAATATCAATCAAATTTTCATATTCCTGCAGATATAATGTGTAGTTGCATAATGTTTCCAATAGTATTTTTATGCCCCTGCCGTAGCGGAGGGGCATTAAGTTTTACCTTCCGACGTACGTACATCCCAAAATTGGTTTCCGTTCTCTAACTTTAGTGTGCCTCTACCAAATGTTATGAAACTTATACACAATGCTTATTACCACAAAACACAGATCAAGTTTGAATTTGGGTGGCGTCACTTTTATCGTTCTAGAGTTATGCCCCTTTACAAATGGAAAAATTGCTGAATTTTTTGTTTCCATTCTCTAACTTTAGTTTGCCTCAACCAAATGTTATGAATCTTATACACAATGCTTATTACCACAAATACAGATAAAGTTTAAATTTTGGTTGCGTCACTTTTACTGTTCTAGAGTTATGCCCCTTTACAAATGGAAAAATTGCTGAATTTTTCGTTTCCGTTCTCTTACTTAAGTTTGCCTCAACCAAATGTTATGAAATTTATACACAATGCTTATTACCACAAAACTCAGATCAAGTACAAATTTGGGTAGCATATTTTTTACCGTTCTAGAGTAATGTCCCTTTAAAACATATGCAAGCAGGGGCATCATCTGTGTCCCATGGACACATTCCCCATTTATTTTTCAAGCCACACATTTTTTATTTAATTATTTGCACTTATCAAAGGGTTGAATACCCAGCTGAGGATCGGTCTATGAAGAATGAGTGGTAACATATGTACTGATAATGTAGTATTTTCAGAAGTTAATTGAAGATTTTTGAAATCATATTCTATGTATAATATGTATATACCATTCAGTAATGTTTATAAATATGATATGTACAGCTGGGGAAATACCTATACTAATAGTTAACAACTTGGTAGGTTTCTACACACTGTTCTTTCAAGGTAAATGGATTTGCCCTCAGACAGATGGAAAACATGTAGATACATTGTCTACAGATTGCTCAATCAGGGGAGGAAATAAACAGGGAAGAAACAAACAGGAACAACAGCTGACAGCAAGATATATAACTTCTTCAAAGGGATGGAAACCTGTTACTCACAGAAAGAGGTCCATTTCAGTTATTGCTTGTAATAGACCTTATAATTACAGTGAGAAAATTGTCTAAAAATTGATGATATATTTTGATCTCCAGAAATGAGTAGCAGGTTTTCTCATTGGCTAATTTTAGCCTTACATCTCACACATCTTGCAAAACTTGTTGTGTTGATACATCAACATTGCAATCAAATTTTTTCAATTCAAAATATCTACTTTAGTTAAAAAAATATTCAGTCAAACTTTTTTATAAGTGTAAGCTGCTGATTTTATTTCCTCCTCACTAAGAAAATGAAAATCAGTAAATAAAGAACAATTTTATATTAAAGAAGTTTGATCACATTTTTTTGATAAATTTTTTAGTCATGCTTACTATTAAAAGATTTTTCGAATGAAGCAAAAAATGTTTTAGCTAGAAACAGCTTCTTATTTCACAACCAAATCATAATATTAAAAATACTTGTAAGTCTTCAACATTTGGATACAACAATTTTTGTTTGCCTGTACAATAAAAAGCATAATGCTACACTGTCTTTGATATGTTACGGAAATGTGTTGGAGGGCAGTGTAATAATCTGTAGGCTATCAAGAGATATTCATTGACCATTACTTAGTCTGTATTGATGCTTGTGTCATTGAAAATTATTTTCTAGTTCCTTTTATGACTGTTGTATGCAATATAGATATAAATATATGATGAAGAGACAATTCGTTGAAATAACCATCAGAGAGCCTAAATAAGTG
The DNA here is from genome assembly GCA_017311375.1 of Mytilus coruscus. Classification (NCBI taxonomy): domain Eukaryota; kingdom Metazoa; phylum Mollusca; class Bivalvia; order Mytilida; family Mytilidae; genus Mytilus; species Mytilus coruscus. The sequence continues at coordinate 141,010,174 of CM029595.1, read as the reverse complement.
TTTTACTTCCTAAGTTTATGATTGTGGTAGGGAGATGACAATTGTCATATTGATTTGTCTTTGAGATCTTGAGATGTTATGGTTTTTATCAGTTATAGTTTTTTTACATTGGAATAAATGTGTGCTTGTATATATGTCTTTTTTTCTATTTGAATTGTTAAACATTTCTGATTTTTATACATGTACTGTAGCTCACAATACATTATGTGTTGTTGTTTATTGTTGACAGTTATAAGGAACCCTTTGGTTGCTAACATCCACATAATGTGGACTCTGGTGGATTGTTGTCCCATTGGCACAATCCTACCCCATCTATTTTTGTATATATATATTTGTACATGTATATGTAAGAAATTGGAAAAACTACATTTAATTATAATAACTTATAATTATTAAAAATTACTGACTGTCTATGAAATTTCGATTCTATGAAATCTTCATTGTTTATTAGACTAGCTTTGTACTTAAAAGGGCCAAATAAGCCCCAAAATGTACCTGGTCCTTTAGAAGGTCTTGACAAACATTGACTCCAAGCATTTTGAAATTGAATTTAGCATTGATAAAAGCTCAATAATGCATGGTTGACCTTGTAAATGATGCATCTTAACTGGTCCTAAAAAAAAACAACAGAATAACATTGGCAAAAAGTTAAATAAAACTGGTCTTCAGTGCTTCTTAACTTTGAGTGAATGCCACTGTACATGAAATATGAGATATGAAATTTTCACTATGAGGGCATGGATTCAAGACTGTGTAAACATTTAGGCAGAATTTAGAATTACATGAAATATATGCTTCCTATCTTGTACTCAACTTTTAAAGAAATCAAATATCTCCCTATGCATAATGGGAAGTGATTTAATCTCTGTTATTGGAGCAATCATAAAGACTTGCCAAATCACCTATTAGATAAACAAAATTGTTTCAAATTTGATTATTTCTCCATCAGAAAAGTTACTATTACTGTAGTAAGTTTTATGTGCCACAACTGTTAGCAATTGTTTATTTTCTCTGCCATCAAGATTCTACAAACAAATATGTTGAGATTATAAATTAAAAGATTTGTTGCTTATTTTTAGTTATGACCTTTTCATAAGTGGTTATATTGATGCTTTATATGATGGAGATATTTAATGAGTAATTGTGGTAAATGTCTTTGTTATACTGGCAACATCAGTGCCAATACTTGCATTCTTTACATCAGAACATCCTTTTTCTCTTTTAATGTTATGGTGTGACAGGTGTGATAGAACATACAGATCTAAGTAGCAGTTTCTGTTCATTCCCACCTTAGTTTCAGGTGTGACAGGTGTGATAGAACATACAGATCTAAGTAGCAGTAATGATTTAATCTTTTTCTCTTTATTATTTGGAAAGTAATGCTAAATAAATTGAAACACATATATTACAAAAAAACTTGTATCTTTATTAAGTTCCTTCAAGGTATCTAAGATCATAATCAAAATAGTAGTCAAATTTGATTTGAAAAATGTTAATTATACCATTATTTATTAATTTTATTAAGACATGTGTTATATTCCAAAGTTGGAAAACCTTTAAAAATCAGATCAGACTTGACGGAAAGGAGGAGGTATGTTAAGAACCAATATTTGGTCCCTTCAGGTAAATTACAAAAAAGTAATTGTCCTCAATCCAAAAAATTGGTAGTTCTACAGATAAATGATAAGGAGGTAATATAAATGATTATGAACATTAATTATAATTCAGTTAATATTGGAATGATCAAGGTTTCTCTTTAAAAATATATAAAAAAAAAATGTAAATGGATTGTGGGGGCTGGCTTTATTCAGACTGCTCATAAGTGAACTTTGACTGGGTGTTTGTCTTATTTTATTACTGTACAATGTATATTATATAAATTGTGTATTTAAGTAGACAAATATTTGACACTTTTAAAATAAAAAAAAAATATTGTTATTTGTGATTGTTGTACTTTTGGTAAAATGTCATCAATACTTATTTAAAATTTTCCATGATTACAAGTTATTAATTGCATAGATAAGATGTAGAGGCAGACAGTAGGTGTGATAAAATAATTATCTGCCAACATGAATTTTTGGTCATTTGAAGTAAACAATGATAAAAATACAAAATAATAATTTAAACCACATATTGTCATGTAAGTTTTTTCAGGTACTAATATGATTGACATTTTAGTTAATGTAACTGAAAATACAATTTTATTTTGCAAGTACATTTTGGGCAATGTAGAAAGACAAATAATTTAACATTACAGTTTTAAAAATCACTCCATTTGTTACCAATAACTAATGGCTATGCATTTTTATTGACTGCTTCCAATTATTCATGGTACTGTTAACTCCCCTGACCCACCCCGCTATTTTGTGATGCTGTATATTTCAGGAATGATTTTAACAAAATTGAAAATGGCACAGTTGTGAATATATTCATCATTGAACAAAAGAATACTTTACTGAACTTTTGCAGATGTGTATGCTTCCTAATATTTTATGGATATTTGGAAAGAGAAACCATGATCATACCAACCTTCGGAAAATTTGACTGCCTCCTGAATTATGCATGATACCATTACCCCTCCCTTTTTCAATCCCTTTTCTGTCAAATTTTTAACTGTTTACTTCAACTTATTGATAATAAAAATTACTTCAACTCTTTCAAATTGCACTTCCTTTAGATTGATTGTTGGTTGCTTAACCTCCAGTGGCAAATATTTCATATGCATGTTCAGGACAAGGCACTTCCTTAAGGCTAGTAAAGAGAGAGAAGACAATTGACCTTGTATGTGTTTCCTGACAAAGCCTCAGAATGAACACATTTGAACTTGTAAGTGTTTTCTGACAAAGCCTCAGAATGAACACACTTGAACTTGTATGTGTTTCCTGACAAAGCCTCAGAATGAACACACTTGAACTTGTAAGTGTTTCCTGACAAAGCGTCAGAATAAACACATTTGAACTTGTATGTGTTTCCTGACAAAGCCTCAGAATAAACACATTTGAACTTGTATGTGTTTCCTGACAAAGCGTCAGAATAAACACATTTGAACTTGTATGTGTTTCCTAACAAAGCCTCAGAATGAACACATTTGAACTTGTGTTTCCTGACAAAGCCCCAGAGTGAAGACATTTGAACTTGTATGCGTTTCCTGATAAAGCCTTAGAGTGAACACATTTGAACTATTATGTGCTTCCTAACAAAGCCCCAGAGTGAAGATATTTGAACTTGTTTGTGCTTCCTGACAAAGCCCCAGAGTGAAGATATTTGAACTTGTTTGTGCTTCCTGACAAAGCCCCAGAGTGAAAACATTTGAACTTGTATGTGCTTCCTGACAAAGCCCCAGAGTGAAGACATTTGAACTTGTATGTGTTTCCTGACAAAGCCCCAGAGTGAAGACATTTAAACTTATATGTGCTTCCTCAGAAAGCTGTAGAGTAAAGATATTTGAACTTGTATGTGTTTCCTGACAAGGCCCCAGAGTAAAGACATTTGAACTTGTATGTGCTTCCTGACAAGGTCCCAGAGTGAAGACATTTGAACTTGTATGTGCTTCCTCAGAAATCCCTAAAGTAAAGACATTTGAACTTGTATGTGTTTCCTGGCAAAGCCCCAGAGTGAAGACATTTGAACTCGTATGTGCTTCCTCAGAAAGCCCCAGAGTGAAGACATTTGAACATGTGTTTCCTGACAAAGCCCCAGAGTATACAACAGACAGTTTCAAAGGATGAATTTACAATAATTAAAGATGACAATATTATTCATAATCTTGGCAAGTTTATAGCTATTTTTCTCATTAATTAATATGATAACAGCCAATATGAATTCCTGCCTTGAATTTTATTACTGTGGTATATTCCTCTGAAAATTATGCAAATCTTATGTATTTAGCATAAACTATATTTTATCAGATGAAATCTATTTATCATTCTATGCATTTTTTATACAGCTTTTTCTGTTTATGAACCCATTAATTGATGATATGGTATCCCATAGGGGGCTTTCAGTTGATGTTTGGATGGCTCTCAATGGGAATATATGTCTTTTGAGTGTTAAAAACCTTCTTTTTTGGCACCAGGATATACAAAGCTATGGATTTGGGAAGGAGACTGTGAAAGCACTTATAAGATCATAAATTTTAGATGAAAAAGAAGGTTAAATGGGAAATAGGTTTTGTGGAATAATGTTTAATTGAGCTTATAAATCAGACTGAAATAAAATAAGAAAGTGATATACTTCCCAGAATTTATTTCACACCACTGGCTGAGGCCGTTTTCTTTTTCCTGAAATATACAGCAACACAGTTTCATGTGTATTCTCGCTGGTTCTAACACAATTGGGAATTGTTTTTTGACATTACCTAACTATGAATGCTTACAGTTGCCACAGAACTATCATTTCATTAGATCTTGGCAAAATTTTAGTAATTATCCTATAAAATACTTGTGGACAAATAGCATTTTTAACATTTATTTGGGAATATTGAACAATATTTGAAAACTAAACTTGTTTAAAGTTTAACTTATGAAAATAGCAAAGGGAAAGTTAAAACGTTACCTACATGTACTGTTCAGAAGAAGATATAAATTATTATCTAAATATTCTTCTGATTGGATACTTTGATATTCATTTGAAATGTGAAGTTTGATGTATACCTGTTGGTGATATGTAAAACTTTACCCAGCATACATGGATTATGGTGATTATCTCATACAAATAAATCATACAGAAAAACCAAATGATATCAAATTATTATAAAATGCTATGGCAACAAAATTCATGAAATCTTTAAGAATATTTTTGTTGATTCTCCTTAGTCGTTTTGTTTGTGATCCTTTCATCTTAACTAAACATCATCTGGTGCCAAATTGATTTTGTAAGACTTGAAAATTGCTCAACTTGGTCTGATAAGACTTGTGTATGTAGATAGGTAAGAAGAAGACTCGTTATTAGAGAATACGTTTTCAAGCTTGAAAAAATTGATGCAGTTTTTTTTTCAAATGTTAATTGTTAATAGGCAGTATTAAAGAAAAGAAATTGGGTTCTCTGTATTTTGACATTATTACACATAATTGATAAGGTATCAGTTGTGGATTTCTAGGTGACTGATGATGGAAAAAAATTTGAATTAGGAAAATGATGAAATATAACTGTGTTATAGTTCCAGCCTTTAGGTACCAGTCTTGTATTACAACTCCAGTTTCCGGTGCATGTCAAAACATGGAGGGAAATAAAATAGTCCATTTTTTTCTGAATTTTTTTCTGGACTCAATTTTTTCTGTTTGATTAAAAGTTTATGCTGAATTGAAACATATATATAGATTTAAAAAAAATCTTGCATCTTTTTGGGGATATCAATCCAGGAAAGTGGAAGGATATCATGTTTACTGGAAGTGGTGTGGCTTAGTAAAAACAGCAAACAGAAAGTAGAAAAAAATAGTTTTGACTTCAGGGTTACATAACTTTTTATTCTTCGTGGCATGACCCACTTTTTTTCCTATTAAATCACAATTTCACATTAGTACATACATGATATGAACATGAAAAAATTTTTCTATGTAGCATTTCTTATTTTTTTATTTTCAAAGATCAGCTGTTTAGCATGTAAGCCTATGGAGCAGTCAATTACAAGACTGCAACCTGCATAGGGTATTTTTTTCATATGTTCACTGCAAGGAAGTAGCTCATGTGGACTTTTGTGTGCCCAGAATGACAAAACATCATGATTTAAGGACTTTTTAAGAAATAAAAATCATGGGGTATCAAGTTACACTGAAAAAACTGAAATTATGTAATAATTATGATTTTTTATACAAGACACCATTCAAAAGTATAAAAAGATATAAAGCACAACAGTTTGAGGTAAATTGAGATTCTGGTAGTATTACATACATGATTTTAATTTAAAAGAAAATGGAAAGATTTTTCCTCCATGAAATCTTCTTCTTGTGATGAAAATTCTAGTTGCACAGTTTCATTGAAAATCAGTGTAAAGTTGAAGAGACAGCTACATACAAAAGTATTTTTTTCTTCAGGGTTATTATTTTATGGCTCAATTGTTGACATTTAGGTAGAATATATATAAAATGAACTTTTGGTGAAAAGATTTTTACAAAATTTTCACTTTACAAGAGTCTATGACTTCTTTTCCTGTCTGTGGCACTGCATGGTTAATTGCAAATTCCATATTTGGGTTAAAAATTTGTTTAAAAAGTAGAATTTTTCTAAAACTATCCATCATGACAAGGATTTTTGTGCTTAGGTGTGACAAGTAATCAATATTCTTACCAAAAACACCAACTTGAGTATTCATTTTGTTTTTTCTTGAATTTTATTGCAAATTTTATATGCATGGGGGTTTGAAGTATTGTCTTAAAATCATCATATAGTAGGCATGTATAAAGACATGTGTAGTCAAAAAAGAGAAAGGTATGGCCATTCTTGTCTTTAGATAGTTGTATTGCAACAAATTCTTCAATATGAAAAAGTTTTGGGGTAGTTTTTCAATTTGACTTAAACAAGAGGCCCATTTGGATAGATTTCATGGAAAAAAGGGGGAGGGGTAAAATATTGAATGTGGTTCAATCAAAGAGAAGGAAAAAAATAAAAATAAAAGATAAGAACTCTCTTCTAGCTTCACAGTATCCAAATAATTAGTAAACATTCATAAAGATAGACTAGAATGAGATTTACAGATCATTTGATAGGCATGACTTATTTCCAAATTTTGCCTGGTTTCAGAAAAGGGTACTCCTTTAATATTGGGATTATATTTAATAATACAACTAAACAATTCTTTTGATGGCAATTTTTATGTTCAAATATGGCTACTTAATGAAACAAAATAAATGATTTATTTTTTAAAGACATGTCATTACAGTTATAGGTACCAGTCTTGTATTACAACTCCAGTTTCCGGTGCATGTCAAAACATGGAGGAAATAAAATAGTCCATTTTTTCTGAATTTTTCTGGACTCAATTTTTCTGTTTGATTAAAAGTTTATGCTGAATTGAAACATATATATAGATTTAAAAAAAATCTTGCATCTTTTTGGGGATATCAATCCAGGAAAGTGGAAGGATATCATGTTTACTGGAAGTGGTGTGGCTTAGTAAAAACAGCAAACAGAAAGTAGAAAAAAATAGTTTTGACTTCAGGGTTACATAACTTTTTATTCTTCGTGGCATGACCCACTTTTTTTCCTATTAAATCACAATTTCACATTAGTACATACATGATATGAACATGAAAAAATTTTTCTATGTAGCATTTCTTATTTTTTATTTTCAAAGATCAGCTGTTTAGCATGTAAGCCTATGGAGCAGTCAATTACAAGACTGCAACCTAGTAATTATCCTATAAAATACTTGTGGACAAATAGCATTTTTAACATTTATTTGGGAATATTGAACAATATTTGAAAACTAAACTTGTTTAAAGTTTAACTTATGAAAATAGCAAAGGAAAGTTAAAACGTTACCTACATGTACTGTTCAGAAGAAGATATAAATTATTATCTAAATATTCTTCTGATTGGATACTTTGATATTCATTTGAAATGTGAAGTTTGATGTATACCTGTTGGTGATATGTAAAACTTTACCCAGCATACATGGATTATGGTGATTATCTCATACAAATAAATCATACAGAAAACCAAATGATATCAAATTATTATAAAATGCTATGGCAACAAAATTCATGAAATCTTTAAGAATATTTTGTTGATTCTCCTTAGTCGTTTTGTTTGTGATCCTTTCATCTTAACTAAACATCATCTGGTGCCAAATTGATTTTGTAAGACTTGAAAATTGCTCAACTTGGTCTGATAAGACTTGTGTATGTAGATAGGTAAGAAGAAGACTCGTTATTAGAGAATACGTTTTCAAGCTTGAAAAAAATTGATGCAGTTTTTTTTTTTCAAATGTTAATTGTTAATAGGCAGTATTAAAGAAAAGAAATTGGGTTCTCTGTATTTTGACATTATTACACATAATTGATAAGGTATCAGTTGTGGATTTCTAGGTGACTGATGATGGAAAAAAAATTTGAATTAGGAAAAATGATGAAATATAACTGTGTTATAGTTCCAGCCTTTATCTTTTTGTGTATGAATATACCCCCTGCCAGAGTGATGACTACATATCCTATCACTCTCACAACATTTTATTTGCCAATTCCAAAGGCAAATATTGTATGTTTAGCTATGCAGATTAAAATTGTCACTAAGGCAAATCTACAAAAAATGTAAATTTAACAGAATTTCATATGCATCTAGTTATATCTCCAATTTAATAGGTAGTCATTAATTATATCAACTTAAACTACCCTCACATTGCAGAAGATTACTGACTGAATTTGTCCAAGTGATCAAAATTTTAAATGTGCCAAACCAATCATGCTCAAAAGCTAAAGAGAAATTTGAAGAAATTGTAGGCCTAAACTTTGCATTGACTGGGTTTTTTTTCTCAACTAAAGAATATAGATTTTAAGCTGCAGAGATAAGAAGCAAACTTTATCAGGGTTGGATCATTATTCCCTTCACTCAAAGTCAGCTATTGCCATTACTTGGCATCTTTTATCCATCTGTAATTTTTTATTTTTTCGATTCAGTACCTTTGAAATCACCCATACTTGGAGCCATACTTGGCTTCATCAACTTAAGTATGTAATTTTCTACACTGGTGTGTCCACAACTCAATAAGCATTGATAGTTATTACTATAAATAGATCATATAGATATGATAATAAAAAAACCTATTTAAATATCATGAAATAGACTGTAAAAGTGCCAATTGCTACCAAACTTTGGAAAATGATACAGTTAAAATCCCCTTGATAAATTGTGTTTCATCAGATGACGTCAACTGCCATGAAACATGGCCTCCATTATCTCAAAGGTTTGATTACTATCCCTGTAAAGATTTATCTGCATCTAGTTGTATAATAAGTAGTTATAGATAACGTAATAGTTTTCATTTCTGCTGACCATCTATTTACAACCCTTGGAAAAATTCATTCTAAGGACAGTTTTCTGCACCATTGTAAATTCTCATTGAAGATACAGCTGATGATTGGTCACATGTTATATTGTTTAAGTGGGTTATTTCTGCAGAGAATAAATTTCATGATAATTGATTTAAGGGGTCACTCTGTTAGTGAGTTTATTTTCTGAATGTCTTGTTCTCCATTCTGATCTTCCTTTAAAATCGAATTTACACAAGAGCATTTTTTTGGTGATTTTTATCTTAATGGCAAATTTATCAAAAAAATAAACCCCTTGCGAAAATTGTCTACCCTACAGTAGTATCAGAAAACAGTTATTTCCTTATTTTATTTTGATCTCAGTTCAGCCATGAATGTGAAAAGAGGAATAGGGGCCTTTAAGAGACCTGGTCTTCACCTGTAAAAACAAAAACCTTAAACAAAGCAAAGTATGTGTTAGTGTATTTAATCTATACTATAGTTTATAAAAATTACTGATTTGTGATTTGTTTAATTTTGCTTGCATTCAGAAAACATCTTTTACACATCCTACAGATAAGACAATTTTTTAGGCGAGAATGGAAGTTGTCTAATCACCATATTTTACGAAATATGATGTCTAATGGGTTTTTTGTGTGGTTGGGTTGCTGTCTCTTTAATGATACCCATATTTTGTCTTATTCAACTTTCTCTATCAAAAGTCAGTATTAATATAGAGCAAAATCTCTTAAAAATTTGAACATAGGTTAATATTTATGTATGGAATCGAGACAAGGTCAAAATTTGAACATAGGTTAATATTTATGTATGGAATCGTGACAATGTCATATATATGATCATAGTAATATTTTTTTCTTTATAATTAGTATTATTTTTATTAAACATATACAACTATGCTGAGTTCCTCGTCCAGTTTTTTCTGGACCAAATAAGACTAAAACAACTCCTTGCATATCTTTTTATTAAAATGGGAAATAATTTGTCTTGTTTTTCATCCTGGTGATATTATGCATTTCATTTTGCAATGGTCTGATATAGATCAGGTATCATTTTTGTCCTAGTTGAGGTACTATTGACTTTACTTAGGGTCTTTGGATTGATTTTTTTTTTTTGGTGAATTTATAGCCCCCTAGTGGATATTGAGCTGAGTTTATTATTGTATTATAAGGATTTCCATAAACCTATATGAGTTTCTTTATCTCTGTAGGCATGTTCAGTTTATTTACCATTTTAACCAACACCTTTTTCAAGATAAAAAAATACAAAACTTTTACTCCTCTTCAACATGCATGTATATACATGTATTGTTAGTTACAATATACTCTCGGTAACTAATTATTATTGAAATCGAAGACATGAGTAGTTGTTATGTAAGGATGATATTGATTACATATTCAAATTTGAAAAAGTTTGAAAAACAAACATCTGTTAATCAATAATAATAAGGTCAAGAAGATCAGGGAACAAATTTTTATTTTTCCAATATTTTTTGGATAAGCAATTTTTTCAAAATAAATTCCTGCAAAGTTTATATGTTTAAAAGAAAGTGTCAACAAAATTTGTAATGTGCAGTATGGTAGAAAACTTTGTGCCATTTTTCCACAAGTCTGCCCTTTGATGAACATTTTCATTTGCATATACTGTAGATACTTTTTATTTGAAAATTGAACCAATATAAAATGTCATTACAAAGGATAAAAAGATACTAGATTTGATAGAGATATTGTTAAACTTAGGGGTAGGCAATGAATACAAGTAAGGAAAATCCCTTTTGTTAAAATAGCATTATTTTGACCTTGAATTTACTTGGGGAAAAAGCAATAACTTAATATACCTACCTTACATAACTATAACAAGTCCAAACTAATTTATTGTAAACTTCCTCTCAATTGATCTCTCTCTTATTTTGTGTTAAAACTGAGACAAACTGCTAATCACATACAGAATTATCACCTTGGAAAATAGAAGAATTTAAATCCAAATTTCATAACACTTTTCAAATAAATATATTGTTAATATTCCTTTCTGAAAAAATTGATTAATTCCCTAGTGATAGTTGAACAAAACACACAAACTGCACTCTCTCTCTAAAAGTAATGTTCATAGATTAAGTAGTATAAAAATAGTTCCTGCTTAATGATAAGTTATTTTTTTCACAATAGAAATTTTTGGTTCACTCTGTACAGCTGCTACAACCTAATGTAAATATGTGAAGAAAGCTGTATTGACAGTGTTATTTACAAGGGAATAACGGTCTGAGTTGTGTGTAACAGAGTGATTGGTACAGTTAAGTTATCTGATTATTGGGAGAAGTTTGATTCATTTTTTTTTCAAGGTAGGTACTATCCATAGTATTGCATTCAATGGTCCTGTCTCTATTATTAATTTATAATATTTTAAACACCAAGTTTCATATTGTGAAATTGATTATTTAAATACCTATGTTCAAAAATCATTACATCCTTGTGTGTACATGAATATTTTATAAGTTTAGACATGTAATTGTGGCTTGTCCTCAGTATTAATTCTAGGATAAGTTCTTGCATTCCTTTTTCACTGTTAACGTTACAACTAATGAATGAAATTTTTATTCAATTAAAGTACAAATAGTACTCATTTATATGTTTTAAATGAGGCCACATGCTGAATATACTTTCATAGTTGCAGGTCTGCTATCCTTTATAATTTTCATAACTTATTAAATTTCCTTGTAAAAGTTGAATGGAATTCCCACTTTATATTATTTGAAAAACCACTTTATCTATGCTATATACATGTATACAGGTTACAAGAGACTGGTTTTCTTCTATAACTACAGATTGGCATGAATTAAGGCGATGAGACAATTATTTTTACCCTGTATATACTTCTTGATTTTGATTTTAGAATCAATTTTTTTTTCTATTTCTCATAATTTTTGGGCAAATTGTAGCATCTAGATCTTGTATTTGACTTTTGAGATGAAGAACAGCAATAAAAGCACTGTTCTTTTGCTTTTTTGTGTTTTTTTTGCTGTACATGTAATGATTGTGTGTCATGGATGGATATTCTTTCTTTTCTATCACACAGGTAGAAATAAAATTGTTAAGATATGACTTAAGAACAATAAAAAAGTTCCAAATAACAAATCTTTTTGTATGCCAACTTATGTAATTGAAGTAAGACTAGTCCAACAAAAAGTCCCAAACAACAATTTACAAAAGGATATCTAAAAAACAATTAAGCAAGAACATTTATAAAAACTACAAAATGTGCAACCTAACACCTTGTCCAAAAAGTAGTTCCTCATGAGGGATATAAAAAAGAGGGGGTAGATGATACTAAGAGGGCATTCAAAAACCATAAGTAGAAGAAAAACACAATCATGGCCAAATAAAAGGCTGACAAAAAACACACAACACCATGGCCAAGTAATTTTAAGACTGATAAAAAAACATACAACACCATTGCCAAATAAAAGACTGACAAAACATACAACACCATTGCCAAATAAAAGACTGACAAAACATACAACACCATGGCCAAATAAAAGACTGACAAAAACATACAACACCATTGCCAAATAAAAGACTGACAAAACATACAACACCATGGCCAAATAAAAGACTGATAAAAACATACAACACCATGGCCAAATAAAAGACTGATAAAAACATACAACACCATGGCCAAATAAAAAAACTGACAAAAACATACAACACCATGGCCAAATAAAAGACTGACAAAAACATACAACACCATGGCCAAATAAAAGACTGACAAAATCATACAACACCATGGCCAAATAAAAGATTGACAAAACATACAACACCATGGCCAAATAAAAGACTGACAGAAACATACAACACCCGATGGTCAAATAAAAGACTGACAAAAACATACAACACCATGACCAAATAAAAGACTGATAAAAACATACAACACCCGATGGCCAAATAAAAGACTGACAAAAACATACAACACCATGACCAAATAAAAGACTGACAAAAACATACAACACCCAGTGGCCAAATAAAAGATTTATAAAAACATACAACACCATGGCCAAATAAAAGACTGACAAAATCATACAACACCATGGCCAAATAAAAGACTGATAAAACATACAACACCATGGCCAAATAAAAGACTGACAAAATCATACAACACCATGGCCAAATAAAAGACTGATAAAAACATACAACACCATGGCCAAATAAAAGACTGACAAAAACATACAACACCTGATGGCCAAATAAAAGACTGACAAAAACATACAACACCATGGCCAAATAAAAGACTGACAAAACATACAACACCATTGCCAAATAAAAGACTGATAAAAACATACAACACCCAATGGCCAAATAAAAGATTTATAAAAACATACAACACCATGGCCAAATAAAAGACTGATAAAAACATACAACACCCGATGGCCAAATAAAAGACTGACAAAAACATACAACACCATGGCCAAATAAAAGACTGATAAAAACATACAACACCATGGCCATATAAAAGACTGATAAAAACATACAACACCATGGCCAAATAAAAGACTGATAAAAACATACAACACCATGGCCAAATAAAAGACTGACAGAAACATACAACACCCGATGGCCAAATAAAAGACTGAAAAAAACATACAACACCATGACCAAATAAAAGACTGACAAAAACATACAACACCGGATGGCCAAATAAAAGACTGACAAAAACATACAACACCATGACCAAATAAAAGACTGACAAAAACACAACACCCAGTGGCCAAATAAAAGATTTATAAAAACATACAACACCATGGCCAAATAAAAGACTGATAAAAACATACAACACCATGGCCAAATAAAAGACTGATAAAAACATACAACACCATGGCCAAATAAAAGACTGATAAAACATACAACACCGATGGCCAAATAAAAGACTGACAGAAACATACAACACCATGGCCAAATAAAAGACTGATAAAAACATACAACACCATGGCCATATAAAAGACTGATAAAAACATACAACACCATGGCCAAATAAAAGACTGATAAAAACATACAACACCATGACCAAATAAAAGACTGACAGAAACATACAACACCATTGCCAAATAAAAGACTGATAAAAACATACAACACCCGATGAACAAATAAAAGAATGATAAAAACATACAACACCATGGCCAAGTAAAAGACTGACAAAAACATACAACACCATGGCCAAATAAAAGACTGACAAAATCATACAACACCATTGCCAAATAAAAGACTGATAAAAACATACAACACCATAGATAAATAATTTTATAGTCTCAACTTAATTTATCTGGCTGCTCACTGTTCAGGTGCCATATGAAATGAAAGTTATAAATAAGCTAGGGTTAGACACAAACAAAACAGTAATTATCTATCAAACATAAAAATCTCTATTGGAATGGTTTATTCTATAAATTAAAAAAAAAAGGACAGAGACAAATTAATAGAACATTGCAATTAGAAGAAATTCACACCAATGACTTCTCAAACTTGTAATTCGAAATAATTTCATACTTGATTAGGAACAAAAAAGTTTAACGTTTAACTTGACCTGCAAGGATTGTTTGTAAGATGAAGAGGTAAACTTAATTGGCAATAATTTCCATTTCGTGTTATCTTGATTCAATAATTTGGTCTTAGCAGAAATTTGGATATAGAATACTGTAAACCAACTTATTTTCGCGGATACTTTATTTTGCGCTTTGCCTTTCTAGGCCACTTCGAGAAGATTTATTTTCGCGATTTTCATATTTACTTGATATTTTTAAAATGAGAGAAGATCCAAGTTTTAAATATTCGCATTATCTTTCTCCTCGCGAAAGTCGCCAAAATTAGTTGGTTTACAGTATATTTGTTATAGACTCAGACCTTTGACAGGAATACATGAACTCCACAGTCTTGGTCAAATGTGACTGACTTTTTCTATACATGTACATATGCAATAAATTGTTTTAATTGTAATGCAATTAAATAATGTGTGTTACATAATGTATGGTTTAATTCACATTCTTGTTGAACATTGCTTGAAACTTTGGAATCTGTGATAAATAAAATGTTTATTATGCCTTTGATAATTAGACAGTTAATAAATGAGTCATTCCTAAAATGATCATCATCAACAGCATGAAAGCTCATCTAGATATTTGGTTTTTGTGTAATTAAAATATTACATCTTACCGTTTCATATTCTGTTGAAAACCATTTTTGAGTTAATATTCATTGCATCTGACTGTTTCTTACAACCTTTACGGCCAGTAATATCTTGCAAGTTTATATTCTTTGGAGTTTAATGCTTATCAAATAAAAAAAAAATAAAAAACACTTTTTGTCTCGCCTTAATGGAGTAAAAAAGGGAGACATACATGTAGGTATGCTATTTTCAGCGGAGGCCGCAGCATTTACAATTTGTTAAAGTTTGTGATTAGGTAAGTTTATGGGGAACCACTAGTGGTAGGTCAATGATATTTGGTATGCAGTTGTATAAGCATTGGCATATCTCATTTCCATGGAGATTATTTGGCTCCACCCCCTTAGTCATGGTCTATTGACTTTGAAAATTTTGCTTAGTTAACATGTATTGGTTTGTGATTAGGTCAGTTAAATGGGAACCATTAGTGGTAGGCCAATGTTAATTGATATTCAGTTGTATAAGCATTAGCACATCTCATTTCCATGGAGATTATTTGGCTCCGCCCCTCAGTCATGGTCTATCAACTTTAAAACTTTTGCTTAGTTTACATGTATTAGTTTGTGATTAGATCAGTTCAAGATGAACTGCTAATGTTAAGTCAATGATATTTGGTATACAAATTTATTGGCAGTTGCAAGTATCGTTTCCATGGAAATTATATAGCCCCACCCCCTATTCATGGTTCATTGGCTTTGAAACTTTTACATAGTTTACAAGTTAATGTTTGTGTTTAGGTTTATTTAAAGGGAACGACTTATAATAAGTCAATGGTATTTGGTATGCAGTTGTATTAGCATTGGTACACCTCATTTACATGGAGATTGTTTAGCCATGTACCTCAGTCATGGTTCATTGACTTTGAATATTTACTTAACTTATGTAACATGTTAAAGTATTGCTATTTTAATTTCAACATTTGCATAATCAAAATTACAAAAAGGTGAGACATATCTCTGTGATAACAGTTTATCATATTGGTGTCATGTTACAGGCTATTATGTAATATATTAAAGCAATACATGATTTTCCTTAGTTTGAGTAGATATCTAGTTTAGACTTCATTATATAAGCTGCAAAGATGTTTTATGTGACAGACAGTGTTAAGTTATGCAGTTTTATTCCATTTTTTAAAGGCAGTGCCTCAATGCCTTTCATGGTATCAGGCAATAGACATTTTGTTTCCACGTGGGGGGTAAATATGTCACAATTGAAATCCTGAAAAGTGGAATTCTTTCCCCTTCTATTTGTGATATTCTGTGTTTTTTATTGTAATTCATTGACATTGTGAAGTAAAGAATTGAACAGTGTTTTTTGTAAGTTTTGAAAATTAATGATAGACTTGCATTTTGCATTATGAGCAGTCAACCGATTGACATACTGATATTACTTAAAAATCCGTGTGAAAGAGTTCGGGTTTATTTCGAGTGGTATTTTAATCTTTAGTTACTTTTAAGATAGTTTCAGTTGTTGAAATAACAATGAAAAGTCAACTGATCTATATCTCGTTGCCACATGTCAATAATAACTCAAGTTTTCTCGGGAATCTGATTATTTTTTAGCTCACCTGGCCCCAAGGGTCAAGTGAGTTTTTCTCATCACTTGGCGTCCGTTTTCCGTCGTCATTAACTTTTACAAAAATCTTCTCCTCTGAAACTACTGGGCCGAATTCAATCAAACTTGTCCACAATCATCATTAAGGTATCTAGTTTAAAAAATGTGTTCAATGATCCGCCTGCCAACCAAGATGGCCGACATGGCTAAAAATAGAACATAGGGGTAAAATGCAGTTTTTAGCTTATATCTCTGAAACTAAAGCATTTAGAGCAAATCTGACAATTGGTTAAAATGTTTATCAGGTTGAGATCTAACAGCCCTGAAATTTTCAGACCAATCAGACAACTTGTTGTTTGGTTGCTGCCTCTGAATTGGTAATATTAAGGAAATTTTGCAGTTTTTATACACCGCAAAAATTTTTTTGGGTTCGTATAATTCTATGATGTTGTCTGCATCGTCCAAAGACACATTTGGTTTCCAGACAATAACTTTAGTTTAAGTGAATGGATCTCTATAAAAATTTTTAAGAAGGTTCAATACCACAAAAGGAAAGTTGGGATTGATTTTGGGGAGGATGGTCCCAACTGTTTAGGAAAAAGGGGCCCAAAACAAGCATTTTTCTAGTTTCAGGATAATAACTTGTGTATAAGTATTTCGATTGCTCTGAAATTGTACCACAATGTTTAATACCACAAGTAGAAGGTTAGGATTCATTTTGGGGGTTATGGGGCCAACAGTTTAGGAATTAAGGGCCAAAAAGGGGCCAAAAACAGGCATTTTTGTAGTTTCCAAACAATAACTTGTGTGTAAGTGTATGGATCTCTCTGACATTGTACGACAAGGTTCCATATCACAAAGGGAAGACTGGGATTGAGTTTGATGGTTACTGCTCCAAGGGAAGATCAAAAAGTTGGGGGGGTGGGGGTTCCAATTTTTTTAAGGGGTTCATATTTTTTTTATTTTTCAAATTTCAAATTTTTGAAAAGTTTCAAGGAGAAATCTTCAATTGCAAAGTATTGTGCATTAGATTTGTAAGATCTTTGACCACATTTATTTTGTGTCAGAAACCTATATTATATCAAAAATTTGATCACAATCCATATTAAGATAGTATCAAGCTTGAATATTTTGTCCAAATTTGCCCCAACTGTTCAGGGTTCACCCTCTGCGGTCATATCAGGCTGCTCTCAGCAAAGCATTTTATTGGTTATTATCTTAGAAATTATTGAAGATAGAAACAAACTGTAAACAGCAATAATGTTCTGCAAAGTAAGATCTACAAATAAGTCAACATGACCAAAATTGTCAATCGACCCCTTATGGAGTTATTGCCCTTTATAGTCAATTTTTAACAATTTTTCATAAATTTTTGTCATCTTTTACAAAAATCTTCTCTGCAACTGCGGAGACAAATTTGACCAAACTTGGCCATAATCATCCTTAGGGTATCTATAAATGTATCTGTTGACCCCACCTGCCAACCAACATGGCCGACATGGCTAAAAATAGAACATAGGGGTAAAATGCAGTTTTGGGTTTATATCTCTCCAACTAAAGCATTTAGAGCAAATCTGACATCAGGTAAGAATGTTCATTAGGTTTAGATTTATCTACCCTGAAATTTTCAGACAACCCGTTGTTGGGTTGCTGCCCCTGAACTAGTAATTTTAAGGAAATTTTGCAGTTTTTGGTTATTATCTTAAATATTATTATAGTATCTAATAATATCTAATATCTAATAATATATAGTATCTAATACTATTAATTATGATTTTAACCTTATTTTACATAATTTCAAAAACAACAGTAAATACAGGTGAGCAATACAGGCTCTTGAGAGCCTCTAGTTTCTTTTTCTCATCACTGCCATCAGAACATTTGGTACATTGAATATTGCCGAAATCCGCCTAAACTATCAATATCCATCTGGAATTCATCGAAAACCAAAGCTGTTGTAAAATCATCTGACCTTCCGACATAATTATCATGTCAGACCCATTTTCATATAAACAATTTTGATCTATTAGTTCGAATAAAAGTTTTTTTTTCAAATCCGAAACTAACAGTGCCAAAGTTGACATGTGGAAAATTTGATTCCTTCGGGTTTCTACCTCTAAAAACATGTGAAAACCCGAGTGTATGGAACTGATTTGATTTAACGGCCCAACATGTCCAATGCTAATTTTAAAACAAGTGATAAGAACAATCAACAGGTGATCGAATATTAATTATTCGATAAGGCTTCTGTTTATGGCACACGCCAAGGATGATTAAAGGTAAATAGCGGCATTCATAGGAAATGTGGAATGTTGTCAAAACTTTGACAAAAGTTGATCGGAAGTTTTTGATGCCGAAAAAAAAAGTTTAATAAACTTTCAACTCGGCAAAGAAATACTGACTATTTCACACTCCAATGCGGACATTAAAGAACCTTCAGCGTGATCGAGAAGTTCCGAACTGACAGCAGGGTTAACAATGACTCAAAGACAATACACATCCTCCCCAGTCACTGTATTTTGATTATCAACCCCACAAACTAAAAAGAATATTTCCTGGCCTGTTGTGAGGTTAATTATAAGACAGAAGTTACTTTAGTTTGTTTGTGCATGATTAACATTGATTGGTACACAGATGTTCAGCTTTTTATGTTTTAATGCAAAATTAGCGTTTTGTTTCATTACGAGGTAATTAATTACTCTTTTTCTATTCCCTGAAAATGAAAATACAATGTACTAAAATAATTGTTGTTATATTAGAAAATTTAGCTATTTGCTGAATTACTGCAGATTATTGATTTGGTTAAAAGTAATATAATTTGATTTTAAAGTTATGCCCTTTTAAATTCTTTTCTAAAAGTTTGTTTCAAAAACAATGCATAGCTAGGACTTTGTTTAAGTGTCATTCATTAAAAGCGTAGCAGATAATTTAAATGATTTGCATGCTACCTTAGGATATAATGTAACAGCTACAATTCATCAGTATAAATATTTTATAGTGCATTTACCATCAGGCTTTTGTTTGGCAGTGAATGATCACAATGATCGCCAAAGAATATGTTATTGAACCCCCAAAGGATGTTTATAAATTATGTAAACCTAATTTAATAACTACTTAGGACGGTAACTAGTTATATAACATGTGATAAAACATTTTGAAATAAGCCATATCTGAAGATCCACTATTGCTTTCCAGTGATAATAGTCAGACAACATAATAACCTCTAATTCTTGTTCTGATATTGTTGTTTCAGTTTGCAGAAATATGATGGATTCAGCAGTATATTTTTTTTGGGATGATTTCCTTGAAATGGATTTTGGAGAGTTGAAAGAGACTTCTGAATCCCCTCCCCAGTGTCTTGCAGACTTTCTTCAAGAAATTTTGAAAAATTATGAAATTTAACCAAGAATACCCAATCCATGTCTAGACTTCCACATTCCCATTTCATGGAATAGCCCTACAACCCTTACAAGCATGTTTACTGCATTATATGTTAGTAAATATATAAAGAACAAGAGAAAACTGTCTTACAAAGTCTAAATATAGCATTTACACAGGCTTTTTATGCCCCAGCCGAAGCGGAGGGGGCATTAAGTTTTGCCCTTGTCCTTCGTACGTATGTACGTACCAAAATTGGTTTCTGTTCTCTAACTAAAGTTTGCCTCAACCAAATGTTATCAAACTTATACACAATGCTTATTACCACAAAACACAGATCAAGTTTGAATTTTGGTGGCGTGACTCTAACCGTTCTAGAGTTATGCCCCTTTATAAATGGAAAAATTGCAAAATTTTTCATTTCTGTTCTCTAACAAGTTTGCTTCATCCAAATGTTATGAAACTTATACACAATGCTAATTACCACAATACACAGATCAAGTTTGAATTTTGGTGGCGTCACTTTTACTGTTCTAGAGTTATGCCCCTTTACAAATGGAAAAATTGCTAAATTTTTCATTTTTTTTTTCTAAAAATATCAATGCCATTATTCAAGTAATTTTTAAGATTGGAGTTATCTTCCTTTGTCCATGATTATAGTTGAATCAACTACAATCAATGCTTTATACAATGCAATGTTTAATTTTGCCTTCCACTGATAAAACACAGATTAAGTTGAATTTGGGTAGTGTAACTTTAACCATTATTGATTAATACCCCTTTATAAATCAAAAATTGCAAAATTTTTAGTTTCCATTTTGTAACTTAAGTTTGCCCCAACCAAACATTATAAAACCTATACACAATACTCATTACCACAAAACTAAGATCAAGTACAAATTTTTTGTTTCCATTCTCTAACTTTAGTTTGCCTCAACCAAATGTTATGAAACTTATACACAATGCTTATTACTACATAATACAGTTTTAGTACGAAATTCGGTGGCGTCACTGATACCATTCTTGAGTTATGCCCCTTTATAAACATAAAAATTGCTGAATTTTTCTTTTCTGTTCTCTAACTTTAGTTTGTCTCAACCAAATGTTATAAAACTTATACACAATGCTTATTATCACAAAACTCAGATCAAGATCAAATTTGGGTAGCGTCACTTTTACCGTTCTTCAGTTATGTCCCTTTATAACTATATGATATGCAAGCGGGGGCATCCACATTTAAATTTTTTTTTTTTCATTATTGTTACATAAATCAGGCAGTTAGTTTTCCTCGTTTGAATTGTTTTACATTTATCATTTCAGGGCCTTTTATAGCTGACTATACTGTATGGGTTTTACTCATCATTGAAGGCTATACAATGACCTATAGGAGTTGTCTCATTGGCAATCATACCACATCTTCTTATTTATATATAAATATGGACTTTAAGATGTTCTGATGGTACATATTTTGAAAAGAATTTGAAATGACCAGATGGTTTAATTCTCTATATTAGTTTGCATACTTGGTAAAGTGTTAAGAAATGTGAAACTCTAGGTCATATATAACTCTATTCAAACTAAGTATAAACATGATTAACAGACTCCAGATCTAGGATTTTCAAACTTTGTATAAACATGATTAACAGACTCCAGATCTAGGGTTTTCCAATTTAGTATAAACATGATTAACAGACTCCAGATCTAGGATTTTCAAACTTAATATCAACATGATTAAAAGACTCCAGATCTAGGATTTTTAAACTTAGTATCAACATTTGGGAAAGTAAACCGAACATTTTATCATCCACTTTCATCATCTTTATAACAATAATACTAGGAACCTCTAATAAGAATGTATACAGACGTGTGTTAATAGCAGCCAACCGCCGTTTATTACATGTACTTTATTGACTTACTTTCATTTTCTATTCAACTTAACTATTTTTATTTCACTTTCACTTTTTATTTTTATCGATAATGTCGTCATAACAACCATTATTGTAACGTTACTTCCGGTTAACCGCAATTACCTCAAAATTTGTACTTCACTGTTTTATTTCATGTATATATACTTGTCCTGAAGACACCATGCTTGCTGGCAAAACATGTTGATCAATAAAACAAGTACCATGTGGTAAAATTTTAGTGTTGTCTTTCGTGTTGACATACTAGTATCAACATGAGTAAAAGACTCTAGATCTAGGATTTTCAAACTTAGTATGAAAATGATTAACAGACTCAGATCTAGGATTTTCAAACTTGTTAGTATCAATATGATTAACAGATATAAAAAGAAGATGTGGTATGATTGCCAATGAGACAACTCTCCACAAGAGACCAAATGACACAGAAATTAACAACTATAGGTCATGTATGGCCTTCAACAATGAGCAAAGCCCATACCGCATAGTCAGCTATAAAAGGCCCAGAAATGACAAATGTAAAACAATTCAAACTAGAAAACTAACGCCTAATTTATGTACAAAATAATGAACGAAAAACAAATATGTTACACAGCAAAAAACGACAACCACTGAATAACAGGCTCCTGACTTGGAACAGAATGTGGCGGGGTTAAACTCGTTTGAAGGCGCCAACCCTCCCTAACCTGGGACAGTGGTGTAACAGTACAACATAAGAACAAACTATCAAAATCAGTTGAAAAAGGCTTAACTCATCAGGTGGATACAAATAGAAATACATCTAACAAAAACACAGAGTGGATGTGGATGGGTACTTATACATCCCCACAACAAAAATACACTAAGTACAGATGTGAGAGTACTCACAGTTACTGACAGCTAGTTCAAAGCCAATTACAACTAATAACAAAAAATCATGCATCTAAGACGAAAATATCAATCAGTACACATCCAACATCCAATGGATTTAGTGTAAAGATGTCATAAACAGTCAGAGAAAAACTTGACCTTGTGCAATGCCAAGATACAGGTATCAACAGATTGTAGAGCCATGAATGTGCATATGTATACAAAAATAATATTTAATATGATTTTAATTTTCTGATAACAAAATCAATATTAATACCAATAAAAACAATATTCAAAGATATAATTACAGTGTTGAATTGGTAACCTTTTAGAATAAGTTTATTTTAAAGGATCGATAAGTTTACCCGGATCGTTTCTAAATTTCTGGGCTCGGTAAACAACATCTCCGTAAAAATGAGGATGTGCTTTACTGTTTGAAATAAGTTTTCTAAAGGTACAACCAAACATCAAAACTCCAGATTTAGGATTTTCAAACTTAGTATAAACATGATTAACAGACTCCAGATTTAGAATTTTAAACTTAAAATAAACATAATTACCAGACTCCAGATCTAGAATTTTCAAAAACAGATATTGACAAATGATTGACTCTGCCTGTTTATAACTGTAATGTTCACTGTAATAGTTTTCCACATTAGTAATGCAATTAAAAGAGAAAGGGGAAGAAAATTATCAGTTCAATTTAAAGAAAATATATATGAATTTTTTCTTCTTTTTTAAGGGATTTGGTATTGACTTTAATATTTTTAGTGTTTTTCAAATCATAAATTTTTCCATTGATGTTACTCATTTTTATCGCTGTAGAATAAAGTAATCATCAATATATAAATCCAACAAGTTATGCCCCATACCAAATATTAACCAAAAAATTATGCCCCTCACATAATATGAACAGACAAATTAAAGATGAACAAGTTGAACAAATCATAGTTATCTACAATCCAAGCTATTGAAAAATTATGATCAGGAATTTGGACAGAAAATTGTCATTTATAGACAAAGCTGAGTGTTTATGAGAAATCACCAATATTTAATTGCTTTTGAATTCAAATTTATATAAAATTGCTCATGAGACTATTATACTCTGAAACAGGGATAAACAGAATGTTTATAAATGACATGGCTGCACTACATTGCAGTAGTTGGTATCACATTCAAACATTTCCTTCATTAAACATGAAATTTAGTCACCTTGACCTTTGATTAAATGTTCTTAGTATTGCTTGTTTTAAATTTCATGTTCAATAAGTATTAATTCAAGAAACAGGTGACCTTGGCCTACATCATTATCAGTAGTAAAAACAAAGTACACAGAAAAACAATTCTCCATTGATTGGATTTATGACATGGCTTTGTACCACCTACCATAGTTTTTTAGCCCCCAAGATCATTTAGGCTGCACTTTTGTAAATAAACTGCTCTTAGTGACACAATCAACTCAAGAACTTTTTTCTCATTTCATGTTAATTAAAAAAAGTCTGAAATAGTTTTTTTCATTGGATCAATGATAGATTTACGTGTTGTACTTTGCCTGTATATATGTGTGTACAGCTGCCTTATATATTACTGACTAATAGTAGACCTACATTGTAGTCTGGTTAACCAAACAAGCGAGAGAGAAAAACTTGAAGAAATCATACAAAAGAAAGTTGTTAATTGTCAACACTTTCCCCAATAGATACTTAATTGTTTATTGCTATAGAAGTTGATAAGATTTGTATGTACTTTAAGATGAAAATGTAAATAAAATTTCCTTTTTTCATATGTTGGTAAGTGCTTTCAGCTAGAAGGAATGTGCCAGGATTTTATTGCACTTAATTTCAAACACTGCATTGGTACTGTATCTGACTTGTCCTTCCTTCTATAATCATCCTCCAAACATTATTACAGATAAATTGTCATCCTCCAAACATTATTACAGATAAATTGTCATCCTCCTATTGGCTCAATGACTATTCAACAAAATTTAAAGGTTTTTAAATTACATTTTTTTCTCAATTATTTAAGAAGGAATAGGACTGTTATAGTTCATAACTCGGTCTGTTTCTAAGATACTATAAGCAGTAGGTCTGCTATATTTGTTGTATATAATGATTGTAAGGTGTATGTGTCTGTCTGGCAGGTTTAAATTGACTGACCTCATTTTCATTGTTCATTAGTCAATGTTAAATTTCGCTAGTATTTCTACTTCTCAGATACTATAAGAAGTAGGTCAACAATTTTTGGCGTATGCTAACAATTTACTAATTTGGGAATTATATGTTTGATTAATATTTCAGGAAAATATTTAATTTTATCTTTTCAGGTCAGCTTCTCCAACTCATGGTTTCATGATCTTAAATAGATTAGGATTAAATAATCAGATAGAACCAATCACTAAAGACCTAGAGTTCCAACTTCAGGATCCATTTGTGTTATATAGAAATAGTAAAGGTAGGTGATCTACAGCTGGGCCTGTTTCATGTTGCCTACCCATGGCTTGTATGGTTGGGTAGGTAAGTAGGTAGGGATTTTATTTTTGTTTTGGCCAAGAACATAAGTTACATGTTTCAGACAAGAAAAATATGTTAGAGCACAAAAAATTTTTTAAAAATTTGAAACGATTGTGTGTCATAAAATTTTTGGGGTAGATTATAGGCAACACCAAACAATTTAATTTTATCCTTGTTGTATCTCTTATCCACATCCACTTAAGGCAATCTCTTATCCACATTCATTTTAGGTAATCTCTTATCCACATTCACGTAAGGCAATCTCTTATCCACATTCACGTAAGGCCATCTCTTATCCACATCCACATAAGGCCATCTCTTATCCACATTCACTTAAGGCCATCTCTTATCCACATTCACTTAAGGTCATCTCTTATCCACATTCACTTAAGGCCATCTCTTAACCACATTCACTTAAGGCCATCTCTTATCCACATTCACTTAAGGCCATCTCTTATCCACATTCACTTAAGGCCATCTCTTAACCACATTCACTTAAGGCCATCTCTTATCCACATTCACTTAAGGCAATCTCTTATCCACATTCACTTAAGGCAATCTCTTATCCACATTCACTTAAGGTAATCTCTTATCCACATTCACTTAAGGCAATCTCTTATCCACATTCACTTAAGGTAATCTCTTATCCACATTCACTTAAGGTAATATGTAGCTAACAGACCCAAATACTCCAAAACCCTAACATAGGAATCTTTCCTGTTATTGAGAGAGTGAAATTGATAATAGTCTGAAACAAGACAAAGTTTATGAAAAACATTTTGTTGTATTTCTTATTGACTAACCCAGAAATACTTGATTCATTGTTATACAGAAAAACAAAATGATCAGAGAGACTCTGAAGAGAGACAATCCATTTAGATTAGAGTTAAAGTCACTTAAGTTATACATGTAGCAGGACTCCACCAAAACACTTCCATGCTAGTGTATGGTCAATTTTCAGTCAATCTGATTTAGGGGGCCAAGGGTGCCAGGCCCCTCCTTATGGAGCTACATTTATGGTTAATGCGGACTTTTTACCTGTTCTACTCCTAACATTGCCTAGTTTGTGGGTACTCTGGCCCATTTTTTCAAAATAGGATAGTCTTAGAAAGAAGATTAAAGATGAAATACAGAGAATCAGAGGTATTAATTTGAACACTGCTCATAGTAAACTGGTTTTCTGTATTTATAAATGTTTTTTTAAAGATTATATGCTAAATTAAAAATAGAAGGTGACGATAGCTTCTATTATTGTTCACAGTCAAAGGCAATGTTTTACCATGCATTGAACTTTGAGTTGCTTTTAGGGGAAAGTTTAAACAGAAGCTTGTTTTGAGTTTTTACTGGTGCTAATAAACTGCAGAAATTGTTTCAATTTGCAGAGTTCTTTTCAGCCTTTGGTTTTAGAGTTTAATGGATAACTTGATTACAAGTTGCTTAATAGAATAAAAGTAATAAATTTCAGAAACAACCATAGTTTTAATGACTATGTTGTAAAAACCATCTTATAATTAATAAGACATATGTCTATTTCAGTTGAACCCTGGAGTTTTTGATTTTAAAGGATATTCATTTGCTTTAATGGTCTTAGATAATTCAAGAGAAAGTGTTTATTGCTAGTTACAAGTGAATATACATTTTGAAGTTATCTTTTCTTGTTTGATGGTTTAATTAGTCCTAAGAACCATAAACTAAAACAAGACATCCTAAAAGTACATTGTCTACTAATGAGTATAAATAGTTCATTTGGAAGTTTTTGGACTGGACTCGATGATTTCCTCATCATTACAGAAATAGATCACATATAATTGTTTATATAGACTGGGATGACTCCCTCATCCTCTGATGCTCATTTGGTGTAATCTCTTTCCAACATGCCCTGTAAAATACTTCAATGTATGCAGCTAATTTTTGTGGATGATTTGAAAGAGATTTCTTCCACGTAACAAGCTGTTTGTTTTCACCAAAAGTAAATAATAACATTTTAATTGACAACTCCTGCACAAAAAGTTACATGTTTAGTTTTATTAAGCATTTATTAACAACACATTTGATGTGGCTGCCAAAGTACCTTAATTAGCAGCATTGAGTGATTGGAAAGTGAAAATATTTCAAATGACTTTATGCTGTTGTAGATTACAAATATTGCTGAAGTATACGTCAGTTGTTGGCAGTGTATTGACATTGTAATAGATAAAGAAGGAGAAAGTATCAATTTCTTATGTATTTTTTTTTTTTTTTCTCCTATCAAAAATATTTCTACATTAGGATAACAGCATGTTATTACATTAACTTTTGTTTGGCTTCACAGATTACTTTAGAAAAACTATCTTTAGACCATTTGATTACCTTCTATTGTCACATATGAGTACCGGAACATGTGCATGGAATTAAAACTCATTCATTTTATATTCCAACCTTCCTGAGAGAAAACAAGTTCAGTATTAGAGGGTTGGTGAAGTAGCTAAAAAAAACTAAATTCTGATAATTATTTGAAACTTTTTTAGTAATATTTCTAGGTATTTTTTAATCTTGGGGTATTAACTGTTGGTGCAGCCACAGAATCTGTGAAAAGAAGTTAACATGACATGATCTACAAACTAGTCATTATAGCCAAAACTGTCAGTCGACTCCTTTAAGAAGTTATTGCCCTTATATGACATCATTTTAGTCATTTTAATTGAAGGACCAGGTTCAACTTTAAATTGGTAGCTGAAATAAGCTGACCCTTTAGTTAAAGTTTAGGTACAGTTGATATAGTGAGAAGAAGGAACCAAAGTTTTACTGCACTTTCCCTAGTATATAACAAAACTCAAGTTCTGTATAGTCAAGTCATATTGAACTAGTATATAACAATACTCAAGTTCTGTATAGTCAAGTCGTATTGAACTAGTATATAACAATACTCAAGTTCTGTATTGTGAAGTCACATTGAACTAGTATATAACAATACTCAAGTTCTGTATAGTCAAGTCATATTGAACTAGTATATAACAATACTCAAGTTCTGTATAGTCAAGTCATATTGAACTAGTATATAACAATACTCAAGTTCTGTATAGTCAAGTCATATTGAACTAGTATATAACAATACTCAAGTTCTGTATAGTCAAGTCATATTGAACTAGTATTTAACAATACTCAAGTTCTGTATAGTCAAGTCACATTGAACTAGTATATAACAATACTCAAGTTCTGTATAGTCAAGTCATATTGAACTAGTATATAACAATACTCAAGTTCTGTATAGTCAAGTCATATTGAACTAGTATATAACAATACTCAAGTTCTGTATTGTGAAGTCACATTGAACTAGTAGATAACAATACTCAAGTTCTGTATAGTGAATATATAACAATACTCAAGTTCTGTATAGTCAAGTCATATTGAACTAGTATATAACAATACTCAAGTTCTGTATAGTCAAGTCACATTGAACTAGTATATAACAATACTCAAGTTCTGTATAGTCAAGTCACATTGAACTAGTATATAACAATACTCAAGTTCTGTATAGTCAAGTCGTATTGAACTAGTATATAACAATACTCAAGTTCTGTATTGTGAAGTCACATTGAACTAGTATATAACAATACTCAAGTTCTGTATAGTCAAGTCATATTGAACTAGTATATAACAATACTCAAGTTCTGTATAGTCAAGTCACATTGAACTAGTATATAACAATACTCAAGTTCTGTATAGTCAAGTCATATTGAACTAGTATATAACAATACTCAAGTTCTGTATTGTGAAGTCACATTGAACTAGTATATAACAATACTCAAGTTCTGTATAGTCAAGTCATATTGAACTAGTATATAACAATACTCAAGTTCTGTGTAGTCAAGTCACATTGAACTAGTATATAACAATACTCAAGTTCTGTATAGTCAAGTCACATTGAACTAGTATATAACAATACTCAAGTTCTGTATTGTGAAGTCACATTGAACTAGTATATAACAATACTCAAGTTCTGTATTGTGAAGTCACATTGAACTAGTATATAACAATACTCAAGTTCTGTATAGTCAAGTCATATTGAACTAGTATATAACAATACTCAAGTTCTGTATAGTCAAGTCACATTGAACTAGTATATAACAATACTCAAGTTCTGTATAGTCAAGTCACATTGAACTAGTATATAACAATACTCAAGTTCTGTATAACTAGTATATAACAATACTCAAGTTCTGTATAGTCAAGTCACATTGAACTAGTATATAACAATACTCAAGTTCTGTATAGTCAAGTCACATTGAACTAGTATATAACAATACTCAAGTTCTGTATAGTCAAGTCATATTGAACTAGTATATAACAATACTCAAGTTCTGTATAGTCAAGTCATATTGAACTAGTATATAACAATACTCAAGTTCTGTATAGTCAAGTCATATTGAACTAGTATATAACAATACTCAAGTTCTGTATAGTCAAGTCACATTGAACACATTTATTAACATTGTGGAAGTATAAACAGTTTACATTGTCTTTCTGTAAGGGCATACGATACAGTAGCAAGAGCAGATAATAATGCTCTGTTAGGGCATACGATACAGTAGCAAGGGCAGATAATAATGATGTGTATTATGACCTTAACATCTATTAAATACAAGGTTTAAATCAGTGAGAGATCTTTTTCTGTTTAGTATGCCCTTAGAATCAATGAGAGATCTTTTCTGTGTAGTATGCCCTTAACATCTAATACAAGGTTTACTTTCTTAGGTGTATATATTTATTACTATAACCAGGCATATATACCTTTTGTTTTTAGCAATATATGGTATATGGTTCTATGATAAAGATGAATGTGCCAGGATTGGCCAGATGATTAATAGGTATATTTATATAGATAATCTTATGTGTCCAGCTGATATTAACCTTTTCTTAACATGCTTAAAGTGGGTACATCAAATAATGTTTAATAAACAAGGTTGTTACTAGACATGCTAGAGGTTTAAGTTTAATTTTATCTAGTTTTACTGTTTCTTCTGTCTTAAAAACACATCATGCATATAATTTTGTGGAATATTAGTAAGTTAATGTTAATAATGAGAACAAGCAAGAAAATGTTAAGAAAATTATCAACAACCAATTTGAAAAATCATAGACTTGATTTTTCTGTTTGACTAACAGAAAACAACAAATTTCAGTGTACATTTTTGTGTCAAATAGATGAAAGGGGGGACTAATAGCCAATTTATTATGGGCCCGCAGTTACAGAGGGGGCATTAAGTTTAACCCTTGTCTGTCTGTACGTACATCCGTACGTACGTCCCAAAATTGGTTTCCGTTCTCTAACTTTAGTTTTCCTCAATCAAATGTTATTTAACTTATACACAATGCTTTTACCACAAGACACAGATCAAGTTTGAATTTTGGTGGCATCACTTTTACCGTTCTAGAGTTATGCCCTTTACAAATGGAAAAATTACTGAATTTTATTGTTTCGGTTCTCCAACTTTAGTTTGCCTCAACCAAATGTTATGAAACTTATACACAATGCTTATTACCACAACACACAGTTCAAGTTTGAATTTTGATGGCATCACTTTTACCGTTCTAGAGTTATGCTCCTTAAAAATTGGAAAAATAGCTGAATTTTTCGTTTCCGTTATCTAACTTAAGTTTGCCTCAACCAAATCTTGTGAAACTTGTACACAATGCTTATTACCACAAAACTCAGATCAAGTTTGAATTTTGGTGGAGTCACTGTAACCGTTCTAGAGTTATGCCCCTTTACAAATGGAAAAATTACTGTATTTTTCGTTTCTGTTTTCTAATTTAGTTTGCCTCAACCAAATGTTATGAAACTTATACACAATGCTTATTACCAGAAAACTCAGATCAAGTACAAATTTGGGTAGTGTCACTTTTACTGTTCTTGAGTTATGTCCCTTTATAAAGTTGTATGCAAGCGGGGGCATCATCTGTGTCCATGGGGACACATTCCCCATTTATTTTTCTGAGATGTTTTTGTCTAGGATGACTTGTTATCTTTCTTAATAACATGGACACTTGTGTTTCATTTTCTTAGCTTCTGTAGGTTTAAATTCAGAGTTTGACACCAGACATTGAATCTTCCTCTTTAACTTCCTCCTGCTAATGAGGAGCATATCAAAGATATCGCCATGGTTTTTAAAAACAACTTCTTTGATATTAACATGTGCAACTCTATAGATATTTCCATTAAAAATAGATTACTGATGTTAAAGAGGGAAATAAAATTTTAAAGAAAATATGCAATTGTATTTACTCAGTCTAAATATTTTTAAGAGTCTATATCAACAAGTTTTAATAACATTAAGAAAACTGGAAAGTTTCTGAAAATATTCGATATAATCCACACGATGAAATCTCTATCAAATGAACGGATTTTTTTTTTTTAGTACATATAATCTTCTATTTCTTATTATTTTGAATTTGAACATTTCTTCAGTCAAAAGTGATGTTGACATAGGACATATATATATATAGTGATGTTGATGGATTAGCTTTTAACATCCAGTGGCGAATATTACATGTATATCAGGACATGAACATGTTAATGTGATGAATATGAACCCTGTACTAGACCAAAACAACTCAAATTTCTGATCACAAGGTAACAGTCCACAGGAAGACAGGTCACCCTAACCAGACACATTATTCTGACTGCCAGCTGACGAGTCTTTGTTTTAATGCTCAGTACAGAAGCAGAAAAAAAACAATTTTCAAGTTTTTATTTTGACCCAGCAAATGAATAAACCCACAACCTCCTACACTTCAGGCAAGCAGACTACCAGGTTTTTATCTAAATAATATCACAGAAAAACTAAATAAAAAGTAAACTGGTTATTAATATGTAAATTTTCAGTACAATTATAAAACTAAAATGGAAAGGCCAAGTTAATCTTAGTCCAATCCAAGTCTGTCTGGCAGGGTTCATCTGACCTTGTCCTCATTGACCAGGTTCATTGGTCAATGATATGTTTTAATGGTTAAGTCCGCTTATCGGATACTAAAAGCAATAGGTTAATTAAATGTGGTGTATGGAATGATTGCAATAAGTATATGTCTGTCTTGCAGACTTCATCTGACCTTGACCTCATTTGCATGGTTTTTTGGTCCAAGTTTAGTTCTTGGTTTGGTCTGTTTTTCAAGTACTATAAGCAAAAGGTTGATTATATTTGGTGTATAGAATGATTGTAAGGTGTACTACTCCGTTTGAGAGGGTTCATCTGACCTTTACCTCATTCACATGCATCATTGATAATGTAACTCTAGGTACCAGATGTAGACAATGAAATTAGGTTTACAAATTTACACATTTCTTTTATATCTGAATTCTTTCAATAATGAGATATTATTGAAAAGATAATCATAATAAATGCAAAAACTACTTACCTTTTCATGATATTATTTTCCAAGCCATGTGGTCAACCATGCTTGTTCAATTAATTCTACTTTCGGTTTAGAAACTCAGAATTAAAATCAAAACATGAGGCAGACAAAATCTGGAGTTTTTTTTTTTTCTTTGATCATTTAAGTGTCACCAAATATGTATAGATATGTGCTCATAGAAATACTTTGTAAAATGCAAACACAGAACATAAAGGTATGATAATTTTGCTAATTAAATCCTCCAGTTTCACTAACAATTAACAACACAGGGATGAACCTTTGCGTCATTGTTGTAGGGCTAAGGGACATTAAAAACTATTAGTTCAATAAAATATTTGAAGTTGGTAAAAAAAAAAAAAAGATAATGTAACTTTATGTTACATTTGTCATTAAACCTTTTTTCTATGACTTTCAACATCAATTCAATCTTGATCAGTACAGTAGGCAAGACATTTTAGTCTGTGTACTTTTGTAATATGACTTGGCATATATTTCATTGTTGAATAATTTTAGACTATTGGTACAGGTTCAATATTTGCAATAAAATTTTTGGTTCTTCAGCTTTTTACAGGTGGCAATTGAAAGTCATACCACAAAAACAGCATTAAGAAACAGACGAGCTTCTGAAAGTGACACTATGCATGACGTTATGTCTGGGGCAACACGTCAGGTCAACATTATGCAGATGTTATCAAAAGCTCAAGATGAATATGACAAGGTATGTTAAATATGATTAGATTAGAGAGTAACATAGTGTTAATAAGGCCCTGTCTACCTGTCTACCTGTCTACCTGTCTTTCCATCCGTTTGCTGTCATAAGATGAGTGAAGATTGCCTTTACCAATTTCGGAAATTTTAATGCACCATGTTTATACCTATCAAAGGATGTCCATTTTGGTTTTGGTTTTTTTTAACTTTGATAAAATTTGTTAAAAACTTCAAAAATTATCTTTAAGTTGATTGACCTAGAACTAAAAAGAAAACTTTATTTTGATGCACAATAAAAACGTAAGATTTCAATATTTGATTCATTATTACGAACTCAAAATGATTTTTTTCCTTCCAAAATTTCTTTTACTTAGACCTTCAACACATGGGGTAAATTTTTGATAATTTTTCTTCAATGGGGCTTCAAAATATACTTCAGTTAATAAAGATTTGGAATCAACCGAGTTCAACTCATCATAGTTAGAAATGCTTTGAAGAAACAGGAATTCTGCTGGGAATGACAGAATACCACGACTTATCTGAGTTTTTGACACAACCAGGCTCAACTGTAATATTTTCAGGCTCATTCGATGCTAACAGTAGCGAAAAAGGGTGTTTAACCCTTGAGGATAAAGGCCAATTCTGCCCTCTAAGAAAGATGGCTACTATTACTATGACTATACTGCTGATTGTCTAATAATGAAGTAATAGCATACATTTGTATTTAACGTCACAGTACTTACCCAAATTGCACCGAGTACCCAAATTGCACCTATTCAACAAAAATAGCTGTGAAAATCTTACAAGTTTTCTTTGAGACTAAACAATTTGTATTTTTATAATTTGACATTGAACACGTCTTTCAACATAGGTAGATATATTTAAATATACACAAAACGTTCACAGTATATACCAACAGATGAAGCATTCCCTGGAAAAAGGAAATCTACGGAAACGTCGCCATGCGACGTTCTCAAAATGTCATCTTTTAAAAATGAGTAAATTAAACATGTTACAAGCATCCATTTCTTACAAAATGAATAGTAAGCATGGAATAATGTCAAATTGTTCAAAATATTCGAAGAAATAAAACAAAACATCTGTTATTTGATTTTTAAGGATGTGAATTTAAGCATGGATGCAATTTGGGTACTCCTCATTACAGAATCATGGATCGTTTGGAGGTCGATTCAAACCCATT
Source organism: Mytilus coruscus (assembly GCA_017311375.1). Taxonomy (NCBI): domain Eukaryota; kingdom Metazoa; phylum Mollusca; class Bivalvia; order Mytilida; family Mytilidae; genus Mytilus; species Mytilus coruscus. The sequence continues at coordinate 140,975,469 of CM029595.1, read as the reverse complement.
TTTCTATGATTCAATATGGATTCAAAATAAAATTGGTGTAACTATTTAGTAAATAAGGATACGTCTACAAAATAAACATAGAATGAAAACTTTTGTCTGGATCATAAAAAAACGTAGGTGAAAAAACTGTCAAAATAGGTGCAATTTGGGTACCCTCACGTTATATATTAATAAGTCACAAGAGTATTACAAGTTTCTGTTATTCAATATGGCAGACTTGACTAGGATGCTTTTATATCAGATATTTGTGGTGTACATAATTGATCTAATCATGATATAAAAACATGCAATGATTGGCAGTATAAAAGCAAAACAACAAACACAGACATGTGCAAATAATTGTAGTTTATTTTTATTTTTTCTGTAAATTAAATATCTGGTTATTGTTACTTTAGTCAGTTTATATAAGTCCCTTGTAATGGAAGGGAGTTTGATTGAATCGTTGGTTTCAAGGTCATGTTGACATTGAGAAATGTTTCTCTGTTTACATAATGACAAGTAGAGCAACAGTTATGTCAGATGTAATTAGTACCTATATAATTCTCTTCTTTGATTCACGATTATATTATGTTATACTCATAGTTTAATACTGTAAGTGCTTAAATAAAATATCCTTTAATATTAATGTTGTAATTACTGTATATAAATAGTTCCAGGAACAAAGCCCTTGACATTCATTATGATTTCTTTATTATCCAGACAGACTATATCTTAATAGGGCTTCTCTAAAACTTGGGATAGTGATTCTGTTATGGTTAAAAGGAAGTAATTAAAGATGACTGGCGCCACCTAGATTTCACACCCAAGATAATAGGTAGAAGTAAATTTATTTTCTGCTGCCCTGGTAATTAGAAATAAAAATTGAAATAGTGAGAAATGAGTGTTGGCCATTGGTGTAGAAATAGCGAGAAATTTAGAGGAAACTCTCTGCGACGAGCAACATTTTCTGTGCCAAATTTAGCAAGGGTGTTCTTCATGTATACTATTTCGAAAATTCGGAACCGTTGAGTACCCTTAAAAATGCCATTTTCTATCAAAAGCTGCATGCACCATATGTGTTTTGCAGTGTTAATTACACCCAAAGGTGTTGATAATTCAGAATTCGACATTGTTTTCAATGGATCTTTTATAGTGAAAACGAGGACCCAAAAAGGCTAACATTGTCGCCTATGTAAATAATTACTTCATTGTAACCTTATAGGAGTGGCATGATAACCAACCAATGTTTTAAAGCTTTATTATCCAGACAGACTTTATCTTATTAAGGCTTCTCTAAAACTTGGGATAGTGATTCTGTTATAGGCGTGGCATGATAACCAGCTTTATTATACAGACAGACTATATCTTATTAGGGCTTCTCTAAAACTTGGGATAGTGATTCTGTTATAGGAGTGGCATGATAACCAACCAATGTTTTAAAGCTTTATTATCCGGACAGACTTAATCTTATTAAGGCTTCTCTAAAACTTGGGATAGTGATTCTGTTATAGGAGTGGCATGATAACCAACCAATGTTTTAAAGCTTTATTATTTATTTTAAGTAAAATTCCCTTATTTTTATTCAGAATAGTTTTCATTTTTGTTTAAAGAAATGAGGTAAGGGTCACTAAGATAGTCAATATCACAAGTTAACCAATATAGACAGGATCTAAATCCTATGCAGTCTAGAAAAGCATAAATAGATTCAACAGTCACGCTCTCATCTTCATTTTATTAGCTCACCTGGCCCTAAGGGCCAAGTGAGCTTTTCTCATCACTTGGCGTCCGTGGTCGTTAACTTTTTACATTTTGATCTTCTTCTAGAGAACCACTGAATGGAATGAAACCAAACATGGCATGAATGTTCCTTATAAGGTGCTGACCTAGTGTTGTTACTTTGTAGCCTATCCATCATACAAGATGGCTGCCAGCGGGGGACTTCATTTAACTTAGGACCCGATGGAGAATACATACAAATGTCTTTTTTTAGAGAACAACTGAATTGAATGAAATCAAACATGGCATGAATGTTCCTTATGAGGAGCTGACAAAGTGTTGTTACTTTGAAGCCGATCCATCATTCAAGATGGCCGCAAGAGAGGGACTTAGTTTTACATAGGACCCTATGGACAATACATACAAATGTCTTCTTTTAGAGAACCACTGAATGGAATGAAATAAACATGGCATGAATGTTCCTTATGAAGTGCTGACCAAGTGTTGTAACTTTGTAGGCGATCAATCATCCAAGATGGCCACCAGTTGGGACTTAGTTTAACATAGGACCCTATGGGAAATACATACAAATGTTTTCTTTTAGAGAACCACTATATGGAATGAACCAAACATGGTATGAATGTTCCTTATGAGGAGCTGACCAAGTGTTGTTACTTTGTAGCCAATCAATCATCCAAGATTGCTGCCAGCGGGAACTTAGTTTAACAAAGGACCCTACGGACAATACATACAAATGTCTTCTTTTGAAGAACCACTGCATGTAATGAAACCAAACATGGCATGAATGTTCCTTATAAGGTGCTGACCAAGTGTTGTTACTTTGTAGCTGATTTGTCATCCAAGATGGCTGCCAGCATGAGGAGTAAGTTTAACATAGGACCCTATAGGAAATACATACAAATGTTTTCTTCTAGAGAACCACTGAATAGAATGAAGTCAAACATGGCATGAATGTTCCTAATGAGGTGCTGACCAAGTGTTGTTTCTTTGTAGCCGAACCATCATCCAAGATGGCCGCCAGCAGGGGACTTAATTTAACATAAGACCCTATGGAAAATACATATAAATGCTTCTTCTAGAGGAGCACTGAATGGAATGAAACCAAACATGGCATAAATGTTCCTTATGAGGTGCATGAAGTGTTGCTTCTTTGTTGCATACTTACTGTTCAAGATGGCCACCAGGATTTTTTATTAAATTACGTGGCCAATATTAAACCAAATTTGGCCTCAATCATTATTGCCAATCAGGTGAGCGACACAGGCTCTTGAGAGCCTCTAGTCTTGTTGAATTCTTATGAAATTTATATCAAAGGTTTATATCAGCAGGAGGACCACTCCAGCAAAAGTTTACAAAATGTCCTCAGTGGAACAAAATTTGTTATATAATGACTAACAGGGGGTTTGTATATCCAGCACACTAAACTGTATGTTGATAAATAAATCATCTAGTCCATATTTTTATTTATACTGATGACTGTTGACTTGTATATCTACCAAACAATGTAGCACTACAGTCTAACAATGATTTTTGAAGATATTTTTTATCACATAATTTTGAATTAGGTATTATTCTGCACAGTTTGTAAAATCCCAAAGTCATTATCATATCACAACAGGGAGTAAATTGATAATGAACTTATGTAAATAAAAGCACATGGTAATTAATCTAAATATATAGGCATTTGGGAGGGGCTAATATGTCAATCATCTGTTGACACCAGTGTCCAGCTGTTAATCCCTGACCACAAGATAAATATTGTGGTCTTATCTCATTGTATTGCAACAAAAGTAATTTATATAACATGTTTATAAACAGAGAAAAAGGAAAAGATATGAAAAGGAAAAAATCTAAAGGGAAGAAATCTACAAAAAATGAAAAAAAATATGGAAAAGAGTGTGAAAGTATCTTTGAAAGCCTCTGACTGCCTGTATAAATTTCTTCTATTTGGTCTTCTACATTTAAATACAGTTTTAGGCATTTTAACCAATTTTAAGTTTATGTGAAATTTTTCAATTCCATAAAACTCAAAAATCATGTGGGAGTGTCTTTTTTTAAAGAAGTGGATGGTCTTGGATCTTTATGAACATGTCTTTTGATTCACAATTTTAATGTTCTAGCTAATTTCAGTAATAGTATATTTCTTTTTAAAATACAAATGAAAATTATTCTTTATAGTGAGAATAATGATGTTAAATATTGATTATATGCAGCTGGTCAATCCTGTTATTCTCTTATCTTAGACTGTCTGGACAGAGGCGGAGCTTTGTCTATATTTAATTACTACATCACAGATATTGGTCAAATCTGTGACGTCAAACTCCCGCCAAATGCCAAGTTAGTGTTGCACAGTGCCACACATAATGCAAAATTTACAGCATTAGAGCATCAAAGAGACAAAGTGTGTGGTTCTATTCATAAAGTAAAGGTATCAGAACACTCCTGGGATGTTCCCAGTGGAATTTTTATACGACCGCAAAAATTTTGTGGTCGTATATTGGTATGACGTTGGCGTCGTCGTCGTCGTCCAAGACGCATTGGTTTTCGCACTCTAACTTTAGTTTAAGTGAATGGATCTCTATGAAATTTTACCATAAGGTTCAATATCACAAAAGGAAGGTTGGGATTGATTTTGGGGTTATGGTACCAACAGTTAAGGAATTAGGGGCCAAAAGGGGCCAAAATAAGCATTTTGTAACTTCCAGACATAACTTGTGTGTTAGTGTATGGATCTCTCTGACTTTGTACCACAAGGTTCCATATCACTAAGGGAATGCTGGGATTGATTTTTGGGGTAATTGCCTCAAAATTTTAGGAATTGGGGCCAAAAAGGGCAAAAACAAGCATTTTTCTAGTTTCATGACAATAACTTGTGTGTAAGTGTATGGATCTTTCTGAAATTGTACTACAAGGTTCCATATCACAAAGGGAAAGATGGAATTGAGTTTGGGGTAATTGCCTAAAACGTTTAGGAATTAGGGGCCAAAATAAGCATTTTCTAGTTTCCAGACAATAACTTGTGTTCAAGTGTATGGATCTCTCTGAAATTGTACTGCAAGGTACCATACCTCAAAGGAAGGCTGGGATTGAGTTTGGGGTGATGAATCATAAGGGGTTCAAAATATTTGGGGGATTTTGTTTTCTTCCTTTTTCCTTTTTTTCTTTAAAATTTTCCATTTTAAGTTGGTTATTTCTGATTTATATTTAAAAGCAAATAATAATGATATGGCAGGAGATACACACCAAACAGGATGTGTAAATTATTATATAATAAGTATTGTGCAATAGCAAGAAATTTTCAATTGCACATTATTGCTAATAGCAAGAAATCTTCAATTGCACAGTATTGCGCAATAGCAAGAAATATCCAAAAGCACAATATTGCGCAATAGCAAGAAATTGTCAATTGTACAGTATTGCGCAATAGCAAGAAATATTCAATTGCACAGTATTGTGCAATTGCAAGAAATATTCAATTACACAGTATTGTGCAAAAGAAGATACTTTGTTTAAATTGCTTATTTTTGACCAATTTCAATGGGGTTTTATTCTTGAACTCTTGGGATTCTTTAATATGCTGAATCTAACCGTGTATTAAGTTTTTGGATTTTGGGCCCGTTTTAAATTGGTCCACATTGAGGTCCAAAGGGTCCAAAATTAAACTTTGTTTGATTTCATCAAAATTGAATTATTGGGGTTCTTTGATATGCGAATCTAACCGTGTATTTAGATTCTTAATTTTTGGTCCCGTTTTCAAATTGGTCTACATTAAGATCCAAAGGGTCCAAAATTAAACTTAGTTTGATTTTAACAAAATTGAATTCTTAGGGTTCTTTGATATGCTGAATCTAAACATGTATTTAGATTTTGATTATGGGCCCAGTTTTCAAGTCGGTCCAAATCTGGGTCCAAAATTAAACTTTGTTTGATTTCAACAAAATTGAATATATGGGGTTCTTTGATATGCTGAATCTAACCATGTATTTAGATTTTTGATTTTTGGGCCCGTTATCAACTTTGTCCACATTGAGGTCAAAAGGGTCCAAAATTAAACTTTGTTTGATTTCATCAAAATTGAACTCTTGGGGTTCTTTGATATGCTGAATCTAACCATGTATTTAGATTTTGGATATTGGACCATAATAGGTGAATGTCCAATTTAAAATTTTAAGTTCTTAGACCACATTCATTCTGTGTCAGAAACCTATGCTGTGTCAAATATTTAATCACAATCCAAATTCAGAGCTGTATCAAGCTTGAATGTTGTGTCCATACTAGCCCCAACTGTTCAGGGTTCGACCTCTGCGGTCGTATCAAGCTGCGCCCATGGAGCATTTTATTGTATTTATGTTGCATTTATAGGGGTTCTAAGGGAAAATGCCGTTTTAGGTTATTTCTCAGAACAATTTTTCATGAGATTTGTTAGGAAAAATGAAAATATAAACTTTATGGGTACCCCTTTGGCTTGACTTTGATATATGTGATTAAAGGGAGTATTTGCTACAATACCGTGTCCCAGTTTTTGGATGATTTGTTTCTTAATGAATTTATAGGTCTCCAAAGATGAAAGATGAAATGAGGTTAGGCACCCAGCAGTTAAATCAATACATCTTCTTACTGGAGGCATATATAAAAAATCTGAGACACGGTTTTGCAGCTTGTATATGGTTGATTAAAGGGATGAAAACAAATTTTTACTACCATTTGACCTGAATGTGCCATTTCCATCCAAGTTGGAAGACCACTTTTTTGGCAATTAATGAGCTATATTTTGAGATTTATCATACCAAAAATAAATTTATCTATGGATTAAGAAAGAATAATATTTCAGCTTTAAAATGACTTAAAGATTTTAAAATCCATTGAGTAGTTTTGGAGAAATTAATCTTTAAAGACTGTTGGTAGGAGTCAGAAAATTCTGACTGTAGTGCTACCTTAAGTATATTGTTGTCATCTAGAGAAGAAAAGTAATGTTGATGGTTCATTCAGTGCCCCATTTTATTTTTTAGTGGTTATTTCATACATGTAATTTGCACTTAAAGGGGAAAAATTGAAGTCAAACAGCAACTTAATTTTCAACTAATACACTTGCATTTAGTTCCTAGGTTAATCAAAATTTATGATTTTTTACTCTCTTTGATTTGAAGTAAAAAGGTTTTATGTCACTATTGAATTGTTGATTAGATATTATGGTTGTATTTTTATCAGCATCTTATGCTTGTGGAAGCAAAGATTCAGTACAAGTTGTGCATTGTTATCAAAGTTGATTTCCCACATATTTTTAAATACCCCAGTATATATATACAAATCAATCTCTGTTATCCAAAATAAATGATTAACAGTTGACATTAACAGTTTAACAGAATTCAGTCATGTATAATTCACAGTTTATGTCGAGCCTGCCACCTTTGTCGCAGAAATTTGACATCGGGATAGTGATCCGGCAGCAGCGGCGGCTTTAGCTAACTTCTTAAAAGCTTTATATTTTCAACGGTGGAAGACCTAGATGCTTCATACTTTGTATATAGATGCCTTATGTTATGAAGTTTCCGTATGTCCATTGTCCTTGACCTCATTTTTATGGTTCAGTGACTACTTGAAAAAAAAGTTAGGATTTTTTGTAATGTTAATTTCTCTCTTATTATGAGTAATAGGATAACTATATTTAATATGTGCGTACCTTCCAAGGTCCTGATGCTCGTATGCCCGTCAGACAGTTTTCATCTGACCTCGACTTCATTTCATGGATCAGTGAACAAGGTTAAGTTTTCGTGGTCAAGTCCATATATCAGATACTATAAGCAATAGGTCTTCTATATTTGGTGTATGGAATGATTGTAAGGTGTACATGTCCAACTAACAGGTGTCATCTGACCTTTACCTCATTTTCATGCACGATTCAGTGGTTAAAGTTAAGTTTTTGTGTTTTGGTCTTTTTTTCTAATACTATATACAATAGGTCAACTATATTTGGTGTATGGAAATATTTTACAATGTACATGTCGGTCTGGCAGGTTTTATTTGACCTTGACCTCATTTTCACGGTTCATTGCTCAGTGTTAAGTTTTTGTGTTTTGGTCTGTTTTCTTAAACTATAACCAATAGGTCAACTATATTTGTTGTATGGAATGATTGTAAGGTGTACATGTCTGTCTGGCAGGTATCATCTGACCTTGACCTCATTTTCATGGTTCATTGGTCAATGTTAAGTTTTCATGGTAAAGTTTGTTTCTTAGATACTATAAGCAATAGGTCAACTATATTTAATGCATAGATTGATTGTAAGGTGTAACATGTCTGTCTGGCATGGTTCATCTGACCTTGACCTTATTTTCATGGATCATTGATCAATGTTTAGTTTTCCTGTTTAAGTCTATTTCTAAGAAACTATAAGCAATAGGTCAACTATATTTGGTGTATTGAAACATTGTAAGGTGTTCATGTATTTCCGGTTTGGTTTATCTGACCTTGACCTCATTTTCTTGGATCATGTTAAGTTTATGTGATACTTTTATTAAAGCTTTATATTTAGGACTATCAACATAAAATCAATGGTTAGTAAAGAAGGCGAGATATTTCAGTGTGTGCACTCTTGTTTACTATACAATTCAAACTACTAGGCAGGGTGCGTATGATACAGTACAAGCAAAAAATAAGAGAAATGCTAAAAACACAATGTTTAAGTCAGTCGCCATGTTTTTTCTTTGCAAAGAAGAGGGCGCCCTAATTTTTCAAATACTTGAATCTTTTAATCATTTATCTAATCAATGTTTTTTTATGCAATTTTATTATAAAACAAAGTATATACTGGTGGTTATCATTATAAAACAAAGTATATACTGGTAGTTATCGAAATCTTAAGCTTTTGAACAAACTTCTTTCTTGTAGCTTTGAAAAATATTGTTGAATCTGCCTAACAATGTATAAAGTCAAGAAAGTAACTCGTCATTCACTTGGATTTGGTGTTTAAACAGCTTCTGGTCTTTTAAGCTGCTCTTTTGGCCACTTTTCTGATGCCCCAAACTAGTAACATTTTATTCGGACTAGGGAGTTTTTGAAAAAGTTTGATTAGACATATCAAAAATTCGGGAATATTGGTCTTCGGACTTGTAGTGAAAAGATTTTGGTGCAGACTGGACTCTTTACTTGTTGCTTTAATTCCTTCTGGCATTAAAGAGTTGAATAAATTGAACAATATTTACAAAACTACAGGGGCCTCAAAGTTGTCTAAGTACTTCATCATAAATAATCAATAACCTTTTTAACTGGTGAGGTATGGTCTGATTGATTGATAGCTACCTGATGTCTAGATTTGATTATTACTGTATATTAGGAGACTGAAATAAGATAGATGTAATCATCTTAAAGTTGAGTGAAGTTTTCTTTAAGAATCTCTTCTAGACTAAAAGGCACAACCCATATCTAATTCTAGGGACTATTTCCAATAAGTTATCTTAAAAAAAGTCCCCGGGTTCAATACATCCAGGTTAGAGGACAGGTTTCCACCAGGTTGATCCCATTTAGCTGTGACTGAAATTATTAGAAGAAAATTTGCTAAGGAAATTATGATATATTTATTTATAATTTACAAAAAATTATAGTACCAAAACTAAAGTTATATAAAAATTACAGGTATTAATATAATTTGAGGTCATATGAAAACCATAGAATACCTGTGGGGAGTCAAATAAGTCATTTTGACAGAATAATACTAACGATACTCTTACTTCCTATATATATTTTTCTTGCTATTAAAAAAACTCAACATGTGAGGTATTTCTACAGCCTGTTAATATGATGTTTTTGTGTGATTCACTAATTGTTATACAGTAATTATCTAACTAGTAGTGATTATCCACGTAATTGTTGTTTAGGATGCTTGTAAGATAAGTAATTTTTATGGCGTAAAAAAGCAAAAGAACATTTTCACAATGTTATTAGCTCACGGATCAGTGCAAAGAGCCATGTGAACTTTTGCCATCATCTGCCCTAAACTAAAAAAATAAGACTACTGATACAATTTAAACCAAACTTGACATGATTGATTGTTAGGGTGGCTTGATAATAGTTTGTGAATTATCAAGCAGCATGGACAACATGGCTCAAAATGAAACATAACGATAAAATGCAAAAAATTGTTTTATATCTTGAAAACAACAAAAGATAGAGAAAATCAGATGCAGGTAATCATTCTCAAAATGTCCAGACTTATTTACAACTGGACTCAGTTTTTTATGACCTGTCTACAATAATAAAGGGTCACTATGTTTTTGGGTGAGTGCATCTGTTAGTCCCCTATTGTTAAAGTTTAGTCCCCTATTGTTATAGTTTAGTCCCCTATTGTTAAAGTTTAGTCCCCTATTGTTATAGTTTAGTCCCCTATTGTTATAGTTTAGTCCCCTATTGTTAAAGTTTAGTCCCCTATTGTTATAGTTTAGTCCCCTATTGTTAAAGTTTAGTCCCCTATTGTTATAGTTTAGTCCCCTATTGTTAAAGTTTAGTCCCCTATTGTTATAGTTTAGTCCCCTATTGTTATAGTTTAGTCCCCTATTGTTAAAGTTTAGTCCCCTATTGTTATAGTTTTGTTTTAATGTAGTTAGTGGTCACATTCAAAGTGGTGTATCAATATTGTAACAAATATATCCTTCAGCTTTTCATTTCATGTTTCAGTCCAAGAAGAAACCAGATCCTAAACCTTTCATAGATAATCCTAATGCATCAGCTACCAAATCCTCAGATCTCATACGGCCCAGACCTGTTAAGGCAGGAACAGAGGACTCAGGTTAGTTCTTCTTTTAAATGTTACCTACATATTTACAGGAGCCATCAAATCCTCAGATCTCATACGGCCCAGACCTGTTAAAGCAGGAACAGAGGACTCAGATTAGTTCTTCTTTTAAATGTTACCTACATATTTACAGCAGCCATCAAATCCTCAGATCTCATACGGCCCAGACCTGTTAAGGCAGGAACGCAGGACTCAGGTTAGTTCTTCTTTTAAATGTTACCTACATATTTACAGCGGCCACCAAATCCTCAGATCTCATACGGCCCAGACCTGTTAAAGCAGGAACGCAGGACTCAGGTTAGTTCTTCTTTTAAATGTTACCTACATATTTACAGCAGCCATCAAATCCTCAGATCTCATACGGCCCAGACCTGTTAAAGCAAGAAAGGAGGAATCAGGTTAGTTCTTCTTTTAAATGTTACCTACATATTTACAGCAGCCACTAAAATCTTTAAAATTGTTAAGTTTATGTGATACTTGTAGTAAAACCTTTATCTTTAAGACTTTCATCATAAAATCAATGGTCAGGCGAGACATTTCAGCGTGTGCTCTCTTGTTAGTCAAGATTTGATATTTTCCAACTTTATTTATTATTTTAGATGTTGACAGTAATCAGAATGCTAGACCATCATCTGGGCCTTTGACATTAGAAACTTTGTTTAGGAATGCTAGCATGCAACAGAACCAGGATCAGAGAATTAGAAGTCAAACTTCAGTGGTGGAAACAAGCAAACCTCCACCCACTTTTCATAGGTATTTAGTAAGAGAATTAGAAGTCAAACTTTAGTGGTGGAAACAAGCAAACCTCCACCCACTTTTCATAGGTATTTAGTAAGAGAATTAGAAGTCAAACTTTAGTGGTGGAAACAAGCAAACCTCCACCCACTTTTCATAAGTATTTAGTAAGAGAATTAGAAGTCAAACTTTAGTGGTGGAAACAAGCAAACCTCCACCCGCTTTTCATAGGTATTTAGTATAAAAGTAGAGAAATGAAGTATGGTCACCAATGAGACCACTATCCACAAAGGACAGGAATTAAACCAAATAAAACCCATTGCATGCATGGCCTTCAAAATGAGCAAAACCCATACTGTATATATAGTGAGCTGTAAATTGCCTAGGGATAACAAAATGTAAAAGAGGTAAAAGAGATAACTAACAGCCTGGTTAGACATTTTTACCTAACCTCAGCAAGGAACAAAAATAAGGAAATGCAAGGTGTCTGTTTGACCCTGTTACACTTTCAGTTTTACTATTCTTTATGAATTTCATTGAAACTTATATAAAAGATTTAGGGTACAAAAATTTCAGTAGAATTTGAAATTATTTGTGGCATAATAATTCTTGTGGTAGTACTGTCCTTTGGAAATGTAAGATATATATATTAAAAATAGTATTGTAAGTTATTTCATTCTTTCATTTGTGTATGTATATATTTCAATGAAATGAATATGAAAGATTTATATTATATACCAAAAGAATTAAATTTTATACCAAATCTCACTCCTATTCAAAATGAGTGCTAATATTTATGTCTCCAAAAAATTCAGTAGTTGTGAAATTTTCAATGAAGATTGACTCTCCGTTAAAAGTTTTGTGTATTTCAGATCTGTCTGTTACAGATACACCTAAGATGTTTTTTGTATTTCAGATCTGTCAGTGACGGATACACCTAAGATGTTTTTGTATTTCAGATCTCTGTCAGTGACAAATACACCTAAGAGGTTTGTGTATTTCAGATCTCTGTCAGTGACGGATACACCTAAGATGTTTGTGTATTTCAGATCTCTGTCAGTGACAGATACACCTAAGATGTTTGTGTATTTCAGATCTGTCAGTGAAGGATACACCTAAGATGTTTTTTTGTATTTCAGATCTGTCAGTGACAGATACACCTAAGATGTTTGTGTATTTCAGATCTGTCAGTGAAGGATACACCTAAGATGTTTTTTTGTATTTCAGATCTGTCAGTGACAGATACACCTAAGATGTTTGTGTATTTCAGATCTCTGTCAGTGACAAATACACCTAAGATGTTTGTGTATTTCCGATCTCTTTCCGTGACGGTTACACCTAAGATGTTTGTGTATTTCAGATCTCTGTCAGTGACAAATACATCTAAGATGTTTGTGTATTTCAGATCTCTGTCAATGACAGATACACCTAAGATGTTTGTGTATTTCAGATCTCTGTCAGTGACAAATACACCTAAGATGTTTGTGTATTTCAGATCTCTGTCAGTGACAGATACACCTAAGATGTTTGTGTATTTCAGATCTCTGTCCGTGACGGTTACACCTAAGATGTTTGTGTATTTCTGATTTCTGTCAGTGACAAATACACCTAAGATGTTTGTGTATTTCAGATCTCTGTCAGCGACAAATACACCAAAGATGTTTGTGTATTTCTAATCTCTTTCCGTGACAGTTACACCTAAGATGTTTGTGTATTTCAGATCTCTGTCAGTGACAAATACACCTAAGATGTTTGTGTATTTCAGATCTCTGTCAGTGACAAATACACCTAAGACGTTTGTGTATTTCAGATCTCTGTCAGTGACGGTTACACCTAAGATGTTTGTGTATTTCAGATCTTTGTCAGTGACAGACACACCTAAGACGTTTGTGTATTTCAGATCTCTGTCAGTGACGGTTACACCTAAGATGTTTGTGTATTTCAGATCTCTGTCAGTGACAGACACACCTAAGATGCTTGTTGTATTTCAGATCTCTGTCAGTGACAGATACACCTAAGATGTTTGTGTATTTCAGATCTCTGTCAGTGACGGATACACCTAAGATGTTTGTGTATTTCAGATCTCTGTCAGTAACGGTTACACCTAAGATGTTTGTGTATTTCAGATCTCTGTCAGTGACAGACACACCTAAGATGGCTACAGAGGGACAGGAATCACAGAATGTCCCAGCATTATTGAAGCACATTATGTCTTCTGGATCAATGGTGGAGGATATAGAAAGACAGCATCGGGGTGAAATATCTCTCACGGACACTACACCTTCTTCCTCGTTACCAAATGGAGGCTCATATAAAATTCTTTCTAAATCAAAATCAGGAGACTCGTCTCAAGGAGAAAGTGACTTTTCTGGTGAACCTGCAAAGTTTTCTTTATCTGACTCAAGTTGTCAGTTTGGAACAAAAAATGTAACGCAAGATTTGACAGAAAGATTTGGGGATGCTGTTATTATGAATAGATTAAGTGATAATAATTTGAGAAGAGCATCCCCAGCGGAGAATATTAGTGCTAATAGACAGTTACAGGGTAGTCTGCAAGGAGTTGGGCGAGTAGGCAGTGCAGAATTGTTAACTCCTGCAGCATTAGAAAAGTCATCTGTGTCAAGTTCTGAAAAGGTAAAAAACCCTTTCAAGATAAATCCAAGCATGTTTTGAAGTGTGCTGAGTTGAAAATTACACATATTCTTGTATGTATATTTTTTTGAATTTTGCACAGAAAGTGTTATTTTCCTACCAGTATTTTTTCTGGATATGTTTGAATAGTATCTTGACAGGGTATATTTATATGTCTTATACAATTATTTTTAGTTTATCTTTTCTTAGAGAGTATTATAAAAGTGTTTTTCTCATTGTAATTTTGATACTCATTATGCCAGGGTTGAATAATTTTTCTTGCCAAGTTGAAGTCCAGATTTGGACGTAATATTTATCCAAGCCTGACTACTCTTGATTTATTGTGGATACCAGTTTTCAGGGATGGAGAAAAACTTACATTTCTATGGATATTTGATTATTTTTGGTTTTGCCAAAGTTTGCATACCTATAGAAAATGTGAACTCCGTTGAACATTTGAATTCATGGTTCACCTTTACCAACAAAATCCATGAAAATAGGTATCCATGAATAACAATTAATCCACAGTAATAAAATATCCCTGTTTGTAAAAAACCTTGACATAGCAAAAGTAATCACACAGCATCTCTTTTGGAAGATACTGATAAATTCTCAAAATAAAAAAGGGTCTGTTATTTTAAATTAAACACTACATTTTACAATTTACTATACACTAACAAACTCTAGGCCTTTTATAGTTTACTATACAGTTTCAGTTTTACTCATTGTTGAAGGCAGTACAGTGACCTAAAGTTACGTACATCTATATCATTTAATGGATAGTTGTCTCATTGAAAATCATACTGTATCTTCTTATTTGTATAAAACACAGAAAATCTTATTTATCAGCAATTTGTATATTTTCTCTTTGATCTTAGCCTAATATTTTTCTATATCATGGACAGGACTTGATACTCTAAAAATAATAGGCAGTGATGTCAAGTAACAGTGCAGCAATGTCACACGTACATGTCTATCCGGTTCAATTTATCAATGAAATACAAGCGACTTCATTCATACAACCTAACAACTATCACAACGTTTTCTACCCGTAAAAATAGTTTACTTACTTTTTCATTTTATTTCATATCCTCAAACAAAAACATATCGTTAAGACAAAATTACTGATATAAAGAATAATGGCATTTTATTTTTGTATACAGACTTCATCAGCTCACCCTTGCAAGCTCACTTGATATTCTTGCTAATAAAGTCAGTATCAAAATCAAAAATGCAATTATTCTATATATATCATAATTATACTGCTAAGAATTTGTACTAATACATTTGTGTACTTATCAATTTAAAAGATACTCAAGATCAAAGAAACATAACTGCTATGTAATAATCTTTACAACTTGACTCTTCTGATCCTTTGAGAAGAAGTTTGTTTCTTGTGATATATTGGTTATTTCATTACTTTTATTATATAACTTGTCTGTAAATTACATATATTATTTATATCAAAGAATATTGATTCAAATACAATATTTGAACAATATTAACACTAAAACAGATGTTTGACTGAATTTGTTTTATATAGTAAAGTTAAATAGTAAAGATGTTAGAGAATCTGTGAAGCATCATGATTTCAATAGATAATTTGTTTTTGATTTAAGTTTATTAAGTTTTTGCACCTAGCAAAAAATCTTTTTATAGAATGAATTTGTAGAATTTTTTCAGGATTTTATTTTAGATTGCTGCCAAATTTGGATATATGGTATTATTTTAAGATGGAATCATATAGATTTTGAGGTCAATACCTCTAAAGTTAAGGTCACATGTAGTAAGAATAGATTAAAAGTTTTGGGGATTTTTTTTTTTTGATAACTCAAGAATATTACTTTGGAGTGGAACAAAATATATTGATGGCCTCAAGACGAAGATTTCTATTAATGTTTAGGTCAGTACCTCAGTTCTAGGTCATTGTAACTTAAATTAGAAAAAAATTGTAAAATAAGTATTTTCAGTAATAACTTGAACCTTACAACTAATTGGACATGAATGAATTAGGTTATTTAATTCATCTAACATTGAATGATATTATATACCTAGGGAAGTGAAAGATAAAAGCAAATTGAGAAAAATAAAATAATATAAAAGTCTTTGAATGATAGTCATATTAAAATACAGGATTATGTCAATTGGTCAGTACCTATGTATGAAAGGTCACCTATATTTGATATGTCCGAATCCTTACAAGGTGTATATATATTGGTCTTACATATGCCACATACTTTTGTATATATATCATACATATATCAACCGCCTAAGTGGTCTTGTGGGAAACTACAGTCGAACTCCAGCTGGGAAAATCAAAGACTTGAAAATTGTTATTTGCTGCTTCTCCACTAAGTACGCAGCATTCACTGAATAGGAAAGACTGGTCGGCTGGGAAACAGAATAATGTGTCCCAGTAGGACAAGATTTCTTCCCGCAGAACCTTGTGAACTAGCATTTTAAGAATCCGACTTGGCATGTCATTCTAGTACAATGCAGAGTTTATATTCATATCCTATTATCATGTTCTAGCCATCCAGTCATCCATTCATCTGACATATATCAGTTGTTATATGGATTACCGGTAAATGAAATGAGTATATTTCCATAAATAATGGCTTTGAGCTTATATTCATCCTCAATTGGTCATATTAAAAGTCACATTTTTTCAAGTATTAAAATCTACATTAATTTCTGATATAATTTGCTATAATATACAGAGAAAATATACCTTGTATATATCTAAGATTTATACCAATATTAACAGGGCAGTGTTCCATCAACGAAGCAGCTGACAGCAGCAGCAGCATCACTCAACTCTGATGTCTTATTATCACCAATGGCATTTGTCAGAGGCTCACAAAAATCTCCATCATCATCATTATCAGGTATGTATGTCGTTTGATTGATTGATTATTGGTTGTTTAACGTCACATTGTATGTCTAGTGATTGATTGATTATTGATTGATTGAATTGGTTGTTTAATGTCACATTGTATGTCAAGTGATTGATTGATTATTGGTTGTTTAACATCACAATGTATGTTGTGATTGATTGATTATTGGTTTTTTAACGTCACATTGTATGTCTAGTGATTGATTGATTGTTTAATGTCACATTGTATGTCTAGTGATTGATTGAATTGGTTGTTTAATGTCACATTGTATGTCAAGTGATTGATTGATTATTGGTTGTTTAACGTCACAATGTATGTTGTGATTGATTGATTATTGATTGTTTAATGTCACATTGTATGTCTAGTGATTGATTGATTATTGGTTGTTTAATGTCACATTGTATGTCTAGTGATTGATTGAGTATTGGTTGTTTAATGTCACAATGTATGTCTAGTGATTAATTGAGTATTGGTTGTTTAACATCACAATGTATGTCTAGTGATTGATTGATTATTGGTTGTTTAACGTCACAATGTATGTCTAGTGATTGATTGATTATTGGTTGTTTAACGTCACAATGTATGTCTAGTGATTGATTGATTATTGGTTGTTTAACGTCACAATGTATGTCTAGTGATTGATTGATTATTGGTTGTTTAACGTCACAATGTATGTCTAGTGATTGATTGATTATTGGTTGTTTAACGTCACAATGTATGTCTAGTGATTGATTGATTATTGGTTGTTTAACGTCACAATGTATGTCTAGTGATTGATTGATTATTGGTTGTTTAACGTCACAATGTATGTCTAGTGATTGATTGATTATTGGTTGTTTAACGTCACAATGTATGTCTAGTGATTGATTGATTATTGGTTGTTTAACGTCACAATGTATGTCTAGTGATTGATTGATTATTGGTTGTTTAACGTCACAATGTATGTCTAGTGATTGATTGATTATTGGTTGTTTAACGTCACAATGTATGTCTAGTGATTGATTGATTATTGGTTGTTTAACGTCACAATGTATGTCTAGTGATTGATTGATTATTGGTTGTTTAACGTCACAATGTATGTCTAGTGATTGATTGATTATTGGTTGTTTAACGTCACAATGTATGTCTAGTGATTGATTGATTATTGGTTGTTTAATGTCACAATGTATGTCTAGTGATTGATTGATTATTGGTTGTTTAACGTCACAATGTATGTCTAGTGATTGATTGATTATTGGTTGTTTAACGTCACAATGTATGTCTAGTGATTGATTGATTATTGGTTGTTTAACGTCACAATGTATGTCTAGTGATTGATTGATTATTGGTTGTTTAACGTCACAATGTATGTCTAGTGATTGATTGATTATTGGTTGTTTAACATCACAATGTATGTCTAGTGATTGATTATTGGTTGCTTGTTAGAATTTGAGGCAAAGTAATCTTGAAATGAATTCCTGTATTATGTTTTCACTTTGTCTGTAATATCTTCTGATTGTCATAAATGTGATAACTGCTACTCCTCATATTAAACTTTTTCATTCTGACATCATAATTGCACACAATGATGCTGATTTTTTTTGGCCTTAACTTGAATAGTTTTTGCTATAAAACAACTGGCCACAAGTTTGAATCAACATAAGTTTTCAGAATTAAAAGTATCTATTTCAACTTTATTCTGGTTAAATAATATGGCTGGAAATAGACCTTAAGAATGCAGTTTATCTAAAAAGTTGACTTGAATCAGAATACCATGATACTATTGCTAGCAACACTATCTTATGCCAGGATCCTATATATTGACGGGACTTGACACTAACTAATTATAGCCGATTTTGTCGTCGGGTCATAGTTAATAAATAACACTATACGGAAATGGACAAGTGTAAAATGCGTACTCGCTATTATCTTAATAATTTCTGATAATATCAATAAAATGTCATTCAAAATAAGTAATAAGTGTTGCCAGTGTATTGAACTTGTAATCTGTCACTTCAGATTTGTCATAATCGCATTCATTTCATCACAGAAGGGTACAAAATGCAGACGGGGGAATAAAAAAATGGCGCCGATGGCATCTGAATTTCACATACCATTAAAAACACTTCACATCAAATAAATCACACTTATATTGGTCATTTTATATGACAAAATATATCTACTTTACGATAAAATGTATCAATTCATTGTATTTGTTGAAAGTTTGGAATTATGTGGTTAATTTATTAAACAGTTCAGTCTGACGCTTCCAAAATCCGTAAATCTCGGAAGTCTCGTAAAGTTAGGGATTTTAGCAATTTTATACTGAAAAGCCTATCAGATTCATTTCCCGTTAGATATACTGTTCCCAGCTTATACATACAGAAGTCAGAAAAAGACTGTTATATAGCTGGGCATATTTTCTATTATAGATATGTTGTTTAGATGGATAAGACATAATTCTATCAAGGCCAAATTTAGGATTTCCTGGACCTACTCATTTAAGCAGTTGGTACCATTATTTGCACTCTATCATAGTACCTAAAGTTAATTCTCAGATATGTCAGTAGTTTGTCACTATTCAGATCATCCCATTTGAAAGCCACAATCTTTTTTTTTCTGTTTCACCTTGTAAACTAAAGTGTGATATTGGAGTTTAAACTTTTGGCAATGTATGGTAATATTTTTGTGATTTTCAATTTCTATTCTTTCATAACAGATGATCAAGGAAAACTGAATAGAAGTAATGATTCAGGGTCATCAGCAGAGGGCAGCACTAGTCTACTTCCTGTTGCAGCTTTAACTAAAGAACAGTTACAGCAGGCAATAGTACATCTCATGAAGGTAAATATATAAGATAAAAGTATGCTCTTGAAATATATAATACCCTTGAAATGTCTATTAAAGGACATTTCCTGTCATTCCAGAGACCTGTATTTGTGAGAAAACATGTCTTAGTTTTGCTAATCCACAGCTCATACTATATAAATGGTGTCCTCTATGAAATGTGCCTTCGTGTTCTCTGTGTACACTGACTTTAATCTTAAACAGCAAAGGTTCAATGAATGCTACAAGGCACAAAATACAGATTCTTTAAAAGTATGTAACAGTATTAAGGATCATGTTTGTTTGATATCAAAGAAGAGGGGTTTAATTTATGCTTTGGCATTTGTAACAATATTTTCTCAATAAATTGTGAAAAATCTTGGAACACAATTGGATGTTCATACAATACATAAATCTACTGTTAGATTCATTATCATTTATTAAGCAAAAATTTGATTAAGAATGCAAAATTTGTTATGTAATAGATCATGTCATAAAAAAAGAAAATAAACATACCAAAACGAGTGGCCCACCTTCATGTGGTGTTCAAAAATGGAAGTCCACCGAGAACACAAAGGCACAATTCATAGAGGACACTGTTTATATAGTGTGGAGGGACACTGTTTATATAGTGTGAAGATTTGATCTTATCGGAGGAAATTTTAATGAAATATTGGGATATTAATTTTTCCTTTTCAACCATTTTATCCCAAAGAATGTGATAACACCACACACTTCAAGTATTTTTAATTTTTGACATTTGAGTGTTGAAGAACTTAATATCTTAAAACATATTCTTATAAAAAATGTTTTGAACAAATCTTACTGAAATTTGTATACAAGATAGACATGCTTAATATGCTTACTTTCAGTTTTGCTGAATTTCACTTTTGCCATTGAGTTGTTAATGAATTGTTTATATGGAAAATATCGGCACATTTACTTAATTTACTTTTAATCAAACATTTGTGATATTTTCATTATGCTATGATTGTTGAAAGTAAGTTTCCTATAAAACATTTTTTTGACAAAACTGTAAGTAAGGCTCATCTTTCATTGAATTACAAATGAATAGAAATACTTTGTTTAATTTAATTTTGATGTTGTATAATTCTAGCTTTTTTTATTTTTAGACAGATCCTAGTTTCATAAATACATTACATGAAGCATATTTAAGCAGTCTGAAAGAACTGTCCAAATCATAACACAAGCTACATGCTTGACTGGTTGACCCCTTCAGGAAGATCGAGATTAAATAAAATCAACAGACCACGTGAGAAAAATCATTGACGAAAATTGATGAGTCAGTTGTATCATATCCAAATGATTGTTGTGAAATCATAGTCATTCAGTGTATTATCTCACTTGTAACACAAAAGATGCTGGTATTTGTATTGTTCAAGCAATAATTACAAATCAGTATTAGACATATGTTATTTTTGTTTCAATGTGATATCTCATGATATTTTGTTATAAATACAATTGTTAGTATATGATGGTAAAAATATTAATTGTCATGTGAAAAAATTGTAAGAAAATAGCAAAGTAAAAAAGCAAATATTGAAGATCTCAAGAAAAAGCAATGTTGATGGTGTTCTATAAATAGATATGACATTGTTTACACATACAATGTTCCAATCAATCATAGTGACACATTATTGTATGTAATACATTTCACAAATCTTGACTGAATATCATTTAGAATATGTTTAATTTAGATTGAATACCTGAGTTGCCATGTAATATTATATTTTTAGCTTCATACTGTAAAATTATGGCTTGAGCATAATATCTTTTCTTACAAGGAAATATTTGCAGCTGTAGTTCATGTAATTACAGTGCAAGACGGAATTTGCACCACACATATATTTTAAATAATTTTGATCTAAAGGTATTTTGCCAAAAATTAATTTATTACTTTGGCATTAGAGACAGTATATTAACTGTCCTATTTGCTTTTGTTTTATTTGCCTTAGATATGAAAAATATTTTTGACACTTATATAAATCAATGATATGGTTGTGTTTTTGAATCAATTTGATCAATGAATTGTTTCATTACAACATATGTAAAACCAAAGAAGCCATTTCAGAATTTGACGTTATTGATTGTACTCCCTGGTTCTATATATGTATTAATGAAACACTTGTATTTGTGACTCATATGTTTTTCATTCATGTCTCTTGCTTCACAGAAGCTAGAATAACTTAACATCAATCATTAATGCTATCCAATCTTCAAAGTATTATCTATTGTAAGTCATAAGAACCTTCTCTGAATTTGTAGCCAAGCATTCATGGTTGTAAAAATAAGTCATTTGTTTCCTGAGTCTGTGTTAATTGAAAAAATGTTAAACTGATTATATAAGGGAGATAACAAAACATTGCCTTCTGGTGAGGGAAATTATGAATGGTCTCCCTTAGGTAATATGACTGATATCAGAAGAGTTATTTGCCTTTTCAGATATGTGATAATCATGATTGTGTGAATAGTATGGTGACCTACTTATCCTTCACCATCAAAAGTCATAGTGGACAATAAATACATTGTGTTCTTTAAAAGTGTATCTACAGTGTTTGAAGATAAATGAAAATGCTATAAACTATTTGCAAATGTTTGTGAACATTTTATTATTTAAACTAGTCACTGCTTAATGCCAAATTTTGTATAGGTGTAAAAATCATTTGTAAATATTTCCCATCAATATATTACTTATTATTTAGTAAGTAACAAGTGAATTTTGCTTCTATGTGAAAAATAAGACACTGATGATTGGCAAGAATGTATCAACATAAGTGATGATGTCAAATTTTACTACTTCTCTCCGGGAACTCTGGCTTCCTCCACCAATAAAAACTGACCACCACCAAATATTACAATAGTGTTGAAAGTGGCGTTAAACACTAATTAATCAATCAATAAATCAATCAAATTCTTCTTGTCTCATCTTTGAAGAAGATACTAATGGACTTTTATCAGTATTCCCTGAAAAACGCAATATTGGATTCTCTGCTATTTTGTCTATTAGAATGCATTTGATTTCTTTCAAATAAGAATTTGCACTAGTCTTATGAACTGTAGGTTTTAATTTCAGTTTTGTATAACTTTTTGTACAAAGATGCCCAGAATAGCACACAGAGTAATCATACTACTTGCATATGTTTAAATTATATATATTTGTAAAAAAGTTTTGCAAGTGTAAGTTTACCATAAACTTTGAAAAATAGTGTGCAGGGTACTGTTTCTCAATAATATTTTGGTTTATTTTGAGATTAGGTCTTATATTTGTTTGGTTAAACTATGTCCTTTGTACTAATCTTGATCTTTATACTATTTACAGTATTTTCATTAAGGGTTATTCCATTAAAATAAATGTGGTGGGTTGGAAAAGAAGATTTATTTTTGGACACAGGTCATGGCCAATTTATGGTTGTATGTCCATTTATTGAATGTAAAACTTCTCAAGAATGTATATTGTTTATTTTGGGATTTTGTAAGTCTCTACCTTTCCTCTTAATCCATTCAATCTTTTAATATTAATTTAATTTTCATTTTTATCACTTCTAGAGATATTAAATGCTTGTTACTTTTATGATACTGCCTTATTTCTTTATGTAAGATTGAAAGATGTTTTAGATATATCAGTGGGTATTTTACATCCTAATGAAAGGAACTTTATAGAAGTGAAAAATTAGCAGTGTCCTCTCCACAGAAAAAAATACAATTTCTATTATAAAATTCTTATCTCTGCAAATTTTTATTTGTTCTCTGTATGTGTTTTGGTCATTGTTGAAGGTCAAACATTGACCTTTTGTTGCTAACCTTCTACATCATTTTGTCTCTGGTGGAGAGTTGTCTCATTGGCAATCATTCCACATCTTCTTATTTTATATTTTATTGTTTTTTAAGTATTGTTGACTTGTAAAATTATCTCAGGTTCACTGCATTTCAAATTTAGGAATATAAATAATCCTTTTCATGTATGAACTTTGGCCTGTATGTGCATTAGATTATTATGGTGCATTTTATTTTTACAGTGACCAAGCTTATTAACACAACATATCCTTTATTATTTTTTATTGATTCTCGAATATTAAATAAAAGATATAAAAACTATTTTCACAAAAAATCTAATGAAAAAATAGGAGAATAGTCTAGAGATTTTTTGTGGAAAGAGCAACTGTAATTTTCTGTCAGTTTAGAGATTATAGAGGTTGGAACAAATATTGACATCATCAATAACATTGTCACACAACAAATTTTCATTCTAAAATGAATTCAATCATCACAGTGTTAAAAATTTACCAAGAGTTAACATACATTGTTTGAAGACTACATATTCCAGTCTCTCCTTGTTGTATTTTGATGTACTAAGTTTAAGTTACACACAATGAAGTATAGGAGTTCTTTGAAGGATTTAAATGATATGCTTTCTTTCTTCACATATTTGATTGTTGTCATTCACTAGATTCCTGTATAACATGTCAATCATTACATACACATATTTATCAATAACTTTGTGTATGTCAACATAGAGAAAATGTATTTTACTTTTTATCATAAATTATTTAGTGTATTTTTTAAAAGGCATTAAATGCTAATTTTATGAAAGGTGATGATGGTCAAGACTAGACGATAACATACAGATACATTAATCTTTTGCTTTGTTTTCATGTACAATAATATGAAAGGAACAAGTCGCATAACATTTTGGATATTCAATAGAATTTTCAGTTAAGTATGCTTCATATTTGTTGATTTGTGTTTCTCATGCAGTTATATGTGTCTGTTTTGTGTAATGTGTGATATCAATAGTTTTGTCTGTGTATTGACAGTTTATTCTTTTTCATCATTTATGATAACTGGCCTGTGGCCTTATTTTTTCTGAATTGACAGTGTTTGAATAACAATAGAATTTATTTTATATGGCCTTAGTATCCAAAAGCAACAGTTTTCACAAACTGAAAAATTGCCTCCCTGAATATAATGAATCTGAATAAAGTTACTTCCTGTGAATGCTGGTAATGTGTGTAAGATTTGTGTCTTTATATTGTATAATTAATGTCATATTTTGTATAAACCCTTAACCAATATCCCTTTGTGAACCTCTACAGGATATTGGTTACTGTGTTAGATACAACATCACATGAACAAGTTTTGTCAACTATAACTGTCTCTGTTTATTGATTTACCTGTTAAAACTATACTTCAGTCTTGTCCAGTCAAGATCTTCCTAATGATTTTGTTAAACTGGGTTTCACTGTATTAGATGTAGTTTTTATTATTTATCAAGCAGCTTTAATACATTATTTATGAGTAATGTGATGTAGGTCTGAACAAAGTTGTAAAGTTATTCTTTTAAAGAATTCTGACATTAAAGTGATGTAAGAGCATATTTGACCTTTGAACTTGTTGGGTATACATTGTATTATACTATTAATATATAGTCAGATAAAGCTGAGAAGAGGCAGAAACTTGGTATGATGATGATCAGAGGAGTATGGCTGTTTTCAAAACTAGTCCGTATTAAATGTGTTGTGATAGTGTATGAAAAAGTATGTGACTGTTGAATTTTATATGTGTTATTGAGGGGAATGTATTTTTTAATGAATGATTGGAGAACAGCAGTCCCTCTCATACCCTACAGCTCGCACAAAAACCTTTCCTTTGGATTTCAGCACTTTAACTTAACTGGAGAGGGACTACTGTTCTGTTTTTAATTGTAGATTTTCAAACCTACCTGCAGATCATTCTTAAACTTGTGGGGTACAAAATTATGTTACAAATTTAAGTAATTATCCTCTGTGGTTAGTTTGCCCTCTACTTAACGAAAACCTGCAGATAAGTTTAAAATGTCTTTTACCAAAATATTTTGCAATATAGGAGTTTGATTTGAAGAATTTGTGTTTTAAAGTTCAGGTAATAAGTGTTGAAAGTCTGTTTAGATATCAAAGTTATTCTCAATAAATTGTAACTAACCTTGCCAATGACCTCAAACTCCTACATTGTATCAATAGTGAGATTGAATGAGATTTGACAGATCAAGTGGACAATGTGTTAATTACATTCAGAGCAGTGACAGGTTATTTCCATCAAATGGACAAATCAATTTATTTGAATTTCTGCAATGACTGAATTGTTATGGGTCAAAAACATTAAGTACACTGATCTGAATGTTTGAGAAAAGCCATTTGTTCATATGGTCATGTGATCTCATACAATTAATTCTTTAATAATCTTATACGTGTTAAGATCTTGAAATATTTGTATAGGAGACAAACACGTTAACAAGTTTTTAAAAAGTGTTTTTAACAATGGCTGAATATCAAACGTTATAAACAAATTGCGAGAGTTAGAATTTATTGAATTAAAAGCATAATGCTTATAAAAAAGGAAGAAATTTAATTTTTGCATTAACTCATAACAAAGACACAGTTACAACAATTGTATTGATAATGTTTGAGCTTGGAGATGGGAGACAACCTATTGTTGATTATTTAATATGAAGCATGTAGAGTTGTCTTCCTTTGTTTTCTATCCATTCATTTCAATTTCTTTGTTATTATTCCGGTATAGTGCAATCTTTAGCAATGCAATATACCTTTTGATAGTAGCCATAAGTATGGTGCTCAATTTTAGATATTTGGATTTAAACACTGTACATCAAACATTATTTGGATTTGCTGCCCACTTGATAAAATTGTTAACCTAATTTAAACAAGCCTTAGCACCAGATTGTTAAAATAAATGATCCGTCATTATTTTTTTATGTTATAATAGGCTGACCTTGGATTTAATTTGGAAGTTTTACTTTCATCCAGTTTTCCCGTCTTTAGAAGCAGGTATAATTGAGGTTCAACATGTTTAATGTACAGTGTTCGTAAGAGATGATATGTTTCTTTTAACTTTTGTTAATTATAATAAGTTGTCAAATATATTGCTTTTTTTTTAAATATACTGTTAACTAAATCCTAGTCTGAACATTTTTCCTTAGTGACTGGATTTTTCAAAGAATAAATTTGGAATGTTTGAATTAATTTTTTTTAGATAAGGAAGTAAAAAAGTATTCCAAGAAGTCTTAACTTTAGTTTTAATAAAAAATCTTATGTATTTAGGAATTTTTTTTAAAGATCAGCTTACGCTTAAAGGAGATTTCATGCTCAATTTAAAATATTTTAACGAGTAAAGAGAAACCATTCATACGCTTAAGTTCATATGATGTCAACTTTCATATATAGGAACCTTCGAGACTTTTCAAGAGTTGGAAATCTCCCTCTGACATCTTATCTCTTTAAGGGGCTCAAATCTCCTACTTTGGAAAATCTCCCAATTGCTTTCATTTTCACCACTATGTGATAGATATGCTATCATACAAATCAATCTGAAATAGGTTCTTGAGAAAATTACTTACTCATATTCCAACAGAGGGAGGTTACCTCATTGGAGGTTTGAAAAGTTACTACATATGAAAGTTGTTATATTTGTGTTGTTCTAATGTTTTATGTTTAAATGACCAGACTGCTTTTGAAATGTTTAATTTGGAAAGGTCTTGAATATCATGAACAAAATTTAAGAAATGTTTGTTAGTTCTTTTCTGGCTTTCAGTAAATGATGCAAATGTTTGTCTGGTTTACAATATAAATTGGCCATAAATTTTAATTTTAATACCTTTATGATTTTTTTGTCTTCATTTATTTTCTTTTCTTATTTTGAGGCTCGCTATTGTAGGGAAAAATCAACAAAGTTTGAAAAATGAAATCCTGTTTTGTGGATAGTGGATGAAAATCTTAAAGTTGATTATATATGACTTACGGACTAGATATATTAGATATAAAGCAGTTTCATTGAGGAAGCCCTATTCATTAAAAAAACAAATTTGACAAATAAAAGATATATTTTAAGTCATGGGTTATTGAAAACTTAGAATCATGTTGGAAACTGTATAATGATATTTCTGTTTTCAGAACAGCTTTTCTGTTAAGATATTAGTAATTGGTTCAAAAATCAGGTTATATAACTTGTGGAGATATTCATGAAAACTGCTGGTTAACAATAATTAAATTCTACAACAACCACTAGATAAACAGAATTTGCCTTCTGATCCTTTTTATCAGTTTAAACAGACTTATTAATTTATATTGAAAGCAGTGTGGTCATTCTTTGTTATGATTCTTATCATGATTATAAAATCTTGTTGTGAAGTTAAGCTTCACATTTATGTTCACTACTGTAAAATCTTGTTGTGAAGTTTACCTTCACATGTATGTTCAGTACAGTAAAATCTTCTTGTGAAGTTAAGCTTCACATGTATGTTCAGAACAGTAAAATCTTGTTGTGAAGTTAAGCTTCACATGTATGTTCAGAACAGTAAAATCTTGTTGTGAAGTTTACCTTCACATGTATGTTCAGTACAGTAAAATCTTGTTGTGAAGTTAAGCTTTACATTAGTGTTCAGTACACAAAGGTAAAAACAAATTGACAGCCGTCTTAAAGAGTTAATGATAAAAAAAGAAAAAGAAGTGAAATCTTAAAAAGAAAAAGGACTTCTGAAAAGGAGTGAAAAATAAAAAAAAAGGTCTTGAAAATCTAGTTAGTAACATATTACAATTTAAATGGGTTGCTTTTGTTCCTGAAAAAAACATCAATGATGATATATGGGTGGGGGATTTTTAAATAAATTTTGATTTAAAATAAAAGTGCTTTCAGATCAGCACAATACTTTTACTTTTAGAGTAGTCCTAACAGAAATACTTAAATTTCCTATAATGGAATGATAAATGTGGTGGGGAAAATTACTTGTCCTTAAAAAGGTTTACAATCAGAAACTACATATTATAAGTTTTAAATCATTATTATGTTGGAGACTTAAACTTGATATAGTTTTGAATATGTGATTAGAATTAGGCCTTTTTAAAGAGAAAACCGAATTGCTTTTGCATTACTTCAACTGTGTTATTTTTAATTGGTAGTTAAATGAGGTTTTTTTTACTTTCTAAAAGTTTAAATTAAAAAATTCTACTGGTGCTAAAAAATTGATCAAAATATTTCAACAAATATAAGTTTTTATAAAAATTTGGCTTATGCATCACATATTTGCTTGACCTATTTTATAGATAGGAGAAATTCAGGTGAAAAGTAGCAAAGAATTAAAAACCAAATATACAAAGTGTTTTATTATTAAAAAAAAATAGTGCTTTTACTTAACTTTTTAGGTTAAGAGTTTGTTTTATTGCAATTATTTTACTGAGAAATGTAATGAAGTCATGATGTTGATGGTATTGAAATAAAACCTGCTGTTTAAAGTGTGCTACAAGAGAACTTTCATTATTATAATGTATACTTTGTTGAAATCTTTTTTTATTATGATTACAAGTCCACTAATAAGAGTTGCCAGAAGTACAGGACTATTGGAAAACATCTGGTGATAACAAGATCTCAGACAAACAAGAGATTGTTTTTGGCTTTTATTTTTATATATTTGTTATAGTAGGTTTATTTTACTAACATTATGTTGTATTATTTGTTTTCGTTATATTAAATGTCAATTAATAATGGTCAAGAACTTTAAAAAAAAAATGCTCTCAAACTTTAAAGATGCCACATGTGGAGCAGGATCTGCTTACCCTTCGAGCACCTGAGATCACCCCAGTTTTTGGTGGGGCTCGTGTTGCTTAGTCTTTAGTTTTCTATGTTGTGTCATCTGTACTATTATTTGTCTGTGCCATGGCGTTGTCAGTTTGTTTTCGATCTATGACTTTGACTGTCCCTCTGGTATCTTTCGTCCCTCTTTAAAGAAAATATGGTTAATATTCTTAACAATCCTGAAACAACCTGCGTTAGCATATTTATTTTAATTTGCCCATTTTTTTTATGTTATAAGTTCAACTAATGATTTAGCCATTTCAATAAATTCTTTGATTACCAATGCTCTATCATTTATTTGCTTTAAAGGGCATACGATACAGTTACAGCAGAGCTAACGACGTCGCTAACGTAGTATGTCATTTTTTGCAACATCAAACTAACATTTTGGGAAAAGATGCATTTTTCAACTCATTTAATCATTAGCTTGTAGACGAGTGCATTGACCCCTATTTTTTTAAATGACATTTGGCTTGTTTATATATGGAGATTTTTTATACCAATTTTTAAGAACAAATCATCGATAGAAATTTTTTTAATTAGATAAATATACTACAAAAAATGTTGTTTTTTATCTAAAACTATGATAAGTTAATAAAAAAATTAACTATTTCCAAAGAATTGTTGCACATAATTAGTGCATACTATTAATGTAAATAAGATTTTCCAAATGTTTTTACAAAAATCCTTTTGAAAGAAAAAAGTGAGGTATGTCTATCCAATGGATATAAATGGCCCAGAAACCTACATTTTGGGTAAATGTCTAAAATTTTGACCAAATTTATCTCTAAAAGTAGCACATGCAGATATATTAGTTTGAATTGACTAGGTAAAAAATAGCTTTTATGTAAATTTTCGTAAAAAAATCACTGTGGGATCTAAACTGTATCGTATGCCCTTAAGTTTTCATTATAATTAGGAATTTATGAAAATATTTTCACACATTAAAAAAGTAATATTCTTTTGGAAAATTTTTGACTGCTTTTTATAAATATATACAGAAGGAAGACGCTTATTTTAGTAAAATTGATGATTGTTATTGTTATCAAGATTTCTTTATAAATAGCTCAAAGTTGATTAAAGGATAATTCTTTTGAAAAATTATTCAATTGGTATACTGCCATATTATCATAAGTAAAATAATAGAATCCTTGAATTTTGTATCTATCAGATATATCTAAATATTTTCTAGAAAAATGGTGCTGTGATTTAATGGATTTCTGAAGAATACTACAGATTTTGATCTATCAAGTCTATAGGACTGTCATCATGTAACTAAGTATATGGCAGTAAGTGTTGTCACATGTCAATCAGTCATATAACATTCCCTTGGTCTTCACCCTGCCAAGTGTCAACTTACTTAGAAATATAATTATGGAAAATCACCCACTCACCAAGTTATAATCAAATCAAATCAAATCAAATAATTTTATTGGTGTAAATTCAATACAGGAATGATACCAGCTGACATTTACAAAATACAAATACAAAATAGACAAAATAAACAAACACAATTTTAATCGATGTCAAAATTACTTTATTTTTATCAATAGTACCGCTTAAATATAATTGACCTTGTTGAGGGTATGAATCATTTGTTCATTGTTGAAGACCCTACATCAACTTATATCAAGTTATATTAAAAAAGAGAATCCATTTTTATTTGATAGACATACTGAAAGAAAAAGAAGATTATTTGTATACATTAGCACCCTGAAAAAAACTTACTCTAAATGTTTTATTCTGTATTATATCTGATATTTTGTGTCAGCATTGTTAGAATGGTGATTGGTTGAATCAGAAGTTAATTACAAAGAAAGTAATTAAACTTTGTCTTCCTTTATATAATCTATAGTGTTTCCATTAGCATTAGTTTTCTGCTTTAAAACAACAGTGCTGCTTCAGTCTTAACTTTACTTTGTTATTGTTTAGAAATTAAAATAGTTTACATACTCATTTGTAATTGAGTTTCCCAAACAAAGTTTGAAGACTTATTGTTTTTGCTCAGTTCTTATTATTATATTTATTATATTATTATTATTATTATTATTATTCTTTCTCCATCTTCGTCTTCTGCTGCTTTTTCAAATGAACTTGTCTGCATCTGTTCTCCAAAACCGCTAGTCAGATTTACTTAAGGTTCCGCAAAATGTTTGAATAACATGTCTAGTGGAGGAATCAGGGCTTTGTTTGTGCATTGGGGTCTATGAAGGGGTACTTTGAGGGGCCAAAGGAAAGAAGGGGTTTATTATAGAACCCTATGGGATTTTGTAATTTTTTTATTTTCAATTGATTATAACCAGATAACAGTTAGTGATAGACACATGGGGTCTTCAGTAATGACCATGCGAACATATGGCCTACTTTCAGTTCAAAGGTCAATTGTCACTTATAACCTTGACCTTTGACTTCAACCATTTTTTTTTTTTTTTTTTTCAATTTTCACAAAGTATTTAAAAAATTGGAGAATCTTTATAATTGAAAATGTTCTACATGATAAAGCAAATTGATAATGAATTGAATGAATAATAGGGGAGTCCTAAGGGTTTATACTTATGGGAACTTTGTTTGGGAGACTTCGTAACAGCATCCTGTTGCAATCATTTCTTGTTATTTCTGTATCTATTAACAACAGTTGTTACTTTTTTCTTTATTGATATTAGAACAAACTTTTTTTTCATTTAGATTTCTTGTAGTCATTCGGATATATTTAGTATTTACTTTTGTTCCAGTTTACCATACCTTTCTTCTTATAAAACAATATGTGAAAAAAGGATACTTAAAAAGACAAGACATTGTCAAAAAAAAATTGTTCATCAAAATTTGATTAAAAAGTATTTTTAATTTGATTTGAATGCATTTCCTTCTCTTGTATTTTTTTTTATAAACATCCATGTTTTATTGAATGAAAAAATATTTGCTATAATAGGCAATGCAAGAACTAAGATAATGATACTTTATTCCAAGAACAAAAACATTTTTATTTGACTCCAATTTGAAGGCATTTGTATATAATTGCTCACATTTTTCTGACACTGTTTAGCAACTGCAAACCTTAAATTCTTATTACTGGGTAAACATTTTTCTGAGATATAGAATAGTTTAACATAAAAAAAAATCATCATAGATACTTATAAACATATGCATGCCTTGTGAGCATAAATTGGCAACAAGGAATCTTCTACTAGATTGCTGTGGTCATACATGCCAGCCTAGCCCTTTATCATTATGTAATTTTTTGGAAATAGATTTTGAAGATGTAGAAATTCAATCTAATTACTACTCTTAAATTATGATATTTTATACAGTTGGTGAACAAAGTTGAAACAGTTATGCTACAAACCTTGAGTTATATTTTCAAGGCTTCCTTAGATGTAATGGATTCAACATTTTTAAAAGTTCAATAAGGAATTATGGCAGCAAATTCACAATTATAATTAAGATGAAGTCTATGGTTCAAGTTTTTCATTCTTCAGTAACTTTGTCAAACCTTCATGGAATGTTACAGAACTTGGACAGAAGTTTTCTTGTGATCAAAATACAGTATCCAGAGTAAAATTTTCTAAATTAACATTTAGGTACAATTTCAGGTTAAAGTTTGTATTGATCAAACCTTCTTAACATTTTATGTAAATTTGAGAGAATTTATTTTTATGTTTAAGATATAATGTCTGAAGTAAAAGTTTGAAAATATATTTTCTTTCATTTTTCAGTATGTTACTTGTAGATGGACTTACTTTTTAGCTGTTTAGTTTTTTGCAGTTAACATTTATATGCAGTCTGAGATTAAGTTTTCTCATTGTGAATTTTGACAAAAGATATTTTTCAAACATTTTAGTAGGGCATAGATGGGCAGTTTAACATTGATTATTTATTAATGTTCACTTAGATTACTTAAACTCTTATCTGAGTGAAAAGATATGATTGTCAAACAAAAAAATCACAAGCTATGCCTTTCTTTAGTGGATATATTTATGTGTCCATCTCACAGTGATCTTAATAAAGAATCAGAATAAATCAGAGGTTTTTCTTTCTTGATACTACACGGCTCTTATCAAAAAGTGAAATAACAAAAATACCGAACTCCCAGGAAAATTCAAAATGGAAAATCCCTAATCAAATGGCAAAATCAAAAGCTCAAACACATCAAACGATGGACAACAACTGTCATACTCCTGACTTTTTCATACAGGCATTTTCTGAAAGGGTAATGCTGTTTTAGTGACATTAAAGATAACTGCAAAGTTTGATTGATTGATTGATTATTGTTTGCTTAAATATCCACTAGAAACAAACCATTACAACTTAAAATCTTAATCATGAAACTGTACATGACAATTACCCAAACCTAAAATGATTGCACCTAAAACTCGAAGTTAAGAAAAGGCCTTGACACTAAATATACACCTATTCACCTGAAATCCTCGAGAAATTAAATGTGATGATATTTAAGATAACACATGAAACTCAATACCAAGAAAATTAAGTGAAATATAATTAGTCAAAAACATTGTACATGCACAATAAGAAACTGTTGTTGCATAAAACAACAAAAAAGATTATAGCTAACAGTCAATACAAAGAAAATATTCTGATATTATAACTTGTAAGGTTATGTAGACAATGTAATGGTATTAAAACTAGATATAAGGATTGCCTTTAGTCTCATCAATTGAACAATGAAAAGACAAAACAAATTATTTACCAAAAAATACTAAAACATGCAGAAAAATATTGCTGATGGGAAAAAAAAACATTGTGAAGAAATTGGTGCAAAACACGATAATTGAGACATAACTTTAGTTAGGGCAATAAGAGAGACATTTACAAACATTTAATGGTAAAAGGATTGTCCTCTAAACAGTGTAATATTGATTTATAAAAAACCTATATCTAAAAGTTTAGCAAAAAGACCTGGCAATGGGTTGCAATCATCTGAATGATAAAAAAGGCAAAAGAATCCAACGAGAGACAGACAAAATCATGGCAAAAGACGACAATACAAAACTTTACAAAACATTATGTAAAAAAATCTAGCAGTCTGAGCCCCACCAAAGTTTTCTATTGATATCAGGTGCTCCGGGAAGTACGCATATGCAGCTCCACATGTGGCACCCATTGTATTACTCATGATAAGTTTAAAATTGGTGTTACGTCTCATTCGTTGAAAACAAAGTTAAGTTTGAAATGTATATATAGTATTAACGTGTTTATGTTTGTTCTACCTCACACGAATTTGGTTATTCATTTAGGCCTATTTTGATCATATATCTCTTCACGTGTCAAGGTAGTTATACAGTAGGCAGTAGCTATTTTGACGGCTCTGATGAAAATATCTTAAAGCCGGCAAAATAGCATATTTCTATAGCAACGTCTATTTGGAGCAGGATCTGCTTACCCTTCAGGAGCACCTGAGATCACCCCCAGTTTTTGGTGGGGTTCGTGTTGCTTAGTCTTTAGTTTTCTATGTTGTGTCTTGTGTACTATTATTTGTCTGTTTGTCTTTTTATTTTTTAGCCATGGCGTTGTCAGTTTATTTTCGATCTATGAGTTTGAATGTCCCTCTGGTATCTTTCGCCTCTTTCCGAAGATACGCAAAGAATTAGAGGGGTGATCTCATGTGCTCCGGAAGTGTAAGCAGATCCTGCTCCACATGTGACACCCGTCGTGTTACTCTTATAAAATAAGTTGATAAGTTATATCAAGTGAATAGACATCACGCAATAACGGATTGGTAATTGACTCTTATCTAACCCTAAGACATCACCAAATTCTAGACCATCAGTCATGTAAAATTTTCTAACCCTGAAGCTTGACCGAATGTGAAATTTTATAAATTGAAACATGCTTTTCATGACAAAGGATAGACGAGACTGTTACCGGTATTAACAACACAAACATTTAAAAATTAAATAGCACAAAGAACAGCTCTTATAACTACAGCAAGAGCAACACGAACCCTTAAAACAAAACTAGGGGTGGTCTTCGGTGCTCCAGAAGGGTAAGCAGATCCTGCTTCACATGTGGCATCCGTCGTGTTGCTCATGTTAGTACAAGCCCTGTGGTAAGTCTTATTAGGTAGGTCACATTCGGGGAAAAGGGGAAGGGATTGTAGTTACGATAATTGGAGCCTATCCGATGTCATCTATGAAACAGATATTCCATAACGGTCAACCAACTCGTGATGGCGTCCGTAAAATTAACGAAGGGATGATTTTAACTTCGCCACTTGAAACTTAGTTTATTAGCTTTTTTCTGAGCAGCAACCATCTATCAAAGAAATCATGATAGGAAATACAAGCCCTGGAATATCGTATCAACTGGGAGATATATACTCCGTATGAAGGCGCTGCTGGAATGTTGCTATATAGAAATGGAAAGTTCACAATTGGAAAGCTAAAAATCATCTCTTTTGTCGTAAAGATTTGATTTCAACCGACCCTCACTGTCAATTTCTAGATGTAAGTCCAGATATGAGCCAGACTTAACTGTATCTGTAGTATCCTTATATATAATTATAAATTATCTGTTAACAAAAGTTTGAATTTTTGAAATACTAAGGCTTTTTTTACCTCAGGAATAGATTACCTTAGCTGTATTTGGCAAAACTTTTAGGAATTTTAAGTGTTTAAATTCCAAATGAACATAGAACAGAAATATGGTTATCCAGGATTTCCTCCTTGGTAAGTGTCGTGGGGGTATACGTTGAGTTTCCAAGTGAATTGTCAATACCCAATTCATTTATCAAGCAGCTAATGTAATGTGCTTTACACACAAAAACGATGTTGTTTGGGGCTTTATCTGCGGGGACAACAACATACTTGTCATGGAGGTAGGACAGGTGTTTTGCAACATTTGGGTCTTTAAAGATTGATGTAGCATGGATATTCATAAACCCATTTAGTTTTAATTCTGATTTGTATCAACGACCTCACAGCCTTAATCTATTCGGAAAAAAGTATCTACGTCTTCTTTCTCGTGTTTAACCCATTGCCTGGCACAATCCTCGACTGAATTTATCAGTATTTTGAAGTTGTATTTCCAATTGTTGGATTTAGGTTTACGATATTTTGGGCCTTCGGATAACACATTTAGCAGAGAAGTTTTATTGACAATGTTTAGGTCACCAGTAATAACGTGGCCAGCCGTATTATATATGAATGGGGAGCTAGCACAGATGCAATCAGGAGGTTTAGACTTGAAGTCTAAAGGTAGATAAACCTGATGATTTAAACATTTAATTAACTGAGAAAAGGACGATTGCCACAAACCCGCAAATGCATCTAGAGGATTACTGATGTTGGAAAAATAGACCGCATAAGAAATCAGAAATAATATAAGAATGGATTATGTGAAAATCAATTAGGTATACAGTGCAAACTAGTATATACATCAAATCAACGAATATAATTTAACAAACAAAATAACTGGACAATCTTTTAAGTCTTTGGAAGGGTAATCATATTATTTATTACCAGCTGCATCCGGTGTATTGCCCAATCGGTAGTTATGAAGATAAAAACGAATAACTACCAGTATTGAATTTAATCCATGCAGGGAATATGAAATATCTAAGGAAATATGTAATTACTCATTTGGGACCCAGTTTTCCACAAAGAATTGGCAGTGATTTGTCTGTAACCTAAACATTTCATGACTTTTGTAATTATGGAGAATACAATTGAATGCGTATTTTTTTGGAATAAAGTTGTCCCATTTGAAATACGCTGTGTGATCAATGAGCCTCTTTTCTATGATTCAGTATAAATATTTAAGGTCGCATGTCATACCTCGGACTGTTATCTTGGAAACTAGTATGCATATCGGTCTGGTATTAATTGTGTTTCTGACTATGTACAAAGAACACTGCCGTAAATTGCATTAGGTACAGTTACAGGGGAGGTTAGGACGTCGCTAACGTAAAATGATATTTTCCGCGATGGCAAAATGCAAATTATTGAAAAAAGGCAATTTTCTTCAGATTTTAATCCTTAGCTTGAAAACGATTTGACCCTTAAAAAAAAACCTACACCCAAGGTAAATTCAAACGGGGAAGTCCATAAAATCTGAAAAAATCAAACGTTAGAATTTATCATCCAACGGAACGAATGGGAAGTCATATTCCTGAGTTGGTATAGACATTTTCCGAAGGAGGCTAGCTAAGCCTCCCACTTGTATGACAGTTGTTTAAAAATGACATTTGGTTTTATTATATATGAAGCTTATTTGAAAAAAAAATATAAACAATTCACCGATGATCTTTTACTAAATTAGTAAAATATACATCAGAAGATTTCGGTTTTTTTCTAAAAACATGAAAATTTAATGAAATAAATTATTTCTAACGAATTGTTAAACAAATCATAATTATATATACAGATATTGTAATTGTGTTTAAAAACAAATCGCTTGTGTTTATCTTTTGAAACAATGTCTATCTAATTAAGGCAACAGTAGTATACCGTTGTTCAATAGTCATAATTCGATTAAGCAAAAACAAATCCAGGTAACAAACTAAAACCGAGTGAAACTCATCAACTATAAGAGAAAAACAACGGAACAACAGGAACACTGAACTACAACAAAAGCAAACGCCAACATACGTAGAAACAAAACGGACTGTGTGATAACAAAGGATAGAAATGTCATAGGAACCGAAATGTTGAATAAATGTCGAAATTTTCGAAGACATTAATCTCTAAAAGTAGGGCATGAAGGTACCTTTTTTACATATTTGAATAAGCTTGTATGCAAATGTTCGTTAAAAAATACACTGTGGGATCAAACTGTATAGTATGCCCTAAATTTTGTTTGTTAGATAGGTTAACCAACCACTTTTACCTTTCTTCAAGTAACAAAAGACAGGTTACAAAAGGATGATTGTAAAATCTCAGCTTACCAGTTTGTTACTGCAATTAATTATAATCGCTGATAAAAAAAAAATCACCTGATAAACAACCAAAGTTAACTTTAAAGTACACTAAAAAAAAATCAGCTGTCTTTGTCCCAAAAAAGGAGATATAATCGGTGTGATGATTTTGTATCTTAGTTTAAATAGTTTACATTAGTTACAGTTCAGTTGAAACTTTATTTTATTCATTTGTTTATAGTCAGATAAAGCGTAATAAAGAACAAGATATTTGGCAGGTAAATCAGGTCAAACGTGAGGGGTGTTCTAAAATAAAACTCAAATACAAGACATGAGGAGCTTTAGGAGAATACCACTCCTTCAAGAATGGTACGGCATTCATAGTCGTATATAAGCAGGCACGATTTTTTCCTCGTTGTCGTTTGACCTGTAATCACGGTACGTGGATATTTGAGAATTGTAGTTCTCTAATATAAAATAACATTGTAATGTAAGAAAGAACAGGTTGTTGGTGACATTGTATAAGTTAGAGTTTGTCATGTAGTGGTTGTAATTTGTAGGTTAATATTTGATTCACAATTTCCTTAACAGAAGACACATTTGTAATTGTACAAAATTCGCATCTATATAAATATATGAAGTAGAATAGTTACAGAAAGTCAATTATTTATCGCAGAGCAACCCAGTTGGATATATTTTAGTTCATTGAAATGATTAATGGATAAAGTTTACTTGTTGGATAATCTTAGTTTTTGCAATAGAACATTGCGGATCTAGTATCAAACTGATAACGAACCTTGTATATATCAATTATTAACACACTTAGGCAGCAACCATTTGATTTTCTGGGGGCTATGGATTTTTTCCGGACAAACTTTTTTTGCCTTCGGCGAAAAACAATCTATTTTTTGGCGACAAGTCGAAAACAATTTTTTCTTTCAATTTAAGCATTACATATAGTGGCAGCTGAGGGTGAAACAAACAAATTTTTTTCTCAGGGTCGAAAACAAATTATTTTTTCTCCAAAACTGAAACAAACTTTTTTCCAAAAATCCATAGCCCCCAGAAAATCAAATGGTTGCTGCCTTACCAAGAGTATGTGTGATAACTTTAAAGACGACGCGCTGAACATAACGAATAGTTTACACAATTTATTCAACAACATAATCATGATAATATTATCATTTTAAACATTGACAATAAACAATATATGTACATGTTATATAAATAGATAAATTATATATTAATGTTTAATGAATGTTTTGTCTACAATGAATGTGTATATTTTGTCTTTTTTTATTATTATTTTCTTGTTTGTAATTGATATGTCCTTCATGTCCTTTACTTAGGAAATAAACTGATTTGATTTAATTTGATTTAAAAATAGACAATATTTATTTGCACAAACACATTTTCATTATATGGTAAAGACATGATTAAATATAAACAATGAAACAGACAATTGTATAATTATTTACACCAATGTCGTTAAATGAAATTGGATACCCTGCATTTGTCATGCTTTTCAATAACATATGATCAAATCGCTAAAAGACCCCAGCCTAATTTATTGAAAACTATCATTCTGCATTGACAAAAATATCTTGATGTAAATTTGATAAACCCATGCGGGCTCACGCTCTCAAAGTGTATCTAATACAAAGGAGTGACAGTTGCTTTGTGATCAAACGAATTATCAATGAAATGGTCATATCTATAAATTAACATTTGACACAACTTTGAATTATTCGAAATACTAATGATTTTTTACCCCAGGAATTAATTACCATTTAAACCTTTCTGAAATTTGGTCCTCAGTGCTCTTCAACTTTGTACTTTATTTGGCCTTTCATCTTTTCTGCTTCGAGCATGACTAATGAGTCTGTTGTAGACGAAACGCACGTCTGTCGTACAAAATTATAAGCCTGGTATTTTGGATGAGTTTATGTCTTATCAGAATTTAAAAAGGAAAATAATAAATTACTACAAATATTATTACATTCTTGAATAATTATTAATGTATTTGTACAAAAATGTTAACATACTTAAAATTTAGACACTTGATGAAACTAAGGGTTCAACTCCTTCAGGCAAAGTTGACCTGAGATACATTTGGCTATTTAAAGGTCCTTTTGCTTTTCAACTGTTTCAGTTCTTATACATCCTTGGCTTTTAAATATTCGGCTTTGAGCTTTCCTGATGACAGTAAATCCAGAAAGGTGCTTCGAACGCCTGAATTTTATAAAGCGTTGTTTAAATTTCTTAATGAAAGACAGTCATTAATATATTTTGCAGTGATTTTTATAATCAAAGTCGAACCGCTGCTCAACTGTGTGGATATATCGCTCAGTGATATTACTAAATGAATATGATGTACCGTTATGCTATATTTGATATGTTTAGATGGTAAAGGTTTAATTTAAACAAATTATGTTATACCTTGGCTGACAAAAACAGGAAAATTGGATGTAATATTATTATAGCCAAACCAATATGTGTCTAGTAACTACAATATTCTACAATACAGCTTTATCAACAATAGGTCGATAATGGATTCAAATCAATTAGGTTTGTTAGTTTAACTTCTCGGTGTTCTGTATTTGTTTCTTCTAATCAAAGTACACTAAATGTATAATAATATGTCATCCAGATGAAAGAAAAAAAGACAAGGAGGAATTTCACATTTTAGACATAAGAAGAGAGACTTTAAGAATATCTAGACAGTTTCTTTCTATGTTGTAGATAAATAAAGGCAACATTAGTTATCCGATGTTTAAACGTAAAGCGGTATATTTCAAACAATTTCGTTGTACATGTTGTTTTAGCTGCATTGAATATAACCTGTACTTCAACAGCCAAAAAAAACCGCTATACGTTTTACAATTAACGTGTAGTATTGTATATTTTGTTTTGAACCTAAAAGTACATCATATAGTTAAAATGTTATTTAATTTTTTTTTTTTTTTGATAGCGTGTAAATGAAATATCTTATTCAGCACGTCGTCTGATACTTGATCAAATAATCAAATGCATGTAGTGTCATACCTCGATTTACATTCTACAGGAAAAGCGACAGAAAGACATCAAAATGAATAAAACAGAACAAAGAAGATCGAAAAACATGTAAGTTAGAAATATTTTTACTGGTGATATCCTTAGTTATAGTCATAGTTTATATTGTTTTCCTTTGTTAGCCATTTCATAAAAAAAAAGTTACTATCCCAGATTTTGAACCCAGTTAGCATAGAAAAGAGTCCATGAGTATTTTTCTTGGCGAAATATTTTAAGGCAACTAAGATCAATTGCAATTAATTAATATCATGACTATAAATCGGGCAGTCTGTTATGTGTTTGTGCCGAAATTAAACCCAACCTCTGAGTTGGTGTAAAAAGTAAATCAAAAGCTCAAACACATCGAACGAATGGATAACAATTGTCATATTCCTGACTTGGTACAGGCATTTTGAATGTGATCATTATTATCGTTTTTTTTTTTTTTTTTATTTCTTAACTGACTGCTAAATGAAGATTCTTGTGTGTTTATGTGTAACCCCCTGTATGGTTTTTTGAGATAGGATATGGCCGCAATTTAATTTACAACAAAACTTTCTATTTCTTAATTGTAACATTTTAGTGCCTTAGGAGTATTATATTTCCTAGTTCAAATAATTATGACGTTTTGAAAGGCTATTTTGATTTTTTTTTTCCGTGAAAAAAAATAATAAAACAGCCTTTCAAGACGTCATAATTATTTGGACTATATTTCGCCCAGTTGAAACGAAATTCCACGGTTTGCGTTTCTTATTATCATTTCATTTATAGAGGGTTGTTGAATACAAAATTCTTCGAAAAATTAACGCCGTCATAGTGTTTCCCGTTATGGAATATCATTGTCATAGATGACCAGGAATATTTTCCATCTCTTGTAGACTCAATAACATCCTCTTTGTCTCTTTTAATGGCATCACTGAATGCGACTTATCGGGTTTTGACCTCCACAACGATGTACTATTAACGGTTGCCACCTGTGGAGCGTGAATCGCTTATTTTTTCGGAAATCAAGTTTTTGGAGTTCATGTTAGTCAATATTTAATTATCTTCGTTATATAAAATATGAAGCGCTTTTCTTGATTTGCCATCATCAGGAACATTCAAAGCCAATCATTTGAAAGCCGAGGATGTATAAAAACCGAAACAGTCGAAGAGCTATATGACCAAACAGTACCCTAAAATTAATTAACTACAGCTAAGGTCAACTTTACCTGAGGGAGTTGAAACCTTAGTTTCTTTTTACTTTCAAAATCTATAAACGGAGAATTTCTAGAAAGGTTTGTTATTAATCATGTCAGTACCGAAGTATTATCTTCG
Source organism: Mytilus coruscus (assembly GCA_017311375.1). Lineage (NCBI taxonomy): Eukaryota > Metazoa > Mollusca > Bivalvia > Mytilida > Mytilidae > Mytilus > Mytilus coruscus. Next base: position 140,933,018 of record CM029595.1, on the reverse strand, counting down.
TTGTATTTTATGGTTGGTCTGTTCATTGTTTTGTTTTTTGTTTTTTGTTTTTTTTTTTTTTTTTTTTTTTTTGTTTTTTTTTTTTTTTTTTATTTTGAGCCAAATAAAGGCAACAGTAGTATACCGCTGTTCGAAATTCATAAATCGATTGAGAAAAAAACAAATCCGGGTTACAAACTAAAACTGAGGGAAACACATCAAATATAAGAGGAGAACTACGACACAACAGAAACACAACATTAAAATGTAACACACACAGAAACGAACTATAACATAAGAATGGCCATTTTCCTGACTTGGTACAGGACATTTTAAGAAAAAAATAGTGGGTTGAACCTGGTTTTGTGACTAGCCAAACCTCCCGCTTTTATGGCAATGTTAAATATAACATTAAAATGACAACATTACATGAAAGGACTACAATACAAATAAATGGAAGAACATATAGGACAGAGAAACATACGAATAATAGCTAACAAAAGGTACCAGGTTTAAAATTTAATACGGAAGACGCGCGTTTTGTCCACACAAGACTAACCAGTGACGCTCAGATAAAAAAAATCGAAAGCCAAAACAAGTACAAAGTTGAAGAGCATTGAGGACCAAAAGTTCCAAAAAGTTGTGCCTAATACGGCTAAGGTTTTCTGTCTGGGATAAGAACATCCTTATTATTTAGAATAATTCATACTTTTGCAAACAGTAAATTTATAAAAATTACTATATAATAGATATACATGATAACACCGGAGTGGTGTGTTGTCAGTTTTTCATTTACTGTATTAATAAGGAGAAAATATTGTATTTCACGAACAAATAGAAAAACAAATTTGTTTCTGCGGAATGTTTGTCCGTCTGTCTAGTGTAAAAAACCCTCATCGGTTGAATGACTCTGTTTCTAACAATGCTATAAATAAAATAACGTCTTTATGAATCAGCTATCAATTGCAGCACCTGCAATTATCTATAATAATATATTTCATTCATACATATATAAATGGCTTAATGAAACATCCATGCAGTCGCTCAAAAGAAACTAGCAGTATTTTAGAGGCTTATATACTATTTGCATACATGTATTTGATAAGACAGATATACTAGTAAGCAACGCTGACCCTTTCCGAACAAACCAGATACGTATACACATGAAACCATATATAAATAACACATAGCTGAGAGAGTGAAAGAGCAGATTGTTACCCCGAGAAAATATTGTCAACCGAGGCGAAGACAACCTGCTCTTTCATCCTCTCCGTTATGATTTATTTCTTTTATTATACTGAATGTTCTGTTATTACGGTCTACTAAATTTCAAATTCAAAGTAATAAACTATAACCATGATAACTTCTTTTGCATAACAATCATGCGTATTTGATAAAGCGCACAATTGATCAAGCATCTGCGTGAAAAGTAATAGAATATTTGCCTTAGGATAGAGTTAAAAAGAGGCAAAGGATACCAAAGGGAATTCAAACTCACAAGTCGAAGATAAATTGACAACGCCCTGTCTAAAAAGAAAAAGTCAAACAAACAACAGTTCACAAAATACAACATAGAAAACTAAAGACTGAGCAACACAAACCCAACCAAAAACTTGGGGTGGTCTCAAGTGTTCCGGAAGGGTAAGCAGATCCTGCTCCACATGTGGCACCCGTCGTGTTGCTCATGTTAGTACAAACTTGGTGATAAGTCTAATTCGGTAGGTTACATTCGTAGAAAAGGGGACGGGATTATTAATCATCTCCCTCGTATTAACCAAAATCGATCATTTTGACATGAAGTTTAATAATTATCATTATCCTATTAATGATTAAAAGTGTCTATATGTTTTGAAAATTTAACCCCTAGCACTGTATGCGCATCTCATACGTAATAGAAAGTGAAATGGGCACCGGTATCATTCAATTGTGTAAACATTGAAATCTTAAAGGAGACGTGGAGTAAATAAATGCCACAGCAAACCTACCATCACAATAAAATAAAAACGGACCGGACATATTGCTTGAATTTTGTAATTGATGCTATTTGATGATTTTTTTTTTTTAATGTGCGAACCATCAAACAACATATCGATTTAAAATGACATGCTGTTATAATTATACAACATATCGATTTATCATGCCATGCTGTTATAATTATACAACATATCGATTTAACATGACATACTGTTATAATTATACAACATATCGATTTAACATGACATGCTGTTATACTTATACAACATATTGATTTAACATGACATACTGTTATGATTATACAACATATCTATTTAACATGACATACTGTTATAATTATAATTACAGTGTATATGAACCATCAAACAACATATCGATTTAACATGACATACTGTTATAATTATAATTACAGTGTATATGAAGAAGTAATACAGAAACCCGATGAAGCTAAATACACAGATTCCAATGCACAGTAAGTTTTGGTAAAATGCACAGAATAGTGAAACTCTCTATTATTAACTTTTGACGTTAATCTATTTCCAAAGCACTCTTAGTTTGATAAAAGGTTGAATAGAAGTTAAGTCTGAATCATGTGTATGAGAATGTAAAAACCCTCAAAGATATTAGGCTTATAATTGTGTACGCCAGACGCGCGTTTCGTCTTCAAAAGACCCATCTATTCCTGTGGTAGAAAATCCTTAGAACAATTCAAAGTTTTGTAAACAGTTAAATATGACAATATCAATGATAACTCATGTCAACACAGAAGTGCTGACTTCATAGCCGTTGATACCCTCGGGGAGGTAACCTCCACCACCAGTGGCATTGACACAGTTGTTGTAAAAATTCATCATAGATACAAGGCTTTATAATTTTGTATTATTCATTTATACAATCACTTCTATGACATGTTAAAATATTTTCATGCTAAAACACTGTCATAGTTTTTCATAAAATCCGAAAACTTACATTTAAAACAGTGCCACCTTCTGTTGATTCGCGTTGATGGACACACAACCATACTATCGGAGGCACAGTTTTGTAGGGCAATAAGCATATAAACATCTTAGGTAAAAAGGGCATTTACTTACTTCAACTTTGACATAACTGAAATTGTGAGACTAATTTTACTTCAAAATACAATACTATGTACTATTTCACGTGAGAATTGTCTGATTTTTCTTTGACTTCTTGTTTTGGATTGGTAAATGATTAAATGTTTTTCTTATTTTTTTATTTTTTATTTTGGTATTCAAAACAACTTTCCGGTAATTAAAACATGCTTACACGGATATAACTTATCGCTTGGATTTAAGCTATTTAACACTTTTATGCACATGAATATGTTTCAATTGCTAATCTCATAACATGAATTGTTGAGCAATAACATATATATTATTTTATTAGTTTTTTTTTTCGGATTTGAATTAGCTTTTAGTAACAGCGAGTACCCTCAGATCTGTACTTTGTGTCTTTAGTGCGTTTGTTAGTTGTTTTTGTGCTTTGGATCGATCTGATGTGTCAAGCCTTTTTTCAACTGGTTTTTATACTTTGTTCTTCTGTTTTTCTGTTATGCTGTTACATCACTGTTCCGGGTTGGGAGAGGGTTGGCGCGCCCGCAAACATGTTTAACTCCGACACATTTTTGTATGTGCTGCCCAAGTCAAGAGTCTGTAATTCATTGGTTGTCGTTTGTTACTGTTTATCATATTTGATTTTCATTTATTGTTTTTACATACACCAGGCCTTTATATTTTTTGTTTGAAATGTTTTGCATTTGTCTTTTGGGGGCCTTTTATAGCTTGTTATAAAATTGGTTTTACTCATTTTATAAGACCGTACAGTGACCTATAGTTGTTAAAATTCAACTTCATTTGGTCTCTAGTGGAGAGTTGTCTCATTGGCAATCATACCATAATCTTCTTTTTTTTATAATGTAATTTATTTACATCAATGCGGATTAACAGATTAATTAAGGCGAATATTCACCCAGTTTGCAATTTGCATGTTACATTATCGATCAATCAAGCATATGTGATTACCAACATTTTTTACTAATTTTGATATTTCACATCTGTAACATTGTCGGTTGATTAGATACGGAAGCACTTATAAATGTATATTTCAAAATTCTTAAATAAAATTCATTTTTGAGACCCTCACATTTATTTGGTTGTAACTAACACTATGTTTCACTTAAGTATAGAGGTATTGTCATCCAAATTTTTCTAATGTAAGATCTGTTTGCAGATATCATACACAGTCACGTAACGATCATAACGGGAACATGCATAAAGTCAAACGTCGCATGATAAAAGAGTTATCTTCAATTAACTTTTTAAATGTGCAGTTCTTTTCTAATGCAAACTTCTGATCTTATTTAACATGTTGTCTTTTTTTATAATAGCAAACACTGTTGTTCAACACTGCCGATATAATTTACAAATTATTGTGTGCTCGTCCTGCGTATACATGGGGTATATTTCAATTTGAAGTTAATAAAACAACAATCATTCATATTGCAGGTTTCTATTTGGACAATCAAAATACATGTAAAAGTACGTTAGTACTTTGATTTTTCAATTACCGGATAAGAGTACTATTGTTTGCTTAAAATATGCACATTTCCGTTTGAATGGTTTTACACTAGTATTTTTTGGGGCCCTTTATAGCTTACTGTTCGGTGTGAGCCTAGGCTCCGTGTTGAAGACCGTACTTTGACCTATAATGGTTTACATTTATAAATTTTGACTTGGATGGAGAGTTGTCTCATTGGCACTCATACCACATCTTCTTATATCTACATACACGATATTCAAGAGAAGTGCCATCAATTAATTCAGTGATGTTATGTTGAGGAATTTCTGTAGATGTGTTTCTTTTTTTTTTAATCAGAACTAAAAAGCCATCAATTTCTACCATTTTTATATTATGCTACATATAAAGCTTTTTTATTAGGGTATGGTCCTTTTTTGTAGTGAAAGGGTATGTAAATATTTTTATACATGATAAAGGTTCTTCAATCAAACATCCCGACAATTAGCTGCAATTAAACTATTATTCTCATCGGATTTTGTCAAATGTCTTATCGTTTGTAGTTGTAAATCGTATTTTTTTTCTGTTCTATTCATGTGTTACGGTAAAGATGATTAATCATCCAGTTCATTTATAAGATTTTAGTTTGGGTCAACTAAATTTATACGATGTAGAAGAAATACCGACATAGCTTGATAATGCAATAGTTGTCTAATTACTACCACAATTTTATAATAATAAGTATTGTAATTTTCATTGTTATTAATACATGTTATATCAGTATTACAAACCTAATCTTGACTTCTATTTTTTTTTGGAAATTTATAGAAATTTCTGTAGTTAGTCACCACTTCGGTGTTAACATGTATATCTATTATATAGTCATTTTAATAAATTTACTGTTTGCATAAGTATGAATTTTTCTAAATACTAAGGATTTTCTTATCCCAGGCATATAACCTTAGCCGTATTTGGTACAACTTTTTGGAACTTGTGGTCCTCAATGCTCTTCAACTTTGTACTTGTTTTGGCTTTCGAACTTTTTTTATCTGAGCGTCACTGATCGATCTTATGTAGACGAAACGCACGTCTGGCGTATTTAAAAATCATAGGCCTGGTGCTTTTTGATAGCTATTATTTGTGTGTATCTCTGTCCTGTATGTTCTCCCATTTATTTGTATTGTAGTCCTGTCATGAAATGTTGTCATTTTAATGTTATACTTAACATTACCATAAAAGGAGGAGGTTTGGCTAGCTGCGAAACCAGGTTCAACCCACCATTTTTTCTTAAAATGTCCTGTACCAAGTCAGGAAAATGGCCATTGTTATATTATGGTTCGTTTCTTAGTGTGTTGCATTTGAGTGTTGTGTTTCTGTTGCGTCGTTGTTCTCTTCTTATATTTGATGTGTTTCCCTCAGTTTTAGTTTGTAACCCGGATTTGTATTTTTTTTCTCAATCGATTTATGAATTTCGAATAGCGAAATACTACTGTTGCCTTTATATATAGCATTTAAGATGTCTTTAACATTTCCAAATTTATCAACCATTCAATACAAAAAACTCATCAAATTCTTGTAGTTTTGTTCCCCAGTCGCAGTGTTTAAATGAAATCATAAAATAAATGCTTTGAATGGGAGGAAGTACAAAATAAAGAATATCAAGAAACATGTTTAAGGTTGCAAACAAGAAATATAGAAGAAAATTTTGGAAATATTTTGTATATTATATTTTTCTTGTTTCATCCATTGGCTAGTGCTTCTCACTGGTTTGGAATTATGACTTCGAATAAGAAATATTTTATGACTTTCGTGTTGCTCAGTCTTAAGTTTTCTAATTTATGTTTTGTTATTGTTGTTTTTCTTTCGTCGTTTCTATTTTTGGCCGACAGTGTTGTCTGTCTGTAGGGGACTCTGTATTTTTGTACCAAATGATTTGTTGTTTGTAAAAAGTTAATTAATTCACTGTCTAAAAAGCATTATAAGTACACGAGGGACGTCATTTAATACAATTTAATGTACAATTTTTACAAAATCTTGTCTTTTATATAGTCTATTGTTGCAAGGTGATTCATATATGGCTGTTATTCAGATTTTATTTAAACATGAGAGTTAGGGAAATGTAAGTATCCTTAAAGTTCATAGTTTACAGTTAGAAGTGATGTTTTTAATCTTGAATTTTTTTAAATGAAATTCACGTTATTGCTAAAAAAAAAAAATTACAAATGTATCCAATAAAGGGCTTACAAGGAACATTTGATAATATTATAAAGATACACCCTCAATCTACTAGTACTATTTAAAGGAGAAGAAAGGAACCAAAGGGACATTCGAAACTCATTAGTCGAAGAGAAACTGGGAACGCCATGGCAATAGACGGAAGAAGACAAACAAGTTCACGAAACACTACATTGAAAACTAAAGAATTAGTAAAACGAATCCTATCAAAAACTTGTGATCTCAGTATTCTAGAGGGGAAGGCATATCTTGCTACACAAGTAGCACTCGTCATCTTGCTCATGGTAACTACAAATTAGGTGATAAGTCTTTTTTGGTGATTTCACAATTTAGGAAAAAAAGGAACGAATAGTGATGACGACAACTGGGGCGTGTCCATGGTCATCTTTGACACATATTTTCCATAACGGTCAACCAACTAGTGATAGTGTCCGTAAAATATTCGAAGGGATGACTTCAACTTAACGATTTTGAGCCCTTGGTTCAATAGCTTCCTTGTAAGCAGCAACACTCTATCATGATAGGAAACACAAGCTTTGGAATATCTTATCGATTGAAGATGTATACATTATATAAAAGCGCTGTTTGAATATTGCTACATAGAAATAGAAAGTTCACAAGTTGGAAGCTGAAATCATTTTCTTTTCGTAAAGTTTTGTTTTCATTGTCAATTTCAAGATGGAAGTCAAAATAAGATGCAGACTGAACTATATCTGTTGTATCCTTTGTTTCAAGTTTGAACGGATAAATGCGTCAAATAGTGAATATTGTCACCAAACGTTTTTTGAATTATTAAGTGAGCATAAGTGTTTGCCTGGCTATACTATTTTGACCTTTTTGGATTATAGCTCTTCATCTTTTTAACTAGCTTTGGATTTTCAAATATTCGAGCATCACTAAAGAGACATTTATTGTCAAAATGCGCATCTGGTGCAGAAAAGTTGGAACCGTTAATGTTATTATAGCGAAAAGTTAAAAAAAAAATGTTAGCTTCTTTTCATTCTTCAGAGAAGCTTGTGTTTGAAGTATGCCTTTGAATAAAGGAACAAGTCGGCAAGAAGCGGAGAACAATTGGTTCTAATGGGAATGCCGATTGTTACTGAACATCACGTCCTCCCACCGAAACAAATTTGTTGTCAACAAACAAAAAATAACCACCTTGATGATGTCAGTTTCAGATAATTTTAAATTTCAATCAGAGTACTAGTAGTTTTGTTTACAAAGTATGATTTTTGTCCTCTTAACAAGATATTTCTATTGTATGTTCTTGTTTCCATTCTCAATTTTATTCTTTTAAATGAAACAAAGTAGGATTTTTACATCTAACCCCTTGATTTATTAATTTTATATTTACATTGTGTCATAGATCAAATTTATTCGTTCAGTGTATGTTCACTTGTTTGTTAATATGTCTTTTGATTAGTTTAAACATATTTTATTTGCTAAATATCAGCAAAATGGATGAGACACAAGTAAATCATACTTATGAAGTCCTCTCCATATTACAATACAAGTATATATACAATAATAACATTATGAGCATGCATGTAAGGCGAACAAATTCATTAAATATTATACGAACTATAAATAAAAAGAAGAAAAGAACAAGAAGAACGGAAAAGGAGGAAAAGAAAAAGAAGCAAATCATATTTTCTGTGATGATGACTTAGGTTTGATGGTGATGATCATCCGTGCCGGTAGCAAAAATATTTTATGAAGGTACTAGAAATCTGTTAGACCTTTTAATAAAATCTTGAACATGTTTGAAAATTAGGAGATTTTGTTCATTCGAAAGTTCAAGGTCTCCGCAAGTTAATAGTTTAGTATCAATAATAAAGTTTTCAGTAAGCCAATTAAGATTGTTAAGTAAAATTTCTCTATATGTAGTGTATTTTGGGCAAACTAAAAGAAAATGATGAACATCCTCAATATCAGACCCACACTGACACGAAGGATCCAGTATAATGTTAGCTTTGAATGTCTAAACAGATAATGAATTATTGCACTTATTGTAAATTTTTATCAAAATATATCCAAAGTCTTTTTTCCAAACGTATAGCCTAACAAGGTAACCATTTCAATATACTACTAATTGGATGTCATAAGTAAAAAATGAAAATATATAAATATAAGAACGTAAACATGACTTTCATCTGAAGTCCATATATCAATAAAAATCCATTTCCTAACATAATTCACAACACCTGTCTATAGTTGAAGACTGGGTGCTAATCTCTAGCTGTCTTTTTGTTTTTTGTGTCGTTTGGTTGTCCTTGATAAATGACTTTCCGTTTTGAATTTTCCTTGGATTTCGGTATTTTTGTTATTTTACTTTTTCTGTCTCATTGAAATTTATCTCATATCACATTTTTATTCGTATTTTCATGATTCATTAGAATGACTAATCCGATATATATTTGTTTACCATTTACAATTTCTGTAAAATATTACAGACATTTTTATATGATTTAAAAAAAGAATATAGGATACAGATTTCAATGCGCACGACCGACACGTGCTTTTTGAATAACCTTTATGAGGTAAGTTCGAAATCAAACGTTAAGAATTTGTAGTCCTAATGCTGGTGTACTAAATTAAAAGCACGTGGCCTGCTTTTGGAAGCTTTAGGTGCTTTGGGACACCTATTTAGGTGTCGTAAGATAGTCTTAGGATGGTCCTAGCTTTGGGATACATTTTATAATGGTTAATTTGTAAACAAATACGATTGCCACCTGTATATGTTTATCTAGGTGGCAGTATAAATAATTTTTGTAGCAATAGACCTCCCAAGGACTATAATAATCCACCGAACGTTTTGGGTGACATTGATATTATATGCAAGTACAGATTATCACGTCCGTAACACAGGCGTTTAGAGAATGGATCCCCTTTTTTCTAAATATTTTTTTTTTTTTTTTTAATTTTTACTTAAAGTATAAAACCGTGACACTTCGAATTAAACTAACTCAAAAATATATAATGATTGTTATTGATTATCTTTATTAGTTTTCACTATTTACACATAATGTGTTCAATCATTATATCTAACGTTATTATATTTTTGTGTTTTTGTTTTTGTTTCATAAAGAATAAATGTACAATTATTAGATAAATATCATTTATTATCTTAAGAATAATAATAGTAGAAGGACACCCTCAATATAGATATACATACTTACACCAACAGCTACTATCTTTTCATACTGGAGTCAAGGGCTTTTAAAATCACATATTTTTATGTGAGATTGACTTATCAACCGTTTTTTTTTTTGTCCAATAAGTGTTTCCTGCATTTATTAACTCATGATCTGGTAAATCAATATCGCAAATTGAACAAATATGAAAGCTATGATACTAGTGAGAAAATTTACAAAACAGAAAACTTAGTTAATGAACTCCGTTTAACAAACACCTATGTTACAAGTAGTCAGTCAAATTAACTAGACCAATTAAAATATTTCTGAGTTGTAAACATGTGCTTAATTGGATAGTCTATGAAAAGGTATAAACTATGAAATTAAGTGCTCGGGGCATTAACTGATACTAGGATATACCTTTCCATAGACTAACCGATACTAGTATATACCTTTCCATAGACTAACCGATACTAGTATATACCTTTCCATAGACTTACCGTAAAAAGTAGTATATACCTTTCCATAGACTAACCGTTACTAGTGCATACCTTTCCATAGACTAACCGTTACTAGTGCATACCTTTCCATAGACTAACCGTTACTAGTATATACCTTTCCATAGACTAACCGATACTAGTACATACCTTTCCATAGATTAACCGTTACTAGTACATACCTTTCCATAGTCTAACCGTTACTAATATAAAAATAAACGCTTTATAAGAATATAGACATTGGCAGCACATTCCCTTCAAACATTTTTACGGTTTTTCAATTCATGATGAATTAAATAAATGCAACTGTAGTATACCCTGTTCAATAGTCATAATTCGATTAAGCAAAAACAAATCGGGGTAACAAACTAATACCGAGGGAAACACATCAACTATAAGAGGAAAACAACGGAACAACAGAAACACTGAACTACAACAAAAGCAAACGCCAACATACATAGAAACGGACTGTCTGATAACAACTGCCATATAAGTGACTTGGTACAGGACATTTCAAGATAAATGGAAGGTTGAACCTGGTTTTATGTTTAGCCAAACCTCCCGCGTATATTGCAATGTTAAAAATACCGCTAAAATGACAACACTACGTGACAGGAATACAGTACAAACAAACGCAAGAAATTTTCTAGATTTAAATCAATAACTTAATGTAGAAATACTCGGTCTGTTAACTTACATTAAATACAAATGTGATATATATCAAATATTTATACATAATTTGACCTTTCCGCTAAAATTTATAGGCATAAAACTTCGTACCTTCGTTCCAGTTGTAACCAAAACGACATTCCGGTGTCCTATCGATCAAGTTTTTCCCCAAGGAAATATTGGCATGATCACAGTTTCCCCCACTGCGTGATTGAGGGAAACCATGGTCAAGCCTATTTCTTCCCTCTAGTAGCACGAGAAGTTCATTTTCCCCTCTTGTAGAAACGTCGGCGACGTCAGTTGGTAATTAATTATTCATTAAAAGATAGTAACAATTCTTTTGATTATTTTAGCGTTACCACACCATCATCGTATCATTATACATTCATTATCAGATGATTTATTCATATATATGAATGAATGAATAAAAAGTTTATTAAGGTGTAAACTGAACATAATACAATATAATGTACATTGAGTATTAGCGTAATGATTCAGTCAGCCACTATTAACTTTAACTTTATGTATAACAGATATACGAAAATACTAGTAAGTTCAAAATTCTAACATTTAAAAGTAGACAGGCGTATTGTCTTAAGTTTGATAATTGCAAAAGACAGTTTGTCCCTTCTTATATATATATATATATAATTATAGATTGCCTAACAATGTAATTTTATCACACTATTAAGTATGTAAATATTAGAATGTTTAAAATATTTACAAAACGATAAAAATAAACGCAATATTTCGCTAGACCAACTAGCTTTATCAAACATGCATCTATCCAGGTGAAATCGGATGTAGATGATAAGAAACTTTTGCAGCTCAATGTACATGTTGCACATGAATTTAGCTGCCTTGTAAATAATACACTGCTCCCGTGGTATCCCATTCAGCCAGGCATTGCGAATCAAGAGAATATGCTCTACCGAAAATAAACAAAATGCTAGACTTGGACAACTACGCAAACATCTAGTTGTTCGAGGATACAATAACAACATCATTGATACAGCTTTCGAAAGAGCAAACAGAACTAGTCGCCAAGAACTTCTGGAGTACAAGGATAAAAATAAAGGAGCCAACAGAACACCACTTGTACTCACTTACCATCCTGATTTTAAAAATGCGTCATCTATTGTTCAGAAGCATTGGAAAATTATAGAAAATGACTCCAATTTAAAAAAAGTATTTTCCTCACCACCAGCCATGGCCTTCAGAAGACCTAAAAATATCCGTGACAAATTAGTGACATCTGTATTAACAAAGCAACCTACTCCACCTCCCGGTTGCTACAAACAATGTGGTCGAAGGAATTGCTTGTGTTGCAAAGCTGCCAATACAAGCAGTTCTTTCATCAGCTCCGTCACTAAACAAAGTTATACCATCTACTCAAATTCCAATTGTAAAACGGAGAACTCAATTTATATATTAACATGTAACACTTGTGGCATTCAGTATGTGGGAGAAACAATGGATAAATTCAATATTCGGCTCAATAACCATCGTTCATGGTACAAAACCAACAAAAACTGTCCTCTCACTAGACATCTTCGCACAAAAAACATCCTTTTGATAATGTTACTTTCCGAATCATAGAAGTCAACACCGAGTGGGACACCACGGCGAGAAGGAGAAGAGAAAACTTTTGGATCCACCAGCTCCACACTTTAGAACCTGATGGTCTTAACGAAAAAGACGAGAAAAGATACAGGAAAGAATTATTTAGTACACAGCTTCGTCCTTTTTATCCTGTAATATTGGCCAATGGACGTTGCAAACTTCAACCATCAATTTTGTAAATAATCTGGAACTTCATCCAAATTGTGTATTATTTACAAGGCAGCTAAATTCATGTGCAACATGTACATTGAGCTGCAAAAGTTTCTTATCATCTACATCCGATTTCACCTGGATAGATGCATGCTTGATAAAGCTAGTTGGTCTAGCGAAATATTGCGTTTATTTTTATCGTTTTGTAAATATTTCAAATATTCTATTATTTACATACTTAAAAGTCTGTTAAAATTACATCGTTAGGCAATCTATATTCTATATATACATATATATACAAGTCTAAATTGAAAACAACGTTGAAACCTATGATTGCGTTGGATAAAAACCGAAATTTTTATACGTGTGCATGCAAAACATATATATATATATATAAAGCATAGTCTGATGTGGTGATCACATCCATTCTTCTCCGTTAACCCTAGGTATGGGTTACATCAATTTCTGTAGTAGGTCGTAAGGCCTAATGGTCAAACCATTTTCTAGTTTAAGCCCACATGAAAAAAAAATTTTGTCGGGTGGTAAAAGTTGTTGTAGTAATGTAAATATATTTTTGATTCTTATGATAAACACACAGTTTGTATTAAAATACATAGTTGTAATAAAATTAGTGTAGAATTTATCTTAATTGGAGGTATGATTTACTTTTCTGTGAAGAGTCGCCAATATAATGTAGTAATGTTATTTTTGTCCTGTTGAAAAACGACAACTAAAACGTACAATTTTTGCAAAAACAGAAGATGAAACACAATCAAATATTGTGGTTTTATAGGTAAAGGTGAAGTTCTGGCTTAATGTAGGCACTCTACCGTAGTAAGTCCTTTCAATTTGTTTCTATTTTATGTTTTAACTTGATTCTGTGGTGATGCATGTCTCACGCAGGTACAGTAATTTTTTTTTTTTTTTAGTTTTGCAATGGCGTTGTCTGTTTATTACCGTCTTTATGATATCTGATATTATTTTGGTATCTTCTGCCTTCCTTTAAACGGTATCGATAAACTGCATCAGCTGCGCGTTCTGACAATTAATGACTCTTCAGTAATTCACAAGGCCAAAATGATTTCGAAACATATCAGTTTTAAACCAGCAGAATAAAATATCATGGTATCATATGGTTCAATAAATGTTATATTCAAATTACTTGGAATTGATCGTACAAATACCAGAAATGTTCCCTTTTATGAGTCTATTTACAAATTTAAGAAGTATAACCAAATCTAGCTATTAATCGTGTTCATTAGCTACTAAAAAAAAACAGTTAGATAAATGCTCTGACGGTAAACTGAAATTATATCATATTATATATAAATCAATTTTGGTTTTGAAAAATATCTCACATTGATTGATAATTTTGAACTTTTTAAAGGTTACGTATTTCTTCACATAGGTTACAAATCGAACTGGGTAGGTATCAATGTATTCCACGACACAGCAGAATATGTATTAAAAAGTAAAATAACAAAAATACCGAACTCCAAGGAAGATTCAAAACAAAAAGTTCCTTATCAAATGGCAAAATTAAAAGCTCAAACACATCAAACGAATTGAAAACAACTGTCATATTCCTGACTTGGTACAGGCATTTCCTTATGTAAAAATTTTGGATTAAACCTGGTTTTATAGCTAACTAAATCTCTCACTTGTATGACAGTCATATAGCATTCCATTATATTGACAACAATGTGTGAGCAAAAATTTCTTAAATGTACTTTCATTTATGTTAAAGATGAGGCTCATTTTCTTTTTGATTGCACAACATTTTAGACTATTAGACTATTTACCGGATTTGTAATAACATAAGCAACACGACGGGTGCCACATGTGGAGCAGGATCTGCTTACCCTTCCGGAGCACCTGAGATCACCCCCAGTTTTTGGTGGGGTTCGTGTTGCTTAGTCTTTAGTTTTCTATGTTGTGTCATCTGTACTATTATTTGTCTGTTTGTCTTTTTATTTTTGGCCATGGCGTTGTCGGTTTGTTTTCGATCTATGAGTTTGACTATCCCTCTGGTATCTTTCGTCCCTCTTTTAGGATGAAAGAGTGGATATGTTGTCTAGCATTGCAAAACTTAAAACTTTTTTTACTAATCTGAACAGTCAAAACAAAAAAGTTTGGTTTTTTCTTGTAGAAAACGTTGATTTTCTTAAAATAATAGGTAGTTTTACATAGAAACAATTTATATGAGATTAGTATATACATGTACATAAATATTTTAAATTTTGGCTGTATTTACTTATTGATTTTAAAGTCAAACATATATAAGTCCTTCAAAAGATGGCAATTGAAGATATATATTGATTAATACATTTTTTTTTACTTCTACAAATCATAATGTTCTTATATCGTAATGGCATGATCACCTGGTGTCAACTGTATTCAAGTAATTTTTTATGTTTTTGATACATTTAGGATAATTAAATATCCACATGTATGTTTAGCATGCCAGTCAGTCTCCGATTTACATGTTATAATGTACTATTATATTATTTATTTATTTATTTCTCTGTGCTGAGTGTTCTTGCGTTTGTTTGTACTGTATTCCTGTCACGTAGTTCGTCATTTAACGTTGTCATATAAGCAGGAGGTTTGGTTAGCCATAAAACCAGGTTCAACCCATCATTTTTTCTTAAAATGTCCTGTACCAAGTCAGGAATATGGCAGTTGTTATCAGACAGTCCGTTTCTATGTATGTTGGCGTTTGCTTTTGTTGCAGTTCAGTGTTTCTGCTGTTCCGTTGTTTTCCTGTTATATTTGCTGTGTTTCCCTCGGTTTTAGTTTGTTACCCGGATTTGTTTTAGCTTAATCGATTTATGACTATTGAACAGCGGTAAACTACTGTTGCCTTTATTTAAGATATCATCTCCTTGCGTCAGCTGCATCTAGGATACAATACTACTATCTTACTTGTTGCTGACACTGGAAGGACAGTAAACATGCTGCAGCTTTTTGGCTCAACAACTTTATATATACATGTATTATAGAAACTTTATCGAGTACAGAATTCTTACTTACCTGTAAATTTATGCAAGTACAAATGATTTTCACTTCAAGTAAAATTTCTATAGTATGTATTAAGCCCAAGTGAATGCTGATTCATCCTTCGCAAATACTTTGATTCGACACGTACACATGAATTAACTATAGAGGAAATTAAGGTACTATTTGAAAACAGTTATGAATGAATAACTCTTGTAATTTATATTCAGTTCATGTATAATTAAACAGCCTTCAACCAATGAAGTGAAATGCATGCAAATGCATATAGATCGACTACTTCTTTTGACTTTTACGATGAATTTTTATTATTGTTTCTGTTCACTGACATGTATATGTTTAAGTGCATAGAGTTGACGATAAAAGAGGGGCGAAAGATACCAAAAGGACATTCAAACTTATTTGTCGCAAAATAAACTAACAACGCCATGACAAAAAAAGAAAAAGACAAACAACAGTACACAAAACTCAACATAGAAAACTAAAAACTAGCAACACGACCCCACCAAAAACCGGGGAAGCTTACATGTATACGTATAAGTACATGAAGTACATTTAACTTAATGTAGAAATACTCGGTCTGTTAACTTACATTAAACGCAAATGTGATATTTATGAAATATATATATAAACATAATTTAAGATTTCCACCAAAATTAATAGGCTTAAGACATCGTATCTTAGTACCAGTTGTAATTAAATCAACATTCTGGAACGTAAATATGTATCCAAATTTAATAATATATGTCTTTGAAATTGCGTTTAATGAATAACAACATAAACGGTATCAATTTAACTGCACGAGATGCGCATTTTGACAATTGATGTCTCTTCAATATATTCAATATTTGGCGAACCGTCAAAAACAATTCGATTCGCTTGAATGCATTCATGACTGCAATACTATATTAAAACATTGGTATCACATCTTTGATATAACAGTTGCTTTTTTATATAACATTATGCAATAACTTCAACAATCAAAACCTATTGTTTTGCATTCTATTTTACTGCCATTCATTCGCTTGGTAAGTTCATTTTATTTTTTTTTTTTTGTATTTGAGAACATCTCGGTACTAAAACATTGTACAAAAGAAACGGTATAATGCAACAATATTTTGTTTTACAAATAAGCAGGTTAATTTCTCATCGTGTTGAAATACCAAGTCTTTAATAAGGTAGATTAATTTAATTGCTTAAATGTACAGCAACAAATATTACGTGAATATTATGAAGATAAATCTTAGTACTTTATGCTAGATATAAATACTAGAAACAAAAGTAGTATAGCTATTTTGATGGTTACCTTAGCCACATCATAAGAAACCATTCAGAACCGATATTTGTTAAGTAATAAATTTACGATAATGTGAATGTCTAATGAATCTAATAGCTTCTCACCGTGATAATAAGCAACAATAGCTGAAGCGCATTTCTTGATTTACCTCGAAACAACCTAATTTATGCGATTTATATATTCATATTCCCTTTCCACACAAGTACTGATATCAATGCATACATTATGTCTATTTTGTTTGCTTGATTGCAATCTAAATTGTTTTTATGGCCCCGGCATTTAGTGGTCAGGGGCGTATAGTTTTAACCTTGTCCGTCATTCTGTCTTTCCGTCATTCAGCAACGAATAATTATATTGACTTGTTTTTTTAAAGGCCTTCACATATTGAGCTGATCTTTAGCATGTGAGTCTACTATGATGAGTTACAGATCGAGTTAACGTTTGGTTCTGCTCCGCTGATTATTGCCGAAATTACGTGCTTTTTACTTTGAAAACTTCGTGAAAATAACAGTTATACGGACTTTTTATTTAAACGCTTTCACATATTGAGCTGATTTTTAGTATTTGAGTCTACTATGATGAATTACAGATCAAGTTTACGTTTCATTCCGCTCTGCTGATTTTACCAACCTTTCATTATTAAATTTTCACTTCTAAAAATGGCTTCAAGCTCTTTTTGCAAGCGGGCAATGCATGTCGTTCCGATAAGTTTTTCCCTCAAAAAACGATTGGTAAATAAAGGCAACAGTAGTATACCACTGTTCTAAATTCATAAATCGATTGAGAAAAAAACAAATCCGGGTTACAAACTAAAACCGAGGGAAACACATCAAATATAAGAGGAGAACTACGACACAACAGAAACACAACATTAAAATGTAACACACAGAGAAACGAACTATAATATAACAATGGCCATTTTCCTGACTTGGTAAAATTGACAAATATGCACATATTAGATAAATCTGCGATACCACTTTTTCGTTTTCTTTATATGAATAATTTATATCATTTTTAAATGCTATTTTTGTAGAACTGGTCAAATACCAATAAACGATGTTGGTATACTTTCGTATATTTTTCTGTCATGGTTGACACCACTTGTTATACACATGTACAAACATGAAGATAAAAATTTGGATGAAACTGACATTTGGCATTGTTCTGACCTTGAAAAATGCAAAGACAATACTGACAGGTAATTAGTTTTTTTGTATAAGATGTGTTGTGTACTAAAGCATGAGATATTCTTCCAAAACGGAGAGAAGAAACAAAAAGGCAATCAAAAACCATAAGTCGAACAAACACAGTAAAAAAATAAACGAAAGAAAAGCAAAAAGACAAACAACTATCCTAAAACACTACACAGGAAATCGACCGATCCGAAAGTCGGACGATTTATGCTCTACTAACGATGTATCGTCGTATTGATAATAGCAAGTTATAAATCAGTGTTATCGTGTATTTTGTAATTTCACGATCGAGGATACGACAAGTGAAACATATCTACGGTCTTCTGTTACACAGACATTCCATAACGGTAATCCAAATCATGATCACATCTGTAAAACTTTCGAGAGAGACTTCAACTTTACCATTTGCAACCTTTAGTTAAATAGCTTCCTCATTGGTAACAACCCTCTATCAAGAATACCGTAATAGCAATCGCAAGCAACGGAATATCGGATTAATTAACTAGGAGATATATACTCAAGATGCAAGTGCTGCTGTAATGCTATAATATTGAATAGTACATAAAAAGGACAAACAATCCAAAATCTAAACAAACATGCCCACATAAAAAAAAAACGGTAGACCACAAAAACCGTCATATAAATCTGGTGGGAATTGTTTAACATTTTGTCTACATATAGAAAACCCAACAACTAACAACCAACATATATATATGCTAATAATATATCACCCAAAACAACACACATCTATAAAGATACAACGCACGATTAATCAGACATGTAATATGAATACCAACAACAGAGAATGATAACGCCTAGATACTTCTAATTTCCATTAAAACTGAGAGTGATATCATAAGCATGTAATTCTGTTTTAAATTGAATTATTCGAAAGGTTTTCTTTACTAAGGCATAGATGTCATAAATTTGGCACAACTCTTCGGAATTTTTGTTTTTTTTCTCTCTCTCCAATATCGTATTTAAATTGTCCTTTCAAATTTAATAAGGGTGCTGAGTTTTATTGAAAATTTGAACTTTCCATTTCTATTTATTAAAATTCCAGCACCGCCTGCATAAGGAGTACATATCTCCCAGTTGATAGAATATTCCAGAGCTTACATTTCCTATAATGATTTCGTTGATATAGGGTTGCAGCTTACAATGAAGCGATTAAACCAACAGTTCAAAGTGGTGAAGTTGAATTCATACAAATTTTTACTATTAAAACTCAGACAGCTTGAGAGAAAACAAATCATATATTCTTGAAAACAATATTACCATGTATTGTAGATTGGAGGAAATTTGGGACGAGGAAATTAAAAGAAACGGGAAGGAAAAGGCCTCATTTATGAGATGCTGGTGGCAGTTTTGTTATGGTCGATTTCTCTCAAGTTTACTTGGAGTTATCGTAAATGCTGTGGCATCATTCTTAGTATCGGTAGGTCTTTAAATTATCGTAAATGCTGTGGCAACATTCTTAGTATCGGTAGGTCTTTTAATTATCATAAATGCTGTGGCAACATTCTTAGTATCGGTAGGTCTTTAATTATCGTAAATGCTGTGGCAACATTCTTAGTATCGGTAGGTCTTTAATTATCGTAAATGCTGTGGCAACATTCTTAGTATCGGTAGGTCTTTAATTATCGTAAATGCTGTGGCAACATTCTTAGTATCGGTAGGTCTTTAATTATCGTAAATGCTGTGGCAACATTCTTAGTATCGGTAGGTCTTTAATTATCGTAAATGCTATGGCAACATTCTTAGCATCGGTAGGTCTTTAATTATCGTAAATGCTGTGGCAACATTCTTAGTATTGGTAGGTCTTTAATAAACTGTGGCAACATTCTTAGTATCGGTAGGTCTTTAATAAACTGTGGCAACACAGGGTCTGCTCTGGCTCCCAAAAGTTGGAGCCAGCAAAATCGCCAGCTCCTAAATTTTGTCGCCAGTTTTGAAAACTTTGAGCCAACTTTAGGGCCAGCTAAAGTCTTGATTTCTTCTAAAAATTCAAACTATGTTCAATTTAAATTTCTTATGCACTCAGCCTGCACTTTATATCATTTAACATGTTACACTAAGTAAGTTATAGCATAGGGTTTATATACATACAAAAACATGTGTACTTTTATTTTCTTTGTCAGTATTTCATATGTATAAGAATATAATTAGCTTAGTTATGGTCTGTATATGCTACAGAATAGAAAATTGTTTTAAATAAAAATAAAGAGAAAAAATTGGTAATTGAATGAAGAAAACATAATAATGGGTGTTTAGATTTACAGAATAGTGAAAATTTGTATTAGAAATAAAGAGTACAGAAAAAGATGACAAAGGCACTCTTCAAACATTACCCATCCTGCTACTAAGACCCTCTTTAACTCTACCCATATCTCAATATACATAAACATATGAATTCTTCAGTCAGAAGACATATCTTAGACATATCTAATGTAGGTCTCCCAATGGTAGGAAAAATAAAATTGAGTTATCTTTCTTTATTCGGTGTGCTCCTTCTTTGGAGGATTATACATAGTACGTAGAAGAGGTAAATGTGATCAACAATATGGCGGCCGGTTTTGTTATTTTCGTATCTTAATTGAGGGCATGCAAAGACAAATTAAGTCTGAATTTGCTATTTTTACGGAAAACAAGAAAAACTTTGTCTTTGTATAAGTTGATTATGGTTTTCGACTTCCTGTCAATTACGTTTTCTTCATTAAACTACGGTAAACATTGCAAATTGTGTTGTCGTATGAACATTTATTCAAATGAAAAGACAAACGTTGACTGACCAATTCTATTTGAATGAATTAATGTTAATGATCATTAATGACCCATCCGATAAATGGATTACCTGTAACAAAACATTATGACACCTGTTGTAACCGTTGATTAGCTTGGGGTCATAAACAAAGTCATAAACTTGTCGCCAGGTAAAATTTCGTACAATTTATTTTACCAATTTAAATGAAGATCGATATTGTCAAGAAATGAAAATTTTGACATAGGAAAATGTTGGCGCCAGAAATATCGCCAGCAGCCGTATTTTGTCGCCAGATGAAATAAAAAATCGCAAATTGCGACATTGGCGACGCACAGCGCGGTCCTGGCCAACATTCTTAGTATCGGTAGGTCTTTAAAAATATTTTAATGATAATAACTGTTATTAGAGTCCGATTCAAGAATTTCGTTTAAGGATGACGAAATACCAAAAAAGTATTTGCATAAAGCAACAACCGAAAAAAAGACTGATAAATGTAAAATAAAGTATACATTTTTTCAAAACATAAAATTTTCATTTAATTGGGTTATTTTAAACCTCATAGCGTGTTAAATTGAATAATTAAGACAAATATACAACATTGACAGAATTCTGAAAGTTTGCCTTTGAAGATACGTAATTTTAAAATGTATCAATGTAACACGGTGTAATATGTTGTTTTTTTCATAGGGACTGCTCTTAAAAGAGATAGTATCCTTCATTGAAACATCAGACAGTAATACCATACTTGGTATCGGACTTGTTATATCGATGCTAGTAGCTAATATTGTTAGAGCGGGGTCATTTTGCTTTATAATGGTGTTTGCTGCTCAAACAGGTAATTCATTATTTTATTCAAATCAATTTTGAATGTGGTAGGGCCAATTGTTCCCTGAATTTAATTCACAAAGAGTCTTTTTTCATTCGTTCCGTTGATTGATAACGTATGATTTTGTCAGTTTTTTTTAACTTCCCCTTTTCGACGTTACCTCGGAGTTCTGTATTTTTGTTATACTTTTTTATATTCACATTCCTATACGTTTCAACAACTTTTCGATATCCCCTGAAATTGAAACAAATACAGGTGAAATCAGCCTGGCCTATGTACGTTTTTTTGTTAATAGCTGGTGCATTGCTATATAAAGGGTGTCTATTCGAAAACTAAACAAACTTTTCTCACGATGTAAAATTTGTAAGTTTTATTAACAATGTTTTCCATGAAAAACAAAATTAAAACGGATTCTACAGATTTGATAAATATTCTACATAAGGAAATCCCTGTACACAATCAGGAATATGACAGTTGTTTTCCATTCGTTTTTGATGTGTTTGAGCTTTTGATTTTGCTATTTTATAAGGGACTTTCCGTTTTGATTTTGCCATTTTATAAGGGACTTTCCGTTTTGAAAATTACTTGTAGTTTGATATTTTTGTTGATTAACTTTTTTATTTAATGAATGGCTATTATTTATTTTCAATTTATTGAACCATAAAATTAGTTTTTGACTCTTCACATTGAATAATCCGCGAAGCGGATTATGTAAAATGTGAAGAGTCAAAATTAATTTTATGGTTCAATAAATTCAAAAAAAATTATTGCCATTCATTATAAATAAATTTCTATCAAAATAAGGCTCAAAAAACTTTTATATTATTTATATTAACAATAACAACGTACACACACGTTGGCGTATGAATACACAGCGTCAGAGTGGGAGTGTCGCCATAAAAATTGACAACATTGGAAATAAAAGTAATACTTTTAACCAATCAGAAGACAGTAAATACACCAAATTTATTTATATTGATTTGTTTTCAAAAAATTATATGTACGAGTAAGATTTAGTGGTAATTTCATTATTGCTAAATTACTTTTGTTTCATATTTTGTCGTCATGACCCACATATACTTTATTTAATCTGATTTGTTTCATATGTAATTGACAACATTTACATAGGTGCACGGTTTCGGGCTGGATTTCTAGGAATTGCTTATCGTAAACTTCTTAAGCTTAAAAAGATCAAAGGAAAAGGTGTAGCAGAGGTATGGTTAAACTGGTATTATAATTTTGCTAACTATTTAGGCACAGGCACATCTATATTTTGTGTTGATAGTTTTGCAAGAGAATCAACTGATACACGATCATTTAAATCTTCATTAGACTCGGGGATCGTATTGAAAGCTTCATAGTTTACAGAATTTGTAAACAAATATAATATTCTTGAATAAAGAATATATTCAAATAAACACTTTCAGGACTTCAAGTGCATTTTATTTGGAATAGATTTTTTTGTTAATTATTATAATTTTTGGGTTAGAGAATTATCATACGGCCTACAATTTACAGAAATTGAACAAATACAATTTTAAAGTCATATTTATTTTGATAGTATATATCGTTTCCCTGTCTAGATAGTAAGTCTGTGTAAGAACATGTTTATATGCGTATTCATACCTACCAAAAGTATGTGTAAGCTTACGAAATGAACATTTGATTTTCTAAGGGGGATACTTTTTCACTGTGTGGAATATTCATTTCCACCTGTTGCCAGTCTGGCTTATTTCTTATTATCGCGGGAAAATTCATTATTTCCAGCATTTTGGTTGTTCAGAATTTCATACTCATCCTGCCTTGGGCAAGGTTATTTTTTTCTTACCAGGCCAAAATATTCATTTTCAAATCCCCTACATCCAATATCAAATGGAATCTTTTTAAATCTAGTCACAGGTGTATAATGAATGTGGCTCGGTATTTATACTTTCCACCACTGTGTTATTGTGTTATGGTAATTCTTTGTATTCTTATCTATTATTTTTGCTTATGTGCTTTGTCTATAGAGTGTCTATATGTTTTTCTTTGTTGACGTAGTTGTTTGTTTATATAGTGATTAAGATTATAACACAATGTTGACTGCTGTACCCCAATTTTTGACATTTCTACCTAATATGTCTGTTTGATTTGCTCACACATTGTTGTCAATATAATGGATTTCTATGCGACCGTCATACAGGTGAAGGTTTAGAAAGCTTTAAAACAAGGTTTAATCCACCATTTTCTACATAAGGAAATGTCTGTACCAAGTTAGGAATATGTTGCTATATTTTTCGTTATATTACTTTTTTCATCAGATGTTTCCCTAAGTAAAAATATCTACAAAAAGTAAGATATTTACGTTAGATCTAAGTGCAATACTTCGAGGGTTAAATGATTAATGTATAGACATTTTTGATATAGATATTTCAAAGGATTCAGATAAAATGAAAATAAAATATGGAACAGGCATGAAAATTAGCATGAGTGAGGCGCCTGAAAAGTTTGTCACATTGATCTGTGGAAGTTTTGCTGTCAACGATAAAAATAACACACATTTTGTTCATAATTTACAGACATAAAACTTCTTCATCAAATAAGAGACATGCACAATTATATCTTATTCTTTTTAAAATGCACACTGTTTATTTAAAGAGTCGCCAGATGTATAACATATATTCTAAAAACACGCGAAGATCCACTTTCATCAATCTCATTGACGTCAAAATGATGATTATATGTTTTAGATAATAACGATATTTGGTGGAGATGCATACCGTGTGTATTTTAATTGTCTGCTGTTTGAGTATCTGCTGGCATTACCAGTTTATTTGATCATTGCCATAGGGTATTTGTACTACCTTATTGGACCATGGTCTTTTCTAGCCATTGCTGTCTTTTTTGTTGGCTATTTAATTCAGGTGAGTGTGTCAATTAATTGGGTATAAAGTCAGGTGTTATTCTGTTTACTTGGTATATTCTTAATGTTGAGTGCTGTCGAAACTAATAACGTACAACTTAAAGTAAATGATTTCTGGTAGAGACAACTTAAAGTAAATGATTTCCGGTAGAGACAAAAGATCGAAATGTCGTCAGTGGAGGTATTGGAAGATGTTTTTTTTTTTAATATTTAGGTACAGGTTTTATTGTTCAAAACCTTACGCCTGTCTAACATATTCTGAATATTTGATATATAGAAATATAATCCGCTTTTCATTTATTATGTGTACGTAATTAATTCCTGTTAGTTTCTGCATCTTTATTGGAGGTGGATCTATTCCATTTTAGTTGAGTTTGAATAATAATTTCCCATTTATCAAGATCCCTAAACAAAAATCGACACAGGTGCTAATGTTGTATAATCAATTCCAATCTGAGAAAAGCTTTGCACACTTAGTGTAAAAAAAAAGAGGCGGAATATACGAAGATGACATGAGAAACTCAAAAGCCGTGATAAAATGAAAACGCCATAGCAGAAACTCATAAGTCGTGATAAACTGAAACGCCATAGCAGAAAACGAAAGACGACGAAAATACAAAAAGTTCCTAAAACACTGCATTGAAAACTTTTTTTTAAACTCAGCTACAAGAACTCTTTTAACACCTGGGGTTGATCTCAGATGCTACGAAAACTTTGAAACTTAGGAAATAAACTTTTTTACACAAAAATTCGACAGAAGGTAACAGTTTGAAATGATAAATTGGCCACCTAAAGTTTCAACTAAGACATTTGACTTCGAGAAATAGGTTCACTGAATATTCGAAGAGTATACCTAATTTTTATGTCAAAAAGCTGTACAAAATTTTACTTATTCCTGCAGGATGTCATGATATGATTTTTGAATGGTGAAGGTGGAGTTTATTACATACAAAACCGATATTCAAAATTTAATTCATTCTTAATATGCCAGCCATTTGAGTCTAGTAAACAATTTCATTTATAACGTTGTCAAACATGACCCAATAAGTATATACTCTTGCTATTTAATTGAGAGGCAACACTAGTTAGTTTACCGATGTTTATATCTCATTTTCAATGTACAAAAGCAGTGAATATAACCGCGGGAATCTCTTGAACTGAAAAAAAAAGATCGCGTGAAACGACAAGGTAAACACCTACTACTATGCATGTACTACCCGCCATGGGAATCCACAATCGGTCAACATGTCAAGATAGGTATTAAGTCACACTCGATAAAATGACCGTTGGTTGTCATTAATTTGGTACGTACAAATTTTGACTTGAATTGGCCAAGTTTTAATTCGACAATTGATTGGAATTTTTAGTTATAAATCTATCAACAAAGATCTTACCTGTTCATTATCATCCATCTGATTTTGTTACCGTTTTTCTTCTTCATATTTTGAACAACTGCTACTGATTTTTTATTTTAGAATTATATGAGTGTTGCATATAATATAAAGCTAGAAGTTTTTAAACTAGTTTCGTTTTTTTTTAACGGTTCATGCGTTTTGAATTGTTTGTTCAATAAATAATTTCGTTCATTGGTACACTAGCTTCATCATCAATTCTATGACTTGCTATTTTCAATTGAATTTTGTTTCAGTAAAAAGAGAAAATGAACAACTGAGGTCCTCAACATAAATTGTTTAATATGATATTTTAGATACTTTTGGCAAAGTGTGGACAATTTTCCAGGGGAAAAACTTTACTATTTACTGATGCACGGGTAAATATATTTAAATACGATTAAAGACTTGCTGTATTTGTGTATTTATTTCTATATTTGAAAGAACTGAAGGCTTGTTGCATGTGTGTTTAGATAACAATTAATACAACACACAAGTTTAAAAGCCATGGATGTTACTTACTAGAATACTTGCAGACCTATATAAACAAATAGGACCTTAAAAGAATAGCCAAATCGAACAAAGATGAACTTTGCCTGAGGGCGTTGAAACCTTTGTTACGGAATAATTTCGAAATTTATCAACGGAGAAAGCATAAATTCACTTCAGTGCCGAAACACTGGTAAAGTACTGATTTTTGTTTACCTGAATCTGCAAATTAATTTAAAATATATCCTAATAAAATATGAAGGTTTTTCTTTATAACTAATGGGATTGTATAGTAATGTACAAATTGAAGCAGACGCATTTTTGATCCGTTAAAAGAGAGGCGAAGGATACCAAAGGGGCATTCAAACTCATAAGTCAAAAATGAACTGACAAGGCCATTGCAAAAAAAGAAAAAGACAAACAAACAACAGTACACAAAACACAACATAGAAAGCCAAAGACTGAGCAACACGAACCCCCACCAAAAACTGGGGGTGATCTCTGGTGCTCCGGAAGGGTAAGCAAATCCTGCTTCACTTGTGGCACCCGTTGTGTTGCTCATGTTAGTACAAATGCGGTGATAAATATAATTCGGTAGGTCACAATCGGGGAAAAGGGGACTAAATAGTAGTGAAGATACTTGGAAAATATCCGTTGTCATCTCTGAAACGGATATTCCATAACGGTCAACAAACTCGTGATATTAATATCTCTAAGGATGAGTAGGCAAGAAGCGTTTAATGTTTGTTGTAAAATATTTACTTAAGTTATTAAATATTTGTATATATATTGTCTTTGATTGTAGGTGAGAAAAATAACAGAAGTTTTGAATAGCATAAAATTTATAAAGATGTATGCATGGGAAAATTCCTTCAACGACGCATTACTACGTAAGTTTTATGGCATAAGAAAATAATTAAGTCCGTAAAGATATATATCATTTCTATGATTATTTAGAATATGGAGTATATTAACTCTATTATAAACTAGCTAATCAGAAGCAACACTTTCTTTTCGTTCTTCTCTGGGAAATAATTCGATAATGCTGTTTTTGAATTTGAATACTGTGGATTCATTTATTTTCGTGGGTATCAATTATCGTGGATAGAGAAAAAAAGACGTTTCGTGGTATACGTAAATTCATGGATCGCTGATTACCAAAAAAAAAAATCAGATACGTAATTCGTGGATTTCTTTTTGATTTTGGAGATCATATAACCTCCTTAGTTTGATCAATAATAATACAAACAAAAAAGAAGGAATTCATTGAAAAAGTTTTGAATTGTTCATTGAAAACTTCTATTACAATAATGAACAGAGACAACTAATTATTTGTTTGTTTTACAATGTATAAATTCTTGTCGGAATTTTATAAGGCATTCAAAACTCTTAAGATTGAAAGCTCATTTCCCTAATCACGATATAATAAACAGCCATATAAGTAAAAGGTGTGAAAACAAATGTCCCTGTCATAAACAATATTACCCACGGGCAATATTCCCGTACTTAATCCTATTGATTTTTAATCACCAGTAATTAACAACTTGCAGTTATTTTCCATGAACAGTTTTAATCAATTTTAAAAAGTAAATTATCACTGATATTCGATATATTTATTATTGATTTAATCCAAATACTTGTATCTTCTTTCAATAAAAACACGTGTTATGTTACAATGTTTATCGCTAGTCAACACTATACTAGAACTGCATAACATAACCGGAAATAAACATCCGACTCCATACACATTTTTCGGGATTATTCTTCGTTGAATTCTTAAATTCGTGGTTCGCTGTGACCCACGAAACCCACGAAAATTGGTATACCACGAATAAAAATGAATCCACAGTATTGGTTATGGTTAAATAATTTTCTCGTCTTGTCAATACTGACATTTATTATAAATTCAGTTTTTATTTCGGAAAGTCTGAACATATTTGATTAAGTTAGTAAAAAGATATTAATACTGGAAATGAAATACAATAAACCATTGTTTCGGATAAATGCATCACTACATTGGATTGTTTGCAGAAATTGTAAACTAAATATTTAGTCATAATGAATCATAATGAACCTAGCTTTGTGTGAGTGTTTTTTTTTTTTTTTTTTTGGTGTTTGAAATGTTCAACAAAGTACTGTGATTGAATAAGTTAATGCCACTCTAAGTATAGACAGGTTTCTTTCGGCACAAGGGATTTTCAACATCTCAAAGTAGGAACAAAACCCTTTAACATTGGATAAGTTTTAAATATTCTCGACGATTAAAAACAAATTGAATCACTTGATTATATTTTTTGTAAACGTGATCAATATATGAAACTTGAGTTCATTTGCTGTGAAAAAGATAAAATAGAATATACTTTAGTTTGTAATGCAATGGAACACTCGTTTCAACGTACACAAGGGGAATAAGAAGAACATATTTTGACCTTTTTTAAAATTACTGATCAACATGGTGAAGTATTCTCACTTTAAAGCCTCAAACAACATCGTTTTTGTGTGTAAATCACATTACCTAAACTGATTGATAAATGAATTAGGTATTGACAATTCACTTAGAAACTCAACATATACGCCCACGACACTTACCAAGGAGGAAATCCCTGATATTCATAGGTCTGTTCTATGTTCCTTTGGAATGTCAACCAAAGATGAAGAACTGGATCTTTTTCGCTGTATTGCATACATAAATAAAATAAGTGTCCTTACAAAAAACGTCATATGTCTTGGTCTACCAAGTGCTCAACGAATCCTTTTTCTAAATTATTAACATCAATTTTATCAGCAATCAAAGCCGGGCTTCAAAGTTATTGTGAAACTACCTATTCTAGAGGTGGCGTGAATCAGATGTGGTTACTAAAAAAACCAAAGATCTTTCATCCTGCAATAGTATTAAAACATTTGACTTTTCTACACTTTACATAAGTATTTCCCATTCCAAACTAAAAGACAAATTAAAAGAGTTAGTCCTGCTTTGTTTCATAAAAAAGAATGGCCAACGTAGATACGAGTATCTTGTCTTATGGAGTGATAAATCGTACTTTGTGAAAATTCACTCTGATTCAAACAAAATATTCTCTCAAATTGACATTATCAAGATGCTTGATTTCTTGATTGACAACATGTTTGTTACGTTGGAGGACGTGTTTTTCAGCAAGCAATCAGCATTCCCATGGGAACCAACTATGCTTCTCTTCTTGTCGACTTATTCTTTTATAGTTATGAGACTGACTTCATACATGAACTTCTTAGGAAGAAAGAAAGAAGTTAACAGTATCCTTTAACTTCACTTTCCACTATATAGATGACGTTCTGTCACTAAATAATTCAGAATTTGGTGACTTTGTTGAACGCATCTATCCCATGGAATTTGAGATAAAGGATACAACAGATACAGTTAAGTCTGCCTCATATCTTTACTCACATCTAGAAACGGACAATGATGGTTGGTTGAAAACAAAACTTTACGACAAAAGAGATGATTTCAGCTTTCCAGTTGTGAACTTTCCATTTCTATGTAGCAACATTCCAGCAGCGCCTGCATACGGAGTATATATCTCCAAGTTGATACGATATTCCAGGGCTATCAAGGACTCTATAAAACTAAGAATTCCAAGTGGTGAAGTTGAAATCATCCCTTCGTAAATTTCAGGGAAGCCATCACGAGTTGGTTGACCGTTATGGAATATCTGTTTCAGAGATGACAACGTATATGTTCTAATTTTTGTAATTACCATTCCGTCCCTTTTTCCCCGAATGTGACCTACCGAACTAGACTTATCAGCAGATTTGAACTCGCATGAGCAACATGACTGGTGCCACATGTGGAGCAGGATATGCTCACCCTTCCGGAGCACCTGAGATCACCCCCAGTTTTTGGTGGGGTTCGTGTTGCTCAGTCTTTAGTTTTCTATGTTGTGTTTTGTATACTATGGTTTGTTTTTTTTTTTTTGTCTTTTTGATCCAGGGCTTTGTCAGTTTATTTTCGACTTATGAGTTTGAATGTCCCTTTGTTATTTTTCGCCTTTCTTTTACGAATTTGAGTGTTTTTTTATGGCAAGGATGTAGCATCTTCATAAATATTAACTGAAAATGGTAATTGGTACAAAATACTCATTATCTACATTGTATTTCAGAAATACGAAAACAGGAAAGGACATTTTTGTTACTATCTGCAACTATAAGTTCTATAGGAAGTGCTATAATACCTGTTTTACCTACATTTGCTTCCATAGTAAGCATCGCTGCATACCAGGCTACCGGACATGGCATCTCGGCTTCTACGGTTGTATTTTTTTTTTCTTATCATATGAAAATAAAGACACCTTAGTGCTACTACATTTATTACTTTCATTTTTGTCTTTGTTCTTATCATTCTTTTCCTGTTTCATTTTTTATCCCCTCAGTGCTATTGTTTTTTTTTTCTTCTTTTTTTTCGCTTTGGTTTGTATCTTCTTGGTCGATTTACAAGATATTAAAACTACAGGAGCTTTAATTTGTCCAAATGAAAAGATATCCTATATACGAAAATGTGTTACTGATTATTTACTGTGAACCTACTATGAAAGTAGAACAGCAATTACAATGAGTTTTATATTCAAACAACCATCTTAAAAATGTGTGCAACTGCATGGTGGAACTCTTTGTGTATCGTTTTCTGGTCATTTCTGTATTGTTCAAAACCTTATTTTTTTGGACAAGTTAAAAAATATAATACTTTGATTGTTACATCATTGACATATTGGCATATACCACACATCTCTCTCAACACATCTCTAGCCGCATATCTCTCTCCACACATCTCTCCCAACACATCTTTTTTTTTTTTTTTTCATATTTGTTCCCGATAAGTGTCGTTGATATGAATAAAACGGCATGTGGTATATATATATAAACTAATTATAGATACCAGAATTAAGATTTTGTACGCCAGTTTCGACTCCAAAAGACTCTTCAGTGACGTTCGAATATAAAATGTTCAATAATAAGTAAAGATTTTGAAGCTAATTTCAGAAGGAAATATTGCCAGTACAAAATGATTTATTATCTCTTATTAAGATGAACTAGAAGAATCATTCAGAAAAAAAGCCTGGTAGAAGAAAAATCAATTATTGCAACAAAAGATGACATTGCACCTCCTGATTTAAGATGTAATTACCCCTCCTGATTTAACTTTTTGACTCAATTCTATATAAAAATCGCGTTGTATGTTTGATTTCACAATACCTTTGCCTTTCGTTATTTATATATAGCTGTTTTTTTAGGCTTTTGCCGTAGTTGGAACCCTTCATTTCTTCAGAATTATTGTAATATTCACACCAATGTGCTTCCGAGTTCTCAGTGAGGTTCGAGTTAGTTTTGATCGAATGAAGGTATGTGATATATAATTGCACTATTTGTCAATGCATAATTCTTTGGTTCACCATGAAAACAATTGGGTAAATACATAACGGTAATAACTTATCAATAAAAGTAATGTGCGATATGTATATTAAATAGTTAACAGAATTGCACAAAACATCTCTTTATCACATCTTTCTATCGCCGGGTTTGTTCTTATATAAGCAACACGACGCGTGCCACATGTGGAGCAGGATCTGCTTACCCTTCCTGAGCACCTGAGATCACCCCAAGTTTTTGGTGAGGTTCGTGTTGCTCAGTCTTTAATGTTCTATGTTGTGTTTGTCTGTTTGTCTTTTTCTTTTTCAGCCATGGCGTTGTCAGTTTATTTTCGACTTATGATTTTGAATGTTCCTTTGGTATCTTTCGCCTATCTTTCTATGTTCTACATGACAGTTAAACCAAACACATTCATTGTTTGTACATTCGGAAGATATTTTTTTTTAAGTTTATATTTTAATGTTATCACCAATACGTACTATATTGCAGAGGAGTATAAAGTTTGATTTGTAAATTTGTGTCCATTGCAAGCTTAGACGTGCCTTATGTAACAACGATAACTTAAATTGAAAACGTCAGTAAGTGATGACGTCACGTCATCGTACATGTAACTCGTAACAATATATATTCTAATCAGAAAGCTGGATAGTGCACTGCCTTAAATATTTTTTGCAAACAAATACAAACAATACTGAAATTTTTTTTACAAATTAGATATACATATATAAACTCGTCATAGCTACCAGGATTAAAACTGTTTACTCCATAAGAGTTTCGTCTACAATAGACATATCAGTTACGCTCGATTTAAAAAAGTTAAAACGACCAGATAAAGTACGAAGTTGAAAAGCATTGAGGACCAAAAATTCAGAAAGGCTTTGCAAAATAAAGCTAAGATATTCTATTCATTTTGGGTAGAAAATCCTACGTCTTTCAAAAAATTCAAAGTTTTGTAAACAGTCAAAGTTGGCATCAGTTTTCAACTGTTTCGGTCCTTATACATCCTTGGCTTTCAAATATTCGGCTTTGAGCATTCCTGATGAAGGTAAATCTAGAAAAGCGCTTCGGACGCATGAAATTTATAACGTGTTGTTTTCATTTTTTACAGCACAGGCAAAGTTGGCCTTAGATGGATTTGGCTATTTTTAGGTCTTTTTTTTGGTTTATAGCTCTTCAACGTTTTCGGTCCTTATACATCCTTGACTTTCAAATATTCGGCTTTGAGCGTTCCTGATGAAGTCAAATCCAGAAAAGCGCTCCGGACGCATGAAATGTATAACGTGTTGTTTTCATTTTTTAATTTATAAGTCTGACCATATCAATGATAATTCATGTCGACAGTGCTGACTATTATATTTGTCCTACGTTGATAACATAACGACTTATTTACTGTACGCGTTCTAATTGACAGCAGCAGATGGTTACTTTTCCTTGTTCATTTGAGGTCAACAAGCTGTGAAACTAATGTACAATCGGTTAACATCAATTTCAAAATGATGAATATACATTTAAACCGATATCCTTTTAGGATTTTACGCAGGCGAACATTATCAAGATTCCTAATTAAACTTAAAGTTCATCTATTGTTGACCATTCGTTTGCTTTAACAAGGTTTTTTTTAAGATAATTGTATTTATTCAAAGTAATTTTATCTTCCTTTAAATTTTATGCTAGAATCTACTGCTACAAGAAGAATTCCAGGCGCATAGTTGTAAATGTACCGACATAGGAAATGCTGTAGAAATTTCTGACGGATTCTTCCAATGGGACACACCAACAGACGAAACAACAGGTACTTTACTTAATGCACGTACTTCAGGTAGATAAATAAAGATTCTACCAAGGTCGATGATTACGAAATTTTTGGTCCCAAATGACATATGCGGGTTAACGTCCCAGGACCACACTATCTAAATTCATATTACTTAAGTGACATGAGGCCAATGCATTTCATTTAAAATTGTAAATTAAAACATAACTAAAGTCTTACTTAGATAAAAAGATATCTATAAGAAAAAGTGATTGCTAATTTTTCCCTTATTACAATAGCCATATAGGTATGTACTATCAACAACAAAACTTATTTTGTTGATGTCATTGTCAAATTATCTACTACACCTTTTTTGTTGGCTTCTTTGTTAGATTAATTTGAATGTTTGTTTGAATTTTTGTGTTGTTTGTCTGTGATGTATGATAACACTGCTTTGACTGCTGAATCCCAATTATTGTCCCATTAACCTATTATGTCTGTTAAGGTTGCTCACCCAATTTTGTTAATATAACGGAACTATAAACAACTGTCATACAAGTGGGAGGTATAGTTAGCTACAAAACCAGGTTTAATCCACCATTTTCCTCGGAAAATGCCTGTACCAAATCAGGAATACTGCAGTTGTTTGTTACTTGTTCCGTTGATTGAGAGCGTTGGATTTTGTCAGTTTTCATGGACTTCCCATTTTTGAATTTGCCTTGGGGTTCTGTATTTTTATTATATTTTTTTTACAATTGCAATCAACTAACTTTTTGTTTATGATTTATATAAAAATAAGAAGATGTGGTATGATTGCCTATTAGACTACTCTCTTCCAGAGACCAAATGACATAGAAGTCAACAACTATAGATAACTGTACGGCCTTCAACAATGAGCAAACTCATAATGCATAGTCAGCTATAAAAGGCCCCGAAATGACAAACATAAAACAATTCAAACAAGAAAACTAACGGCCTGGTGTATGTTCAAAACAATGAACAAAAAACAAATATGATATACAGCGACATAAGAAAACTACTGATTTACAGGCTCCTGACTTTGGATAGGCGCATACAGAATGTGGCGGGGTTAAACTAGTTTGCCGGCGCCAAACCCTTCCGCTAACCTGGGACAGTGGTGTAACAGTATAACATAAGTACAAACTATGAAAATCAGTAAAAAGAGTTTAACTTATCAGATCGACACAAAGCAGAAAAACATCTAACAAAAACACAGACCGGACGTGACAGGGTATTTATACATCCCCACAACAAAACAGACACTAAGTATAGATCTGAGAGTACTCGCAGTTACTGAAAGATAGTTCAAAGCCAATAACAACTATTAAAACATTATGCATCGAAGGCTAAAATATCAATCAGTACACATCCAACATCCAATGGATTTAATGTAAAAACATCATAAACAGTCAGAGAAAAAAATGACCTTGTGCAATGCCAAGATACATGTATCGACAGATTGTAGAGCCATGGATGTGCATATGTATATAAAATTGAAATTTAGTTTGATTTTAATTTACTGATAACAAAATCAATATTTATACCAAAAAAAACAATATTCAAAGATCTAATTACAGTGCTGAATTGTAATAAATCTTTTTTTGAATAAGTTTATTTAAAGGATTGACAAGTTTATCTAAATTTCCGGGCTCGGTAAACAAATCTCCGTACAAATTAGGATGTGCTATCCCGTTTGAAAGTTTTCTACAGGTACAGCCAAAATTCCAAACCAAATCTTTGTATCTATGACACAATGTAGTAAAGGCTTCAAGTAATTTGTGGTAACAAAATCCCTGACTAAATAATCTACTAGTAATACACAGATTACGTTCAGTGAAATCTAAAACGTCACTACAGACACGGGCATAGCAAACACCGTAAAATGGTGCCAAAGGAACTTTACCGTCCCAAAAGCGAAAATTACCAATAGGGAACGAAAAATCGTCCATTTTGTCGTAATTTTGTTTGTGTAAAACTGAAATATCTAAAAGTAGGAAATACACTTATTACCGTTTACATTTGATTTATTTAAAGTAAGTTCCTTTGGGTAAATTTCGTCAGTATATTTAGAATGTTTTCTTTTCTGTTTTAGTTAAAGGATACACCATTGAAGGACTTAATTTAGTCATACAAAAGGTAACGTGAAAGATTTGTTTTTGAGTTAAAAACGAGATTTGATAAACTAAATGCAATTAATACTGTAATGAATTTCTAACATTAGAAAACTTTCAAATATTATCACAGCAGCGTTGATATTATCGCAACTAATGTCATAAGTAAGAGTTTGATCACGAACTGCTGATATCTAAAAAGTAAAATCACAAAAATACTGAACTCCGAGGAAAATTGAAGTCTTAATTCAAAACACTAGGTTTGCTTGTTCCTACAAGGGCTTAAAAACTCGAGAATGAAAGTTGAAAGAGCAAACCCATGATAATGAAAAAAAAACGTAATAAATATTAAACAATAATCATGCTAATTCTATAACTTTAAAGTATAAGTTTAGTGACCCTTATCTCAATCCCTTGATTTTCCTTATACAGTAGCACATGTTTTCAATACCCAATGTTTCCTTTAAAGGAATATACTATACATACATGAATGAAAAAACATAATACACATTCAGTGAACGGAGAAGCAAGTAAACTTGATATTTGCAATTGTAGGGAAAACTAACAGCAATTTGTGGACCGGTCGGATCAGGGAGATCTTCAGTTCTTTCTGCAATCCTTGGAAGGGTAAATTTATTTGATTAGTAATTTCTAATACAGAAATATCTAGTTAAGAGTATGACTTACCTCATTTTTAAGTAAGGGAACAAACATTAAGCGTAAAATGTTAGATTATAGCTTCTGGCCCCGAACAAAAAGGCGTGTTATTCATTTTGGTATTATTTAAGACCCATATAACTTCTTGGAATTCTTGTTAGTGTTTTTGATGCAAATTGTAATGCTTACTGATTTTTTCTAAATGATTGATTTAACTTTAAAAAACAGTACCACCTTTTAAAGATTTTGTCTTTAATTCTGATGTGGCGCCGAGCAAACTTGACTGATTGGCTGAGTCTTATGCTTTTAATGTAAATTGCAAGAATGATCAGCATGACAAGATGAATCCACCCTAAAAATTATAGAAATATCAAACAACTTGGTTCGGAGTTATTACCACTGAAATATCATTTTTTCCCCAAATCTTTAGAGTTATTGGCTGTTATCGTGAAAATTATAAGAGCTAGTTTAAAACTGCAAAAAGGTTCAGCCTGACAAGATGTATCTAACCTGAAAATTGGAAACAAAAGGGTCGATATTGCCCCGAAATATACATTTTTTCAGTTTTTCGACTGTTATCGTGAAAGAATAGGTGCTAGGTTAAAAAAAAAGTGAAATAACAAAAAATACCGAACTCCATGGACAATTCAAATTGTGTCATAGATACAAAGAACTGGTTTGGAATTTTGGCTGTACCTGTAGAAAACTTTCAAACGGGATAGCACATCCTAAGTCCCTTTTCAAATGGCAAAATCAAAAGTTCAAAAACATCAAACAAATGGAAATCAACTGTCATATTCCTGACTTGGTACAGGCACTTTCTTATGTAGAAAATGGTAGATTAAACCAGGTTTTATAGCTAGCTAAACCTATCAATTGTATGACAGACGCATAAAATTCCATTATATTGACAACAATGTGTGAACAAAACAAACAGATATAATAGATAAAAATGTCAAAAAATAGGGGTCCAGCAGTCAACACTGTGTTAAAATCTTAATCTTAATAATATCAATAACAATAGTTTAAAAGTGAAAACTGCAAAAAATGATCAGCATGACAAGATCTATCTACTCTGAAAGTTTCACAACCCTTTGTTGAGGTATTGTTTTTGTAGTTTTGTCTGTTATCTAAAAAAAAGAGCAAAGTTTAATGTAATCTTGTCATTTTAATGTTATATTTAACATTGCCATAAAAGCGGGAGGTTTGGCTAGCCACAAAACCAGGTTATGCCCACCATTTTTTCTGAAAAATGTCCTGTACCAAGTCAGGAAAATGGCAATTGTTATCGTATAGTTTGTTTCTGTGTGTGTTGCATTGTCGTTTGTTGTTTGTTCACTTCAGTGTTTCTATTGTTTCGTTGTCCAAATGTACTATATTGTATTGTTTATTCGCGTAATTCTCTGTCCGTAATGTTGTACTGTAGTCATGTCATGTAATGGTGTCATTTTAGTGTTATATTTAACATTGCCATAAAAGTGCGAGGTTTGGCTAGCCACAAAACCAGGTTCAACCCACCATTTTTTCTTAAAATGTCCTGTACCATGTCAGGAAAATGGCCATTGTTATATTATAGTTCGTTTCTGTGTGTGTTGCATTTTAGTGTTGAGTTTCTGTTGTGTCGTTGTTCTCCTCTTATATTTGATGTGTTTCCCTCCGTTTTAGTTTGTAACCCGGATTTGTTTTTCTCTCAATCGATTTATGAATTTCGAATAGCGATATACTACTGTTGCCTTTCATTTAACATGTAAATTACAAAAATGACCAGCAACACAAAGGTAATTATAGTATATGCATATGAAAGTCCTAATTAGCAAACCGTCGATTTTTTTTTTCTCAAGGTGGGCAATACAGGCACAGGTGTGCCTCTTGTTTTACATTCGCCGATATTTGCTGTTGCATCTAATTTACATTTAAAGTATCTCGTTTTCCTAGCGACTGACGATATTTTGCAACATTTTTGAAAACTTTATTTATCTCAGTTTATAGTTTCTCAGACTTGCATTAACTGGTATACGACGTCGATTTTAGGGCACTGCTAAACCATATACCTGGTTCTCACTCCATAAGCGTGTTTTGCTAGCATGAGTCGTATCTTTTTTTTTATTGATGTACTTCATCATTAGAACAATATTTTCCAGATAGTCTTCCCATACAGCGTTATCATTGCAATATGATTTTGGGGTTGTGACAGGGTCTAAAATAGTATTTAGTTGTGCACACTTTGATAAAATTTTACATATTTTTTCCATTTGTAGATGCCAATGATATCGGGAAATTTAGCAATTGATGGAAGTATAGCATATTCATCTCAGCAGGCATGGATATTTAACGACACCTTGAAAGAAAACGTTTTATTCGGGAAACCATCTGATGAAAACAAGTAAATGACCACAAAACTGCTTATTTAATTAGAAGTTATAAAGTCCCATGTCGATTTTCTATCCTGTTAAGCCTGTAATGTTACATCACGGTGGTATATGACAGTAGTATCAATTCATAGTATACATATTACAAGAATTCGAATGTCGCAAAAATTGAACGAGTAACTGAGCAATACATGAATATTTTAATTCTTGGTTTAGTTATTCCTTTTATTATATTGACTTGTAAATGTAAATGAATAGAAAACGTAAAAACAAGTTCTTTTCTTACACGTTCTCCCACAGGTAGTACAGGATCAATTTCACATGTGCAAAATCTGTTTTTGTTGGACTAGGAAATCCCAGTATTGCCTTGCAACAATATATTATTAGCAGTAAGAAGAGGGGAAAGTACCAAGGGAGCAATCAAGAAGCAAGAGTCGATGAAAACGGCAAAATATTTTTTTTAAATGATGGAAAGACAAAAATCTATTTGAAGGGTTTGGAGGTCCTGTTCACACAAGTGGTACAACCATCGTGTTGTTATTCCAAGTAAAATTTCGATGATAAGATACGGGTTTGTGACCTCCGCAAGTAGGAACACATCTGAGGTGACGTAGGGACTATTGTTAGCCTTTTAGTCTATAATCAGCTTCAGTAAACGATCATTCTGTTTCTGTATTACTCAGTATGATCATTTTAATTATGAAGTCATTTTCTGAACGAACGTTTGGTTTCCATAAGCACAGGTGAAGTAACTTTAAATACAAAATACTGAGTTTTCCTTTAAATTGACACATGAAAAAAAGTAAAATAACAAAAATACCGAACTCCAAGGAAAATTCAAAACGGAAAGTTCCTTATCAAATGGCAAAATCAAAAGCCCAAACACATCGAACGAATTGAAAACAACTGTCATATTCTTGACTTGGTACAGGCATTTCCTTATGTAGAAAATTTTCACATTTTTGACCGTTTTAAATTCCACTTGAAATCATAAATTCAGATGGTATTTTCATGACTCTGAATTTGTTTTCTCAAACCTACGTTCCAGTATAGGTATATAAAGAAAGCTTGAATAATCATTGAAATATATGTAAACAAAGAAGGAATCACAATTCGAGCCACATTTTTCCATTAAATTTGCATCATAAGCAATCTTTTCAACTTTAATAACATATCAACAAGTTGAAATAGTCCTGTGTCTTTTTTAAGAATCCACTTCTAATGAAGAATGTCACGTTATATTTGTTCATCTCTCATGAATAGTGGCGGATTACTTAAAATCATTCTACTAACTTATAATTGAATGTCAAAATTTCAGATTTAGAGAAGTAGTAAATGTTTGTGGACTAGAGTCAGATATTTCTAATATGGACAACGGTGAAAACACAGAGGTTTGTTAACTAAGTACATTTATGCAGTCACTTGGTCATAAACACACATTTTCAAGAAATACTTGTGCTCTGTGGCGGATTTTCTTATTGTTTGTTGTCATAATAAACTTTTCAAGGTGAGTCGTCGCAATTGGGCTGTATAATCGTATATTGATATTAAGATAAAGTCAACAGTATGTAATGATGTCCAAATCTTGTAAAGTACAAAAAATATTCAAATCAAGATTAGAAAAAAAAAGAACTGATGGGATTGCACAAGTCTAAAATGAAGCAAAATTTGGTGTGTTGACAGGGTGCTATGCATGCATCACCCGCCATGAGAATACAGAATCAGTCAAAATACCATGATAGGGAATAAGACAATGTAAGTGTCGCCTGCTATGCATGCATCACCCGCCATGAGAATACAGAATCAGTCAAAATACCATGATAGGGAATAAGACAATGTAAGTGTCGCCTGCTATGCATGCATCATCCGCCATGAGAATACAGAATCAGTCAAAATACCATGATAGGGAATAAGATACCATCGGTCCATTTACAGTCAGAAACTATTCTGATATCTTAGGGTATAAAATCATAAAAACACAGACAAAGACACATGATATCGGTTAAACTACTCGTGATGGTGACGATTAAACTTGTGAGGTGTTGATTTCAGTCGTTCTTTCTGATAATTACCTGATGGGACAGTTGTTGTATTACCAATATACCCTTGTTACTTAAGTCCCTTTTAATCTGAACATGCATGCGCTTAACTGACGTTGTGCTAGCACTTTCATTAATCACGGGACCTTTCAAGAGTAGATGGTTTTTACCGACACTAGAAGAGGTCGTTACGAGAGATCTATGATGTAACGTCATTGTTCTCCTATCAGTATATTATAAGTTTTAGTTTTAGATTTCATGGTTTGATAAAATGTTTATTTAGTTCTTTATAGAAATCATTGGTACTTTGCTATTTATAGACATTATTTGAAACCAGACACTTAGCTATTTATATAAATGTAACAACGGTTGAAAGCGTAAACAGTTTTGCACATGTTAATCATTGTATTTTTTTTTTTCGTTCTATATTTTTCAGATATATACGAATTTTTTTTTTTTTCATTTCAGATAGGTGACAGGGGAATAAATCTTAGCGGAGGACAAAAACAACGTGTAAGTCTGGCTAGAGCTGTATATAGCGACAGTGATATTTATCTTCTTGATGATCCGTTGTCTGCAGTTGATGTCCATGTTGGAAAGCATTTGTTTAATGAATGCATAAAAAAGAAGCTTTGTGGGAAGACCATTATTCTGGTTACGCATCAATTACAGGTAAGTGTATGTCAATTTTCACGACAAGCTCGTTATGTTTTTGTCTATAACATCATACGCAATGTTAACGAAGCAGTGCATGAGTCAGGTCGTTGGAGATGGAAGCTTAAATGATCTTAATCTCAGAGCTTTGATAGAATATGTTAGCATGTATAGAATGTTTTATCTTGTTTTATAACACGATGAGATTTTCTATTAAATATCTGATATGTTTTTACACATATCATTCTTATCATAGGTTAGAGGGGTGTTACGATCACAAACGTGTTCGTCCCAAGATAGGAAACTGTAATTCAGTAGTTGTCTTTGGTTGGTGTCTGTCGTATTTGATTTCGTTTATCTTTTTGTTTGAATTTCACATTTGAATGTGAATTGTTTGTCATGTCGGATCTTCTTATAGTGGACTTTACAGTAATGGTTTTGTTCATTGTTGAAGGTCGTTTGGTGAGCTATTGCTGCTTAAATCCAAGTCAATTCGACACTGGTATATATTTGTCTTATCAGCAACCATACCACATTTTCTTATTTTAAAGTATATAAGTCTACGATCTTTGTATGCAAGGGGGCATTGAGTGTTACCCTTGACCGTCCTTCCGTCTGTATCTCCGACCTTCTTTCAGTCCATTCTTCCGTCAGTCTTTCCATCCGTCCATTCGTTCATCCGTCCTTTTATGTTTGTTCAATTTTCGTTTCTGCACTCTAACTTAATTTTACCTCATTCAAATTTTATGAAACTCATATACAATGCAAAGACCCAAAACTCGCAGACAGAATTTGGGCAGTGAGTCACTAACCGTTCTAGAGTTATGCCCCTTTTTAACTTGGAAT
Source organism: Mytilus coruscus (assembly GCA_017311375.1). Lineage (NCBI taxonomy): Eukaryota > Metazoa > Mollusca > Bivalvia > Mytilida > Mytilidae > Mytilus > Mytilus coruscus. Next base: position 140,890,498 of record CM029595.1, on the reverse strand, counting down.
ATTTCATTTTGTGTTTGTTTCCGCATGCTAACTCAAGTTTATCTCATCCAAATTTTATGACACTCATACTCAATGCTAAAAACCACAACTAGCAGGCAGAGTTCGGATTTTGGTAGTGAGTCTTTTATCGTTCTAGAGATATGCCCCCTTTTAACTTGTAAAATTGCAATTTTTTTCGTTCCGCACACTTACTAAAGTTTTTGTCATCAAAACGTTATGAAACTGAGGCACAATGCTAAGAACCAAAACTAGCAGACTGAGTACGAAATTGGGCAGTGAGTCTCTCATTGTTCTAGAATTATGCCCCTATATAACTAGAAAAATTGCTTTTTTTTTTCTTTCATTTCCGCACTCTAACTTGTGTGTGTCTCATCCAAATTTTATGAAACTCATACTCAATGCTGAGAACCACAACATGCAGACAGAGTTTGAATTTGGGTTGTAAGTCATATAATGTTCTAGAGTTATGCTCCTTTTTTAACTTGGAAAATTGCAAAGCTTGAGAGGGGGCGTTCGTCTCCTCAGACACATTCTTCTTTTATTTTATAATATCAAAGCTTTTTATCTAAAAGTTTTTACTGAGAATATATATTTTTCGTTAAATAACCAAGTACGTTGCTTACGTTGCTCCTGATTTTTATAGAAATTTATGCTGAGAAAAAGTGTAAAAGTTCGTTTATGTTGCTTTCAATTCGTTTGATGTGATTGAGCTTCTGATTTTGCTATTTGATAAAAAACTTTCCGTTTTGAATTTTTCTTGGAGTTCGGTATTTTTGTTATTTTACTTTTTATAAACACCTTTTTGACCAAATCGATAAATTTCTTTGACTGTCAAAATTGGCCACTCCTCAAATTGAAATAATTTTCATTCAGTAAATCTCTGTAACCAAAATGCATGTTAATTTTTTATTCAATCTTCAATCCCAAAAAAGTTTCGAACTGATTGTGCGGGATAGCAAACACAATTTAGGAACAGTACATTTAAAACATGATCATTGTGACCAACATGTAACTATTCAGTAAGTACATAACGACTTGGTTCACAAATTTTGATTACATTGCAATTATTCACTCGAGTGTTTCTTAGATAAGGGCAATATTGAGATTTTGAATATCAATTTTAATCTATACTGTAAACTACGATACAACATTGTGGACCAGACGAAAAAAGAAGGAAACATTTAGTATGTCAAAAAAAAAGGAAATGATAAGTCACGATAGTTTTCATTTATTAATTTTTATGACAGGTATTATCAATTTGAAAGTTGCCTTCCATATTTAATACGTTTAACTGCAAATACACAATACATTTCGAAGCTAATGTTTTACCCTATACTGGACAATATGCTGACTACAAAGACCTTGATTGAAATTCAATCAAAACCAAGTTTGATTCAACTGTAATTACAGGTTTTTTATTATCGAAAAATATAGTAAAAGTTTTGAATATTTTTATTGTAAATTAGTTTTGGTCAACTAAGTTATGCCCTTTAGCTGTAGCAGTTTGTTTCAGTATCTACAGTTCAGTGACGAAATAGTTGTCATAGAAAATGGAAAAATAACCGAGAGAGGGCATCATGAAGAATTAAATCAGATTGGTGATGGATACTACAAGTCGATGATAGAGAAGTATCACGGTATTGAGCAAAATGGTATGTCTAATCATCCTCGTTTTATTGAATAATCTAGCGTTTCCTTAATTTACGTTACTTAATAAAAAGGACTTTGATTGGTAAACAATACCAAGGTTTTTTTTTTTTTTAAATGTCAGGAACAATTTTTGTATTTGGAGTAGACTGTTCTTTTCAGATTTACTTAATAATGTCGAGTATCATTTGAGGATTAAATAGCAATATATTTGAGTTCCTCGCCTTTTTTTTATCGAAAATTGGTGTTAATCTCAGTCTAAAGGAAAGTTAAATTAAAGAAGAAGAAAGATTGACATAATTAAAAAAAAACAGGCAAAAACAAACATTTAAACATTAGTTTGATACAGATTGAATTTATAAACATAAAGCGATCATCAAACAATAAACATAAGCGCTGTTGACTAACCTGTGCACATCTTTAAAGAATTGTTTATTTCAATAGTGAATAGGGTCTCTTGGATCATTTCAGTGCATACCTCTTCTAGTGATATCATAATGGAAGAATCAAAGAAAGACGAAGCAACAGTAGACAGTGAGGAAAAACAAGATGAGCAAGGCATAAAAACAAACGAAGCCGATTATAACATGACCAAGGAAAAAGAGAAAGGTAGGATTCTCGGTACATCGATGAGAGGCAACTGAAGCTATTTATCATTCAAATATTTTACATTTTTAACAATTTTGACAGATATCTAAATATTTCTATTCGGGTTGGTAAATCATCATCAAGGAAAAAAAACCACGAAAAACAACACTTTATAAATTGCATTCGTCCGAAGCGCTTTTCTGGATTTACCTTCATCAAGAATGCTCAAAACTGAATATTTGAAAGACAGGGATGTAAAAAACCGAAACAGTTGAAGAGCTTTGTGTCCACAAAGGACCTAAAAAGATTGCAAAACTCATCAAAGGTCAACTTTGCCTTAGGGACTTGTAACCTTAATTTCTTAATAATTTATAAACATAATGCGATCATCAAACAATAAAGATAAGAGCTGTCAGATAACCTATGCACATCATTTATTTCAATAGTGAATAGAGTTTCTTGGATCATTTCAGTGTATACCTCTCCTAGTGATATCATAATAGAAGAATCAAAGAAAGACGGAGCGACAGTAGACAGTGAGGAAAAACAAGATGAACAAGGCATAAAAACAACCGAAGCTGATTATAACATGACCAAGGAAAAAGAGAAAGGTAGGATTCTCGGTACACTGATGAGAGGCAACTGAAGCTATTTATCATTCAAATGTTTTACGTTTTTTACGATTTTGACAGATACCTAAATATTTCTATTCGGATTTGTGTATCATCATCAAGAAAAAAGACCACAAAAGAAAACACTTTAGAAATTGCATTCGTCCGACGCGAATTGATTTACCTTCATCAGGAATGCTCAAAACCGAATATTTGAAAGCCAAGGATGTATTTAAACCGAAACAGTTGAAGAGCTTTGTGACCACAAAGGACTTAAAAATATTGCAAAACCCATCTAAGGTCAACTTTGTCTTAGGGAGTTTTAACCTTAGTTTTTTAATAATTTCTAAATTTGTAAAGATGATTTAAGAAAGGTGTTTTGTAAATCATGTCAGTACCAAAGTCTTGACTACTGAGCTGATCATACCCTCGGGGACTGATAGTTAACCAGCAGCGGCTTCAAACACAATGCTATAATAAATAAAAACAATAGTTTATAAATTTATAAAGACATTTATAAATTGTTATATTGCCTGGCGCTTAAATTGTAACTTGAAAGGATTATTACGTTCTCATCGTGGTTATGACGTTATATCATTGTTGACAACGGATCATTTATATTATACTTTGTTTACTGATAATAATAATTAAATGACGTTTATAAATTCTGTTAAATATATAATATTCGCAATTATTGAACAATATAACAATATCAACAGGAAAGTTAACAGAAAGAGAAGACGTGGAAAAGGGGACTGTCAAATGTAGCACGTACACAGGTTACATGTCAGCTGCTGGGGGTGTACTTATCTCCATTATGGTGTTAATTTTGTTTTTGGCATCTACGGGGTCTGTAGTTTTTAGCGACTGGTGGCTAAGCATATGGATAAATTCTTTATCTAAGGTATGAAGACGAATTTTTGATATATTAATTGTAGATCAAACGGCTTAGAGTGCGTATAAGCTTTTCCTAACACTGAGCTTCATCTAACGGAAACAAAACTCATATTCTGCTCGGAACACTCTTGACTAATACTAATCAAACGTGACCTGAATTTTTCTTTTAGAATTTTTGTTAAATTCATACTGTATACGTGACCAAAAATATGTTTAAGAATAAAATCAAAATGAAGCCGTTTTAAGCACAAAAACGTCACCATACATCTTTCAGCGGTTTGTTGTGATAGAATTTACTTTTGGTAGTGAGGCATACTTAGGACAAAAAGACATCAGTGACCGTTAAACATCAGTTAGCAATACGTAAACCCATTACTGGGAAACTGCTGAAATTATATAAACAAGATAATCAAACAAACAAACAATACTGAATACTACAACATAATTTTTTTATTATTGTTCAGCATGCAACAATATAATAATATAAACATGACCCTAGCCCTAAAGTAAAGTGCCCCCTTCTAGAGTTAAAGAGAGGCCAAATTTCAGAACACATTTTCGTTTTTGATTGATACATGAAATTTAACGCATTGAATCGATTATCAATAATGCTGTACTAGTTTTTTAGAAAATGTTTTTTTTTCTATATTAAACCACACAGGAAACTTTGCTAGAACCTAGAAACTTAACAACGAATGAAACATTACTAGTGACAACATCTGTTACGTACAATTCAACCACTAAATCATCAGACAAAACAAGACAAAGTGATGTCTATTTTCTAGTTTATGTCTGTACAATTGGTGGAATCATTGTTTTGACAATTATTCGAGGGTTTATTGGTGCTGCGGTATGATTAATTAGTTGTACATTGCACATATCAGGTTTAAATTTGGATGAATAGCTCATATTGAAGTTCTATTAAAGTGTTGTTATACATGAACCACCTTTGAACAAAATAGATATGACAAGCATGTAAATGAGACAGCAAACCAAGCAACACATAATTCCAATAAAGTGGTCTAATAACAGTATATAATGCTCAAATTTACCAGCTCTACAATACTTGTTCTATCGACTTGTAGTAAAAATACTTATCATAACAAGGACAAAACAGTGATACATAGCCAAATGTAACTGTATTTTATTCTAAAAACAATTTTGCTTAAATTGGAATTTAATAATGTTTGACAAGAAAAGGATTTGTTTTATCTGTAATATAAAAGATGCAGAAGATACCAAGGAGACATTCAAAATTAGAAAAGAAATAGACAAATAATATTGCCAAAAAAACGAAAGACAACGAAAAGACAAACAAACACAACAAAGAAAACTGAAGCATCACAAACCCCATCAACAACAAATATTCAAGGGCGATGTAAAGAGAGTGGTAACTACTTAAAAGACAGTAAATTGGTATGTTAGCTTTATAAAAAAAGCCGAACGAACTGCACGTTCATATAAATAAGTATCTTTTGCATTTTTTTTTTTTTGGCTGAATTGTTATTTCCTAATAGGTGACAATACAAGCATCCGTCCAACTTCACATGAGGGCACTGCGAGCAGTTATATTTGCTCCGATGCATTTCTTTGATGCTAACCCAACTGGTAGAATACTCAATAGATTTTCTAAAGATACTGATGAAGGTAAAGAAATTTGATTACGGATTGGTTGCAAGATATAGGGCATTTTTATAGTGATTAAAATTATAACACAATGTTGACTGCTGTACCCCTATTTTTGATATTTCTACCTACTATAACTTTTTGTTTTGTTCACACATTGTTGTCAATATAATGGAATTTTATGCGACTGTCATACAAGTCAGAGGTTTAGCTAGCTATAAAACCAGGTTTATCACCATTTTCTACATAAGGAAATGCCTGTACCAAGTCAGTAATATGACAGTTGTTTTCCATTCGTTTGATGTGTTTGAGCTTTTATTTTGCCATTTGATAAGGGACTTTCCACTTTGAATTTTCCTTGGAGTTCGGTATTTTTATAATTTTTATTTTTTTATTTTTATCAGTAAGCAAAAACCATTGCAACGATTAAATAAAAACATTTTACCAGATTTCTGAAAACTAGCAAAATAAAACTTATTTCTATGAAATGTACATTATGAAAACATATGTCGAGAATGTATCTTAATCTAATATCAACAATAAACTCATCAAAGATACCAGAATTAAAATTTTGTACCTTCCATTTTAAGAGTGACAAGTGATCTGCCCTAATCAATGTTTGTTTACGTATATTAGTTCATACGAAATTTCAGAGTATGTTTGATATACGTATACAACATTTTAAAGAACATTTTACTCCTAACAACAACCATTATAGCCCTATTTCTCGTATCAAACATAAGCTAAAATGTAAAATCACAAAAATACTGAACTCCGAGGAAAATTCAAAAAGGAAAGTCTCTAATCAAATGGCAAAATCAAAAGCTCAAACACATCAAACGAATGGATAACAACTGTCATATTCCTGACTTGGTACAGGCATTTTCTTATGTAGAAAATGGTGGATTGAACCTGGTTTTAAAGCTAGCTAAACCTCTCACTTGTATGACAGTCGCATATAATTCCATTATATTGACAACAATGTGTGAACAAAACAGACAAAAACAATAGGTAAAATTGTCACAAATAGGGGTAAATAGTCTAATTCGGTAGGTCATATTCGTGAAAAGGGAACGGGATTGTAGTTACGACATAAGGAACATATCCGATATCATCTGTGAAACGGATATTCCATAACGGTCAACCAACTCGTGATAGTGTCCGTAAAATTTACAAAGTGATGATTTCAACTTCACCAAAGAACTCGCCAAGGAATTTGTTTTTGTCCTGGCTGATAAGGCTGCTAATAATATCATTATTGTTTGACGTAAATTTTACATTGAGGTTCTGCAAAAGGAAATCACGAATTCACCCAACATTCCAAATGACTCCACATTCGGAAAACGACATCTGTAACAAACATAAACTTTTAGCTACCTCTTTACAAGCAGAACCAAATACAATGAAAGTTCCAACTATGTACTGGCTTCCGAAGCTGCACAAAACACCTTATAAATATAGATTTATTTCGTCTTCAAGCCATTGTTCCACTACTAAACTGTCGATTTTACTTACAAGTACACTTAGTACAATCAAAAACCTGGTAATAAATTGTTCAAATAAGGCATTTAAAAATAGTGGAATTAATTACTTTTGGATTGTCAAAAATTCTTTGAAAGTGCTTGATAAATTGCATGCTTATATTGGTGATTTCGAATCTGTTCAAAGTTTTGATTTTTCTACCCTATATACCACTTTGCCTCATACTCTTATTAAGAAAAAAATCACATACCTAATTAAACCAGCATTTAAAAAGTCTGAATACGAATATATATGTTCAAACTCTTTTAGATCATTTTTTAGTAACAAAAAACACAAGAACTATTTCAATTGGATCTGCTTTGATACTATAACGGTCCTTGAATTTTTACTAGCTAACATTTTTGTTCGCTACGGAAAGTCCGTATATCGTCAAGTTATCGGAATTCCAATGGGGACTTACTCTGCACCACTTATTGCGGACCTGTTTCTGTATTGTTATGAGTTACAATTTATGACTAAAATTAGCAAAGACCCATCGAAACAACATCTGATACAAAAATTTAATAACACTTTAAGATATTTGGATGATATATTGGCTCTCAATAATGACGACTTCAGTATGTATTCTAAAGAGATTTATCCTGCTGAACTGACTTTAAATAAAGCTAATATTAACAATGAACACTGCCCTTTCCTGGATCTTGATATCTATATCTTTAATGGGAAGCTTAATACCAAAATTTATGATAAAAGAGATGATTTTTCATTTCCTATTGTTAATTATCCATTTTTAGATGATGACGTTCCCTTGCCACCATCTTACGGTGTTTATATATCTCAACTTGTTCGATTCGCTCGTGTATGTAACAACGTATTTGATTTTAACGAAAGAAATCTCTGTATTACTGAAAAATTATTACACCAGGGTTTTCGATATCACAAATTAGTCAAAACATTTACTAAATTTTATCATCGGTACAAGGACATTATTCGTAAATATAAAAGGGGGACGAAAGATACCAGAAGGACAGTCAAACTCATAGATCGAAAACAAACTGACAACGCCATGGCCAAAAATAAAAAGACAAACAGACAAATAATAGTACAGATGACACAACATAGAAAAACCAAAGACTAAGCAACACGAACCCCACCAAAAACTGGGGGTGATCTCAGGTGCTCCGGAAGGGTAAGAAGATCCTGCTCCACATGTGGCACCCGTCGTGTTGCTTATGTTATTACAAATTCGGTAAATAGTCTAATTCGGTAGGTCACCTTCGTGAAAAGGGAAGGGTATTGTAGTTACGACATAAGGAACATATCCGATATCATCTGTGAAACGGTTATTTCATAACGGTCAACCAACTCGTGATGGCGTCTGTAAAATTTACGAAGGGATGATTTCAACTTCACAATCTGGAACTCTTGGTTTAATAGCTTCCTTGTGAGCAGCAATCCTCTATCAAGGAAATCATGATAGGAAATACAAGTCCGGGAATATCGTATTAATTGGGAGATATATACTCCGGATGCAGACGCTGCTGGAATGTTGCTACATAGAAATGGAAAGTTCACAATTGGGAAGCTGAAATCATCTGTTTTGTCGTAAAGTTTTGTTTTCAACCGACCCTCATTGTCAATTTCTAGATGTAAGTCAAGATATGAGGTAGACTTAACTGTATCTGTAGTATCCTTTATCTCTAGTTCGATGGGATAGATTCGTTCAACATAGTCACCAAATTTTGTATTATTTAGTGAGAGAACATCATCTATATAGCGGAACGTAAAGTTAAAGGATATTGCTAACTTCTTATCTTTCTTCCTAAGAAGTTCCTGTATGAAGTCAGCCTCATAATAATAAAGAAACAAGTCGGCAAGAAGAGGGGCACAATTGGTTCCCATTGGAATTCCGACAAGCTGTTGAAAAACACGTCCTCCAAATGTAACAAATATGTTGTCAATCAAGAAATCAAGCATCTTGATATTGTCAGTTTCAGAGAATTTTTTGTTTGAATCAGAGTGATTTTTACAAAGTAGGATTTATCCTCCCAAGACAAGATACTTGTATCTACGTTCGCCATTCTTTTAATGAAACAAAGTAATACCAACTCTTTCAATTTGTCTTTTAGTTTGGAATGGGAATACTTGTGTAAAGTGTAGAAAAGTCAAACGTTTTAATACTATTGCAAGATGAGAGAGTTTTAGATTGTATGTACTCTAAAAGATCTTTGGATTTTTTTAGTATCCACATCTGATTCACGCCACCTCAATAACTTTGGAGCCCGGCTTTGATTGCTGATAAAATAGATGTTAATAATTTAGAAAGAGGTTTCGTGGAGCACTTGGAAGACCCAGCAATATACCGTTGTTTGTAATGACACTTATGTAGTTTAGGTATCCAATACAGTGATGGAAGATCCAGTTCTTCATCTTTGGTTGAAATTCCAAAGGAACATAGAACAGACCTATGATTATCCAGGATTTCCTCTTTGGTAAGTGTCGTGAGGGTATATGTTGAGTTTCCAAGTGAATTGTCAATACCTAATTCATTTATCAAGCAGTTTATGTAATGATATTTACACACAAAAACGATGTTGTTTGGGGCTTTATCTGCGGGGATAACAACATATTTGTCATGGAGGTAGGACAAGTGTTTTGCAACATTTGGGTCTTTAAAAATTGACGTAGCGTGGGTATCGATAGACCCATTTAGTTTCTTAATTCGGATTTGTATCAACGACCTCATAGTCTTAATCCATTCGGAAAGAGTATCTACGTCTTCTTTCTCGCGTTTAGCCCATTGCCTGGCATAATCCTCGACTGAATCCATCAGTATTTTGAAGTTGTATTTCCAATTGATGGATTTAGGCTCACAATATTTCGGACCTTTGGATAACAAATTTCGCAGGGAAGTGTTATTGACAATGTTGAGGTCTCTGGTAACAACGTTGCCAGCCGGATTATATGTGAATTGGGAACTAGCACAGGTGCAATCAGGAGGTTTAGACTTGAAGTCGTCAATGTTGAGATCCTGCAAAACGTGTTTGTAATTGAAAATTTTAGTTGCAATTGGTTTGGTATAGGTATAAGAAATTATTGGTACAGACTGATCTTTAAAATAAGGAGGTATTTTCGACTGAACTAATTTATGATGAAGGACATTGCCTAAGTTGACGCCATGGAGACCTTTGTTGGCAAAGGAAAGTTTAAGAAAAGATCTTTTCTCTTTTCATCTTTTCCAATGCGAATTGGTTTGAAAAGTCTGTGACTTGCAATATCCGAAATGATAGCTGTAAGTTTGTATTGGTTTGAATGAGGGTTTGTAACAGTGGTTTCCAAACATAAATTGAACAGAGAATGAAGTTTTAGATGATGACGTTCCTTGCCACCATCTTACGGTGTTTATATATCTCAACTTGTTCGATTCGCTCGTGTATGTAACAACGTATTTGATTTTAACGAAAGAAATCTCTGTATTACTGAAAAATTATTACACCAGGGTTTTCGATATCACAAATTAGTCAAAACATTTACTAAATTTTATCATCGGTACAAGGACATTATTCGTAAATATAAAAGGGGGACGAAAGATACCAGAAGGACAGTCAAACTCATAGATCGAAAACAAACTGACAACGCCATGGCCAAAAATAAAAAGACAAACAGACAAATAATAGTACAGATGACACAACATAGAAAAACCAAAGACTAAGCAACACGAACCCCACCAAAAACTGGGGTGATCTCAGGTGCTCGGAAGGGTAAGAAGATCCTGCTCCACATGTGGCACCCGTCGTGTTGCTTATGTTATTACAATTCGGTAAATAGTCTAATTCGGTAGGTCACCTTCGTGAAAAGGGAAGGGTATTGTAGTTACGACATAAGGAACATATCCGATATCATCTGTGAAACGGTTATTTCATAACGGTCAACCAACTCGTGATGGCGTCTGTAAAATTTACGAAGGGATGATTTCAACTTCACAATCTGGAACTCTTGGTTTAATAGCTTCCTTGTGAGCAGCAATCCTCTATCAAGGAAATCATGATAGGAAATACAAGCCCGGGAATATCGTATCAATTGGGAGATATATACTCCGGATGCAGGCGCTGCTGGAATGTTGCTACATAGAAATGGAAAGTTCACAATTGGGAAGCTGAAATCATCTGTTTTGTCGTAAAGTTTTGTTTTCAACCGACCCTCATTGTCAATTTCTAGATGTAAGTCAAGATATGAGGTAGACTTAACTGTATCTGTAGTATCCTTTATCTCTAGTTCGATGGGATAGATTCGTTCAACATAGTCACCAAATTTTGTATTATTTAGTGAGAGAACATCATCTATATAGCGGAACGTAAAGTTAAAGGATATTGCTAACTTCTTATCTTTCTTCCTAAGAAGTTCCTGTATGAAGTCAGCCTCATAATAATAAAGAAACAAGTCGGCAAGAAGAGGGGCACAATTGGTTCCCATTGGAATTCCGACAAGCTGTTGAAAAACACGTCCTCCAAATGTAACAAATATGTTGTCAATCAAGAAATCAAGCATCTTGATATTGTCAGTTTCAGAGAATTTTTTGTTTGAATCAGAGTGATTTTTTACAAAGTAGGATTTATCCCTCCCCAAGACAAGATACTTGTATCTACGTTCGCCATTCTTTTTAATGAAACAAAGTAATACCAACTCTTTCAATTTGTCTTTTAGTTTGGAATGGGGAATACTTGTGTAAAGTGTAGAAAAGTCAAACGTTTTAATACTATTGCAAGATGAGAGAGTCTTAGATTGTATGTACTCTAAAAGATCTTTGGATTTTTTTAGTATCCACATCTGATTCACGCCACCTCTAGAATAGGCAGTTTCACAATAACTTTGGAGCCCGGCTTTGATTGCTGATAAAATAGATGTTAATAATTTAGAAAGAGGTTTCGTGGAGCACTTGGAAGACCCAGCAATATACCGTTGTTTGTAATGACACTTATGTAGTTTAGGTATCCAATACAGTGATGGAAGATCCAGTTCTTCATCTTTGGTTGAAATTCCAAAGGAACATAGAACAGACCTATGATTATCCAGGATTTCCTCTTTGGTAAGTGTCGTGAGGGTATATGTTGAGTTTCCAAGTGAATTGTCAATACCTAATTCATTTATCAAGCAGTTTATGTAATGATATTTACACACAAAACGATGTTGTTTGGGGCTTTATCTGCGGGATAACAACATATTTGTCATGGAGGTAGGACAAGTGTTTTGCAACATTTGGGTCTTTAAAAATTGACGTAGCGTGGGTATCGATAGACCCATTTAGTTTCTTAATTCGGATTTGTATCAACGACCTCATAGTCTTAATCCATTCGGAAAGAGTATCTACGTCTTCTTTCTCGCGTTTAGCCCATTGCCTGGCATAATCCTCGACTGAATCCATCAGTATTTTGAAGTTGTATTTCCAATTGATGGATTTAGGCTCACAATATTTCGGACCTTTGGATAACAAATTTCGCAGGGAAGTGTTATTGACAATGTTGAGGTCTCTGGTAATAACGTTGCCAGCCGGATTATATGTGAATTGGGAACTAGCACAGGTGCAATCAGGAGGTTTAGACTTGGAGTCGTCAATGTTGAGATCCTGCAAAACGTGTTTGTAATTGAAAATTTTAGTTGCAATTGGTTTGGTATAGGTATAAGAAATTATTGGTACAGACTGATCTTTAAAATAAGGAGGTATTTTCGACTGAACTAATTTATGATGAAGGACATTGCCTAAGTTGACGCCATGGAGACCTTTGTTGGCAAAGGAAAGTTTAAGAAAAGATCTTTTCTCTTTTTCATCTTTTCCAATGCGAATTGGTTTGAAAAGTCTGTGACTTGCAATATCCGAAATGATAGCTGTAAGTTTGTATTGGTTTGAATGAGGGTTTGTAACAGTGGTTTCCAAACATAAATTGAACAGAGAATGAAGTTTTGAAAGGGGTAATGAATAAAGTTTCGTGCGAATGTGATGAATACCAACATGCAGACATCTTATACGTTCAGATATTTCACATCCAATCTTTTATGGTAATATTCTATACAAAGCACAAAAAGTCGGCATTCACCTCAAAAGCTAACCAAACCTTTAAACAAACTTATTCAGAAGGGATAACGTTACGATACTGTTGTCAGGTCATTGAAGATGACATATTTTGGTATTAATATTGATTCACTCATAGGGTCTTTGCATCGGAAATAAACACATTTGTTCTAAAACCAGTTGTTGGCATGATACGGGTTATGTTCTTCTCATATATTTTATGATGGTATGACACTAGACCCCTAACGGAAGGAATTGTGCTTGATCTTCATATGATGAAGACATAATCTTTCAATCAGTTTAATTGAAGTCTGGAGCTGGCATGTCAGTAACTGCTAGTAGTTCTTTGTAAATTTATGTATCATTGTCATTTTGCTTAGTTTCTTTTGTTACCTATTCTGACATCGGACTCGGACTTCTTTTAAACTGAGTTTTACTGTGCGTATTGTTGTGTGTTTGTTTATTTCACATTGACTAGAGGTATAGGGGAGGGTTGAGATCTCACAAAACATGTTTAACACCGCCGCATTTTTGCGCCTGTCCCAAGTCAGGAGCCTCTGGCCTTTGTTAGTCTTGCTTGTTTTTTTAATTTTAGTTCATTTAAATGTTTTGAAGTTTAGTATGACGTCCATTTTCACTGAACTAGTACACATTTTTATTTAGGGGCCATCTGAAGCCAGCCTCCGGGTGCGGGATTTTCTCGCTGTATTGAAGAACCATGGGTTGCCTTCGGCTGTTTTCTGCTCTTTGGTCGGGTTGTTGTTTCTTTGACATATTCCCCATTTCCATTCTCAAGTTTATTTCATATTCCACTTTCATAAACAGATGTTTATCCCAAGTATAAAGCTCTCCGTGGAGGGTTGTCAGAAGAATTAAATCATCACTAAAATACAAAAAGAAAAAGCACCTTGCGAAATTCTTTAACTTTAGTTTCAGATATATTGATGATGTCCTAACACTTAATAGCCCATATTTCAGTCAGAACTTGCATCTCATATATCCCAGTGAACTTGAAATTAAGGATTCTACTGATACTAGAAGGACTGCTTTATACCTTGATCTTTTCCTCAATATTGATACAGATGGACGACTTCAGACTTAAATCTATGACAAACGGGATGATTTCAACTTCCCAATTATCAATTTCCCTTTTCTCAGCAGTAACATACCCTTTGCCCCGTCGTATGGTGTTTACATATTTCAATTGATACGTTATGCTCGTGCATGTTCGCACTATACGGACTTCATAAACAGGAGTGTGCTCTAACAGAGTTATGTAGAGGAAAGATTAAAAATGACACTCCGTAAATTTTATGGACACCATCACAAATTGGTTGATCTATACGATGTGTCTGTGTTTAAACCAACTAACGACATTTTACCACGTCTTAGTACGTGGTTTACCATCTACGTCGTACGTGACCTATTCCCGAATATGAATATTTTGCCGAGTTTGAATTCGCATTGCTATACGACTTGTTTCAGTATTTATTTATCCCGCTTTAGGGAATTTTGTTGTTACTTTATTATACGTGTGGGTCCGGTGGGTCATTTTGTGCTGAGTTGTTGTCTGTTTATTTCGTTTGTGGTTTGACTTCTGTATTTTCGGTACATTTCACATATGTCTTATTTGTCAGTATAGTCGAGTTACTCGTGGTTCTTCAACAGGGTTTTTGTTTTATGTTGTTTGTTTTCATGTGTGTTTACTGTTTGGTCTTACATGATCTTGCCTTATATTACAGTTATTTTATTTTTATTTTCTATATGTATGTAAAAGTTAAGATAAAAAATCAGCTACTTAATTTATATGATTTTAAGTTAAAAGCAACTATATGCACAGGATTTTTTTGTTTATACACAGTTTTTGATTTAGAAGAAAAACCGACATGGTTAGAAAATACAAATAATAACATCATTACAAACACAATTCCATTTTATATATTCTTGTCATGGTTAGAAAATACATAAAGTAACACCATTATAAACTCAATCCCAATTTGATATTCTTGTACGTGTCTATAAATAAAACAAATCTATTTTACTTTTAAAAATTTACCTGTGATAATATAATAACATAAACGGTACCAATTTTTCTGCACAAGATGCGCATTTCGACAATCAATGTCTCTTCGGTGAAGCTCGAGGCCAAAATATTTGAAAATCCAAAGCTTATTAAAAATATGAAGAGCTATAAACCAGAAAGGACCAAAAAGTATAGCCAAAGCTGGGCAAGGAATCAGAGCTTTGCATGAGGGAGATACATTCCTTAACTTTAAATAATTTATAAACGTCACATAAAATACGTCACTCTTTGTGACGTTGATCCATTTATATGTCGCGCAGTTTGTATTTCGTTTGTGGGGTCCTGATTTCTATCTTAAATTCATGTGAGGTGTCCCTTGTTATTCTGCGAGTTTACATGTTGTAATACTATTATATTATTTATTTATTTCTCTGTGCTGAATGTTCTTGCGTTTGTCTGTACTGTATTCCTGTCATTTTAGCGGTATTTTTAACATTGCCATATTAGCGGGAGGTTTGGCTAGCCATAAAACCAGGTTCAACCCACCATTTTTTCTTAAAATGTCCTGTACAAAGTCAGGATAACGGCAGTTGTTATCAGACAGTCCGTTTCTATGTATGTTAGCGTTTACTTTTGATGTAGTTCCGTGTTTCTGTTGTTCCTTTGTTTTCCTCTTATAGTTGATGTGTTTCACTCGGTTTTGTTTGTTACCCGGATTTATTTTTGCTTACTCGAATTATGACTATTGAACAGCTGTATACTACTGTTGCCTTTTTGAATGGTCCAAATTTCATTAACGAGTTAATGTATTGTTTCATCAACGACGTTTCTCAAATTACAAAAAAAAAATAGCGGTCGTTAATACTATATACACAGGAAACGGGATATAACTTTCAAAATCATATGACCAGTCGTGCATATCAAGAGATGCTCCATCTGTCTAAACACCTTGTGATCGAATAACCGATGACGCATTCATGCATATAAGGCTCCATCTGTTTACACACCTGGTGATCGTATGATCGATGATGCATTCATGCATATCAGGAGATGTTCCATCTGTCTACACACCTGGTGATCGTATGACCGATGATGAAGTCATGCATATCAGGCTCCTCCTGTCTACACACCTGGTGATCGTATGATCGATGATGCAGTCATGCATATCAGGCGATGCTGCATCTATGTACACACCTTGTGATCGTATGACCTATGATGCAGTCATGCATATCAGGAGATGTTCCATCTGTCTACACACCTTTGTCGCTTTCGTTTGGAGAATATCAATTTCGATTCATGTGATTTTTGTACCATTTTGATATTAATATAATAGTGACCTACTTTCCAAATGATGTGCATTTATTTCATTGCAAGTTGTAAGTTGTTCGATTCGCTCTATATCCAGTGTTTACTACTACAACATATGGTCGATATAGACAAAGGGGACGGTTTGTGTCCACGTTTATCTGGTTATATATTATCCTTTTATATATTCATTATATCTTTTACAATTGTAGTTGACGTTTTCCTGCCACAGAGGATTGATAGTATATTACAAATATTGAGCACTGTGATAATCTCTTTAGTATCAGCTGCAGTAGTAATACCATGGATACTTATCGGAGTTGTTCCAGTTCTTATCGCCTTTACTTTTCTCAAAAACATTTTTAATGCATCAACTAGACAAATGAAAAGAATATCAAATGTTGCAAACTGAGTTTTACTGTGCGTATTGTTGTGTGTTTGTTTATTTCACATTGACTAGAGGTATAGCGGAGGGTTGAGATCTCACAAAACATGTTTAACACCGCCGCATTTTGCGCCTGTCCCAAGTCAGGAGCCTCTGGCCTTTGTTAGTCTTGCTTGTTTTTTAATTTTAGTTCATTTAAATGTTTTGAAGTTTAGTATGACGTCCATTTTCACTGAACTAGTACACATTTTTATTTAGGGCCATCTGAAGCCAGCCTCCGGGTGCGGGATTTTCTCGCTGTATTGAAGAACCATGGGTTGCCTTCGGCTGTTTTCTGCTCTTTGGTCGGGTTGTTGTTTCTTTGACATATTCCCATTTCCATTCTCAAGTTTATTTCATATTCCACTTTCATAAACAGATGTTTATCCCAAGTATAAAGCTCTCCGTGGAGGGTTGTCAGAAGAATTAAATCATCACTAAAATACAAAAAGAAAAAGCACCTTGCGAAATTCTTTAACTTTAGTTTCAGATATATTGATGATGTCCTAACACTTAATAGCCCATATTTCAGTCAGAACTTGCATCTCATATATCCCAGTGAACTTGAAATTAAGGATTCTACTGATACTAGAAGGACTGCTTTATACCTTGATCTTTTCCTCAATATTGATACAGATGGACGACTTCAGACTTAAATCTATGACAAACGGGATGATTTCAACTTCCCAATTATCAATTTCCCTTTTCTCAGCAGTAACATACCCTTTGCCCCGTCGTATGGTGTTTACATATTTCAATTGATACGTTATGCTCGTGCATGTTCGCACTATACGGACTTCATAAACAGGAGTGTGCTCTAACAGAGTTATGTAGAGGAAAGATTAAAAATGACACTCCGTAAATTTTATGGACACCATCACAAATTGGTTGATCTATACGATGTGTCTGTGTTTAAACCAACTAACGACATTTTACCACGTCTTAGTACGTGGTTTACCATCTACGTCGTACGTGACCTATTCCCGAATATGAATATTTTGCCGAGTTTGAATTCGCATTGCTATACGACTTGTTTCAGTATTTATTTATCCCGCTTTAGGGAATTTTGTTGTTACTTTATTATACGTGTGGGTCCGGTGGGTCATTTTGTGCTGAGTTGTTGTCTGTTTATTTCGTTTGTGGTTTGACTTCTGTATTTTCGGTACATTTCACATATGTCTTATTTGTCAGTATAGTCGAGTTACTCGTGGTTTTTCTACAGGGTTTTTGTTTTATGTTGTTTGTTTTCATGTGTGTTTACTGTTTGGTCTTACATGATCTTGCCTTATATTACAGTTATTTTATTTTTATTTTCTATATGTATGTAAAAGTTAAGATAAAAATCAGCTACTTAATTTATATGATTTTAAGTTAAAAGCAACTATATGCACAGGATTTTTTGTTTATACACAGTTTTTGATTTAGAAGAAAACCGACATGGTTAGAAAATACAAATAATAACATCATTACAAACACAATTCCATTTTATATATTCTTGTCATGGTTAGAAAATACATAAAGTAACACCATTATAAACTCAATCCCAATTTGATATTCTTGTACGTGTCTATAAATAAAACAAATCTATTTTACTTTTAAAAATTTACCTGTGATAATATAATAACATAAACGGTACCAATTTTTCTGCACAAGATGCGCATTTCGACAATCAATGTCTCTTCGGTGAAGCTCGAGGCCAAAATATTTGAAAATCCAAAGCTTATTAAAAATTAAAAGAGCTATAAACCAGAAAGGACCAAAAGTATAGCCAAAGCTGGGCAAGGAATCAGAGCTTTGCATGAGGGAGATACATTCCTTAACTTTAAATAATTTATAAACGTCACATAAAATACGTCACTCTTTGTGACGTTGATCCATTTATATGTCGCGCAGTTTGTATTTCGTTTGTGGGGTCTTGATTTCTATCTTAAATTCATGTGAGGTGTCCCTTGTTATTCTGCGAGTTTACATGTTGTAATACTATTATATTATTTATTTATTTCTCTGTGCTGAATGTTCTTGCGTTTGTCTGTACTGTATTCCTGTCACCTAGTGTTGTCATTTTAGCGGTATTTTTAACATTGCCATATTAGCGGGAGGTTTGGCTAGCCATAAAACCAGGTTCAACCCACCATTTTTTCTTAAAATGTCCTGTACAAAGTCAGGATAATGGCAGTTGTTATCAGACAGTCCGTTTCTATGTATTTTAGCGTTTACTTTTGATGTAGTTCCGTGTTTCTGTTGTTCCTTTGTTTTCCTCTTATAGTTGACGTGTTTCACTCGGTTTTGTTTGTTACCCGGATTTATTTTTGCTTACTTGAATTATGACTATTGAACAGCTGTATACTACTGTTGCCTTTTTTTGAATGGTCCAAATTTCATTAACGAGTTAATGTATTGTTTCATTAACGACGTTTCTCAAATTACAAAAAAAAAAAATAGCGGTCGTTAATACTATATACACAGGAAACGGGATATAACTTTCAAAATCATATGACCAGTCGTGCATATCAAGAGATGCTCCATCTGTCTAAACACCTTGTGATCGAATAACCGATGATGCATTCATGCATATAAGGCTCCATCTGTTTACACACCTGGTGATCGTATGATCGATGATGCATTCATGCATATCAGGAGATGTTCCATCTGTCTACACACCTGGTGATCGTATGACCGATGATGAAGTCATGCATATCAGGCTCCTCCTGTCTACACACCTGGTGATCGTATGATCGATGATGCAGTCATGCATATCAGGCGATGCTGCATCTATGTACACACCTTGTGATCGTATGACCTATGATGCAGTCATGCATATCAGGAGATGTTCCATCTGTCTACACACCTTTGTCGCTTTCGTTTGGAGAATATCAATTTCGATTCATGTGATTTTTTGTACCATTTTTGATATTAATATAATAGTGACCTACTTTCCAAATGATGTGCATTTATTTCATTGCAAGTTGTAAGTTGTTCGATTCGCTCTATATCCAGTGTTTACTACTACAACATATGGTCGATATAGACAAAGGGGACGGTTTGTGTCCACGTTTATCTGGTTATATATTATCCTTTTATATATTCATTATATCTTTTACAATTGTAGTTGACGTTTTCCTGCCACAGAGGATTGATAGTATATTACAAATATTGAGCACTGTGATAATCTCTTTAGTATCAGCTGCAGTAGTAATACCATGGATACTTATCGGAGTTGTTCCAGTTCTTATCGCCTTTACTTTTCTCAAAAACATTTTTAATGCATCAACTAGACAAATGAAAAGAATATCAAATGTTGCAAATTCGCCATTATTTGCCCATCTAAACACTACAACTCAGGGATTATCTACCATAGAGGCATATCAAGAGAGGACCAGCTTCATTGAAAAGCAAGTATATAGTCCTGTACATGTTCGTCACCTTTAGATTTCTTATAAAAACACAAAACGTGGAAAAGAGAGCCGAAAGATACGAAATGGGCATTCAAAATCATTAGTCGCAAATAAACTGCCTTGGCAAAAAAGAAAACGATCAATAGACAAACAACAGAACACGAAACAGAACAAAGAAAACTAAAGACTGAGCAACACGAACCCTACCAAAAACTGGGGGCGATCTCCAATCTCCGGGATTAGATATCAGATATTATGTTAAGCCCGTAGAAAGTTAAGAATGAATGTTGTTGAATCAGTATTTATTGTGCTAGTTTCCTGTTTTGGTTCATGATCAGACTAATTTATGCTTCGGAAGGTAATTAATATTTGACGACGAGAAATATCCCTATTTTGATAATTCATTTTTTGATTTCAATGATAATAGATAAAATTGAGAATGAAAACGGGGAATGTGTCAAAGAGACAACAACCCGACCAAAGAGTTGAAAACAGCCCAAGGCCACCAATGGGTCTTCAACACATCAAGAAAATACCGCATCCGGAGGCGGACTTCAGCTGGCTCCTAAACAATAATGTATAATAGTTCAGCAAAAATAGAATCTAGTGACTACTACAACTACTTTAATTTGTGATACATGTATGAGATATATACGTTTACTTTTAGGTCAGAGAAGCTGATTGATGTGACTACTACGACTACTTTACTTTGTGATACATGCATGAGATATATAGGTTACTTTCGGTCAAAGAAGCTGATTGATATGACTACTACAACTACTTTACTTCGTGATACATGTATGAAATGTATAGTTTTTTACTTTTAGGTCAGAGAAGTTGATTGATGTAACCACTACGACTACTTTACTTTGTGATACATGTATGAGATGTGTAGATTTATTTGAGGTCAGAGAAGCTGATTGAATTGACTAAACAACTATTTACTTTGTGATACATGTATGAGATGTGTAGATTTACTTGAGGTCAGAGAAGCTGATTGAATTGACAAAACAACTACTTTACTTTGTTATACATGTATGAGATGTGTAGATTTACTTTGAGGTCAGAGAAGCTGATTGAATTGACTAAAACAACTACTTTCTTCTGTGATACACGTATGGGGTGTTTTGGTTTACTTTGAGGTCAGAGAAGCTGATTGATGGGAATACTACAACTGCTTTACTGTGTAATACATGTATGAGATGCATAGATTAACTTTTAGGTCAGAGAAGATAATTAAAGTGACTACTACAACTACTTTACTTTGTGATACATGTATGAAATGTATAGGTTTACTTTTAGGTCAGAGAAGCTGATTGATGTGACTACTACGACTTTTTAATTTGTGATACAAGGATGGGATGTATAGGTTTAATTATAGGTCAGAGAAGCTGATTGATGTGACCACTTCGACTACCTTGCTTTGTGATACATGTATGAGACGTGTAGATTTACTATTAATTCAGAGAAGCTGATTGAAGTGACTACCACAACTACTTCACTTTATTATACATTTATGAGATATATAGGTTTACTTTAAGGTCAGAGAAGCTGATTGATGGGACATCTACGACTACTTTACTTTGTGATACATGTATGAGATATATAAGTTTACTTTCAGGTCAGAGAAGCTAATTGAAGGGACTACTGCGACTACTTTACTTAATGATACATGCATGAGATGTATATGATTACTTGTAGGTCAGAGAAGCTAATTGAATTGATTACTACAATTTCTTTACTTAGTGATAAATGTATGAGATGTTCTATTTTAAGGGCAGAGAGGCTGATTGATGTGACCACTACGACTACTTTACTTTATGAGACATGCATGAGATGTATAGGTTTGTGGTTAGATTTGACAACATCTATTATAGTAGTAGTAACTGCAGTTGTGCTCGTCAGTACGAAAGGGTCGATCAATCCATCTTTAGCAGCTCTTGCCCTGACTTTGTGTCTAAAGGTACTTTTATAGATAAATATATAAAGTATCAATTATAAATTTATTTTTTTTATAAAATAGTGTCCACCCTTCCAGTATTTACCTAGATATAACTTTCATTTTCTGCTAAAAAACGTGAAAACAAATGACTGGAAATGCATGCCCTGGAATATTGTATAAAGATACACCTTATGCAGGCACTGCTGAAATGTTACTACTTAGAAATGAAAAATTTAGAAAGCTGAAATCATCTCTGTTGTCGTAAAAAATGATTACAAATCGTCCGAAGAGCTTTGCTGGATTTACTTTTATCTGGAACGCTCAAAGCCGAATATTTGAAGTTAAGGGTGTATAAAAACAGAAACAGTTGAAGAGATAAATAACAAATAAAGGACATAAAATAATAGCCAAATCCATCTAAGGTCAACTTTGCCTGAGGGAGTTGAAACTCCAATAATAATTTCCAAATTTATTAACGGACAATTTAAGAAAATATTTGATTGTTTTGCTTAAGCTTTGGTTTTAAGCTGTTTTCGGTTACTCGTTGTCCTGTCTGTTGTGAATGCTGTAACTTCTACTGTCCTTTGAATATCATGCCACCGCGACAAAAAAAAATTGAATAACCGCTTTGGTCGATCCGTCGGTATATCAAGTTTGAGGTAAAAGTTAATCTGGCGAATTTTTGAAACACTTCAAAAGGAAGAACCTTTTAGTTTTAAAGTAAAATTGTTCATTTATTGCTCGTGTTCGTGTGGCTCAGTCCTTAGTTTTTATTAGTTTTGATTTACTATTTGATATCTATATATCAAAAGTCTTTATTCTATAAATACTCTTACAACCTCCATCTTTAAAGACCAGAATGTTGTTAAGCAGTTGTTCTACCTCTATGAAAAATATGCCCTTGTCTCTGCAAAAAATCCCGAAACAATACCGTTTTTATTTGTGAATCACATTATTTAACTACAGGATAAGGGAATTATGTATTGACAATTTTATGTGCAAACAGAGCATACACTCGCACAATCATTAACACAGAGGAAACATTGAACAATCATAGTTCATTTTTAAGAGAAAAAAACAAAAACTTGATTTCATTCACTCTACTGGAGACTCATATTATATAAGGGTTTTACAAAAAGACATCATATTGCAGTTGCTCTGCCAAATGATCTACAAAACCTATTTCCTAATTATTAACTTCTTTTTTATCAGCAAACAAAACCGAGCATTTGAGTTACATTCAAACTTCTGCCTTAAGTGGTGTTAATACTAAAACATTTCAAGTATCTGTGAAAATACATAAAGTCTAAGTCCCTCTCTTTGTGCAATAGTATAAAAACATTTATCTTTACATTCCTCTTTCTACACTTAAAAATAGACTGAAATAATGAGTCAAACTTTGTTATAGAAAAAAAGGAATGGCAAAAACAGATATAGATATATGTAGGAATGGACATATCATTCTTTGGAAAAATGTTTTCTGAAACTGACATAATCAACATAATTTATTCATTTGACCCGTTCTTTTATCTGCATGAGGAAGACTTCATTAAGAAGCTTCTTAAGAAGAACGAAATGAAGCTGGAACTATTCTTAACTTCATGTCCGCTATATAGAAGGTGTCGTATCATTGAACTTGAAATACAGCATATCTAAGATTCACTTCATTCTTCAATGTATATTGACTTACATTTAGAAGTTGACATTCAATGTCGGTTAAGAACAAAAATTTATGACGAACATGACGATTGAAATTTGCCCATTGTGAAATTTCTATTCAGTAAAGCAACAGCGCCGCATATGGAGTTTATATTTTCCAGTTGATACGATATTTAAGGACTTGTGTTTAACCTTAATGACGTTGTGCATGTGGGTTCATTTCTATTTTTAATCCTCAATTTTGTTAGTGGTCCCGACCAATAAATTCACCGCATTCAGAATAATAAACACAATATTATAACAAAGTAGATTCATGGAATAAATTGATGTTCATATACATAAATGTATATTTTTATTCTAATTTCGATCACTTCACAGAAAAACTAAATACAAATGGTATCATCATATAATATATATCCTAGGCCTTTATTATTTCTGTCTTACATGAACCAGTATTATAATATATATCTTAGGCCTTTATTATTTATGTCTTACATACACCAGAATTATAATATATATCTTTGGTCTTTATTATTAAGTCTCACATACACCAGTATAATAAACGCAAACGAAGTTTTGGGGAAGTCCGGTTTCCATGACCTGGGGATGATAGTCTAATTATAATGTTAGCTTTCCTGTCGAGACAGTTGCTTCGACACGCTTGAATTCTTCGTTTTTCCTCTATTGTAAGAACAGTTTCCCTGTTCCATGTATTTATTCACTTTACGTGTTTTGTGTTTGCATTGTTGCTTAAATGCATTGAAATGCATAGCTTCTTCTAGCAATTGTGAAAACATATTCAGTATTATTTTACAGGTTGTTGGTCTGATGCGTGAAACGGTTAGACTGATGAATGAAACGGAGGCAAAATTTACCTCAGTGGAACGATTAAATCATTATATGAAGGTTTGTAGATTTAACT
This sequence comes from Mytilus coruscus, assembly GCA_017311375.1. Lineage (NCBI taxonomy): Eukaryota > Metazoa > Mollusca > Bivalvia > Mytilida > Mytilidae > Mytilus > Mytilus coruscus. Next base: position 140,865,910 of record CM029595.1, on the reverse strand, counting down.
CAAATAATTGTTCTTCGACTAAGTTAAAAAAAATTTAAACAACACATTATAAATTTCATGTGTTCGAAGCGCTTTTCTGGATTTACTTTAATCAGGAACGCTCAAAGTCAAGTATTTAAAAACCAAGAATGCATTAGATATGAAAACGATTCTAAGTAGATAGAAGTAGGTATAGTGACACGACTCTTAAACGTCAAAGGTACAAAATGTATAAACAAATATACCGAACTCGAAGATTAATTCTAAAAGGAAGGAGTCCATTAAACCTGACAAAACTAAACACGCGACTTTATCAACCAACGGAATTAATGGAATACAACGTTTAGTTAGTTTTAATATTTTTATAACATAACTCAGATTATATTAATTGTGTTTAACATTAGTGGTCAAACAGGCATGGATGAAACTAACAATAACAATCAAGAAACTAATTCCAGTTTTTGTTTTCCTTTAATCTAGGTATATTTCGTTAAGTTTTCATTGACAGATTGATTTATTCTTTTAGATTTTTTCACTTTGTACTCATACATGTTCATCAAACAAATGGAAAACCACTGTCATATTCCTGACTTGGTACAGGCATTTCCCTATGTAGAAAATGGTGGATTAAACCTGAGACTGATGTGCAAGTTCTCATTTATCTATCCATCTGGTTTTCGTGCTCTCTATCATTTAAATTGTTTTGCTTTCAAAACGTAAGGCATCAATTGTAGTTAGTGAAGATGCTCCAGAATATTTATCCCTCGCCTTCGATCGTTATCTTTTCCGCTCCGTACGTACGTCCGTCCCGTAGCAGATTAAAGTTTTTATTTAAAGAAATTTTCAGTCAAGGTTTAGGCACATCAACTCAGAACTTAGTCAAGAGTTCAGTGTGTTCCTTATGTTGTGAATCCTTCAAAATATATATGCCAAATTAGGGTTTCGACCAAGAATTCGTTGTTCATAGAAGGAAATGTGAAAAAAATCATACTCTTCGTTTTTTTTTTTTTTTTTTTTTTTTTTTTTTTTTTTTTTTTTTTATTTGGAACTGATATATTGTTATTCATATTGCACTTATTTCAAATAGTTCTTGAAATGAAGACATACCATATTTTGTATTAGATTTCAAACTTTATTCCATATATTTGCCATAGAATATAGACGCTGAACCCAGCTTATTTCGGTGCAAACCAAATGATCAATGGCCAGATAAAGGAGACATAAAATTTTCCGACGTAGAAATGACGTATCGGGAATCATTGGCACCTGTTTTAAAGAATGTTTCATTTGATATTCAATCACAACAAAAAGTAGGCGTTGTTGGACGAACTGGGGCAGGTATCTATCATATAAATAATAAGAAACAACTTGGTATCCTTCTGAATTTTCATGTGATCTTATTATTTTTCAATCCTCTATCGTTGTATCTATATAAGTCCAAAAGATCTGTCATTTTTGAAATCCAAAGCCATAATTCCTATCTTTTATGAGGAAGACTTTTTTCGTTGAAGTTTAGCTTGGAGCAATTATAATTACTTTATTAACCAAGAAACAACTTCAAACATTCATATACACCAGACATTCTGTTCTTAAAATGATAGAACTATTTGTAATTTGATGCTAAGCAAACAAACATCACTCAGTTTTTAGCCTTTTATAAGATAATGATGATCCATAATTGCCGCGAAGCCGTTTGATGTTAGTTAACTTATAAATGACAAAAAATGATATCGTTAATCAGTTCATGACACAAAACACTGTACGTACATGTAAAAAAGAAAAGGAAAAAATCCTTTTATTAATTCTTATTCTGATAGTTACATGTCACAGAAACTCTCCCTTCATAAGTCAAAAATAAACTGAAAACGCCATGGCTAAAAAAGAGAAAAAAATACAAACAGACAAACAGTACACAAAACACAACATAGAAACCTAAAGACTGAGCAACACGAATCCCTCCATTAGCTGGGGTGATCTCAGGTGCTCCGGAAGGGTAAGTAGATTCTGCTCCACATGTGGCACCCGTCGTGTTGCTCATGTTAGTACAAACCCAGAGATAAGTCTAATTCGTTAAGTCACATTCGGGGGAAAGGGGACGAGATTGCAGTTACGGCAAATGGAACATATTTGTTGTTATCTGTGAAACGGATATTCCATAATGGTCAACCGACTCGTAATGGCGTCTGTAAAATTTACAGAGACGATTTCAACTTCGCCACTTCGAACTCTTGGTACAATAGCTTCCTTGTTAGCAGCAACCCTCTATCAAGGAAATCATGATAGGAAATACAAGCCCTGGAATATCGTATCAACTGGGAGATATATACTCCGTATGCAGGCGCTGATGGAATGTTGCTACATAGAAATGGAAAGTTCACAATTGGGAAGCTGAAATCATCTCTTTTGTCGTAAAATTTTATTTTCAATCGACCCTCATTGTCAATTTCTAGATGTTAGTCAAGATATGAGGCATACTTAACTGTATCTCTTGTATCCTTTATTTCAAGTTCGATGGGATAGATGCGTTCAACATACATAGTCACCAAATTTTGAATTATATAGTGAAAGAACATCATCTATATAGCGGAAATTGAAGTTAAAGGATACTGCTAACTTCTTTACTTTCTTTTAAGAAGTTCGTATATGAAGTCATCGTTATGTGAATAAAGGAACAAGTCGCAAGAAGAGCAGCACAGTTGGTTGCCATGGGAATGCCGATTGTTTATAACAAAGTAGATTCATGGAATAAATTGATGTTCATATACATAAATGTATATTTTTATTCTAATTTCGATCACTTCACAGAAAAACTAAATACAAATGGTATCATCATATAATATATATCCTAGGCCTTTATTATTTCTGTCTTACATGAACCAGTATTATAATATATATCTTAGGCCTTTATTATTTATGTCTTACATACACCAGAATTATAATATATATCTTTGGTCTTTATTATTAAGTCTCACATACACCAGTATAATAAACGCAAACGAAGTTTTGGGGAAGTCCGGTTTCCATGACCTGGGGATGATAGTCTTATTAAAATGTTAGCTTTCCTGTCGAGACAGTTGCTTCGACACGCTTGAATTCTTCGTTTTTCCTCTATTGTAAGAACAGTTTCCCCTGTTCCATGTATTTATTCACTTTACGTGTTTTGTGTTTGCATTGCTGCTTAAATGCATTGGAAATGCATAGCTTCTTCTAGCAATTGTGAAAACATATTCAGTATTATTTTACAGGTTGTTGGTCTGATGCGTGAAACGGTTAGACTGATGAATGAAACGGAGGCAAAATTTACCTCAGTGGAACGATTAAATCATTATATGAAGGTTTGTAGATTTAACTCAAATAATTGTTCTTCGACTAAGTTAAAAAAAATTTAAACAACACATTATAAATTTCATGTGTTCGAAGCGCTTTTCTGGATTTACTTTAATCAGGAACGCTCAAAGTCAAATATTTAAAAACCAAGAATGCATTAGATATGAAAACGATTCTAAGTAGATAGACGTAGGTATAGTGACACGACTCTTAAACGTCAAAGGTACAAAATGTATAAACAAATATACTGAACTCGAAGATTAATTCTAAAAGGAAGGAGTCCATTAAACCTGACAAAACTAAACACGCGACTATATCAACCAACGGAATTAATGGAATACAACGTTTAGTTAGTTTTAATATTTTATAACATAACTCAGATTATATTAATTGTGTTTAACATTAGTGGTCAAACAGGCATGGATGAAACTAACAATAACAATCAAGAAACTAATTCCAGTTTTGTTTTCCTTTAATCTAGGTATATTTCGTTAAGTTTTCATTGACAGATTGATTTATTCTTTTAGATTTTTTCACTTTGTACTCATACATGTTCATCAAACGAATGAAAAACCACTGTCATGTTCCTGACTTGGTACAGGCATTTCCCTATGTAGAAAATGGTGGATTAAACCTGAGACTGATGTGCAAGTTCTCATTTATCTATCCATCTGGTTTTCGTGCTCTCTATCGTTTAAATTGTTTTGCTTTCAAAACGTAAGGCATCAATTGTAGTTAGTGAAGATGCTCCAGAATATTTATCCCTCGCCTTCGATAGTTATCTTTTCCGCTCCGTACGTACGTCCGTCCCGTAGCAGATTAAAGTTTTTATTTAAAGAAATTTTCAATCAAGGTTTAGGCACATCAACTCAGAACTTAGTCAAGAGTTCAGTGTGTTCCTTATGTTGTGAATCCTTCAAAATATATATGCCAAATTAGGCTTTCGACCAAGAATTCGTTGTTCATAGAAGGAAATGTGAAAGAAATCATACTCTTCGTTTTTTTTTTTTTTTTTTTTTTTTTTTTTTTTTTTTTTTTTTTTTTTATTTGGAACTGATATATTGTTATTCATATTGCACTTATTTCAAATAGTTCTTGAAATGAAGACATACCATATTTTGTATTAGATTTCAAACTTTATTCCATATATTTGCCATAGAATATAGACGCTGAACCCAGCTTATTTCGGTGCAAACCAAATGATCAATGGCCAGATAAAGGAGACATAAAATTTTCCGACGTAGAAATGACGTATCGGGAATCATTGGCACCTGTTTTAAAGAATGTTTCATTTGATATTCAATCACAACAAAAGTAGGCGTTGTTGGACGAACTGGGGCAGGTATCTATCATATAAATAATAAGAAACAACTTGGTATCCTTCTGAATTTTCATGTGATCTTATTATTTTTCAATCCTCTATCGTTGTATCTATATAAGTCCAAAAGATCTGTCATTTTTGAAATCCAAAGCCATAATTCCTATCTTTTATGAGGAAGACTTTTTTCTTTGAAGTTTAGCTTGGAGCAATTATAATTACTTTATTAACCAAGAAACAACTTCAAACATTCATATACACCAGACATTCTGTTCTTAAAATGATAGAACTATTTGTAATTTGACGCTAAGCAAACAAACATCACTCAGTTTTTAGCCTTTTATAAGATAATGATGATCCATAATTGCCGCGAAGCCGTTTGATGTTAGTTAACTTATAAATGACAAAAAATGATATCGTTAATCAGTTCATGACACAAAACACTGTACGTACATGTAAAAAAGAAAAGGAAAAAATCCTTTTATTAATTTTCTTATTCTGATAGTTACATGTCACAGAAACTCTCCCCTCATAAGTCAAAAATAAACTGAAAACGCCATGGCTAAAAAAGAGAAAAAAATACAAACAGACAAACAACAGTACACAAAACACAACATAGAAAACTAAAGACTGAGCAACACGAATCCCTCCATTAACTGGGGGGGTGATCTCAGGTGCTCCGGAAGGGTAAGTAGATTCTGCTCCACATGTGGCACCCGTCGTGTTGCTCATGTTAGTACAAACCCAGAGATAAGTCTAATTCGTTAAGTCACATTCGGGGAAAAGGGGACGAGATTGCAGTTACGGCAAATGGAACATATTTGTTGTCATCTGTGAAACGGATATTCCATAACGGTCAACCGACTCGTAATGGCGTCTGTAAAATTTACAGAGATGATTTCAACTTCGCCACTTCGAACTCTCGGTATAATAGCTTCCTTGTTAGCAGCAACTCTCTATCAAGGAAATCATGATAGGAAATACAAGCCCTGGAATATCGTATCAACTGGGAGATATATACTCCGTATGCAGGCGCTGATGGAATGTTGCTACATAGAAATGGAAAGTTCACAATTGGGAAGCTGAAATCATCTCTTTTGTCGTAAAATTTTATTTTCAATCGACCCTCATTGTCAATTTCTAGATGTTAGTCAAGATATGAGGCATACTTAACTGTATCTCTTGTATCTTTTATTTCAAGTTCGATGGGATAGATGCGTTCAACATACATAGTCACCAAATTTTGAATTATATAGTGAAAGAACATCATCTATATAGCGGAAATTGAAGTTAAAGGATACTGCTAACTTCTTTACTTTCTTTTTAAGAAGTTCGTATATGAAGTCATCCTTATGTGAATAAAGGAACAAGTCGCAAGAAGAGCAGCACAGTTGGTTGCCATGGGAATGCCGATTGTTTAAGGAATGATCCTCTTGATAATGTCGATTCAATTTTTTTTTTTTTTGTTTTTCTTTTGTTTTTTTTTTTTTGAATCAGTATGAATTTTTACAACGTACGATTTATCCCTCCCTAAGACATGAGACTTGTATCTACCATGGCCATTTTTTATGAAATAAAGCATGACCAATTCTTTCAATTTGTCTTTAAGTTTGAAATGGGGAATACTTGTGTAAAGTGTAAAATAGTCAAATGTCCATTCTTTTGATGTGTTTGAGCTTTTGATTTTGCCATTCCGTTTTGAATTTCCCTTGGAGTTCGGTAGTTTTGTTATTTTACTTTTTTAAACTATTGCAAGATGAAAAATCTCAGATTGTATGTACTCTAAAAGATCTTTGGAATTTTTTAGTATCCACATCTGATTCACGCCACCTCTAGAATAGGTAGTTTCACAATAACTTTGAAGCAAAGCTTTGATTGCTGATAAAATTGATGTTAATAATTTAGAAAGAGGTTTCATGGAGCACTTGGAAGACCAAGCAATATAACGTTATTTGTAAGGACACTTATGTAGTTTAGGTATCCAATACAGTGAAGGTATCCAGTTCTTCATCTTTGGTTGAAATTTCAAAGGAACATAGAACAAACATATGATTATCCAGAATTTCCTCCTTGGTAAGTGTTGTGGGGGTATATGTGGAGTTTCCAAGTGAACTACCATAACCTAATTTATTTACACACAAAAACGATGTTGTTTGGGGCTTTAACTGCGGGGACAACAGCATATTTGTCATGGAGGTAGGACAGGTGAACATTTTGGACTTTAAAGATTGATGTAGCATGTGTATTCATAGATCCAGTATCGTACCGCTACATTTGTGAGTTTTCAAAGACATAAATTGTAGCCAAACGGAATACATGTCACGTCAACGATCCTTTTTTGGTCGGATTCTTTATATTATCTGTGTACTTGCTTTATCCATACGGAAATCTCATCAGAATTTTCTTGATTAAAGTCTTTATATTGTACAATACTTGTAGGTAAATCGTCTCTTATTACTGCGCTTTATCGACTAGTGGAATTGAGGAACGGATATATCAACATAGATGGAATAGATATATCATTAATTCCGCTAAATGTTTTACGATCTAGATTATCAACTATTCCACAAGACCCGGTTATGTTTTCTGGAACATTGAGGTAGGTAAATATTAAGTTCCGAGAAATGAAGTTTCTTGTATATCCACTATATATTCTTTTTCTCCGACAAACAAGAAGGACAACAATTATCATAACTGAGGAATGACAGAAAGCAGTTAAAGTATAAAAATCACAAATAGTTCACAGAAATAAATATAAACCTGCGAAATGTGCAACAGGGTGAACATTTGTTTTGGATTTTTTATGCATTTAAAACGGGATGTTTTACTCTTCTACAATGTTTGAATATTGATATATGTGTGTCATAATATCGTAATATATAAAAACTGGAAGGCTTATATTTTGAGGTATATAATGGGGTTTAAAGTTATAAATATTCTCTTTCAGAAAAAAAGGGTTTATGATTTGTTTTAACGCGATAAAAACAAATATGATACTGTAAAATTATAAGAAAGAATCAGAACAGTAAAAATATATCCGTCAATCAATTTCTAGAATAATCGTGTAAGTTGAAGCTTTGGAGAAAGAATGTTTCACCATATCTAAAAAAAAATCATATTATTTCAAGATGAAAAATAACCTTTTTTGACAACGTATTATTATTCTAGGGGGCAAAGGCAACAAAATGAAGGAACAAACAATATTTAGTTTGAAAATTCTCATTAAATTGACATAGCATAACTGGACTGAAAGTCTTAATTGACAATTAACTTCTCGTGAATGATAGTTTTTGCTGGAAGGTAGCCAAGGTCATTTCATACATATATCACACAAATAAGTCATGTTATATTACATTGTCGGATGACCTTCAATTGACGATACACAAACAGGATACCAGTATGATTACGAATTGTTCCTTTCAAATATCGTTGTCAATTCAGATATGATAAGTTGCAGTGTGCTAGTGACTTAATACGATATATATGGGGTCAGTAAATTCCATATGGGGTGAGAGCGTCGAATTTATCTTACCGATTTTCTTAACATGTGGCACTTAGACTAGTGGCATATCAAAGTGATCAGGTCTTCAATATAAAGAACCTACTTTCATTGGTTTATACAAAAACAAATGCCAACAATAACAACTTGTTAGCTTTTAATGTGTTTTCTGTTTTTATTTCAATCGTTATCCATCAATTACTTCATCTGTTGTTCGGGTGAATCGTTTCAGATTTTCTACGGTGCCGTGTTGTTTTTATAAAGGGACGTAACACCACTACTAACCGTGTATCAAAATAAACTACGCCTACTTACCCCATATTATATATACAGGGTCTCCACGCGGTCGCTTTAAACCAATGATATTCCTAGAAATGTGTAGGAGGTAAGATAATCGCTAATTTTATGCAAGTCTAGTGTCATTGGATAAACGTGACTCTAATGAAGTATTGGTTTATTTCAGGTATAATCTAGATCCTTTCGATAATTACACAGACGATGAATTGTGGAATAGTCTAGAAAAAGCTCATATAAAGAAAAAAGTAAATGTGTATAGTACTGTGTGTGATTTTCTTACTAAATGAACGTTTATTTATGTATTTACTTAACGCAAATTAAAATCAAAATATATCGTGAAGGAAAAAATATTAAAAATAATTTCATGACCTTCCAAATGTTTGAATTCGAGAGCCATTGATGAGTGTTTTGTAGACGAAACAAGTGTTTCCCTCGGTTTTAGTTTGTTACCCGGATTTGTTTTTGCTTAATCAAATTATGACTATTGAACAGCGGTATCCTACTGTTGCCTTAATTTACATACAAAATTATAAGCCGCGTATCTTTGATGAGTTTTTACAGATTAACTTTTACTAGTTTTTCATTTGATTTCCAATCTGACTTTAATAATATTTAGAAAACACTTTATTACGAGCTATGACGATTAAGACTAACATGATATCAGATTTAAACTAAGAACATGTACATTTATTTAATATGCATAAGTTAAAATTAATTTTTTTCATCAGATACTGCAATATGATAATGGATTACAATTACTTATAGAAGAAAATGGGGATAATTTTTCCGTTGGTGAAAGACAGCTTATATGCCTTGCAAGAGCGATCTTGAGAAAAAGAAAGGTGAGAAAAAAAGACAATAAAGTGACTTCAAGATTATGAAATATTAGTCATAATTATTAATGAATAACAGTGCTCTGAACAAAATCGTTAGATTCACCACTTCAAAAAATAAACAAAAACATAAAAGACAGTTGATTAATGAATAGAAATAATACCAGTTGAAATGTCTATCACTTTCTTGTGTAATTAGGAACTCATTTGGGCATGAACAGTTAAAAAGGTATTTAAATTTAAATTGTCATTATTCTGCAATACAAAACCAATGATTGTTACAATTTTTTTTTTATATTTTTCTGACATAGCCATGACAGTGTACATAGATGATTTAAGAATCAAGGTGGTTTATGAACAAAGTATACTCGACGGTTTCAAAAATCACAAAATAACTGGAATATCCTTGCTGTTATATATTCTGTAATTGTCGTTTTAGATACTAGTTTTAGACGAAGCTACCGCTTCTGTTGATACTGATACAGACTCACTGATTCAAAAGACAATTAAAGAAGCATTTTCTGGCTGTACAGTACTAACAATTGCCCATAGATTGAAGACTGTTACGGATTCTGATATTTTGATCATAATGGACAATGGCAATGTAAGTTATACATTAGAATTTACTAAGTGAGTATATTTGTGATGGCAAGAGACATATACTGAGCATGTGTATTTGGCAAACAATTTTGAAATTTTGCGTCCTCAATCCTCTTCAACGTCGTATTTTTTTTGGCCTTTTAAATTGTTTGGTTCGAGCGTCACTGATGGGTCTTTGAAGAAGAAACGGGCGTCTAGCATACAAAATTTTAATCCTGGTTTCTATGATGAGCTAATTGTACTCACTAAGGATTTGCCAAATTCATCATAATCGATTCCAGAAACAATCTAGAAATTATGAGAATTAACGATGGGTTAATTAATCTGAACTAAATTTCAGGTATTCTCCGTTGATGAATTTAGAAATTATTATGAAATTAAGGTTCCCACTCCCTAAGTTGGCTTTGAAGTGTTTGGCATTGAGCGTTAACACAGAAAATCGTGTAATATTGTTAATTTGTTTTCTATTGCATAACGTTAATAGTCATATGTTCAAGATCAAACAATGAAATAGGGGCGGGAATACCGATGAAACAATAAAAATCACAGGTCGAAGAAAACAGACTATACCATGGCAGAAAAAAAAGAAAACAGCAAAAAGACGAAACTACATTACAAGACACTTTACAGAAGACTAAAGACCAAGTAACTCCAACCAATCCGGGGTAATTTCGGGTGCTCCAGAAGCGTGAGCAGATCTTGCAACATTAGTTGCACCCTGTATGTTGCTTATGGCAAGTAAACATTCGGTAATGGTAATAAGTCGCATTCAATGATTTCACAATAGAAGAAATTAGAACGGGATTGTGACTCCGAATACTGAAACATATCTGTGGTAATTTTTTACACAGATATTCCATAATGGTTAAAAAAAATCATGATGGCTCCCCTAAATCTTTCATCATGATTTCAACTTTACCAAGGAACCCTGGACTAAAACGCTTCCTTGTATCCAACAACTTTCATTCAAAGTAATCAGGATAGATATTCCAAGCTTTGGAATATATTTCTATATAAATACACCATATGCAGGCGCTGCTGAACTGTTGCTACATAGATATTTATAATTGGACAGCTAAAATCATTTCTTTTGTCCTAAAGTTAATTTCTCAACCGAGCCTCATTTTCAAATTTCTAGATGTTAGTCAAGATGTGAAGCAGACTTAATGGTTTTAGCAAGTTGATTAATCTAAATCCGATCTTGATAAAACAGTGAAAAAATCATATACTTTTCCTTTACTTTTAACTGCATAATTTATTCACCATAAATAACGTGTTAAATTATTTTTCTTTGTTATTAATTTCCCATAATTTTATTGGTAGATTATAGAAACTGGTAGACCAGAAGATCTTCTTGCTGATCCAAGCTCTCATTTAAATGGAATGCTAACAGCAGAGACCACAATATCAAATTAATGAATGAATGCGAGGAATATTTCAAATAAAATTAGATTAAATATTCTATGCTATATTGACTTTCATATTTTGTATAGCAGCATGTTCATTCCGTATATATATATATATATCACTGCCACTACCCAGCTTAAAGCCTCTTCCGAACATTTGAAAGTCCCTACTATGTACTGGTTACCTAAATTGCACAAAAACCATTTAAATTCCGTTTCATCTCCGCATCTAGTAAGTGTTCTACTACCAATCTATCAGTTCTTCTAACTACCTCCTTACTACTATCAAAGAACTTGTTATTAACTTTTGTAATAAAGCTTATGAAAATAATGGTATTAATTATTTTGGAGTGTTAAAATTCTTTAGAGGTTTTAGATAAAATACATGCTTTTGATGGTCCTTTTAATTCTGTTGACAGTTATGATTTTTCTACTCTCTATACTACACTTCCACACAATCTTATCAAGAAAAAGTTTTCATATTTAATTAAATGGTCTTTTGAAAATCTCATTACAAATTTATTTGCTGTAACTCGTTTAAAGCCTTTTCTGTAACGAAAAGGAAAGTATGCTAGATACACTTACTGGAAATGTGAAGATATGATTGAAGCTTTAAATTTTCTCCTGGACAACATATATGTACGTTTCGGCGATAAAGTGTATCGACAGGTAGTAGGTATTCCTATGGGCACTAACTGCGCCCCTTTAATAGCAGATTTATTCCTGTATTGCTATGAATCTCAGTTTATGACCAAACTCAGTAAAGACACGTCATTGTTACATTTGGTTGATACATTCAACAATACCTTCCGTTATCTAGATGATATTTTTCGTTAAATAATCCAGAGTTCTCTAAATATACTACCGAAATTTACCCAATAGAACTTACTTTAACTAAATCTAACATAAACAGCAGTAGTTGTCCTTTTCTGGACTTGGACATTTCAATCTCTAAAGGAAAACTATATACGAAAATTTACGACAAAAGAGACGATTTTCATTCCCTATTGTTAATTTTCCTTTTTAGACGGCGATGTTCCTTTGGCTCCATCATACGGTGTGTATATATCCCAACTCGTTCGTTATTCTCGTGTGTGTAGTGATGTCATAGATTTTAACGAACGTAATCAATGCATCACTAGTAAATTATTAAGTCAGGGATTTCGTTACCATAAATTACGTAAAACTTTTACTAAGTTCTTTCATAGATACAAAGATTTGATTAGTAAATTTGGCTGTACCTGTAGAAAACTGATTAAAACGGTATTTCACATCCTAAATTTTACGGTAATATTGTACTTAAAGCGCGGAAATCACTATATGATCCGTGTAAACTCATCAAACCTTTAAATAAACTTATTAGTTCAGGTTATCTTACCAATGTTGTAATTAGATCTTTGAATATAGTTTACATTGGCACTAATATCGATTTTGTCATCAGCAAATTAAAACATAACTAAATTTGTATTCTTTTCAAACGGGATGTTTAAAGACACACCCACGTTCATTTTGATCTATAAAGAGGTTAAACTCCTAGCTATCCTACTGTCTGTCGATACATTTATTTTGGCATTGCACTAGTCATGTCTTCTTTGACTGTCCATGACGTTAAAATACTAAATCCCTGGGATGTGTTTTAGTTGATTTTAGTCTCTGATGCATGATTTTTATTATTAATTGTTTTGGCTTTTAACTAGCTGTCAGTAACTGCGAGTACTCTCAAATCGTACTTTCTTGTTTATTTAACCTGTTGATACTAATTGTAATGATTTTTTGTTATTTAATGTTATTCAGGGTTATATCTGGTCTATATACCAGCTTTGATAAGTGTTTGGTACTAATATAAATTTCCACTTACTATGAACATCAAAATTATTTATTTTGTTAAAATATTTCCTTTCTCTATTGTAACTGTATACGTATACCTAACAACAAAATTATTTTATTTACCTGGGTTTAAAGTTATTGCAAATGGCTGATATTTTGTTCGAGCATATTGTTTTCTTAAATTGTTTAACATTTCATACCGATATAATATGTTACTTTTATTATTCTTCCTTAGTTTATTTATTTTGAATTTACATTGTATCATAGGTCAAATTTATTTGTTCAGTGTATGTTCAATGGTGTTAATATGTCCTTTGATTGAGTTAAGCTATTTCAGTTGATATTTTATAGTGTGTTTATCTATGTTGTAATGTTACACTATTGTTTCAGAAAAGGGTGAAGGTTTGGTACCATTAAAACGTTTAAACCCGCTGCATTTGTTTGCACCTGTCCTAAGTTAGGAATCTGATGTTCAGTAGTTGTCGTTTGCTGATGTGGTTCATAAGTGTTTCTCGTTTCTCGTTTTATATAGATTAGACCGTTGGTTTTCCCGTTTGAATGGTTTTACACTAGTAATTTTGGGGCCCTTTATAGCTTACTGTTCGGTGTGAGCCTAGGCTCCGTGTTGAAGACCGTACTTTGACCTATAATGGTTTACATTTATAAATTTTGACTTGGATGGAGAGTTGTCTCATTGGCACTCATACCACATCTTCTTATATCTATATAGTTAAAATTAGTATTGTTAAAATTATTGACACTGAAGAAGGCTATTTGTTAAGCCGAAATATTTGTTTACACGATTTAATAACAACATCTTCGTATAATACCATCATATATTAGTATCGTTGTGCAAATCTCTAGACTTATATAACTTTTTCCTTATCTGCAAAGTATCGTCTATTCTAGACGATCCGGTACATAGTAAATTTGCTGGTTGGTCCTTTTTATAGACTTCTATAAATATATATATATATGTTGTTCGACCTGTTAGTCAAATGCGTTTTGTTAAAATATACTTTTCACTTTTTGGTCTTTTGGAAAATGTTGTTTGTGCTGTATTTAGACCCTCTAACAAGAAATTTGTTTTGCATGCACACGTATAAAAATTGCGGTTTTTATCCAACGCAATCATAGGTTTGAACGTTGTTTTCAATTTAGACTTATATATATAGTATATGAATTTACACATGAAAATTTTATACGTGAAATGTGTTTGTAGTTTTTTCCTATGATAACCAAAAAACAAATATTAGTGATATAAGTGTAAATAAACTGGATACTACTGTTACTTAGACTGTATGCATAAGGTCAGTCCTGCGAGATATGATTAACTGAAAGAGTAAATGAGCTTGCAAAATGTTTTTCTAGTTCTGACAAGGAGTATTACAGAGTTATTTCTGAGTTTTAGAAATGACTATCTCAGATTTTTTATTCTATATTTTGATTTTATAATTAGCAAGCGAAGTTATAAAAGATACATATTATTGTTAGATCACAATGAAAAGACAAACAAGCTGGTAACTGAAAAAGCAAGTTTTTCACTTGAGTATTGGTTCTCTTACAAACACCACCTTCTTTCCAACATGTTGATGCTCAAAAATCAAAATCTACAAAACAAAATAAACATTTGAATAATTGTTTTAAAGTTGTTACACTTAATACTGTTAATGTATTGGCAAGTCGTAAAGTGTTGGTGTACTTGTGATGAAATATAATAATATAAATATTAAATATATTGTTATAATTCAAAAGTGTATGTCTACAATCGTGCAAACATGTATGTGTTACGTTAATATATAAATAAGACAACTCTCCACTAGAGATCAAATGACGAAGAAGCCTCGAAATAAAGAAACTTACCTCATTATCACCAGTTTTCAGAATAGGAGCAGGCACATACAATGTTCTTTGAGGACCTTCACTCCAATATCTACCAAGATTGAAACCATTGACGAATACAATTCCTTTACCCCATTCCTAAATAAGAAAAATATAATTAAGTCTAAAGCAATCATTTTGTTCAAAAGGTTGTTCATGTGAATAAGAAAAGTTTAGCTCTGATCAGCTTTTTAATCATTCAGTATTCTGCTTACTTCCTGTTAATTTAGTATCTGTTCAGTAGCTTATCGATGACAACTGAACCTTATATATGAACAAAGACTTGACTGTACTGAACTCCCCATGGTAAAAATAGTTAAAATTTTTAAATCTGAATAGGACTTGTTTGAAACATGCAAGTAGTTGGCAATTATGACTTTAGATCTCCTACTTCTAGGTTAATCTACACAAACATAGAAGTGGAAATGTACTTTTATTTGTCAACGTTCCTTTAAATTTGGGCTTTTCATGAATAAAACTACATTATTGGTACCTATATTATTGCACCAGTAGAGGGTCATCTTTGAACTACACTGATCCTATCCGACCTATCAATTAAACGCTAATGCAATATACATAATTTTGGAAAATACGATCAGCGTTCTTTAACATAAGATATCGATGCATTTTCCTTAAGGCTTTGTTCAATGGTTTCCATGAAATATAACTTATAAACATCACTGCCAAGAAAGGCAGTTTTGATAGCATAAATCTACAGTGAAAGCAAAATAATTCCCTGATTAAAATAGTTCAATAGGAACAAAATATCATCAAATATCATTAAAACCAAACATTTCAATTATATGGATACATTCCTCTTAAATCAGATTTATCTTATAAAACCTTAGGGGTGTATGCATATGTTTCGTATATGACCAAGAAATAAATGCAGCTGCATAGAGAAAAAGACGAATATTGTAGCCACATTCTAGTAAATGCAAGTGAAAATTCCTTGGTCGGTTTGGCTATACTTTTTGTCCATTCTGGTTTATAAGCTCTTCATTTTTCTAATAAGTTTGGGATTTTAAAATATGTTGACCTCGTGCATCACTGAAAAGACATTCGTTGTCAAAATGCTCATCTGGTGCAGAACAATTGGTACCGGTAATGTTGGTCAGTACTTACGCTTAGGAGAATAAATGTGTCTTTGGTTGTATCCCTGATAGTCAAAATAGTTCTACATAAGACTGGGATATGTTTTCCATGAGAGCTTGTCCAGTTGCTACTGTTCAATACGCTGTATAGATATGAAATATATTGGTTAATTAAAGAATCAATCTAAATGTCATTTAACTTTCGTTATAAGTGAAAAATAATGATACGTGTACAATAGAAAACAATAATGAAAAAAAATATACGGTGACGGACATATTTAAAGCAAACCTTACTCATGTATTAAGGTCCTAATTATCGAATAATTTTGACAAATTTTATTATGGCCATTTTCATATATTATATAATAAAACATTTTTGTTCTATCATTATTTCGTTTTGAAGGAAATATTTTTAATAATTCAAAGTGATTATATCTGCATTTAAGTTAGAATATGCTAACTAGATATCATGCTAAATAGATGTCATACCTTTGAACAAAATCACTGTCAAATTCTAGTGGAAAAATGGTCCAGTTACTAATACAGTTATCGTCAAGATACACATTTCCGGTTATACCTTTAAAAAAAAGGAAGCTGTATTAAATTTCAAAGTAAACGTTACATGTTTTACACCAAAATGGAAGTTATATGAATGAAGGGAAAGGGGGGTTCTTGTAATAACCAAGACCTCAATAAAAATCCAGGACATTAAAAGTATTTTTTCAAATAAAAGAACAAAAATACAGTATAGATTCGACAGTCGACTACAAATTTATGAGTTTGTAAAACACAATTAAAATTTAACGGTAAGAAATCCAATTGTATAAATATCAACTAAAGTAATTTGTTTATTACCCATCAGGAGATATTATGAATGAATCCAAACCTGGAATTCGTATCCTGTGTGATCACTGATAGTCTAATTTCTTTAGAAACTAGAACAGTCGTATGATGTTTTACTTTACCGATTTGTCCTATTTCCGATTGTAAAATTTTGGCTGATTGTGAATTTGTTTGGCAGGTGATGCATGCATTGCAGGAGACGCTTATCTAATGGACGCAACCGGTCTCCTTTTGGAGTTAATGCGATACCTTCAGTTCTTGTTTTTTAACTTGATTTGTCACTTCTTTATAGATGTACGAGATTTAAACTACTGTCGCATAAATTTACCGCATAAAATAACAAAATTTGTATGTGAAAAACAAAAACTATATAGATCTTCTCGGGTGTATCAATGCTTCGCCGTAAAAAGATCGAACGTGAGTCAATCAGATAAAAGCCAACTTTGGATGTGTCTTACGTATTAAAATGTTTCATAAGTTAAATCAGCTAAAAGAGAGGCGAAAGATACCAAAGTACTTCTCAAGCTAAACAAATGTTCACAGTATTAGGTGGTCGGTTTCAAATCGCAAAAAATTTGAGTCCACAATTTCGTTCAAAAACAATGACTGACTTTTTAACGGTTCAATACGTTTACTAATTATTCATGATATATTGAAATGTAAAACCCGTAGTGGTAACATATAAGTAAAATCTAGTCATTGTTTCTCATCCTGATTGTCTTAAATATTTGGGGGTTTTTTTGTGGTCGCTTACAATGAATTCATTTATAAAAATTAATCATGTCAATATGTGTGCATATGAACCTCTATTAGAATATAAAAAATATAAATCAAGTGAAAAAATACCTTCTATTCAACCAGATGAGATAAACATTTGCTGTGATAATTATTTTACAAGTTTAAAACAGCTAATCAGAATGTGAATGAAAATGAAAGGCATTATCTGTTTTACTACTGTATCATTTCTTATGGCTTTTAGAAAAATGGGGTTTGATTGTACAAAGTATCAGCTTCTGTGTGAGAAATGCATCATTTATACATGTTAAACATTTCACCATTGATAAATGGCAAATCAAATATATTCTAGATTACCTTTTCTTTGCTCATTTAATAGACTTTCGCCAATTTCGATATAGTTCACTCTCCCATGATTTTCAACAAAAATATCTAGAGTATTGTTTTCCTAAAAAGGTGAATTAATAGTGAAGGCTATTCAAATAACGTAAAAATTCACAACTTTTGGCTAAGCGTGTAATATAAAGCGCACAAGAAGATGTTAATAAGTTAAAGCTCTGTTACCTGCATCTAAACCCATTTGTAAAAACCTGTGAGAAGATACACTATACGATCTTTTTTATCGCCACTGCGTCAGATCAAAGTAGGATCAAAGTATCTGCAATCGCTATGAACCACTTTTGTAAAACAATTACTGTGGATTTTGTAATTTCAGTAGAAACCAACATCGTGGATTGAGGTAAATTTTATTCCGTTTATATTCGATTTCGTGGTATAGCGAAAGTATCCATAAAAGTCTATACAAATGTGTATTTTGTTGAATATTTAAATTTCGAGGTTTACCTATACCTACGATCTCCACGAAAATTGGTATCCCACGAATAATAATGAATACATATGGAAAGCGGTTTTCTACCCCAAGGCATAGATATTAGTCGTATTTGGCACAACATAATTATAGGTTTTTGACTTGGCAATTAATTTGGCCTTCCAATTTTATTCGAGTTTTATGAAGGCGAAACGCGTGTCTACGGTACTAAATAATAAATATTGTATCTTTGGTAACTTTTTACAACCACTTGATCATCGCCACTGCTGGAAAACGTTCCGATTGAAAACACTTGGCCAGTAGTTAGCACGTCTGTGTTGACATGAAATATCTCTGGTGCAGTAATTTTTTTTTTTACAGTTTATAAAATATTTAGTTACTCAAAACGCTACATTTTTAACTCCGGGAACAGATGGACCAGGGCGTATTTAGTCCAACTTTTAGAATGTTTTCGTTGAAAAGCTCTTTAATTTATTTTGATTAGAACGCCATTGATGAGTCTTACATGATAAACCTTTGTTTTATCACACGTTAAGGAATTTTACAAATACATAACTTAGACAAGTTAAGTTTCAAGCCGTCAAGATTTTTTAGTAACAAAATATTGTGCTTTTAGTTAATCAAGTCGTTATTTACCTTATCTGTGTTGATTTCTTGCTCTACAGAACCTTTTCGCCAGTCTAACACACCCTTCTGCGTGCCATCAATGAAAATCTGCAACATTCCCATATTGACTTTTGATAACCTTATTTTTATTTTATAAAACTTATATTCAATTTTTCGAAAAGAAAGAGAAAAATATATTAAAAAAAGGTGCAATTCTTAAAGTTTGTTTTAAAAGAAACGTGTCCTTTTATAAGTTAAAACGTTTGATTTTTAGAAAACAAAAGATTCTTTCCTTTATATGAATAATGTTTTCAAAATGAAAATAAGACTTTATAAATGTTATGCATTTGAAGCGCTTTTTCTAGATTTCCTTTTTTAAATTGCATGTTTTAAGAAAAAAGTTTCATGTTAAAAGGGTGGTTAAAGAATTTTGTATGGAGAAAATACCGATTCCATTTTAGCTCTACACTACCTGAGCTCTATCCGTAGGCTGCTTCTCAAATATGAGCTTTCTACCTTTACCGATTGTAGTTCGGTATATAATATAACCATAGTTTTGTCCAAAACCATTGTGAATCTGCAGACTTTCCATATTTAACGGTTTAGGAGATTCCACCTTAGTCTGCAATAACGCTAACATATTATTTATACATTTATATTATAATAGCAACCTTAAAAATGCTCTATATACAACTTGTATTTTATAAAAGTGTGTAATCAATCGATTCCTTATTCTTAACGGCTTTAAAAGACAAAGAAAAGAAATTAATATAAAAATAAGAAGATGCGGTATGATTGCCAATGAGACAACTCCCACCAGAGACCAAATGACATAGAATTTAACAACTATAGGTCACCGTACGGTCTTCAACAATGAGCAAAACCCGTACCACAGTCAGCTATAAAAGTTTATATTAATAACAGAAACGGTTGCATCCACCTAAGTATGTCTTAGCTAAACAATTGTGTTGCTGCACTACATACGGTTTGTGTAATGAATTTGGCTATCTAAAAATAATTTTTTTCTTATAATTATGGACTTTTGATACGACAAGTGTTTCAAAAACAACCTTTATCAGGTACGTTTGCTTAAAACATACAGTGATTTGGAGCAGAAAAATAAAAGATCCTTAACGGGACAGCAAAATATTTTAACAGTCATTTTTTCCTGATTGAATTAAAACTGCAATTTTAACACAATTTCTTATGTAATAACCAGAAAGAAATTGTTGAGTCAAAATGTATCATTTAAGCGTGGCAGTGGCAATGAACTGGCTACTGACTAAGAGTCCACCGACAACATTCTTCGAGTTTTTCAACAGTTGCATATTTGTAAGTCCTTTATATCTTTCAGTATGAAATGTATGTGTGTTGACTTGATCCATCTACATTAATAGTAATACAATAGATATTGATTTATATTAATGAAACCATAAAGGTTGACATGGGTAAAACAACTATTTGATGGGTCCGCAGTCGAAATGCTCCATGGCATAATTTCGGTCCCTATCAAACATACGGTTTTTTTTCCAGTGGCAGTTCTTATTTCAAGCTCTTACCATCCATTTTACAGGATCAATCTACATGCTTTAGGATTATTTCTGATATTGTTTGTATTCTGAATATGCCATTGGTCATTTAAAAAAGCAAAAAACAACCAATGAATCAATCATCTAAGGTTCTAGTAATAATTGTAACTTATTTATTACGATAGCTTAGTGCGAAAAATAATTAAGAATCAAAGTACTAGTATTGACATAACAAAGTGCCGATTTAAGAGCACTTGTAATTACTGAAAAAATTAAAATAACAAAAATACCGAACTCAAAACGGAAAGTCCTTTATCAAATGGCAAAATCAAAAGCTCAAACACATCATAAGAATGGAAAACTATGGAACGCCACAGCTGTCTTATGTGGAACTCTGATATAACTTTATGTTGTTTTATTATTACTTGATGATATTTTGTCTTTACTTAATATGGTTTTGACATTACGTAATGATGTTTTGATATAACTCAATATGGAATAGTCATTACTTAATGATATTTCGATATTACACGATATGGGTTCGTATTGACTTGATATAGTTTTGTCATTACTCAATATGGTTTTGTCATTACTCGATGTGGTTTCACCATTATTTAATGTGGTTGTGTCATTAGTCAATGTGGTTTTAACATTACTTGATGTGAATGTGACTTAACGTTATGTAGTTGTTTCATTACATGATGTGGTTTTGTTATTTTGTAATGATGATTTGCCTATTCTTTATATGGTTTTAGCATTACGTAATGATGTTTCAAAATTTGACGATTTTACACTACATGATGTGTTTGTTTCATTATTTGATGTGGTCCTGTCATTCTTTGATGTGGTTATCCCATTACTTGATGAGGTAAAATCACGTGACCAATTCGGAAAAACCTGTTCTATTTTTAGATAGATTTCCATGTTGTATGTGCCTTGGATGAGTGTGGCCATCCATCGAATTAGAGTTCAAATTAAAGTTCGGGTTACTGTTTGGGTTAAACTTTGAGTTAGTCTTCGATTTCAATTCAAGTCATTATTAGAATTAAAGTTTTAGTTAGCATTGAGTTTCGAGTTGGACATCGAGTTTGAGTCTCATTTAACTGAGGTAGAGTTCTAGTTACAACATTAAATTTGAGTTATTTTTGAGGTAGAGTTTGAGTAAGATTCGAATTTAAGTCTCATTTAGATTAATTAAGATTTTGAGTTGAAATTCGAGCTATCTTATATGAGTTCGTAATTAAATTTTCTATCGCGGAACAAGGACTTTTGCTCGGGCTTCCGAAAAGAGGGCTCCGGGGTATGCGTACAAAAGATAAACAATGTTACAGTATACAAAACGCAACATAGAAGTTGAAATAAAGTTAGATGTGGTGTGATTGACAATGAGACAACTATCCATCAGAGTTTAAATGCAGTGGATGTAATAAATCATATATAGGCAACCGTACAGCCTTCAACACACCGTATGGTCAGCTACGAACGAATTGACATACCTTGGGTTGAATTTTTCAAGAACAGGTAGCTTTATGAGTGCTAAGAAAATTTTAGTTCGGAAAGCAAATAAAGCAATGTATGAAGTATTGAAAAGGGAGGTTGCACAACTTGTCAGTGAATTCTCAATATGATCTCTTTGATAAAATTGTGAAGCCAATCCTACTATATGGATGTGAGATTTGGGGTTTCAGTAATACTGATATTATAGAAAGAGTGCATTTAAAATTTTGTAAATTATTATTAAATCTTAAGAAGTCGACACCTAATTTTATGATTTATGGTGAACTTGGTATTTATCCCATGTCTTTATATATACAGCTGCGTATGGTTAATTTTTGGTCAAAATGGTAAATGGGAGGATAACAGGATTGCTAAAATAATATACAGATACATTTTCTTGAAGAATTCTGAAAACCAATTTAGGTCAGATTGGTTGAAATACGTTAAAGATACATTAGATAGATGTGGATATAGCAATATGTGGTTATCACAAGGAAATTTTAATTCTAAATGGTTGGGTATTAGTTTAAAACAAAAGCTATTTGATCAGTTTCAACAGAAATGGAGAACAGATATTGACTGTTCATCAAAAGGTTTGGCCTACAAATTGTTTAAACAGAAATTTGAATATGAAGAATATCTGAATTTTTTAAGTGATAAAGATAGAATAACATATTGTAGATTTAGAACGGGAAACCACAAGTTACCCATAGAAACTGGTAGATGGAATAAAATTGAACGTAACGATAGATATTGTAATTTATGTCAATGCAACGAGACTGGTGATGAATTTCATTACATTTTGCAGTGTAGCTCTTTGGCAATTTTTCGAGCACAATTTTTAGATACTTTTTTCTTGCACAGAATTAATATACATTGTACTAAAGTTTGGAAAACTATTTCAGTTAAAATACAAAAATAAGTTTAAAAAGCTGTGCAAATTTATCAGGGTTATAACTTTTCAAGTGAGTCTTCCTGGTTAATCACCACTCTTCGCCACTAATGTTTATTTTGTTTTATTTTGCATCTCATCTTGTCATGTGTGTTTATGTTATGTTATAACTTTTGATGAACTTTGTACCATTGTTACTATATGGTGTTTGAGAAATAAAGAATCTTGAAATCTTGCTATAAAAGGCCACCATGCAACATGTGAAAAATTCAAACGGAAAACAAACAGTCTTATTTATAAATAAACAATCTACAAAAAAGAAATGACACACATTTATACAACGACAACAATTGAACTTCATGCTCCTGACTTGGGGCAGGTACATAAAGAAAGTGCACGTGGCGGAGTTTAACATGTATGTGAGCGCAAAATCCTAACCTTACATCGGACTGTTACAGTTGTGTAACAGCACAACACGAGAAAAAAATGTAAACTAGACAAAGTGATGCCCCCGCACTCAACTCATTTAACCGCTTATACCCCAAAAATGACAAAAAAAATTTCATTTATCTCCCAAAAGAGCAAAAGATAATAAAAATAAAAACCCTGACCACATGCACACCTTCAATATATGTACAAACAGACAGTAAAGAGAAAACTTCCTAGGATTCAAACTGTAGGAGGAGTTATGCGGAATAACTATATACCCATAATGGGACGGACAGACGGACGGACGGACGGACGGACAGGGTAAAACAGGGTATACATACCCCCAACTTTCAGTTGCGGTGGCATACAAAACAGTTTCATTTGGCTGTTTCAATAGATCGGTATGACTGGGTAATATAAATCCATCCGGGTGATCTCGGATGCTCCAGAAAGGCACCCGTCGTGTTATTCGAGAAAGTACAAACCCAGTGATTTGGTTTTATTTGGTAGTTTACATTCAAGGAAAAGATGACGGTTTTATGGTTACGACCACTGGAACATGTCCGTCGTCACATATGAAACAGATATTCCAAAAAGTTTATTTTTCAATTAGTGCGAGGTAGATCAGGGAATTCAATTGATTACAAACAAAAGATTGATATTCGTATAAGTTCAAATGATCATTTACGCTAAAAAAAAAATCGGAGAATTCTTGTTTTATAGTATTGATGCTTTGTTGCTTAGTCCGAGCCCCTCCCCGTTTCCTGTAACTTTAGTGTGAGTTGATTTGAAGTGTTTCATTTGTTAACAATAAAGTTCAAGTCTTTTGATTTGTGTCGAGCCTGCGACATCAATATAGCGGCAGTGAGACACAACAAACATATATTTCGTCGTCGATAGTGGCGTCGGCGTCTCCATCTTCATTTTTTATTTCCATTGAGTTTAACCTTTCATTATACATGTTACTAAACATGTATGCCATGTATATTACTTTTAGAACATCATACTGGATTTGTTTACCTCGACTATTGTATCTGTATTTATATTGTATGTTTCTCTGTAAACTTGTATTTAGTTTTAGAGAATAAAGTATCTATCTATCTATCTATAGATCGTTAGGTTTCTAGTTTTTACATTTTCATTTCGGGACCTTTTATAGCTTACTATAGGGTATAGGTTTTGCTCATTGTTGAAAACCATACAGTTTTGTTTTAGTTCAATAAAACCGAATTACATGTAAACTGTTTTGACATGATAAATTTGTAAACCTCCATGAAGTGTTTTAAAACTTGTATAGGAGTTATTCCTCAATTTCAAGAAAAAGCATCTACAGAAAAACATTTTTTTTTTTTACCGATAAATGTATAGATAAATGTACAGCCGATCAACATGACGCTTTTACACTTACAGCAGCAATATCAGGCGAGACACAGAGTTCCGTGGAATATTTTACAAATTTATTACAAAATACTGCTTCTGATTGAGAACTTAGGATAAAACAACAGGACCAAGTGGTTTGGGATATCCCAATTATGTCCGAAATACTATAAACTTTTAATACTTTTTTCTTATTATTATCTGCCGTTCCCTTTTTCATACCAAATAACTCTGAACAACCACTCGAACTTTAATTTGAACTTTAACTCAATGGATAGCGATACCCATCCAAAGCACATTAAACAAACGATATATTGAAATCTGTTTAAAATAGAACATATTTTTTCCGAATTGGTCACGTGGTTTTACCTCATCAAGTAATGGGATAACCACATCAAAGAATGACAGGACCATATCAAATAATGAAACAAACACATCATGTAGTGTAAAATCGTCAAATTTTGAAACATCATTGCGTAATGTTAAAACCATATAAAGAATAGGCAAATCATCATTACGAAATAACAAAACCACATCATGTAATGAAACAACTACATAACGTTAAGTCACATTCACATCAAGTAATGTTAAAACCACATTGACTAATGACACAACCACATTTTATAATGGTGAAACCACATCGAGTAATGACAAAACCATATTGAGTAATGACAAAACTATATCAAGTCAATACGAAACCATATCGTGTAATATCGAAATATCATTAAGTAATGACTAATCCATATCGAGTTATATCAAAACATCATTACGTAATGTCAAAACCATATTAAGTAAAGACAAAATATCATCAAGTAATAATAAAACAACATAAAGTTATATCAAAGTTCCACATAAGACAGCTGTGGCGTTCCATAGAAAACAATTGTCATATTCCTGACTTGGGACAGGCATTTCCTTATTTAGAAAATGGTGGATTAAACCTGGTTTTATAGCTAGCTAAATCTCTCACTTGTATGACAGTCGCATAGAATTCCATTATATTGAAAACAATGTGTGAGCTAGTTCATAATCCAATTTAAACTATTAAAAGGGTCATGTTTCCCGACGCAGTTTTCTGACAAAACATGACCTTGAAATAAAAGTTTCGACAGAATATTGGCCCATGGATAGCAGTTCAATTTATTTATGTATTTAACTTTTGAAAATATAGTAAATGCTAGTACAAGTATGTATATAACGAATTTCAACTCACATTGCAACATGTAAGTATTGAATCCAGGGCAAGGTACTCTTTTATTTCTACTGGATCTGAAATAAACCAAATGAATACATCAACGTGCTTTCCTTCTTGTTTTGTGTGACCAATTTTACAGATTTGGCTATCACAAAAGCAGTTTTGTGTTTGATAGATTTTTATTTCTTTGTTCAATTTCTTGGGTTCACTGTTGGGTTTTAGTTTGACGACATATGATCTAGATTGGAAATTGGGGGTTGTGGACGTGAATATGATTTAACCCCACCACTTTTTGTGTCTGTACAAAATCAGGCTATCTTGACCATGCGTTTTTTGTTGTTGTCGTCTTTGTTTGTGCGTCTAGTCGTCGGAGGAATCGGCTATTAGCGGTTTGTAATACTTTATGATGGTTAAGTAAAAGTAAGTATCTTTAAATTTTAAATCTCAGTAGCTGATTTTTTTTAAATGCTATGGGGCATATAGTAAATGAAAACATAATTCGTAAAATAGTGAACTAGTGGAGCAGGAACTGCTTACCCTTCCGGAACATCTGGCTTAACCCCGATTTTTGTGGTGTGGTTGGTATTGCTCGATCTTTTATTTTTATAAGTAGTGTTTTGTTATAATTGTTTCTCTCTTCGTCGTTTTTTTTTCTTTTGGCCGAGGTGTTGTCTATTTTAATTGTTCCTTCTTTTCTTCTTTCTATCATGTAAAACACCTCTAACCAAATAAAAACAACTTTTTAGGTGCAAGTTTTCTGCAAAAATAAAACTTTATAAGTGTGTCTTACCGTAACTGGCTTTTGGTGTGTTTGGTGGAATATTCGGTAAACTGTTAATGCCTATAAGAAAAAAGATAATAGCATACATTTATTTTTGGGACTTAACAGAAAACAAAAGTCTTGAATCCTGTATGGTTTGTCATGGTATTGATATGAAGTCGTGAGTATGAATTCTCACAAAGGCTTAACTGTAAGTGCTGATGAAGTTTTTGATCTTGACATTCTTTCACTGCATTATATTGGATATATGAGTAATATAAAACTATTTTTATTGATATGTCAATTCTGCTTTCTCACTTATACGCCTGGTATATTTGATGAGATATTACAACTTAATAAAGTTCGAAGGATATTGTGTTAAAATTGTACGACTTAAAGGCCATATTGTCAATGAGTCAACGAGTTGAAAAATGCATAAAGCCCAAAATAAAAGTAACATTTCTGAAAACTAAACTACTTTTTTCCAATTTCATTTAACATTTAGAATTATTTCAAGTATTTACAAAAAATATCATCATCCCTGATGACGTCGAAATAGATTAAAGCTCATATAAGGATGATAATATTTTTAGAACTGACCGTACGTCTACATTAAAAGATAAATAACTTAGGAATGGAATGATAGACGTATCAACATAATCGTTTTAATTTCTTAAATCTATACAAAGACGATAATTTTCAACAGTTTTACTTAGTGTCATTTTATACTAAATATCATTTTGGAAGAATCAAACTACATTTTTAAAAGATTTACCTTGTGGTTTCAATATTTTTTCGAATATGATATCCCTTGCTTTGAGATATTTTGCTGTAATATCTCCTGCTTCACTCAATGGTGCATCATAATCTAAATATTACAGAATAAATATGGAATAATGGACTTTTATATTTTCTATCAAGGTTTACATTGTACGTGTAATTTTAATTATCGCTAACAAAGGATTTTATTTTTATAATCTATAAGCATTTTACGTGATACATATATGATATAATTTTATTGGGCATAACATATTTTTTGTCTGACCCAAGTCAGGAGACTGGAATTCGGTGGTTGTCGTTTGTTGCTGTATATCATATTTATTTTTCGTCTGTTGTTTTGTTCATAAATCTGGTTTTCACATTTGAATTGTTTTAACGTCTTTTCTGTTATATTCGTGTGTTATGGTAAAGATAATTAATCACCCCCTTCATTTATTAGATTTTAGTTTGGTTCAACGAAATTTATACGATATATTTGGTTTACAGTTTGATTCAGAAGAAACACCGACATAGCTAGATAATACAATTAATTATCTAATTACTACCACAATTTGATATTAATAAGTATTGTTATTTTCATTGTTATTAATAAATGTAATGTCAGTATTACAAATCTAATCTTGAATCAATCCTAATCCTATCTTATTTTTGGGAAATATTTTTACAAATTCAAATGTGCCGTCACTTTGTGTGTTTTTTTAAAAATTTCAAATGTGACGTCACTTTGTGCGTTGAGGCTTTGGCTAACTCGGCTGTGTATTTTTTATGTGTTGGATTAAGTTGTTTTATGTAATGTATCCGTTTTTATTCTGTAGTTAGTCCCCACTTCGGTTTTATCATGTATATCTATTATATAGTCATTTTATAAAATTTACTGTTTGCAAAATTATAAATTATTTTAAATAATAAGGATGTTCTTGTCCCAGGCAGAAAACCCTGGCCGTGTTAGGCGCAACTTTTTGGAAGTTTTGGTCCTCGGTGCTCTTCAGCTTTGTACTTGTTTTGGCTTTCAAACTTTTTTCATCTGAGCGTCACTGGTTAGTCTTGTGTGGACGAGACGCACGTCTGGCGTATTAAATTTTAAACCTAGTACCTTTTGTTAGCTATTATTCGTGTGTTTCTTTGTCCCATATGTTCTCCCATTTATTTGTATTGTAGACCTGTCATGTAATGTTGTCATTTTAATGTTATAATTAACATTGCCACAAAACCAGGTTCAACCCACCATTTTTTCTTAAAATGTCCTGTACTTAGTCAGGAAAGTGGCCATTGTTATATTATAGTTTGTTTCTGTGTGTGTTACATTTTAATGTTGTGTTTTTGTGTCGTTGTTCTCCTCTTATATTTGATGCGTTTCCTTCAGTTTTAGTTTATAACCTGGATTTGTTTTTTCTCAATCGATTTATGAGTTTCGAACAGCGGTATACTACTCTTGCCTTTATTTGTTATTTCATGGTCATTTATAGCTTGCTATTCGATATGGGTTTTGCTCATTGTTGGAGGCCATACGATGACATATAGATGCTTACATCTATGTAAGTTGATCTCTGTTGGATAGTTGTCTCATTGGCAATCATACCACAGCTCTGTATGTTATATCTAAATAGCTATAAAGAATCTTTAAAAGGACACCACATTTTGCAAATATATTGCCTCTCTTCAGTTCTATAAAATCTAGTTAAAAACAATGCAATAGCAAATAGTTTTACCATAGCTGGTGACATCAGGCTTATAAGTTGATTCTGGAAATCTATTGGCGCCAGACATAAAACCAAAGTTTGTACCTCCATGGAACAT
Organism: Mytilus coruscus; assembly: GCA_017311375.1. Lineage (NCBI taxonomy): Eukaryota > Metazoa > Mollusca > Bivalvia > Mytilida > Mytilidae > Mytilus > Mytilus coruscus. Next base: position 140,836,580 of record CM029595.1, on the reverse strand, counting down.
GTACATATTAAAAGACGATCCAGCATCAAGAATGTCTGTGAGTGTTTGAGCAAAGTCTGAAGTGATAAGGAGAAAGTATTACTGAGAATCCATTTATATCAGATAGATTACCATACTTTTGTGATAATTAGCAGTTTAAGTTTCTATACATCTAGCAAAGAGTAAAAATACATTAGAAACTATAAGCTATATGGCCAAAAGAGTCTTAAACAAAAAGCCAAATTAACCAAATTCAACTTTGTCTGAGGGAGTAGGAACCATAATTTCTTAATTTATCATCGGGTGTTTTAAGACATATATGTTATAAATCATGTACCGCAGCATCGACTACTGAGCTGATAATACCTTGGGGACCAACAGTTCACAAACAAAGGTATCGACCCATAGCTTTTAAACGAAAATATCACTTTATAGATCTCATGCGTCAGAAGAGCTTTTCTGGATCATAACGAACGCTCAAACCTTAACATTTGAAACCCAGGGATGTACAGAATAATTTTTGTAGGCAAACTGTTTTTATTCAGTTTACTGTTATCTAGCTCCTATGGTACTGATAAATAAAATTGAGAATGGAAATGGGGAATGTGTCAAAGAGACAACAACCCGACCAAAGAGCAGAAAACAGCCGAAGGCCACCAATGGGTCTTCAATACAGCGAGAAAATCCCGCACCCGGAGGCGTGCTTCAGCTGGTCCCCTAAACAAAAATATGTACTAGTTCAGTGACGTCATACTAAACTCCGAAATATATTAAAAGAAACTAAAACTAAAAATCATACAAGACTAACAAAGGCTAGAGGCTCCTGACTTGGGACAGGTGCAAAAATGCGGCGGGGTTAAACATGTTTTTTGAGATCTCAACCCTCCCCCTTTATAACTCTAGTCAATGTAGAAAAAACAAACAAACGTCAATACGCACAGTAAAACACCAATAAGATTGATATCTATAGTTTTACATCTTATTTTTTTTAAAACAAAAACAATTGACCTGAAAAGTGTGGGGAGCATAGTCACGTTCCCTCATCTTCCATCCACTCCTTTGAGTATATGTCGCCGAATGTTTGATCAAGCTGTGAGTACTTGTCAGTCAAATTTGCTATCGACTTAATTTGAAACTTGTAATGATTTTTTTTCAAAACTGGCCATTTCTTAATATTGTACATCATATTTATTTAAATACTTGGCTGTAATGGGTTAGCGATTAAATCTATTGAACAATTTCCTTTCCTTATCTATATCCCACAGTTACAGATATTTATTTTGTTTTAAATACCATCAAGAGGCAGTCCTTTATGTGTAGATGTCCAGTGGTCAAACCAGCCGGACCAGAATTCCGTTACCATAAGAGGAAAGCTTGGACTCCACTTCCGTATCAGGTCTAAGGTGTCTGCTCCAACTTTCATACTGGGAAAGTTAGCAGTCGGAAGAGCTCCTGAAAAAGTTGTTCAACAAAAATAAACAAATCATTAGAAGAGAGGCGAACGATACCAAAGGGTTATTCAAACTTATAAGTTTGATATAAACTGACAACGCCATGGCTAAAAAAGAAAAAGACCAACAGACAAACAACAGTACACAAAACACAACATAGAAAACTAAAGACTGAGCAACACGAACCCCACCAAAAACTGGAGGTGATCTCAGGTGCTCCGGAGGAGTAAGCAGATTCTGCTCCAAATGTGACACCCGTAGTGTTGCTCATGGTGGTACAAACCCGGTAATAAGTTTAAATCGGTAGGTCACATTCGGGGAAAGGGAGACGGGATTGTAGTTACGACAATTGAACATATCCGTTTTCATCTGAAGTTATTGTTTCAAGAGATAGATAGATAGATACTTTATTCTCTTATATTATAACTAAGTACAAGTTAACAGAGAAGCAAATACACTTTTCATTATTTTGCTTTATGTTTTGGAAAATCAAAAAGTGGATAAAAACTATGATCAAAATGAATTTGAAGATTCCAAAAACCAAGATCAAAAATTTTACTGATTATTAATCTCTATGGAATAAGATTTTATTCAGCCATTCAAACTGTTGTTGGAGACCATTTGATGAAATATTAAATATTATACATGTTATTGTATATATCTTCGTTGTAGGACACAAAGAACCAAATAAATTACTTTGTTTATTAAGATAATACATAGCTCCACTTTTGATCAAATGTTAGTCTTTGTTTGTGGTGTCCTTGCTATTTATTTTCAGATACACGTCGAAAGTATGAGTTACCAAAAAACTATCATAATTCGAATTCTAAGCAATTTTTGTATTTAAATGTTCAAAAATTACACATATAAGATTGTTATATAAAGGGGCATTAGCTACGAATTCGACAAAAACTTTTGTTCCAAACATTATAAAAGCGGAATACGGAAATGATATTTCGCTAATACTTGTCAGTTTGGTTCATTTTCGCCAAAAAAAACTAAAACCATCGCTAATGTTTTATTAGCTTGCAAGTCAAAAATTCAACCTTATTAAAATCCATATTCATGTAAACTTTAATTTGACCTACAGTGGAGATGGGTTGCGCATTTGTTCAGCATGTAGTTCATTCATTAAAAAGAACAGCATTACAAAGTGAAACAAGGGAACACCAGGAATAGCCATTTCGTTGACTGATCCGGCCCACAAAAAAAAATCATTCTTATATAGGTAAAACGATAATAAACATATATTTCCAATCTATAATTCAAAATCAACCAGACCTACAGAAATTTATATTTCTTAATCCGTGGCTCCGCAAAGGCAAAACCCAATTTCGAAAGGATTCATTTCCTAGCACTACCGTTGCGTTAAGAAATGTAAGGCTTGAGCAGAAGAAAATTGAATTATCGCGAGGCAAGACTGGACAAAAGTAAACAATGGTATATAAAAAGGGAGACAACTATCAATAAAGAAAAATGGACAAAGATGTGATCAATTACTGGTCACTGAACGGCCTTCAACAGTGATAAAACTCAACCGTATAGAAAGCTCTAAAAAGCACGGGCTGACAAAATGTGAAAAATTCATATAAATAACAGTGTATTGATACAACTAATATGGTTCAACATACGTTTATTTGATATTTGTCTATGAACGAATAAAATATAAAAGACGCCGTGTTATAAGCTAACCAATACTTTACTTACGCTCGTAGAAAAGAAACCATGTTATTAACTGACCAAATTTTACTTACGATCGTAGAAAAGACAGTTTGTTATCCCGTTTGGATTTTCAGACGTCAAGAATAATTCTTTAGCACCATATTTAACCAAAGTCTAAAATATTCATATAATTATTAAGTTTTACTATTAACATCGACACCTAAGAAAAAATAATTAACTGCAAAAAGTCACGTTATTTATTACATTAGTGAGAAATATTAACAAAAAGGAACTGATACTCTGCTACACTCCTGTACATTTTTCACTGTAAATGAGGTCAATGAATTAATCATCTTCTTAAATAAAACTTGATAACTATTCTAGGTTTTTATGTTACTTGTGGATGCAGTTCAGAAATATGCCAGAAAATGGGCAAAGTGCGAGCCAAATGAACAATATCTGGACACTTTATCAGAACGGATAAATATTCGGTCATGCATTATTCAGAAGCGCATTCCAATCAATGATGCACGTAGAGCTCACAGGTCACTGACTCTTTAAATAGTCCAAGGTAGTGGATGCTTTATCCTCTCTTCACGACAATCATGTCTATGCAAAAACTATTATTAGGATTTTTAACTATGAAGAACTTGGAATTTACAGCAGGAAAAGTGAGAATCCAACATACTTCTACATCATTTACGAAAAAATAAGATTTTAGAAAATGGCAAATCCATTCTTCTCTTCTTTGATATAAACATATAAAAGGACGATGAAAATCTCCCATCTTCATATTGGATACATAAACTACACAAAAAATCCTTATAAAGAACGATATATAGCCGGGTCGTCAAGATGTTCGACTTAACATCTTTCTCAAGTTCTTATCCCCATTATTTCTACAGTAAACGATGGCCTTCAGAAATATTGTGATGAGGTATATTCATCCTGCAGTGTCAATCAAATGTGGATTCTTAAAAATTCTAAAGATTTACTCCAAAATCTTCAATCACAATCTTTACAATATTGCAAACAATCAAAACATTCAATATTTCTAAGTTTTACAGTATTATTCCCATGCTCAAGTGAAAGATCGACATCATTTTTTTTCAGTACAAAGTTCTTCAATTTACCTTTTAGATATATTGATGATGACCTGTCGTTCGATAATCCACGTTTCAATGAGTGCTTACATTTCAAATATCCCAGTGAACTTCATTTTAAGGATAGTGCTTCATATCATGATCTTTTCCTCTGTATTTATACAGATGGGACAATTTGAAACCAAAATCTATGACAAACGTGATGATTTCAACTTTCCAATTGTCAACTTCTAATTTCTCAGCAGTAACATACCCTCTGATCCGTCGTTTGGCGTTTATATATCTCATTTATTACGTTATAGCCGTGAATGTTCACACTATACGGACTTCGTTAACAGGGGCGTTCTCCCATGACAAAAACTACTTCAACAAAGTTTTGAGGAAGAACGACTGAAATCGACACTACATACGTTTTACGTTTTCTTAAAATGTCCTGTACCAAGTCAGGAATATGGCAGTTGTTATCAAATAGTTCGTTTCTATGTATGTTGGCGTTTGTTTTTGTTGCACTTCAGTGTTCCTGTTGTTCCTTTGTTTTCCTCTTATAGTTGATGTGTTTTCCTCGGTTTTAGTTTGTAACCCGGATTTGTTTTTCCCCAATCGATTTATGACTTTTGAACACCGGTATACTACAGTTGCCTTTATTTACGGTCGCCATCACAAATTGGTTGACCGATACGATGTGTCGGTGTGTCTTAGATCACTAGCGACATGTTTTCGCGGTATAGATCTTTAGCTACCAGTATAGTCATCTGGTTTGTAATTTTACCGGTTATTTTACCGGTTGTTTCCTATTCCCGATTGTGACATTTTAGGGTGGATTAGTAATGCGGGCAATGTATGCATAGTAGAGGATGCATCTCGTCTCGCTCATTTTGGAGTTCATGCGATTCCCTCGGTATTTGTGTCTTCTCAGTCGATTTACGAGAATGTTAAACTACTTTACGTCTTGCCTCTTGAATAAACTTTAGATGATCATATTCTTTACTGTAGGAACCAAATTCATTCTCAACTTGAAATGCAATAATTGGTCCGCCGCTTGATTTTTCAGGCAGTTTTAAACAATTCTGAAAAATAAATGCAACATTTATTTCATTAAGCAACTTAAATATTGTTTTTAAGTGCGTATTTTTAGGAAAGAAAGTTTCCTGAACTTCATTATTGCGATGGTTTTATGACTAAAATATGAAGTGTATTATTCAGAAAGATGGCTTTGATTCTGAATTACTGACCATCATTGTATCATTTTCCAACTTAAAATAATAATGGTTGTTTACATCCCTAAAACAAAGTACACAATGTTAAAATACTTTTTAATATAAACATGAGAATATATGGTACTTAGAACACCATCCTGGACATCAAAAGGAACAAACTAAGAGATTATATGATGTCCATTAGTGAAAGATTTCTTTTACCCCGAAGAAATAGGAAAGTAAAACCACAGTTTTATTAAATAAACAAACCTGTAAGTCGGACACCAGTGTAATCAACTGACTAAAAAATCTATCTACAGCATCTTGGTATGGCTTATAATTACTGCGTACTTTCATTTCAGGGTCACGCAAAAGCCATCTACAAAAGACGTACAAAACAGAAATGAAATAATAAGTTTTCCTATCAATCGTTCTCTTAATATATGCATCGGCATGGAAAATTTGATATCAGCACAGTAATTAAGACAGACGCGATTTATTCAACTTCTGAGCAGTGAATTTCCTTTTTCTGAGTGTGACTTTACTAACACTTGAAGATTATGGTGTTTTAATATCACATTTAATTCGTCATTCAATATGCATTGAATTCCTTGACAGAGCGGTTTGTTATCTCAGCTATAACCCTCTTATCAGAAGGGTATCATTAATAAAGCCGTTTTTTATGGTCGCTAGTTTACAGTAAGTTTCAAAAGCATGACTGGAACCATTTCCACAATACGTCTGGCGTTCGCAAATGTCAACCAGATTTGACCCAAAACCGGACACTTCAAAATAAGGGGTTGATCTACAGGGCAATACGAAGGGTGCAGAAGAAGGATATGCTTATATATAATAAATGGGGGACGATACAATAAAGTTTACATATTTAATGTTCAACCAGTTTCATTAATTTGTACAGATGGTCATGGTTCTGAACTAAATATAGAAAACGTAGTCTTGATAAGTTCAGCGAAATGATTATTTTTTTGTAAACGGATATAATACACAAATATACTCTGTCACCATGTATAATGTAAATGATTTTTACTTACGCAGGCATTCCTCCAAAATCCCATTCAGCACAGATATAAGGCCCGGGTCGAAATATTACATACAAGCCTACTTCTTCTGCTAGTCTTATAAACTTTCTGTAAAATAATTACTCGGATGTATACTGGCATTTTCTTCATACATTCATGTACAAAAACTCATCATAGATACCAGAATTACAATTTTGTACGTAGGACGCGTGTTTCGTGAACACAAGAGTCCTCCGTGAAGCTTGAATCAAAACAAATAGGAAGTCAAATCAATTAGGAATTTGGACAGCATTGAAAACCAAAATTTTTTAAAGTTTGGCTAAGGCAATCTTGCCTGGGGTAAATAAACCTTAGTATTTCGAATGATTTTAAATTTGAAGGAACCATAAATTTACATAAAAAACTGACTAATCAATGATAGTCATGTCAGTAAGGGATGTCGACTACTGGGCTGGTTATACCGTCGGGGTGATACGTCCACCAGCAGTGGTTAAAAAACACATTAACGATACAAGGCTTATAATTGTGTATGCTAGACGCGTGTTTCGTCTACACACGACTCATTGTAACACTTGCCCATCAAATAAATCCAAACTCAATGTAAATACCATTTTCCACGAAACATTGATATGGATTGTAAAAGTGGTATCTACATTGAAGATTTCTTGAAGATTGCTGATGTGGCTCGCAATGGCTGTCATTCTTTAAAATGAAATATAAACATGGAGAACTTATTTTGAAGAGGAATATTTCTTTTATTTCACTTTTTTTTTTATTGTAGTTTTCTTTTTATTATTTGAGAAAGGTCTCTTTCACCTTACACCAATCTAATTGAACCTCACTGTTTGTACTAAAATAATGTGTTTCTGTTTAACTGTGATAGACTCATATACATCACCTACCGCACATCCAGGATTCCAGAAAAATCAAATTCATTAGGATACTTTTCGTGTAAGTTCCAACACACATATCTAAAACAAAAAGATTTAAAAAGTGTTCATTGTAAAAAAAATTATTAATGTTTTGATCTCAGGTTAAACACCTAAAAATTAAAAATATGACTATATTCAGTTTATTTTCACTCTTTATTACTTGAAACTACTTGTATGTAGTAATGCTGTTACTCGGCCAAGTAAATGACCGTTGCATAATCCATGCCAGTCCAACACAGTCAGTGATAGTGCATATAATATAATCTATGTAACTTACGTTTCTACTGTATTTAGTCCGCATGCTTTGATTTTCATTAATCGGTCTTTCCAATATTCTGGTACCACTCTAAAGTAATGCATTGCTCCGCTAAGAATTGTGAATGGTTCGCCATCTAAATAGAATTTTCTATCTCGAAATGTTAAAGATCCCGTACTGCTGTAGACTTCCGACATTTTTTACATTTACACAGTTGTAATATTCTGTCGATACCTGCGATAACAAGTATTATTAAATGGAGCAACATAAGTATGCAACAGGTATGATCAGGTATGACCCTATATTTGATATGTCAGAGGTCCACTCTTTATCAATAAGGTAAAAATATATTTGGTTTATAAAACTTGAAAAAAGCAACTTTATACTGGAAGGCAGAAAGTTTGTTTTTTTTTTTTTTTTTTATTATTATTCCCTTGATGTATTTCTACAAATTCAACTAGCTCTCATGACCGGCATGCATGCACAGGGGTATCGATCTGGTCAAACTTTACGGTATAAAAAAAGAGAAAACTGGAAATTGCAGTATGAAGAATAGATGGCAGAGGGAGGATATTTCGGAATTGATAGGTTGTCTGTGCACAGAAAGAATCGTGATGTGTGTCGATATGTTGATACTTTAACCAATAATACATATATATACATGTATTCACACACGTTAACCCTTTACACGTTATCTATATAAAGTACACTTGCATGGCCTTAAGGATTAGGATATCAATATTACGCACTTTAAAAGATGTGTAGCCAGTAGGATCAGTTCAACTGTCAAAAATATCTTTTCTCACTCCAAAAGTTATAGTTTAGAAGTATGCAACAGGAAATTCCGCTTCAAAGAATTTGTTAATTTCCAAGGCAGGTAACTTTTTCACCAATGTATATAACTTTGATGCAGAAATCTAACTAAATATCACTGCAAATAAACCACGGTTCTAAATACAAATAAGGTAGAGTTGATGTTATAAATGTCCAGTAATATGACTTTTTTCATTACTTAGTGCTGTTTTTAAATTCGCAATAACCGCCTCGTGGTCTCGTAGTAGTGTGCTCGCCTCGAGTGCAGAAGGTCGTTGGTTCGATCACCGGCCGAGTCCAACCATAGACCTGAAAATTGGTATGTGCTGTTTCTCAGTCAAGTTTGCAGTATTTAAGAATACGTCAAAGACTGGTCAGCTCGGAGTCAGAAAAGTGTGTCCGGGGAGGGTAACATGTTTTCCTTATGAACTAACAAGTTCAAAATTCGGCTCAGCATGTCTGTCCAGTACAAAGCAGGGTTCATGCATAATCAAATCTCATTAACAAGTTTTTCGCTCTTATATGCTCGTCCATTAAGCACAAATCCATCATCATCGTCGTCGACAAATGATGCATATCTTTGTATGCATCACTCATTTGGCAATCTTGTATATCTGTATCGCAGGAGCTGCATGGATACCGTATTAAGTGAATGTATATAAAAAATAAGATGTGGTATGATTGCTAATGACAGAGACCAAATGACATAGGAGTTGACAACTATAGGTTAACGAACGGCCGTCAAACATGTCTTCCAAACCAAATCTTTGTATCTATGGAATAATTTAATGAAGGTTTTAAGTAATTTGTGGTAACGAAATCCTTGACTTAATAATTTACCAGTAATTCATAGATTACGTTCATTGAAATCCAAAACAGAACAGGCAAAGCAAACGAATTGGAATAAATAAATACAGCAAGAAGAATCATCATCAAAAAATGAAAATTAACATTAGGGAACGAAAAATTATCCCTTTATTTAGTCGTAAATTTTTGTAGAGTTTCCCGTGTAAAACTGAAATATTTATATCTAGGAAAAGACAGTTATTACTGTTTATATGATTTATTTAAAGTAAGTCTATTTGGGTAAATTTCGGCAGCATATTTAAAAATTTATTGATTATTTAACGAAAAAATATCGTCAAGATAACAGTCAGTGTTGTTGAATTTATCAATTAAATGGAATTTACACGGGTCTCTGCTGAGTTTGGCCATAAACTGTGGTTCATAACAGTACAGAAACAAGTCTGCTATTAAAGAGGTACAATTGGTGTCCATAGGAATACCTACAACCTGTCGATAAACTTTATTGCCGAAACGTACATAAAAGGTTGTCAAGGAGAACTTTTACATATCCAGGAGTAATACCACCATTGGTTTTCCGATATAAGTCTGTTAAATTTACATTTTTCAATAAATTGTGCAGAATTTATCTTGGTTTCAAATAAGGAAATACTTGGCAAGAGTAAAGTTTTATCCTGCCCAGTACTACATAGAAAATTTCACATAACATTCCATTGCATATAAGATAATAACCATCACCGAAAGTAAACCAATCAAATGTTCACCCTTTTTTTCCTCAGTGTTTACAAGCTTAAGTAAGTTTCCAAAATATTTTATAGAAACCCCAAATAAAAAGAATGGTGTTTTGAAACACCCAAGATATATGTTTATGACTCAGAAATGTTTTGCTGCAATGAAATGCAGGGTTAATTTCCTACAACTGTCAAATTCAAGGGGATTTCAACCCTTTTTCGTAATGAAACCGGTAAATGTCAACTGGAATCAATTTCCTGTATTGGAATTTGCAACTATAAAATAATTTGATTTATTTTGATTTATACAATACTAGCAAAGTATGACCTAGCAATATGCCAGAATATAAGTATAGGACCATAAGTGTGCATAACAGTATAGCATATCGTATTTAGTTAGGTTTTAATTAATTTAAAATAGAATCAATTTTAGTGCCGGTGAAGACAATATTCAAAGATCGTACTACAAATTTAGAATAAATAACCTTTCAGGATACGTTAATTCAATGGATCATAAGTTAACAAGAATCTGATCTAAATTTCCGAGCATTATAAGAAACAACATCACCATAATCCCCGTTTGTAATAAGGTTTCTATAGAGGTCACATCCAACTTCCAAACAACATATTTGTATCTATGAAAGAATTTCGTAAAGGCTTTAAGTAACTTGTGGTGGCCAAATCCCCGACTTTCATAATATACTAGTTATACAAAGATAACTTTCATTGAAATCTGAGGCAAGGGTCGTAGTGAAGGACGAGTAATAAATATACACATTTCAAATTACAAGGGGTAGAACGGTACATCGCCGTACATCAAAGAAAATTCAACAATATTGAACGAAAAATTTACTTTTTTGTCGTAATTTTTTATAGAAAAATATGAAACTGAAATCTCTATATCAAGGAAAGGATAATTTTTGTTGTTTACATTAGATTTTTAGAGGCAGTTCTCTTGGTTTGTTTTCCGATGTAATTAGAGAAATTTCGCTTATCTAAAATAAAAAATAAAATAAAGGAAACGTTTATGTTTTTCTTTCTGTTAAATGGGATCATTTTAAAGGGGTACAACTGTTACCCATATGAGTACATACAACCTGTCGATACACATTAGCATAGCGAAACGAACATAGATGTCTAATACTTGTATATGGATCAGAAATTTGGGGGTACATATCCACCAAAAAATTTAAAACTGACCCTGAAAACTTTATTTTTAAAAAATTGACACCATCTCTGTTGAAAAAGAACATACAAAATTCTGTAATTTTGCACTTGGTGTTAAAAATGAATGATCCAACTTGGCCAGTAGAGGTGAACTAGGAAGTTATCCAATCATTATGTATGTTTTTCTTAACATGGTTAAATATTGGTGTTATCTAAAAAATATTTCAGATAAAAATAGTATATTATATCAAGCTTTTCAAGATTTTATTACAATGGATTCAGTAAATAAAGAATCCTGGATTAGTAATATAAGAAAACTTTTGTCTTATCTGAAACTTGATTATTTACTGTATTTAACAAAATTTGGTTAAAAGGGCTTTTTAATGATAATATTGATTGATTGAGTGTTGGTTGCTTAAAGTCCAGTGGCAAATATTTCATGCATATTCAGGACCAGAACAAATTAACAATAAATACAATAGGTAGGTTCTGTAATAGAGGCGTCTGGGATTGAGGTCGGAGAAATTTAGACTGCCACGGGAAATGAGGGTATATTGGATAGGGACAGAAATTTAGCCTTGCAACAGGTCACCTACGGACCCCTCAAAGAGTTGTTGCAAGGGTTCTTAACGTGCAAAGAGCGTTGCACTCTCTTTACACGAGGCATCGGATTTAACGTCCCCATTCTGACCGGACGTGGCTGCAAATTTGTACATCCCGCACAGCCAAACGGACGCCCAACTTTGACGAGGGTTTTACCGCCGGTCGGAGGAAGACCAATGGTGACTATACTTCTATTCAGTGTCGGATCCAGAGGGGGGGTTCCGGGGGTTGGAACCCCCCTTTTTTTCTTGACGATCAATGCATTTGAATGGGGACATATAGTTGGAACCCCCTTTTAAAATGGCTGGATCCGCCCTGCTATTCCCCAGTCACCCTTGGGGTTTTAATGATAATACAAAACATTCCAAAGTTGGGAACAAATTAAGAACATATCGTAAATTTAAAAACATTTTCAAATTAGAAAAATATTTAAGTTGTGGTAATGAAAAATTCAGTAATTAAACTTTCAGTTGCAAACAAACTAATTTGGTCTTTTAAGCACCGAAGATATAGACATCATTTATATAATTGATAAACTTTTAAAACAACTATCAAAACAAAGAGATGCACTATTATTGAACAATTGACTTAAGAGCTGTCCCCTTTATTATATTTCTATTACCAAATTGCTGGGTTTTATTCACCAGTTTTGTATATTTTATGCAGTTCTGATCCTTAATAAATGTATATATGTTCAATGTTTTAATCAACTCAATCATTTAAATCAAGTTAAGTATTGTATGTTTTGTCTTGTAGTCATAATTAAACTGTAATTATTCTGCCCTAGTATGGGCACTGTGATTATAGTCACTAAAATTATTTTTATTTGTTATCAAGGGAAAAATAACAACTCTGATAATTTTGCTTTCTGTTCTGTCGTGTGCATGTCCCCATCATTAGTGCTCCACATTTCAAATTATTCATGTCTGACCCGCTCCCATGGGGCCTCGCTTTATGTTTTAACTTGATTTTTATTTCTTTTTAAAAAACTTCAGAAAAAAATGAATATTCAAATCCTACTGTCCAATCAGGTACACTATAACGTTATGGATGATATTTTTTGACCAATTAAATTTAGTCATACACCGTCACGCACCTGTCGAAGGAAGATGGCGTTGGTAAGTAAACTTTCAAATTTTTACTACGTTAGTTTATGCAGGGAAAACGTTAGTTTTGATTTTCTGAAGCAATACAAATGTTTTGAAAAAACATAAATGGTGATAGTGACAGCATAACTGATGTTGTCATACAGGTAAACATGATTTTACAAACTTGGACCGGCGTAGTATTTCAAACTAGGTCAAAGTTACTTAAAAAGTAAACACCTTTCATGTTTGTAAACATTGTACACAAATACGAGAACCGTAATACTGAATCATTGTGTTTTGTGAAATTTAAGTGATTTAAAAATAACGTGTGCATTTGAAACACATCTTTAAGTTTCGGATAATCAAACAAATCACCTTACATGTAACCCTTCCAGACGTCCACGAGCGTACCAACTTGTTTGCCACGCAGGGGGGAAGCCTGGGGGAATTTATATCTCAGGTGATCTGACTGCCCTCAAAAATAAAAGTTCGTGTGTTATTTAAACAATCCCACTTGACAGAAAGTCAAGTTTCTGTGTTGAAAAATGATTTATGTCTTCAAATACAGCAATACAACATACAATGTGTTCTATAGATGTTTATTTTGGTTCAAAAGAGAAATGATTTGAGCAGTTATTTTTAACCTAAAGAAGTGAATAAAATAATTGCATTTTCTCTCTATTTCCATTTTGGAGCATCTATTCTCATCAGTAGAACATTTAGAAGTATGTCCTCTTTATGTAAACTTTAAAAGAAACAATTTGATAAAAATTTGTTTGGTCAACAGAAACAAGATTGACCACCCTCCTCCATAGAGTGTACAAACATTATTGCTATGAATTAACAAAAAAATGATAAATAGATTAAAAATAATTGAAGAATCCTGTTACAGTCATGTGCATGTAGTTGCAGGCATGGGGTAATTAAAATGTGATTGTAATTACCTATAATTAATTACAAATTTAATGGTAATTTAAGGTAATGTGTTATTGAAGTTATGAATTACATTGACTTTTTGCCATGCATCTATGAATTACATGCAATTGTAATGGAGAATTTGCTTGGAAATTTAGAACATTTCTTGTTTCTATGATGCACTCATACCTGTAATCTGTATGGTTTTTTTATCACATTAGGTATACATGCACTTGGTACTTGAATTTCTTAGTTAATACTTGAGTGTAAATAATTCAATTTATTAAAAAAATATTGCTAAAATTGCAAACTTATATAACATGTATAATAATCTTCATTTAATTCACATTAAAATAAATATATAAGAAATTATAAATAATACCATTTAATTGGCATTTAGTCTGTAAAGGAGAAGGTATGTTGAGGCCACTTCGAATTTGAAAATCAAAATGTATAATAAATTTACTCAAATAACAGATGCCTTTGAAACATATATCTATTGATGATTAAATGTTACAATGAAATTTCAAAACTTAAAAGAATTTGTCTACAAATATTTCAATGTTCAAAATATAATGTAATAAAGCCTCATACTAGCTGGTTCACATTTTATCCTTATATGAGTGAATGAATACTTTTATTTGCAAGAAGCATATACATGCTATGGCAAACGAAAATATATACAATACATGACAAACAAAAGACAACAGAGAACAGTAGTGACAAAGTATATAATAATATTATGACAATATATGTGATCTAATTTTCCAAGCTGCATTTAAATAATTGCATAGTTTTACTGTCAGAGATTTACAATGAGCTTGTAATAAATTATCTAACTTGAACCGATTTGGCCACGAATAATAAAATTAAGGTAAAAATTCTAATCGCACATATCTATATGCTATGATAAAACAAAATGATATTCGTTCTCTAAAACATTCATATTGCAACATATACAATTCTATTTTCTCTTTGAGTATTTAGATAACGACCAACTTCAACATTTAATTTAAGTGTGCTGCAACGCAATCTAGTTAATATCGATACATTACAATGGAAATCTAGGTATTTTTCAATACCAAATACTAGTTTATATCGTTTATAAATACATAATTTGTTACATTCTTCTAAAGCTGTATTCCAGTTTTGTACATGTACATTTGTAATTAATTACATCACCTGGTCCATTGACTAAGTAATTGATATGTAATTAATTTCATTATGTTGTACATTGACTAAGTAATTGAAATGTAATTAATTACATCATGTTGTATAAATGAATGAATCTTTTATTCTCATAAACTAAATACAAAGTTACAGAGAATGGTACATATATATATACATAAATAGACTAACTACATGCATGTGTGAAATACTACATATGTAAGTTACATATTTTATTTTAACTAGAAGACATACTTTCACATTAATAAATTTACACAGTTTTTCTAATTGTAGAATGGAATAAAACATTGTACATTGACCATGTTGACAAAGTAATTGAAATATAATTGATTTCATATGTTGTACATTGAAAATTAATTGTACAAATGTAATGTTATTAATACTTTTCAAAATTTTTGTAATTGTAATTTACTTGAACAAACCAGTATGTAATAAAAATGTGATTGATAACTTTGGCATGTAATTGATCTGAGGTCTATGAAGTTACCTTACTTACAGGATATCATGTATTAATAATCCCATTTTAGAAGCTCATGATAAATAAATAGAACAATTATTATGATAATGTAATTTTAATTCTTTTTTTTCAAATCTTGTTAAAAGCAACTGAAAGTTGACTAAATGATACATATTCAAATATTTTGCCACAGAATAGATTGATTGAGTGTTGGTTGCTTAAAGGCATTTCCAACAGTTTCAGGGGAGGTAATAACAAACGTAAACGTCGTCTATTGTTTCCCGTAATTTAACGTTGTTTCAACGAAGTCATAACAGAATCACCATTGGAATTGCTATGGCCGTCGGGAAAGGGCATTTTTTTTCCTCAAAGGAAAGGGCAAGGCGGGAATCGGCCAAAAAAACATGTGACATTTTACAAATTGCAGCATCACATTTACGTTCGCAATACAGCACTTACATTCAGCCAAGTAAACCAATTTCAACACAGGCATCAGCTGTTACTGGTTTAACTAGTAAAGGAGGCGTGCTTTTTTATAATGGAGACCCTGTTCAAGTACTATCACAAGAAGCTGCATTTCAAAACTTTACCTCTTGGTTAGAATAGCATAAACCATGTGTCTTAGCAGCTCATAATTGTAAAACATTTGATAACTTAACCAGTCAGGGGACTTATTGAAATAAGTGATTTTTAAATCACTTATTTAAGTAGCAAATTCGAAGTTTTGTCACAAATTGTGATTTTGTAGTTTTACCAAAATTTTAAACACATAGGTATATATAATATCTTTTCATTAGTAAAATTGAAAAAAATGAACTTTTTGCTTCTTTTAAGCAGCAAGGTTTATGCCTTTGATGCAATCATTTAGCTGCAAATTCTATTTTAGTTGAAAAAATGCTATAAAAATGGCTTTACATAATGAACTGATACTTTCTTAACAGATTTTTCCCAGCAGTGGGAGTATTTTTCCTGTAAAACTCAAGATTTCATCTTATAGATTATGTAATAAAATTCTACTGTTCGCGATCAAAATTTCACTGTTCGGGGGTGTTGAAATTAGTGGAGGTTATTAAAATAATGATACTTAAAGAAGTGATTTTTTGGAAGAAAATTGAGGTATGATACTTAAACAAGTGATTTTTATGTCATTATCCTAGATTTAGTACAAGGTCATCACCTGACATGACCTGGTCATCCTATCAACACAGATGTTGGTTCTGATAATTTTAGCAACATAATTAGTCCCTGGATCATTAGTATTCTATATTTAAAGCTACAATAAAATTAAATCACTTAGTCTAGTGATTAATTTGTACTACTTAAAATAGGTGATTATTAAAGAAAGACAACTTTACTTCCAACCTTTATGGACATAATGTTACTTGAATCAGTGATTTAGAAAATCACTCATTTAAGTAAGTCCCCTGACTGTTAACAGGATCTGAGGATCTCAGGATTTAACAGGAAAAACGTATTATACTAAATCTTTCGAGCCTCTGGACTGTTTCACGGACAATGTCGTGTACGGAATTGAATGTACTTTGTGTGGACTACTTTATGTCGGTGAAACTCGACAAACTTTGCGTAAAAGGATGAATCAACACCGGTCTGATAATAAAGATCCGCAATTCAGGATTCTTTATAACCATTTTAATCAACCGGACCATGATCCTAATTATCTATGAAAGTACGCATCATCGAGAAAATTTATCAACACACAAATAGCCCTGTACTTAGTACTCCTTTCCGAAAAGATAGAGAAAATTTCTGGATAAGGGAACTAGGTAGTGCAGTGCCATATGGTTGCAATGATAATGTCAAAGGAGTAGGAAATTTGTCAAGTCCAGCCTGCAGTGATGTTAATGTAATGAGTTGATTTAATACTACCTTACGAAACCAACGTAGTCATGGGCAAAAACGTTACCATCGGCCTAATGTAAAAAAGTCTTCCAAATCTAGATCGCCTCTGGGAGCTTTGATGACCTTCTTCTCATCTTCATCATCCACTAGGGTTACATTACATTAGAACTATTCTTTTTCACTGCCTGTTAATTTTCTAAATTGTTTGAGAGATTATGCACTTGACAAAGGATGCATAAATACATTTTCTCCAATATACAGACTTGTCAGTATAATTTGTGATATAGCTCTTTTCCGCCTTTTAAACCAGTAAGATCGGAACCTTTACATGAGGAAAGAGGAAATTCCTTCCTGTTTACTTTACCAATACAGGAATTGATGCAGTCAACATCAGCAATGTTCTACATCACAAGGAGGTAACATCTAAAATTCCTATTTATTTTCAAAATCAGTCTGTTCCTATTGTATCCTACAGTTACACCAAAACCATTGCACCCAAAATATTTAACTATAAACAAGCATTGCAGGACCTTGATTTAGAACAATACCTAAAAAACCCTCTGACATGTGACTGTTCCCACTCGCCTTACAATTATAGCCCCTCCGCCATGTTATTACTGGGGATCTAAACATAATTCAACATGAAAATCTCCGAAAGGTGATTTCTCATGGTCCTAAGTTTAGAGAACCCCAACACATCAATTGGAACCATAACTTCAAAATAATTATGGATTCCATTGAGGACTACGCCAGAGCATGGGCTAAACGAGAAGAAGTTCAACTGGACACTTTGTCAGAATGGGTCAAAACAATCAGGTCTCTGATAAAACGTTGCATTCATAAGTTAAAAACTGTGCGAATGATCGACCAAAGTCCGTTTTCAGAGACAAAGAGGCTGTGAAATGTCTATCATCTCTTCAAGATAAGTATGTTGTTGTTCCTATGACAAAGCTTCAAATAATATTGTCTTTGTATGTAAATCGATTACTACGAGTGTCTTGTAAAAGAATTAGGAATAAATGAGCACTCTGGTAATCCCACATACAAAAACATATCATTTGACAAGGATGAGATTTTGGCGAATCATAAGTCCTTCATGGCTTCAATGAACATTGCATTGAACAACAAATCGGAGGACTTACCTTGTTTGTATTGGATACCTAAACTTCACAAAATTCCGTACAAACAACGGTACATTGTCGGCTCATCTGCATGTTCCACTAAAGAATTGTCCATTAGATTGACTAAAATTCTGTCCGTAGTGAAAGAGGGTCTTCAGAAATACTGTGAAATGGTTTACTCGTAGTGGTATTAACCATATGTGGATTCTTAAAACTCGAAAGAACTTCTGGATAATTTTAAGTCTCGGTATTTTTCTGAAATTAGTTCTATCAAAACTTTTGATTTTTCTACCTTGTATACCACCATTCCCATGTGAAATTGAAAACCGTCTAAAAGAAATAATCCACAATGCTTTTCATCATAAAATGGTAGCATACGCTATAAATTTATTACTTTGGGATACCATAAGGCATATTTTGTTAATAGCGAACAAAAGGGTAAAACATGCTACACAGGGGAACAAGTGATCAGTATGCTGGAGTTCCTTATTGACAACATATTTGTTGAATTTGGAGGTAGACTTTTTCAACAAATTGTCGGCATTCCTATGGGAACGAACTGTGCACCTCTCCTTGCTGACCTCTTCTTATTTTCATATGAATCGGAGTTCCTACAGACACTTGTCAAAAACAAGAAGATCAAAGAAGCCAGGTTATTTAATTTCACTTTCAGATATATTGATGATGTTCTTTCCATTAACAATCCGAACTTTTCTGATTGGGTTCCATTAATATATCCACCAGAACTAGAAATTAAAGAAACAACAGACACGGCTTCCTCCGCCCCATTTTTAGACTTATACCTCGAATTTGACATACACAGTCATCTCAGTACCAGAATCTATGACAAACGAGACGATTTTAATTTTGAAATTATCAATTTCCCCCACCTTAGTAGCAATATACCAACTTCACCTGCATATGGGATATACATTTCCCAACTTATTCGATATTCAAGAACTTGCAGCTCCTACTCAGACTTTGTAAAACGTCACCAGTGTCTGAGCAGAAAGTTGATGTCAGAACCAGGGGTATGTCAAAGAACATCTTGTCCTTTTTCTAAAAAAGTTCATTGGAAGGTACCAAGAACTTGTTGATAAATATTCCGTATCAACTTCACAAATAATACACGATGGTCTTGAAGTATAGATTTTGCGTACTGACGTTGTTTATCATTTTAATAACGTGTTATAGTGTTCTTTTATTTGTCTTTATTAATATTACTTTTACTGTTAAGTCCGCTTTTTTTATATATCCATTTGACGTGACTCTGTGCTTATGTATCCTGTCATACTTTGAACGACAAAATTATTTTATTTATAAATATTACTTTTACTGTTAAGTCTGTTTTTTTGTGATAAACATTTGACGTGACTCTGTACTTATGTATCCCGTCATAATTTGAACCATACTATTATTTTATTTATTAATATTTCTTTTACTGTTAAGTCTGTTTTTTGTGATATCCATTTTACGTGACTCTGTGCTTAGCTTATGTATCCTGTCATACTTTGAACGACAAAATTATTTTATTTATTAATATTACTTTTACTGCTAAGTCTGTTTTTTGTGATATCCATTTTACGTGACTCTGTATTTATGTATCTCTTCATACTTTGAACGACAAAATTATTTTATGTCTACCTGTGCGAATTTGAAACGCGCGATTTTACGCCAGTACTAAAACCTTCCATCCTTTAAATATAGGTGGATTTTACATAGATAAATAAAATCGTATAATATAAGCATAATGAGGATGTTAAATTTGATGTATGCCTTTTTGTGCTTCTTCGTTACATTTGTATGTTTTTATCGTGATTAAGATGATAACACAATGTTGACTGCTGTAACCCTATTTTTATACGCCCGTCAAAATTTTGACGGGACATATTATGGTATACAAATGTCCGGCGTAAACATGTCGCACCGTAACTTGAGAATGACTTATCCAAATTTCATGAAACTTAATATAGTTGTTTCTTATGATGGTCAAACGATCTGTATACTTTTTGGTGAAAATAAGATTCAAACTTTTTGAGTTACGGGACTTAGTAACTAAAAATCTGTCTGTCTGTCCGGCGTAAACATGTCGCACTGTAGCTTGAGAATGACTTATCCAAATTTCATGAAACTTAACATAGTTGTTTCTTATGATGGTCAAACGATTCGATACTTTTTGGTGAAAATAAGATTAAAACTTTTTGAGTTATGGGACTTAGTAACTAAAAGTCTGTCTGTCCGTCTGTCTGTCCGGGCGTAAACATGTCGCACCGTAACTTGAGAATGACTTATCCAAATTTCATGAAACTTAACATAGTTGTTTCTTATGATGGTCAAACGATCTGTATACTTTTGGTGAACATAAGATTAAAACTTTTGAGTTACAGGACTTAGTAACTAAAACAGGTGCGTGTTTTTTCACATGTCGCACCGTATCTCAAAAACAATTTATGATTATTGCTTAAAACTTTACACACTTCTTTGTTATATTAATCTTAAGATCTGTATACTTTTGGTGATGATTCAAAATTTTATTTTGAGTTATTGAGTATTTTGTAAAAAAGGGGGTTTTCGCATGTCACGCCGTATGTCAGAAACTATCTATGCTTATTGCTTAAAAATTCGCACACAAGACGATGGGCGTATCATGCGCTCATGGCGCAGCTGTTTATTGACATTTTTACCTATTGTGTCTGTTTGTTTTGTTCACACATCATGTCAATATAATGGAATTGATGCGACTGTCATACAAGTGAGAGGTTTGGCTAGCTATAAAACCAGGTTCAATCCACCATTTTCTACATAAGAAAATGCCTGTACCAAGTCAGGAATATGACAGTTGTTATCCATTCGTTTGATGTGTTTGAACTTTTGATTTTGCCATTTGATTGAGGACTTTCCATTTTGAATTTTCCTCAGAGTTCAGTATTTTTGTGATTTTACTTTTTGATGCTCGCTGATTACTTTACAGTTTGACAAAATTTACCTGCTTCGGAGAGTTTAGACAAAATGTTAGTGGTTTTGTGGATACTTTGCCATTGTTTAAAACAACCTACCCAGATTTGCCTAATCATAAACAAAATACAATTTTTATACGACCGCAAAAAAATTTTGTGGTCGTATATTGGTATGACGTTGGCGTCGTCGTCGTCGTCCGAAGACGCATTGGTTTTCGCACTCTAACTTTAGTTTAAGTGAATGGATCTCTATGAAATTTTACCATAAGGTTCAATATCACAAAAGGAAGGTTGGGATTGATTTTGGGGGTTATGGTACCAACAGTTAAGGAATTAGGGGCCAAAAAGGGGCCAAAAATAAGCATTTTTGTAACTTCCAGACATAACTTGTGTGTTAGTGTATGGATCTCTCTGACTTTGTACCACAAGGTTCCATATCATAAAGGGAATGCTGGGATTGATTTTTGGGGTAATTGCCTTAAAATTTTAGGAATTAGGGCCAAAAAGGGCAAAAACAAGCATTTTCTAGTTTCATGACAATAACTTGTGTGTAAGTGTATGGATCTTTCTGAAATTGTACTACAAGGTTCCATATCACAAAGGGAAAGCTGGAATTGAGTTTGGGGGTAATTGCCTGAAATGTTTAGGAATTAGGGGCCAAAAGGGCCAAAATAAGCATTTTTCTAGTTTCCAGACAATAACTTGTGTTCAAGTGTATGGATCTCTGAAATTGTACTTCAAGGTACCATACCTCAAAGGGAAGGCTGGGATTGAGTTTGGGGTGATGAATCATAAGGGGTTCAAAAATTTGGGGAGGATTTTTTTTTCCTTTTTTTCCTTTTTTTTTCTTTAAAATTTTCCGTTTTAAGTTGGTTATTTCTGATTTATATTTAAAAGCAAATAATAATGATATGGCAGGAGATACACACCAAACAGGATGTGTAAATTATTATATAATAAGTATTTTGCAATAGCAAGAAATTTTCAATTGCACAGTATTGCGCAATAGCAAGAAATCTTCAATTGCACAGTATTGCGCAATAGCAAGAAATATCCAATAGCACAATATTGCGCAATAGCAAGAAATTGTCAATTGTACAGTATTGCAATAGCAAGAAATATTCAATTGCACAGTATTGCGCAATTGCAAGAAATATTCAATTGCACAGTATTGTGCAAAAGAAGATACTTTGTATAAATTGCCTATTTCTTGACCAATTTCAATGGGGTTTTATTCTTGAACTCTTGGGGTTCTTTAATATGCTGAATCTAACTGTGTATTAAGTTTTTGGATTTTTGGCCTGTTTTTAAATTGGTCCACATTGAGGTCCAAAGGGTCCAAAATTAAACTTTGTTTGATTTCATCAAAAATTGAATTATTGGGGTTCTTTGATATGCCGAATCTAGCTGTGTATTTAGATTCTTAATTTTGGTCCCGTTTTCAAATTGGTCTACATTAAGGTCCAAAGGGTCCAAAATTAAACTTAGTTTGATTTTAACAAAATTGAATTCTTAGGGTTCTTTGATATGCTGAATCTAACCATGTATATAGATTTTTGATTTTGGGCCCTGTTATCAACTTTGTCCACATTGAGGTCAAAAGGGTCCAAAATTAAACTTTGTTTGATTTCATCAAAAATTGAATTATTGGGGTTCTTTGATATGCCGAATCTAACTGTGTATTTAGATTCTTAATTTTTGGTCCTGTTTTTCAAATTGGTCTACATTAAGGTCCAAAGGGTCCAAAATTAAACTTAGTTTGATTTTAACAAAAATTGAATTCTTAGGGTTCTTTGATATGCTGAATCTAAACATGTATTTAGATTTTTGATAATGGGCCCAGTTTTCAAGTTGGTGCAAATCGGGGTCCAAAATTAAACTTTGTTTGATTTCAACAAAAATTGAATATATGGGGTTCTTTGATATGCTGAATCTAACCATGTATTTAGATTTTTGGGCTCTGTTATCAGCTTTGTCCACATTGAGGTCAAAAGGGTCCAAAATTAAACTTTGTTTGATTTCCTCAAAAATTGTGAATTAATGGGGTTCTTTGATATGCTGAATCTAACGGTGTATTTAGATTCTTAATTTTTGGTCCCGTTTTCAAATTGGTCTACATTAAGGTCCAAAGGGTCCAAAATTAAACTTAGTTTGATTTTAACAAAATTGAATTCTTAGGGTTCTTTGATATGCTGAATCTAAACATGTATTTAGATTTTGATTATGGGCCCAGTTTTCAAGTTGGTGCAAATCGGGTCCAAAATTAAACTTTGTTTGATTTCAACAAAAATTGAATATATGGGGTTCTTTGATATGCTGAATCTAACCATGTATTTAGATTTTTGATTTTGGGCCCTGTTATCAACTTTGTCCACATTGAGGTCAAAAGGGTCCAAAATTAAACTTTGTTTGATTTCATCAAAATTGAACTCTTGGGGTTCTTTGATATGCTGAATCTAACCATGTATTTAGATTTTGGATATTGGACCATAATAGGTGAATGTCCAATTAAAATTTTTAAGTTCTTAGACCACATTCATTCTGTGTCAGAAACCTATGCTGTGTCAAATATTTAATCACAATCCAAATTCAGAGTTGTATCAAGCTTGAATGTTGTGTCCATACAAGCCCCAACTATTCAGGGTTCGACCTCTGCGGTCGTATCAAGCTGCGCCCTGCGGAGCATTTTATTACAGATGTTTGCAAAACTGATTACATTGCTCATAATGCAGTTGAGGATGTTGAGGCTCTTAAAGTTTTGTTAGGCAACATTTCTATTGATTACAAGAAATTTTTATTTACCGTTCGTTGAGAGTATGAATTCCCAAATGAAGTTCGACAATGTCAGTAAAATAGATCAAGAGACTTTTACACCCTTGATTACACAAAAAATTATATCACAGAGAACAGCTGATGTTATGGCCAAATCAGGATTAACATTAAATCACATATATCATGCATTTGAAAAGGAAGGAGAAGACGGAATTCAGGAACTATTATTAGAAAAGAGACGAGACAGGTCCTCCCGAGTTACAAAGAACAAAAAGATAATTACGAAGTTACTCGATTATTTCAATAGACAATAAATACATATATCTTTTCATATGTCTTAATTATATTGTTTTCATATATAATTGTTCTAGGATTAATGTTAGTTGGTATTATGTTTAAAAAAAAACAATTATCTGAAAAAACATATAATGAATAGATACAACTAAATTTTACCCTTTTACCTTGGGTAAGTCTTTAACTTGATGACATGATTTCACAATTTTGACAAACACAATAGTAAAATTAACTGATTTATTATCTCGTCCTGATACTGGTTCATTATAAACAAGAAGGTGTGATATGAGTGCCATTGAGACAACTCTCCAACCAAGTCACAGTGTATATATACATTTGTCTGCCACACTGTCGCACTGCCTTTGAAAAATTAGTGGGAAAATTAATATAACGTTATTTCCCGCAATGTCTTAATTTTTGGCGCACTTTGTGAGGCTTACGGAAGGGATTGAGTAAACAATATTATATTACTCGATTTTTCTCAAAAATGAGTATACTGATAAATATTTTTCAAAACGTTATGACGTTTCCATTTTTTAAAAGAATAACATATCTTATTTTGGCCAAATCAACACCGTTGGAAATACTTTTAAAAATCTAAAATGTGCATTTCAAATGTTCATTTCTTGCCGTTTTTTGGGGAAACCATAACGTTTTTGGCTTTATTTAAGTAAGAATTAATGCTTTTAATGGTAAAGTGAGATTTTTCTAACAATCTTGAATTGTTTTGCTTCAATTTGAGCCCCATTACATAAGTATATGTTGATTAAGAAATCATATTTATTTTTTTTAATACAAAACGTTTTTTTTTTTCTCCAAAATTGCAAAAATGTCAAATTTTCAGCTGCATTTTTTGCAAAGACGAAATCTATGTCAAATATTATTTTGGGCAAAATTTGATTCTCTGTCAATTGAAGAACGAAATATCTTAAAGGGAAAAAATTCTCATGGTCAGAAATAAACTGTTGGATATACCCTTAATGTGAATCAGGCCACAAAATAGAAACATGAGAAAGATACAAAAGTTTTAAAAGGAAAATTCTAAATTCTGACTGGTAACTTTTGGTAAATGGCCCAAACAGACATGTATATAAAGACTACAAGCATGACAGAGCTTAAAAAAATGATACTGAGATAATTAATGAGGTCAATTTAAATTTAGCTTGAATGATCATGAGTGTCTGGTTTCAATTTAATCCAAATTTAATTATTTAAAGCCTGCATTTA
The DNA here is from genome assembly GCA_017311375.1 of Mytilus coruscus. Taxonomy (NCBI): domain Eukaryota; kingdom Metazoa; phylum Mollusca; class Bivalvia; order Mytilida; family Mytilidae; genus Mytilus; species Mytilus coruscus. The sequence continues at coordinate 140,810,964 of CM029595.1, read as the reverse complement.
TGTGGAATAAGAACTGTGAGAATTAACCTTACTTGGGTTCTGTGTTATAAATTGTTGGTGGAGACAAATATAAAATACCATAGTTACTACAAATGACTAATTTCTTTCCAGGAACCATTGCAGGGAAAGCGGCCCCATGTGAAAACAGAAAAAATGATGGAGTTTATTAAGACACAAGAAGAACAGCATAAACATTTTTCTTGTTCATTTGAGGGATGTACTAAAGTACTAACAAGTTATCCAGGCTTAAAATATCACATCCAGAGGAATCATGAACCCCAAAGTAATGGATTTATATGTGAAAAATGTCAAAGATCTTTTAAAAGGTAATTTGCCTATAATCAGTATAATATGTATTTCTATGAGTGGAATTCATGTCAATAAAATAACAACCAAACCACACAAATAACTCAACTATGATTCCCAGAGGTTAAACCACATAAATAACTCAACTATAATTCCCAGAGGTTAAACCACACAAATAACTCAACTATGATTCCCAGAGGTTAAACCACACAAATAACTCAACTATGATTCCCAGAGGTTAAAACACATAAATAACTCAACTATAATTCCCAGAGGTCAAACCACACAAATAACTCAACTATGATTCCCAGAGGTTAAAACACATAAATAACTCAACTATAATTCCCAGAGGTTAAACAACACAAATAACTCAACTATGATTCCCAGAGGTTAAAACACATAAATAACTCAACTATAATTCCCAGAGGTTAAACAACACAAATAACTCAACTATGATTCCCAGAGGTTAAAACCACACAAATAACTCAACAATGATTCCCAGACATTTCCAGAGGTTAAAACACATAAATAACTCAACTATAATTCCCAGAGGTTAAAACACATAAATAACTCAACTATGATTCCCAGAGGTCAAACCACACAAATAACTCAACTATGATTCCCAGATGTTAAACAACACAAATAACTCAACTATGAACCCCAGAGGTCAAACCACACAAATAACTCAACTATGATTCCCAGAGTTAAAACCACACAAATAACTCAACTATGATTCCCAGAGGTCTATTCCCAGAGGTTAAACCACACAAATAACTCAACTATGATTCCCAGAGGTCAAACCACACAAATAACTCAACTATGATTCCCAGAGGTTAAACCACACAAATAACTCAACTATGATTCCCAGAGGTCAAACCACACAAATAACTCAACTATGATTCCCAGAGGTCAAACCACACAAATAACTCAACTATGATTCCCAGAGATCAAACGACACAAATAACTTTGATTCCCAAAGGTAAAACCACACAAATAACTCAACTATGATTCCCAGAGGTCAAACCACACAAATAACTCAACTTCTGTAAATTCAAATTATTGCGAAAAATGCGACAGGGTTATAATCGCAATAATTTAAACTCGATTTTGAATTTTTATATGAATTAAAATATATGACAAAATCGCAATAATAAATGCACACAATAATTTCTGAATTTACAGTATGATTCCCAGAGGTCAAACCACACAAATAACTCAACTATAATTCCCAGAGGTCAAACCACACAACTCAACTATGATTCCCAGAGGTCAAACCACACAAATAACTCAACTATAATTCCCAGAGGTCAAACCACACAAATAACTCAACTATGATTCCCAGAGGTCAAACCACACAAATAACTGATTCCCAGAGGTCAAACCACATAACTCAACTATGATTCCCAGAGGTCAAACCACACAAATGACTCAACAATGATTCCCAGAGGTCAAACCACATAAATAACTCATGATTCCCAGAGTTAAAACCACACAAATAACTCAACTATGATTCCCAGAGGTCAAACCACACAAATAACTCAACTATGATTCCCAGAGTTAAAACCACACAAATAACTCAACTATGATTCCCAGAGGTCAAACCACACAAATAACTCAACTATAATTCCCAGAGGTCAAACCACACAAATAACTGATTCCCAGAGGTCAAACCACACAAATAACTATGATTCCAAGAGGTCAAACCACATAAATAGCTCAACTATGATTCCCAGAGGTCAAACCACACAAATAACTATGATTCCCAGAGGTAAAACCACACAAATAACTTAACTATGATTCCCAGAGGTCAACATTCATTCTTCATCAAAAGACATGTCTTTACAATATGTCAATTTCTAAATTATCATTTAAATGTTTATTAAATGGATAAACTGTTTTTAAGTGGAGAGATAAAATAAAAAAAATGCCATGATATACTTATAGATTCTTCCACAATGCAGAGTTGATGGTGATATTTATCCCTATAGATTCTTCCACATTAATGCAGAGTTGATGGTGATATTTATCCTCTTGAGAATGAAGAATTTCAAGACAGGATAAATATCATAATTAATTGAATAAAGTAGTAGAATCTGTGTCTTTACTGAATTTAACAAATATATAACATTGTAAATAGATTCTATTGACATTGAAAATGACAGTACGTGTGTGGTTTATGAAAAATTTATCCAGCTTTTCAGAACCAGTTGAAAAGCACAAAGATTTAAAGAAAATTTCAGAAAATTATTATTGTTCATTGTCTGTACAAATGCAATACTGAACAAATTTGTATACATTTTGTTATAATTACATAAGATAGATGTTTCACACAAATTTGTAATTTTAATTGGCCGGCGCATTCCAAAAGTTATATAATCAATTTCCAAATAAAATGCAACAATTGTGACTGCAGGTGCTATCTGGGACAACATTGAAATAATGCACAAAATGAAAAACAAAAGGCCTGATTTAACTCATAATTACATGGTTATCCATAAAATCTATTTACCAGTTTAAGATTTGTATGTTTCGTTTTGTAATTTTATAGGGTTATAAAAGGTTTGAACATACACAAATTTTAGATGAAATGGATGCATGCTTCACACAAAATGTGCTTTGGTCAATGCTTAAACACCCTATTTAAATTACAATAAGAAGCATACAATTCTTAAACACAACAATACAAACAACAAAAATACTTGTGCTTTGAAAAATTGTTCTTTCTTTTTTATTATGCAATCTTAGCTGCTTTTTTATGCCCCCGCCGTAGCGGAGGGGCATTAAGTTTTACCCTTGTCTGTCTGTCCGTAGGTACATTGTACATCCCAAAATTGGTTTCCATTCTCTAACTTAAGTTTTCCTCAAATAAATGTTATGAAACTTATACACAACCCTTATTACCACAAAACTCAGATCAGGTATGAATTTGGGTAGTTCTTGAGTTATGTCCCTTTATAATGTTATATGCAAGTGGGGCATCATCTGTGTCCCATGGACACATTCCCCATTTATTTTCTGTATCATTTCCTCGTTAAGTTCTTGCATGAAACACATCAATTATTCATTCAATTTGAATATAGTCATCTTTGTTATGTGGATATGTCATGTAATGTCCATGTGACATTCTCAACATGTGATAATTGACAAATTTGACCAAGAATGGTCATTTTACACAAACTTACTAGTTAAATTAAGAATAAGCAACAGCTTTTGTCAGAAGTTTTTTATGCTTTTATGCTGTTTTTCCAGTGAAAAAATATTTAAGACTTAAAGCAAGTATATAAGACAAATTGAAATATATTGATTGGGGATACAGAATCTGTGAGACATATTTCTTGTGGGAATCTGGAGAACTTTATTTGATGGATTTATTATATTTCTACATACATTTATTCAAATTCAGGGGCCAAAATTTTAAAAAAAACATGGCCTCAGCATAAAGCCTTCATTACATGGTAGAAAATGTTTTGAAAAATGACATGCATATTTCACCATTTCTGTGTTTTAGTTCTAATGGTTTGAGGTATCATTGTGAGAGAGGTCGATGTGAAGAGGGAACTAGGAGAACAGATTCTGCTTCAGATGAAGAACCTTCCTCAGAATTCATTCAAGGCTATGGGGCTGCTGGTGTTAAACAGGAAAAAGTAACAAGTAAATGAACAAGATAATTATATTGTGTTTGTAGCTAGTTTTGGTCATCAATGTCATAAAATTGAGAATGGAAATGGGGAATGTGTCAAAAGACAACAATCCGACCAAAGAGCAGAAAACAGCTGAAGGCCACCAATGGGTCTTCAATACAGCGAGAAAATCCCACATCCGGAGGCGGGCTTCAGCTGGCCCCTAAACAAAAATGTGTACTAGTTCAATGAAAATGGACGTCACATTAAACTCCATGCATTTTAGTCATATGTTTTCTATACACTCCAAAGGAGTTGTAACCTGAATTAGTTTAGGTCAGTGATAGCAAAGGACCAACACTTTTCAGTTGCAGACATGGAAGATGTTGCATTAAGTGAGACAAATTCATTTCATTTTGCACTTTATCACTTTATGTGGTCACAGTGGCTTAGTGGTCTAACTAGTTCATATCACAAGCCCGTCAACACTGAGGGTGTATGTGGCAGTTGCTATTGACTCCAATCTTAATTGACTAGGATTTTTGGTTTTCTAGGATTTCAGCATAGAATGAATAAAATTGTCATTGGAATAGACAAAAATGTTGATTCACTTTTCGCATCTGACTGAATTTCAAAGCATTATAATTATATTGTAGAGAAGAAAATTCCACCAGCACTTGATTTGAGAAATTTAAATGACCCTGCATATGGAACAGAAAGACTTACAGAATTTGCAATAATTGCCACAAGTCCATTGGTACAGAGAGCACCATTGAAGCCATGGGAAATACCAAGGTAACAATTGTAAACATTTTCATTTATTAATCCCCTACCAGTGAAGACTAAGGAAACTTTTAGGTTTGCACTTCAGTCAGGTAAGGTTTCCAAACTTTTTCTTTCTCTTTTTTGGAAATTGGGTATATAGTCATTTGATCAGAAGTTACAGATCTAGTGTGAGTTATGTTATAGTTTAGGGATATTCTGTGGTAGTGGTAGTAGTAGTACTAAGAAAATATCAGTTTTCCATTTTTATCTAAAATGCCAAAAGTTAGATATTTAGTATATATCCGTATCATTAGAAGGTAAGTCGTTAATTTTGCAGGAGAAAATTGATTCTACCCCTTTTATACGCCGGTTTAAGGGATGTATTATGGTATACTGATGTCCGTCTGTCCGTCCGTCGTCAACATGTCAAACAATAACTCTAAAACGCTTTAACCAATTTGCATGAAACTTTGGTGAATTGTTTATATCTATTTACGTGAGCTCCTTTTGATTTTTATAAATTTTAGATTTTACGTTTCTGACTTATTGGGTTTTATTCATTAAAAAAGGAGGATTTCCCAGTTTTCCGAAATTATAACTCAAAAATGCATTGAGCAGTTTAAATGAAACTTTGATGAATTGTTTGTATCTATTGACATGAGCTCCTTTTCGATTTTTATAAATTTTAGATTTTACGTTTCAGAGTTATGGTGTTTTATTCATTTAAAAAGGGGGATTTTTCAGTTTTCAGACAATAACTCAAAAGTGCTTTGAGCAGTTTTCATGAAACTTTGGTGACTGGTTTATATCTATTAAAATAACCTACCTTTATTTTTTTTTTTATAAATTTCTGTTATGACATTGAGGAGTTATGGAACATTATTCTTTTACAAGCGACGGGTGTATCATGCGCTCATGGCGCAGCTCTTTATTCTGTAATGCCTGAATCAATTGATTAAAAAGATGGTGTATAGTCCTATCATAAGCAGTTATGTTTTGTTCTCGTTTAGATTTGTTTTCAGGCATTGAGGTCGTTAGACATAGAAAATTGCTTAAAAATATAAACTTTTATAGATTGAAATAAAGACCTTTTGGTTGATCCTGCGGTTGTTGATAATATCTGTATCTATAATTGAATTTTTATGACCCCACTGTCACCTGAGGGGGCGTTAAATGTTACCCTTGTCCATCCATATGTCCATCTGTCCTGAAATTGGTTTCCATTTTCTAATTTTAGTTTGCCTCATCCAAATGTTTTGAAACTTATACACAAAACACAGATCAAGTTCAAATTTGGGTGGCATCACTTTTACCGTTCTCGAATTATGCCCCTTTATAACATTATATGTAAGTGGGGGCATCATCTGTGTCCCATGGACACATTCTCCATTTTTTTAACTAATTTAAAATGGAAATCAGTAACAGCGTAATACTTGTCCATTGAGTTTAATTGTTCTTGGATTGTTAAAGTTTTCCAGTTGAGATCAGTCAGCAGTGAGCAGTACCAGTTGTCAGACATTGAATACCCATATTTAGGATGAGAATGCAGTGTTGATATGTCTATCAAAATTCTGTATGATTATTCAACTTCTAATTAAGTTTCATGTTATAAACTTTACTCACTTGTACGAATGTGTGCTTGCTTACAGTGGACAGCTTGAGTCATATTTAAGAGTTAAACAGGAATGTGAAACAGAAAATGTGGTAGAAATGGAAACCTTGCCATGCTTACAGGAAACCAGACTATCTAGTACTGATAAAAATGGGTAGGTGAAAACAATTTTAAAATATTCGGTTGTTAAAGAGTATTTATAATGTAACTGGCTACAGGAATGGTGAACCAATCAATATCTTTTTCACATCAATACCAATACTTTAAGAAAATATGGCTATGCAAACTTTTTTCCAAGTGTTCAACAATTGGAAAGAATTACTGTAAATTCAGAAATTATTGCGAGGTTTTTATTAATTGAGAATAATTCGACTGTGTGAGTATTTCAATAATACGAACTGGCATTCTGATATCTGATACATATATTTGTATGCAGCGTCTCCTGAAATCGCAATAATTAATCTTGCATTTATGTCCATTCTTCAAAAATCGCAATAATAAATGCACGCCATAATTTCTGAATTTACAGTTGTAGGTCTTTGAAGTAGTGCAAGATACTTTTGTTTGTTGGGTGTCAATTTTTGTGGATTTTATGGTAAAGGGTTAGAAGTACAAATCATAGTTATAATAACAGATGAAACTCAAACCTCAGAATGTTATCAATGTTAAAGTTAATACTTCTCTGTTAAAGGGCAGATTTCATTATATGATACCTTTGGAGTTATTTCATTGAAGCAACCAAAATTTTTAGGCAAAAAAGTATTCAACTATTAATTCACAAGCTGGCATTAACATCATAATGAATAATAATTTTTTTACTGTGGATTAAAGATAGAAACATGGCTATGGTTACATGAACAAGTTGTATATATATCTGATATGATTTAATATATTTTATTTAGAAATTATTGTGATAATGAAGTGACATCTTCGTCTGAGTCCATAGGAAACAAAACTGGTGTATGGTCCCACCAATGGCCTAAACCAGTTTGGCAGTGTTTCATAGCAGGTTTGTTTATCCAATATATTCAGTATAAATACAATTCATTAAAGTATCTTTCTTTTGATTTTCCAAGAGGACTTATTAATTATCCATGCAAATTCCTCAATGTAATTATTATGTGTGCAGTATTGTTATAACAATGTTCAACTCTCTGAAGTTAACTGTTGAGTTCGAAAATTTGAAGATACCAAGTAACAAGAAAAACCTTCAAAATATGAAAATAAAAATTATCAGATTACAAAAACAGTGAAGTCAAACAAAAAAATCCTCTGCATAGCCCTACACTTAACTGTTTACCTCTGTCAATGTGTTAGTCACATTAAAATGGTCATTGCATTTTTCTCAATAACTACAATTCAAGATTGATGAAATTTCGTATAAAGCTTAACATTAGCATATTTTATTGTGTGATGCATTTTCACATACATCTTACTCAATTTCTTTTTAAAAGAAGTCATATATTCTTGCATATACTTGTAAAGTATAAAGTTTTCATCATATTTCCTGGGACTACAAATTAGAGCTTCCTGAAATTTGATATCTGATGCACATCCATTGCTATAAACTTCCTGTTAACTAAATATTTGGGTATCAGTATATCTTATTATGTTCAGTATGTTGTTAATCAAACATTTCAGTAACATTAAGGTAATTAGCTTCAGATTCTGTTTTATTCTACTGTAAATTCAGAAATTATTGTGTGCATTTATTATTGCGATTTTGTCATTTAAGACTAAAATGCGATTTTAATTTTTGCGAAATTGAAAAAAATCCTGTTTAATTCATATAAAAAATTTCAAAATGCGAGTTTAAATTATTGCAAATATAACCTTGTCGCATTTTTCGCAATAATAAAAACATCGCAATAATTTCTGAATTTACAGTATATAAAGTTATAAGAAAATTGCTGTATCATTAGTATTAAGTCTAAGTTCACAGACAGATCTACTGTCATAATCTCTTCAAACCTGTATCTTTTTAAGACATTTTAATGTAGTTTTCTTTTTTTGGAAATGTTTGACAAGAAATAATCATTTCTTAAGTAATTAACTTTGTTTTTTCATTGCAGCTTAGAATAGCAAAAATAATTGTTTATCCTCCCAAAAACACCAATTTGTAACTTTTAAAAGTCGCTGAAGTATAGTTAGATGATCTAATGACACATTTTAGTTGTCTTATGGTGCTTTTGTGTTGTATGGTTGCTGTCGATGACATATACCACACATCTTTATTTATACTCATAGATGTACTTATAAGCTTTGTACATCTTAAGACATGAAAGTTTCATTGATAAATCAGAGATGGGAAGTTTTGATACAAGCTTTGTACATCTTTAGACATGAAAGTTTTATTGATAAATCAGAGATGGGGAGTTTTGATACAGGCTTTGTACATCTTTAGACATGAAAGTTTCATTGATAAATCAGAGATGGGGAGTTTTGATACAAGCTTTGTACATCTTTAGACATGAAAGTTTCATTGATAAATCAGAGATGGGGAGTTTTGATACAAGCTTTGTACATCTTTAGACATGAAAGTTTCATTGATAAATCAGAGATGGGGAGTTTTGATACAAGCTTTGTACATCTTTAAACATGAAAGTTTCATTGATAAATCAGAGATGGGGAGTTTTGATACAATCTTTGTACATCTTTAGACATGAAAGTTTCATTGATAAATCAGAGATGGGATGTTTTGATACAAGCTTTGTACATCTTTAAACATGAAAGTTTCATTGATAAATCAGAGATGGGGAGTTTTGATACAAGCTTTGTACATCTTTAGACATGAAAGTTTCATTGATAAATCAGAGATGGGGAGTTTTGAAACAAGCTTTGTACATCTTTAGACATGAAAGTTTCATTGATAAATCAGAGATGGGGAGTTTTGACACAAGCTTTGTACATCTTTAGAAATGAAAGTTTCATTGATAAATCAGAGATGGGAAGTTTTGATACAGGCTTTGTACATCTTTAGACATGAAAGTTTCATTGATAAATCAGAGATGGGGAGTTTTGACACAAGCTTTGTACATCTTTAGAAATGAAAGTTTCATTGATAAATCAGAGATAAGAAGTTTTGATACAGGCTTTGTACATCTTTAGACATGAAAGTTTCATTGATAAATCAGAGATGGGAAGATTTGATACAAGCTTTGTACATCTTTAGACATGAAAGTTTCATTGATAAATTAGAGATGGGGAGTTTTGATACAGGCTTTGTACATCTTTAGACATGAAAGTTTCATTGATAAATCAGAGATGGGGAGATTTGATACAAGCTTTGTACATCTTTAGACATGAAAGTTTCATTGATAAATCAGAGATGGGGAGATTTGATACAGGCTTTGTACATCTTTAAGCTTGAAAGTTTCATTGATAAATCAGAGATGGGGAGTTTTGATACAGGCTTTGTACATCTTTAGACATGAAAGTTTCATTGATAAATCAGAGATGGGGAGATTTGATACAAGCTTTGTACATCTTTAAACATGAAAGTTTCATTGATAAATCAGAGATGGGGAGTTTTGATACAATCTTTGTACATCTTTAGACATGAAAGTTTCATTGATAAATCAGAGATGGGGAGTTTTGATACAAGCTTTGTACATCTTTAAACATGAAAGTTTCATTGATAAATCAGAGGTGGGGAGATTTGATACTTTGAACCACTAAAATTATGGAACTTGTACATAATGAAAAAGCCATGCAAAATTGATATTTGATTTATTTTGGCTGATCAGGATATGACATGTAAGTATGATGTGTTCCTTGGTGTCTGTCTGCACTATTGGGATTTATCATCATGTTCACACAAATGTTAAAATGACTTCTGTGTTCAATTAAATAAAAAACTTATGAAAAATATAATCAAAATATCAACTCTGACAAATTTATCTATACAGTAAAGTTCAATTAGATATAATCAATGCTGACTACTATAATTGTATGAGCATTTGAACCAACCTACATCTACTTAGATTTATTTCAAGCAGTTAATAATTTTAACATATTTCAACCTCTAAATTGCCTTTAGTAGAAAATATCAGCTGTCAAGGACAAATTTTAAGAAGGATTAAATTAGTAATGAGATACCACAGATAATCACTATGTGATTCTTAACTTGAGACAGGTGTTCTAACATTGTGGAGTAAACTGAGGCAGTTTAACCCAAGTTATAAGGAGGATTTTTGTGTTATCTAAGATTCAGATGTCAATAGCTGCCATAATTATGGTATTTCTAATGCACAACTCACACAAACGATCTGTCTACAGTATTATAAGCATCATCTTTAGGTATCTTCACAGGTGAAGTTTTATATACACAAAATATTTTTTGGGCCTGGGAAGTTTGTTTATTTTAAACTTTTGAATGATAATTTAAATATAAGAAGGTAAATGATTCGAGTTTTATTATTTGATATTTTTATTTGTTAGCTTTTCATATTGGAGTAAATGTTTTTATGTAGTAGTTAGAATCTTTTGTTTGTATGTTTTCTATAATGAGTTGGCTGGAGCACAGTTTTATGCTTTACTTTTAAGTAGACATGCTTGATAGAGATCAAAGTTTTGGCAAAACAATATTTTGTTGTTTTGAAAGATAAATATATCTAACTGACATGACAGAAACTATGTACAAATAATTTGAGTTAACAAAATTTTATTTAACAGTTCTTAAATATGAAAAAATGTATATATTATACAATGATAAAACCTTAAAATAATGAGAACACATAAAATTATTAAATTTGCCTATCTTGCTGAAAGAATAATTAGTTAAGTATCATAAAGTCCATAAATATGTAACAATCATACAATTTTAAAGAAAAGCGATTAAAATGAATAAAGCCTACAAATATCTTAATTTTGTTAATCAACAAACTGTTAGATACACATCATGAAATGGGTATTGGTTCTTCTAATACTGCCTGTTGATGGAATAAAATTGAATAGAAAATACAAAGAAATGCACTGCATATCATGGATTTATCTCCCTTACAGAATTTTCATAGTATATTCTATATAATTGATATGACATTAACACAGGATAAAATTAAATTATAGGTAGTATTAATGTTTTTGCATTCTGAACAAAATATCATTGATGAATCATCTTTTGCAAGATTTTTAGGTGTGGTACTTAAGTGATTCTAAAAAAAATGTGTTTTTCAGGAACAAAAGTTTGTATTGGTTTTATACAGTGGGAAGATGTAGAAAATGTAGCATTACAGGAATCAATAGCTCAGAGGGCTGCTGGTCTTAATGGCTTTGTGGAAAAGTAAGCAAAATATCATGAATGAAAGTTATGATAATTTATATACCATCATGTGGCATTTGTCCATTGTCTATGCATGCACATTTGACTAGAGGAGAAAGATAAGAAAGGGATATTCAAACTCATAAGTCAAAGACAAACTGAAAACACCATGCCAATAAAGAAATAATGATAAAAAAGACAACAGGCTACAAAACACAACATAAAAAACTGAGCAACACACACCCTCTCCAAAAACCAGGGGTGATCTAAGGTGCTCCAAAAGGCCAAGCAGTTCTTGCTTCACGTGGCACCCGTGGTGTTGCTCATGTAAGTACAAAATTGGTGATAATTTGGTAAACCACATTAAGATGATGAATGAAAAACACTTCTTTCATATTTTTATTGTCCCACGTGTTGCAGGGGACATAGAAATACCGGGTGTCCGTCTGGTCTTGTTTGCACTCTCACGTGTACAATTCTTGCCAGATTTTTATGAAACTTATATCATAGCAATGTCTTGGACGAGTTCGAAAATCAGTGCTGATCAATTTTTTTTTAAAAGAGTTATGCCCCTTGGAAACATTAATTATATGGATAATTGCATTGTTAGCTCTCTCATTTGTACAATTCTTGCCAGATTTTTATGAAACTTATATCATAGGTTTATATGATCAATGTTTTGGAAGAGTTTGAAAATCGGTGGCGATCAATTATTTTTTAAAAGAGTCATGCCCCTTGGAAACATTAATTATATGAAAATTGCATCGTTAGCGCTCTGATGTGTTCAATTCTTGCCAGATTTTTACGAAACTTATATCATAGGTTTATATCAGCAATGTCTTCAAAGAGTTTGAAAATCAGTGCCGATCAATTATTTTTAAAAGCGTTATGCCCCTTGGAAACATGACTTATAGGAAAATTGCATTGTTAGCGCTCTCATGTGTTCAATTCTTGCCATAATTTTATGAAACTTATATTATAGGTTTATATCAGCAATGTCTTTGATGTGTTAGAAAATTAGTGCCGATCAATTATTTTTAAAAGAGTTATGCCCTTGAAAATATTAATTATATGGAAAATTGTCTTGTGAGTGCTCTAGTGTACAATTCTTGCCAGATTTTTATGAAATTTATATTATAGGTGTATATCATCAATTTCTCGGACAAATTTGAAAATCAGTGCCGATCAATTATTTTTAAAAGAGTTATGTCCCTTGGAAATATTGCTTATATGGAAAATTGCATTGTTAGAGCTCTCATGTGTACAATTCTTGCCAGAATTTTATGAAGCTTATATCATAGGTTTATATCAGGAATGTCTGACACTTTCGAAATAAGTGCTGATCAAATATTTTTAAAAGAGTTATGCCCCTTGGAAATATTAATTATAGCGGAAATCGCATTGCATTTGCTCTGAAACCTTCATTCCTCTAAGATATTTATAAAAGTTTTAAACACCTGAAACAAATTTTTTTAGTTATTGCCCTTGTACCTTGGATAGATAAAATATGTGCAACATGTGGGACATTGGAACTCTGTTCTTTTATTTTTGGTGACAGAAAAAAAAAAATTTTAAAAGGAATTTATTTTTATAAATATGTTTTAGAAAAATTATAAGTCTGGTAATTTTCTTTGCATTGTATTATTTCAGGTATGTTGCACCTAATGGTTTACGGCTGATAGAAATAAGAAAATTTGCACAGCTGGACAATATATCAAACTCTTTAGTACACTTGTACTTTACATCTGACATTCCATCACAACATAATATGTGTGCTGAATGTACAATAGATCATCCCTTCTTTGTTAAAGGAAAAGGTAGGTATTCCTCATAGACTTGCAATACTGAAAGGAGTAGGTGATCTTTTAGCCCCAATATTAAGTTTATTATGTCAAGATTTTAATATGACATCCTTTTGCTTTGTAAACAAAGCCATGTGCTAATTCCAACAATAACAAAGTGTAGATGTGACAGAGGTCACAATCGCATTTGCCATGTTGGTTGTATTTTGAAGAACTCTGGACATCAAAATGGAGTTGTTCACAATGAAATTCAATAAAATCTTCAAAAAAGTAATACAAAGCACTTCTCTCTGAGTACAAGGCGCAACAGTGGCTCTTGGATTCGAGGGTTGATTTATTCAAAACACTAAATATTATTTACCAAATGAAAAGTGTTAATGTCATGCATCCAAAGCGCTATTCTGGATTTATCGTCATCATGAACAAACCTAGACATTTGTAAGCCAACTTATGTAAATACGTAGAAAACTTAGGAGATATATGACCAAAAACACCTAAACAGAAAAATTAATCTCAGGTCAACTTCGCCTGAAATATATTTATCATTGAAAACAGATATCAGAATCTACAGCATTATCTTGTTTGAAGGTTGGTGTTCCAATGATCCAGTATTAACAGAACGGCATTATGGCATACCTTGTAACAGACTGGAAACAAATGATGTTTGTCTGCAACCATCACACAGTGAACCAACAGAAACAAGAACAAAGTAAGACATTGTCATTTTATTCTAACTTGTAGCTACTATTAGTATAGACATTTTTATGCCCCAACCGTAGCGGAGGGGGCATTAAGTTTTACCCTTGTCCGTCTGTCCGTCCGTCCGTCCGTACGTCCCAAAGTTGGTTTCCGTTCTCTAACTTTAGTTTGCCTCGACCAAATGTTATGAAACTTATACACAATGCTTATTACCACTTAATACAGATTAAGTTTGAATTTTGGTGGGGTCACTTATATCATTCTAGAGTTATGCCCCTTTACAAATGGAAAAATTGCTACATTTTTCGTTTCCATTCTTTAACTTAAGTTTGCCTCTACCAAATGTTATGAAACTTATACACAATGCTTATTACCACAATATACAGATCAAGTTTGAATTTTGGTGCCGTCACTTTTACTGTTCTAGAGTTATGCCCTTTACAAATGGAAAAATTGCTAAATTTTTCATTTTTTTTCTAAAAAATATCAATCAAGTAATTTTTAAAATTGGAGTTATCTTCCTTTGTCCATGATTATAGTTGAATCAACTACAATCAATGCTTTATACAATGCAATGTTTAATTTTGCCTTCCACTGATAAATTAAAGCAATTTTACCCTTCATTTCTAAAAATATTTTAAAGTCTTCTTTGCAAATTGGAGTTATCTTTCTTTGTCCAGAATGGTAGTTGAATCAACTACAACCAGTGATTTATACAATGCAATATTATTTTACTTCCTACTGATAAATTAAAGCAATCTTTACCATTCAGAGCTTACAAGCACTTTGATTACCGTTCTAGGGTTATGCCCCTTTACAAATGAAAAAATTGCTGAATTTTTCCTTTCCATTCTCTGACTTGGGTTTGTCTCAACCAAATGTAATGAAATGTATATATAATGCTTTTTACCACAAAACTCAGTTTAAGTTCAATTTTTGGAAGCATCACTTTTACAGTTCTTGAGTTATGTCCCTTTATAGCATTATATGGTAGCGGGGGCATCATCTGTGTCCCTATGGACACATTCCCCATTTATTGTAAATATAATTTGTTTCCCAGAAATACTATGCGATCCTATCTATTCTAATCCCTGATTGGCCTTTAAACTTTAAATTGAAGTTTTGAAAGACAAATATTGAATATCTTGCAGTAATTTTAACCAAAAATTTAAAAATATCAAAAATTTATAAATATTGAAAAGTTATTTAGTATACTATATAAGCTTAAACATACAATCTTACCATATTTATAAGGTAAATAGTGTTTCTTTGTGTTCAGTGGCCATCAGAAAATAGATGTTATTATATATGTATAAACTTGTTTTCAAAGAGAAAAAAAATAACAACAGGATCAGAACCATCTTTCTTAAAGAAATTTGAATAATATAAAAAGTGCTAATTAAGAATTTTATGTTTTCATTACAATTGATTGATTTATGTTTGCTTTACACTACCTCAGCACTAAAAAGGCTATATTGCAGCGAGTTTTCATTATAATTGACTGATTGATGTTTGCTTTACACTACCTCAGCACTAAAAGGCTATATTGCAGCGAGTTTTCATTATAATTGACTGATTGATGTTTGCTTTACACTACCTCAGCACAAAAAGGCTATATTGCAGCGAGTTTTCATTATAATTGACTGATTGATGTTTGCTTTACACTACCTCAGCACTAAAAAGGCTATATTGCAGCAAGTTTTCATTATAATTGACTGATTGATGTTTGCTTTACACTACCTCAGCACTAAAAGGCTATATTGCAGCGAGTTTTCATTATAATTGACTGATTGATGTTTGCTTTACACTACCTGACTGATTGAGCTTTACACTACCTCAGCACAAAAGGCTATATTGCAGCGAGTTTTCATTATAATTGACTGATTGATGTTTGCTTTACACTACCTCAGCACAAAAAAGCTATATTGCAGCGAGTTTTCATTATAATTGACTGATTGATGTTTGCTTTACACTACCTCAGCACTAAAAGGCTATATTGCAGCGAGTTTTCCTTATAAATGACTGATTGATGTTTGTTTTACACTACCTCAGCACTAAAAGGCTATATTGCAGCAAGTTTTCATTATAATAGTCTGATTGATATTTACTTTACACAGCCTCAGCACAAAAGGCTATATTGCGGCAAGTTTTCATTACAATTGACTGATTTATGTTTGCTTTACACTACCTCAGCACTAAAAAGGCTATATTGCAGCAAGTTTTTATTATAATTGACTGATTGATGTTTGCTTTACACTGCCTCAGCACAAAAAGGCTGTATTGCAGCGAATTTTCATTATAATTGACTGATTGATGTTTGCTTTAAACTGCCCAGCACAAAAAGACTATATTGCAGCGAGTTTTCATTATAATTGACTGATTGATGTTTGCTTTACACTACCTCAGCACTAAAAAGGCTATATTGCAGCAAGTTTTCATTATAATTGACTGATTGATGTTTGCTTTACACTGC
This sequence comes from Mytilus coruscus, assembly GCA_017311375.1. Taxonomy (NCBI): domain Eukaryota; kingdom Metazoa; phylum Mollusca; class Bivalvia; order Mytilida; family Mytilidae; genus Mytilus; species Mytilus coruscus. Next base: position 140,794,427 of record CM029595.1, on the reverse strand, counting down.
CTCAGCACAAAAAGGCTATATTGCAGCGAGTTTTCATTATAATTGACTGATTGATGTTTGCTTTACACTACCTCAGCACTAAAAAGGCTATATTGCAGCGAGTTTTCATTATAGTTGATTAATTGATGTTTACTTTACACAGCCTCAGCACAAAAAGGCTATATTGCAGCAAGTTTTCATTATAATTGACTGATTGATGTTTACCTTACACAGCCTCAGCACAAAATGGCTATATTGCAGCAAGTTTTCATTATAATTGACTGATTGATGTTTACTTTACACAGCCTCAGCACAAAAAGGCTATATTGCAGCAAGTTTTTATTATAGTTGATTGATTGATGTTTACTTTACACAGCCTCAGCACAAAAAGGCTATATTGCAGCAAGTTTTCATTATAATTGACTGATTGATGTTTACCTTACACAGCTTCAGCACAAAAGGCTATATTGCAGCAAGTTTTCATAATGAAAGGTATCTATAATCCTTGTGGTGTCTGTTTCTTTGAGGCACTAAATCACATACATATATGGTCTGATAGTAACAGTATAAATGATCATATAGTTAGTAACAAAAGCCTGTAATAGTATTATTTATATATACTTTTAACTTTTTACAGTTATGACCAGTTTACCCCTATGGACCGGTCTGCTGTGTACACTTTGAGTACAATGGCACAGGTAGGTGAATTAGTACACATTGAGTGCAATGGCACAGGTACGTTAAATACCTTATTGTAGGGTTTCTTAGATATATTGCTTTAATTCCACAATAAATAACAACCCTAATTGGCTTTAAAGATTTATTGCAATTGATCCTATTCAATGATTGAAAAAAAAAGTTAACAGTACAAAGAGGTATTACTTTTGCAGCCAGTGAAAGACTAAATATAAATTTGGATATTTTTGCAATGTTTTTATGAAATAAAGTCAAGAAATTTAGACACAGAGAGGATTTATTAAAAAACAATGTGAAAACATTTATGTGAAAGGCATCTCATATTTAATAGAACATAGTTTATGGCAACCCAACCAAGCTCAGGGTGTATTATGTCTATTAACTGATGCAGAATAGTTCAGAAAGTTTGATTTATGATCATAATCTATCCTTGAATATCCATGAAAATGTATTTGATAAAAATCTGCTGTAATAACGTCATCGATCTTTTGAGATATAAAAACATTTCTAGCAAAAACAATATGGAAATATTTAACTGGCCAATCATTGCTACCAATTTAAACTTTTTCTGACCATTTAAAAAAGGTATATAGAAAATTAAAGTGCGATTATGTATCTGTAGAAGACATCCAGTCCAAAGAAAAGTCCTCATAGTTCTCCAACCAAGAAAAGGCAATTAAAACTGGATCAGCCTAAACCAAAGAGGCCCATGAATGCTTTTATGTTATTTGCAAAGGACCACAGAGAGGAATACACCCAGAAATATCCTGGAAAGGATAACAGGTAAGGTTGACAAAGGACCACAGAGAGGAATACACCCAGAAATATCCTGGAAAGGATAACAGGTAAGGTTGACAAAGGACCACAGAGAGGAATACACTCAGAAATATCCTGGAAAGGATAACAGGTAAGGTTGACAAAGGACCACAGAGAGGAATACACCCAGAAATATCCTGGAAAGGATAACAGGTAAGGTTGACAAGGGACCACAGAGAGGAATACACACAGAAATATTCTGGAAAGGATAACAGGTAAGGTTGACAAAGGACCACAGAGAGGAATACACCCAGAAATATCCTGGAAAGGATAACAGGTAAGGTTGACAAAGGACCACAGAGAGGAATACACTCAGAAATATCCTGGAAGGATAACAGGTAAGGTTGACAAAGGACCACAGAGAGGAATACACCCAGAAATAACCTGGAAAGGATAACAGGTAAGGTTGACAAAGGACCACAGAGAGGAATACACTCAGAAATATCCTGGAAAGGATAACAGATAAGGTTGACAAAGGACCACAGAGAGGAATACACCCAGAAATATCCTGGAAAGGATAACAGGTAAGGTTGATTGGTTGTTGTTTGTTTGAGGTTCAGTGGCAAATATTTCATGCATATTCAGGAAGATATAAGGTCAGAGGTCTTCCTTATGAGGTATGGTTCTACTCAGAAAACTGCAAAATTAAACAAATTTTCCCATTTATGTAAGATCTCAATATATTTGATAAACATGTTTTACCATTTTTGTCGAGCCTGCAACTTTTGTCGCAGAAACGACAACATAGGGATAGTGATCTGGCGGCAGTGTTAGCTTACTTCTTAAAAGCTTTATATTTTAGAAGCTAGAAGACCCGGATGCTTCATTCTTTGTATATAGATGCCTTATGTTACGAAGTTTCCGTCTGTCATATGTCCATTGTCCTTGACCTCATTTTCATGGTTCAGTGACTACTTGGAAAAAAGTTCAACATTTGTAATGTTGATTTCTTTCTTATTATGAGTAATAGGATAACTATATTTAGTATGTGCCTACCTTGCAAGGTCCTCATGCCCATCAGACAATTTTCATCTGACCTTGACCTCATTTCATGGATCAGTGAACAAGGTTAAGTTTTTGTGGTCAAGTCCATATCTCTGATACTATAAGCAGTAGGTCTACTATATTTGGTATATGGAATGATTGTAAGGTGTACATGTCCAACTGGTAGGTGTCATCTGACCTTGACCTCATTTTCATGGTTCAGTGGTCAAAGTTAAGTTTTTGAGTTTTGGTCTTTTTTTCTAATACTATATGCAATAGGTCAACTATATTCGGTGTATGGAAATATTTTATGAGGTACATGTCAGTCTTGCAGGTTTTATTTGACCTTGACCTCATTTTCACGGTTCATTTCGCAGTGTTAAGTTTTTGTGTTTTGGTCTATTTTTCTTCAACTATAAGCAATAGATCAACTATATTTGTTGTATGGAAGCATTGTAAGGTGTATATGTCTGTCTGGCAGGTATGGTTCACTGGTCAATGTTAAGTTTTCATGGTTAAGTTTGTTTCTTAGATACTATGAGCAATAGATCAACTATATTTAATGCATAAATTGATTGTAAGGTGCACATGTCTGTCTGGCATGGTTCATCTGACCTTGACCTCATTTTCATGGTTCATTGGTCAATGTTAAGTTTTCTTGGTTAAGACTGTTTCTTAGAAACTATAAGCAATAGGTCAACTATGTTTGGTTTATTGAATGATTGTAAGGTGTACATGTATTTCTCGATTGGTTTATCTGACCTTGACCTCATTTTCTTGGATCATGTTAAGTTTATGTGTTACTTGTGGTAAAGCTTTATATTTCGGACTATCAGCATAAAATCAATGGTTAGTAAAGAAGGCGAGACATTTCAGCGTGTGCACTCTTGTTTGGAAAATGATGCAGTCAATTTTCCTATACCGATGATCAGAAGTCATTTGCTGCTTTCCGAACTCAGTTCCGTATTTTACATACTTATGTACTATACAGAATTTCTTTCTTAACCTTTCCATGTTTATTGTTATTAAATGGTATTTTTAGCTATCCCTTTGGTATATTTTTCATATTTATACGAGCTTTCGCTTTTATGTGCATGTCTTTAAATCTGTAAAAATCACAGAATATAGATAGATCCGTTTTGTTATGGTTTTGGACTTTTTACATACAAATGATAACCAATCGCTAGACAAAATAGTTCTTGAAAGATGTCAACCTTTCTTGTCATTTGAACTTTAAAATCATTAAAAAAAGTATAATCAGAATCACCTTGATATCCATAGGAAAGATAATGCTCTTTTCAAGATTTACGAAGTTTTTAAGAATCAAAAATTAGTAATACGATTATACCCAAGCGGTGCGTATGTATTTTGTTTACAAAGTTATAGCTGCAGACAGTTGAACGGCAAAGGCCTGACACAAAAAGTACCTGTATGTAAAATGTTCACGCCCTTAAACAGTGCCACCTATATTTCTTCCTTGTCATCTTTGAGAACGATGTTCTGTTCTGTTGGAAATGAAAACATTAAATTAACTTAAACATAGAATAGTAAGTGTAGAAAACAAATTAAAAGATATATTTTTACATGACTAATTAGTCATGATATGCTGGCAATGTGAGCAATGTCCTTTAATCCAAGATTGAAAATAAGTTTGTTTTCTACGTCAAAATGGCGGATTCCAATGTTTACATTTTTCATTTATTTTTTCTGGTAGCTTATCCAATTACATTTACTGTTATGTAAGTGGCTATATGTTACCATCCATCGTTACAAAAGTAGGATGTGTTTGGTGTGTACATCTCTGGAATGTTGTGTATTCAATTTTTTATGGTTATCTTCAGTATATTTCCATGCACACACAAGTCATAACAACAAATAATTGTTTATAAAACTTATAATGTAAACAGAGATATTTAACTGTCTGTCTTAGCAAAAATTCGTGTAAATAAAGCTGATGGGTTGTTTTATAATTCAAGCACAGCAGACAAACACGTGGTCATTCATTGATGTTTATTTACATAAAATGCATGTTGTTACTGCATACTTAGAAATAACCACTATTTTTTATAATTGTTTAACAGCAGATATAGTTAGTATTTACAAAGGGATTGTATTGCTTTCAGAGTTATATAATACACCTTGCCTAAGAAATAGGTCTAGCTAGGTCCTTATAAAAAAAATTAGGCTAAAATGATGTAAATTACATTACATTATATCATATATGTACATAGAGAACAACAGATTAAATGCACATGGGTTTAATTACCACCCTAGGCATTTATTTTAATAGGTGGCAGCAAAAAGGGCAGATTGGCCTGTATATGTGGTGTCCCCATATCTACTCTTGTTCCTAAGTCTCAAAATTCTGGCTAAGTCCCCAACATCTTTCTTTTCTAAGTATAGATCAGCAGCTCCTCTAAAGATTAGTAATGGAGCACTTTATACTTAGTCCAGTGGCTTAGTCCTGTCTTTTTTGTTTCCTATTTATATTATTAGTATTATATTTCTTATATTTTCTTGTAAGCCACCAAGCCACAACTCCTCTTTTTCCTACGGTGCCTGAAAACAATGAACCTGTTTTGTTCATTGTTGAGGTCTGTAAAGTGACTTATAACTGCCAACAGCCACATTATTTGGACTCTGGTGAATAGTTGTCAGACTGTGATCTCATTGACAATCATACCACATCTCCTTTTTTCAGTATGAGTTAATTATTTGAAATAAATGACTAACAAACATTAAGTCATTTGAAAAAAAATTCTGCAATAATTTATGTTATTATATGACTATAAATTTTCTGTTTTGTGATTGGCTAAAAGCATAGGAAATCCTCTTTGATAAAACGTTATATTCACTGCGGCAAAAATAACAAGAGGTTAATATAAGATTTGGAACAGCGTCCGTGTACCTAGATATAGATATTTCAAGGCAACGTCAATGACGTAGGTTTTTGACGTCAAGTAATTCCCGTTTTTTTTTCTTTTTCTTCTTGTTTTCTGTGTATTTTCTCTTCTTCTTAAAACAACATGATATATTTAGTATAAACACAGAGAGCAGTTTTAAAAGTATCTTGATCAAATTCTAGAAAATTGGAGGAGGATAAAAAGTCATATAATAAAACAATTGTTGACTTTTGATTTCAGTGGATACAATGATTTATCAACGCCAGAGACATGACATTTGAAAAAAAAAATTCTGCAATAATTTATGTTGTCATTTTAAGATTTCAGTTTATATATATATCAACAATAAAATTTGGTTGTATAAATGGTGTCACTTTGTTTGTCATTGTCAAACTAGTATAACAATACTATTGTCTAAATCTACAGAAATGGATCATGCTTCAAGTAACAGAAATAACAATGTCACTACGTCACTTGTAATGTATCTCTTAAAAAACTGTGGGGTATAAGAGCTTGCTATAAAAGCCATATCATTTTTTAAAACAATTCATATCTATTCTATTATGAGTCAGACTAACTACCATGAACTTAAAAGAAACTAAGATTCAGTAGGTAAATTATGTGAAAATCAAGACTTGAGCTAAAAAATACACCAATATTAGAGACAATGGCGTCATTTTTCCTTAGAGCTTTCAGCTTTTTGATTATGTCTGTTAGAGAAATGACCTTTTAACAAGTTTAGGGGTGCAATACACAAAATGAAGCATTGAGTCAAAAAGAAGTGCAAAAAATTGAAAGTATCAAAAAAAATTATTATTTTGTTCCACAATGATTGTGTCATGTTTGCATTCCACATAATAATTTCATACATCTCTTAATACAACCACTAGATTTATTAATACATCACTAGAAGAACATGGAGAGGGCTGTTCATTACACCAAAATCTCAAGAAATACTAGCAAATTACCAATTTATGAAATGTAAATTCTTTTGTAACATGTCACACAGTATGTTTCAGGATAAGATGGCAATTGAAGAAAACTTGTCACCAAGCATATCTTTCCTGTAATATAAGACCTTGAAGTATTTCCAGATAAATGTCAACTTTTGTAGGATAACAATGTCTTAATTTTTAATCAGAAGAATATATATGTTTCAGAGCCATTAGTGTTCTATTAGGTGATGAATGGCAGAAAATGGGTTTAAACCATCGCCATGCCTATTCAGAAAAAGCTAAACTGATGGCAGACCAACAGAAAAAGATTCACCCAGATTGTTGGAAGAGAAAGAAATGATTCTGTAAAGAAGATTTTGGCCATGTAAGATTATTTTTGTTGACAGATACTACTGTGGTTTCATTCATTTTATAAGATACCAATTTTGGTGGATAGAGGAAAAAAATTATTATTCTTTTACACTTTTTTATGTGGTTTAAAACAAAATTCCCAACCCTACTTCCATATTCATAAATTGTGTTTGCTCAGTATCTTGAAGGCAATCAATGAACAAAGAACAAAACTCCCATTTTGATACTTTATATTGCATAAACATTATATTTTAAGTATGTTAAAATATCTTCTTTCTTTAACTTACCAATACTTATTATTGTATTCATTTTGGACCCTCGACCAATCTTCAGTTTTTCCTGATTTTTCTCAACATCTAGTATTCAATCTATCTCACTGTTGACATCCTAAAATTACAGGAGCTCTGATTATTATGAAGAGACTACATACAATATCTCACCTGTGTGTGAATGAATTCTTAATCAAATTCATTAAAGTCCATTCATTTCATCTAAGTCTAGTATTTTTGTTATAAATAAAAAAGAGGATGTGTGGTCAATGAGACAGCAACCCAAAGACAAAAATGTAAACATCTACAGATCAACTTAAGGTCTTCCACAATAGACACGTTTTATAAAACATGATAGTATTCGTAAAATGAATTGGTGGATGGTAAAACACAATGTTGACTTTCTGATTCACAAATTTTGATTATTTAGGTTGTGATTCCCCCATTGTATTTTTACATTTATTCTGATTTTGTTGTTTTAGATTGATCTCATATTTATATCACTGCCATGGTGAACTACAACATAATGGAGTCATACAACAAAGGCAAAGCTCAGTATTGTAGTCTGATAGTTTTCCACAACAAACTGCTAGATTTTTAACTAGTTTATTCACGAAAATTTATGGAATTCAAGGTGTCCTTTGTCCCTTAATTTAAAAATTTAGATATCTGTATCTACATTTGTTTAGATAAAGTTTTCGTGTATCAGTTTATGTAGATTTGTATTTTCAGGGCGGATTTTTCTCAGGTTATGAACAAATAAATTGTTTTAGTATTTGATATTTTTACCCGGAATATTAAAGATCTGCAAAAAATCAGGTGTTTCAAAATTACAGATATTTCTATTTATTCCATTTTTTGTTATAATTTTAGGATTTTGCACCCTATTAAATGAATGACCTACTTTGAATATAAAAGGAAATGAATAATCTTTGATAATAATCTACAGTTTGTTGTTATTTTTATTCTGTCGACATTCCTATTTAATTTTGATGACTTTATAATTGTTCATATTTTATTATATTTGATATTTATATATTTATATAAAGTCAATCAGACTTGAACTGTTGATATGTTTTTGTTTTTTATCACGTCTTATAATGTGTTCAAAGGAGAGAAATATTTCTTTGTATCGTTTTGGCTTTTTACATGCAATTATTTTATCAATATAGAAATTTGACTTTGTATATTAAGAACCATGTTAGGTTTTTGCTTTATTGAAGTGAAATCTTCTGAATCTAAAAGGTTCAGGCAGTTGAGAATATATATTGAATTTGACTTTACTTTATTTAAAATTCAAACCTAGATAAGTGGATGTTATTGAGACCTGACATAATTACTTTATTTGACCAGGATGTTGTTGAGACCTGACATAATTACTTTATTTGACCAGGATGTTATTGAGACCTGACATAATTACTTTATTTGACTAGGATGTTATTGAGACCTGACATAATTACTTTATTTGACCAGGATGTTATTGAGACCTGACATAATCACTTTATTTGACCAGGATGTTATTGAGACCTGACATAATCACTTTATTTGACCAGGATGTTATTGAGACCTGACATAATCACTTTATTTGACCAGGATCTCTGTGAACAGGGTCAGTTTATTAGAGGTATATTGAAAAAGAAAAAACATTCCTGTTATTAAAAGATTTGGTGTTAATGTTGAAT